>BMAO01020862.1:0-673006 GCA_019973975.1 Trichonephila clavata | reverse complement strand
TTAGAGAAACTTTTGAAATTTAAAAGTCTTAGAAACTTATGTTTGCATGTGAACACACAGAACACATATGAAAACTTTCGAAATGACGTAAAATCATGTTTTTTCAAATGCACACCAAAACCATATAGATAAATTTTTTCCCATTATATTTATGATAATATTTGCTCTACTTTGATATTTGTAATACATAAATGCTACAAATTCTTCTAAAATTTATAGCGACTTTGTGATAATAGATGTAAATTTTACAAAATATCTCGTTAAACAAAAACTGAAAAATGTTATATATGTATTTTCTGACAATTTGAAAACATTTTTGATGCTTTTTTACTTAAATATATTGACTTGATGATAATGTTGAATAAAATGTGGCAAATACATGTTGGAAGGTCATAATTTTTGTGATAAAGTGACATTTCATGTTAAAAATGCATTTTTCAAAAAGTTTGTTTATAAAAATTTATGCTCTTTTTTCTCAGAAAATAATGCAAGGATGCTCATAAAATTTCAGTAAAACATAACTCATATGTACACTGAGCATAACCATGTACACTGAAGTGTGCCTTTATAAATTTTCCCAAAATAATTTAACATAAAGCATTTATCGTAGGAAAAAAAATGAAAATTTTCAAGAAATTCATAGTAATATTTTTATGTTGCATGGTTTTGAAAAAACTTAACATTATATTTGAAATATCTCATTTCAGCATAAATATTAAAGTCTAATTAATATTCAGACTAAATCAGAAGTCTTAATATTTAACAGTTTCTGAGAAAAAGTAAACATATATATGTGATGATACGGGATGATTTTTGTCGTTACCTGTAAAACTTGTTATGCACATAAAATTACATAAAGTTCATGTTTAAAAACATAAAAACAAATTTTTTCTTTTGGATATCATTTATGTAATATTTAAATAAACTTTTTTAATTCTGATACTTTAAGAAATTGTGTTTACATGTGAATATACAAAGCACTAGTGAAACTTTTCAAAATGTCATTTATTCATGTATTATATTTCTTAATTTGTGTCTTTTTTTAAAAAAAAAATTATTGTATGCATGAACTGGAATTTTTTATTTTATATTTCATATATATTGTGTATACTGAAGTGAAATTTTTGAGATATTCCTCAGACATTTAGCTAAAAAAGCAGATGTCGTAACATAGAAAAGGAAAGTTTCTATAAAATTCATTATTCTACTGTGCAAAAATTACATTTTTAAACAGGCTGATCAATTTTTTAAAAAAATTTCACTTCTGTATAAAGATAAATGTTAATTTAATGCACACATAAATTTTTAAGCTTTGTTTTCAATAGATTTTTAGTAAAGGGTACATAAATATATCCCAAAATGCAATGCCCTTTTTCGTTGCACAAAACTTGTTACATACAAAAAATACACAAATTTCATGTTTAAAAACATAAAATCAGTTTTCTTGTTGTTTTGGATACCATTTATGTAATATTTTAAGAATTCTTTTAATTCTGATACTTTAAGAAATTGTGTGTTTACATGTGAATTTATAAAAAAGTAATGAAATTTTTCGAAATGTCGTATAATGATGTATTACCAAAGCCATATTTTCATGTATTGACACATTTTTACATGGTATTTATGATATAGTCAACTTGGATGGACAGTAATGTATCAGAACTAAAAATTCTTCAAAAATTGATGCATAATTTGAGGAAAATGATGCGAATGCTATAAAATATCTCGATAGATTAAAAGTGAAAAATGCTATACATGTATTTTCTGAGAAATCTAAGTAAAAGAAATAAGTAAAAAGTCTCAAAAGTTATTGAGAATAAGCTAATATTTAAAAAAATAGTGCAAATACAGATTGTAATTCATAATTTTTTTGATGAAGTGACATTTTATAATAAAAATGCAATTATCTCAAAACGGTGTTTTTAAAAATGCGAGTACCATTTTCTCAGAACCTATTCAACGGAAGCACTTGCAATCTTCACTGAATATTACTGATATGTTATTATATATACTGATGTGAACTTTTATTAATATACCGATAATATTTTTGTAAAAGTCAGTTATCGTGAAAAAAAATGACATTTTTCAAAAAATTCATAGTGATACATTACGATGAAAGTTTTTGAAAAAACTAAACAATATATTTGAAAAAGTTCACTTCAGTTTAAATACAAAAGTCTAATTAATATACAGAAAAAATTTAAGTCTGTACATTTAATATTTTATGAGAAAAAGGCACATAAAAATGCTCAATTTAACATTAGCGGGATAGGGGGTACCGACTTACCTTAAGAGTTTTATACGATTTATAACCCTGAAATCTAATGTATCAAACTAAAAGTATAACAGTACTAAACTAATATTGTTTTGATAAACATATGTCCAGCAAATTTCAGAATATCACTGTTCAATAAATTCTTAATTATGCAACCAATTTGCGCACACACATAACTCTGTTAATGTGATTATTAACATAGCATTATTAGTATTAAGTGGTTGATTGATACTTCAGTACCATCTGGCTCAAACTTTTTGAATTACGGGTCGTTTGGGATTGCCTTCATTTTTTCTTTTTATATCATTCCCTACTACTCTTCTTAAAAAACAAGTTTAATTTAACATATTTCGATCTTCACGCGACTTGCTTCTCATATTAAACGTCGCAATAAGGCAAATCCAGAATATTATTAAGGGAAAACGTGGAAGCTCCTCTCAAAATTTTAATGTTTCCGTATTTGTTTGTCCTAAATTGTCACAGTATTACAATAAGTTTATTTAAAATGAAGAAAGAAGATCTGTGCTGTGCATATTTCTTTCAATAATAGAAAAACGCTTTTTTCTATTATCTTTTGATGATGTGAGTATCTAATTAATTTGTAAGTAAATGATAATCCTTAAAATTTCGATGGTGTGTAAGATACGCCGGACTAAAAAAACTATATAGGTAGCACTGCTATCGGAATACGGAGAGACAAGCAACTAAACAACAATGGAAGAGAGGCGAATGGTAGCTACGACCTGGAGCATGACAAACAAAAATAACGTGAAACAACAGTTCATGCTTAGTGTTAGTGTGTTTTAAATATTGTATTAATTGTGTGTGTTGTGTGTGGTTGTGAAAATAAATACAATCTTTAGCCACTAAAGATGGATTCATGTTATTGTGTATCTAGTAATTAATGAAATCTTCAGAGTTGAAACTAAAAACCTTCCACGGACTAGTACATTAGTTAGCGAATAGGCACACACATTTTGGAGAAAAAAAATTAAACAACACTACTGAAAAAAATAGAGAGAAAGAGATTCACCGTCTAAGTGTTCCCTGAGCTTTGTGAATCATGTTTCTGGTTAGAATTTATAGATAAATATAAATCTGTCATTTCCATCGATGATTCTTACAGGAATTAAGTGTATGACTTCAGCAGCTTATTACTTCTGCTGAGGTCATGGTCTTCATCACAAAGCATATCTGATGAATTTTAATTGTCTGTGTGTTAAATATTGCTAAATCATAAAAAAAAAACAGTTAAGGTCACTTTTAAAACAATTTACTTACTTTCCTATTGATGAGAAAAATAGAAAGTTCATGTGTCCTTAAATGAATAAGTTCCAAAACTTCAGATACAGTCGACTCTCGATAATTCAAACCTTTGATAATACGAACCTCTCGATAATTCGAAGTATATGCTCAGTCCCTAGAAAAACTCTTGATATTTCTAACTAAAGTAATACGTTAGGGTACACTCAGTATTTCTAAGGAAAATTTGTTGCTGGATAAACTACAACACGCAATAATTCGAAGTTATCTGAAAAACTCTCGATAATTCGAACACTCACTATCTTGTACAGTCCTGTAGCAAACAGATTGGAGCTTACAAGATTTGTGTTGTATTGTCTCTTCGTGTCTGTCCTGTAACGTAGCCCCTTAAATGACAATCTCTCTGCTACACCTTTTTTGTGTTTTCCGGTTCATCAGGTGAAACTACTCTCTTATTCGTTTCCTTCTTCAAGTGGACAATAGACCAACTGCACCTGTTGTCAACCGTCCCTATCTTTCGTTTAACACTTGGCCTTGCTACACTTGTGTTCAGAAAGGCTGGTCCACTATTGTGGAGATGCGTAGGATTGTGTATGAATGTATTATTTTAATATATTACTTTTAACATTTGTATAATATTTATATTGTATATTATGTACTTTTAAGAAGACTTTAAAAAAATTCCATATGTATACAATTATTGCTTTATTACATAGTTTCAAATTTAAATGTGTTAGAAAAAAAATTGTCTTCGTGTATTTTGAAACTTTTATTCTACCCTCTTGATAATTCGAACTCTTGATAATTCAAAATTTTTCATTGGTCCCTCCAGCTTCGAATTATCGAGAGTCGACTGCATATAGAAAATATAGATTACACCAGTGATTCTGAAACTTTCATTATTTGCGATCCAATTTCCAGTCATAATTTTCACCGAGTCCCCTCTTCCCATAAAATAACAATGTACTCACACACAAGGCAATAATAATGTACTTCGCCGCTGAAACTACGTTATGACTATAATTATAAACCGTACAAATTATCAAGCTAAGTATTAAACTTTATATGTAATTTTGTATACGACAAGCCGATGGGAGTCACTAGTAACTATTAAACATGTTTTTAATTTAGTACTGATAAATTATTAATCAAATATATTGTGCAGTATTGATACATGTATCAGTGTAAATGTATATTTTATTTTTCATTATGCCTGAAGGAATTTTGTTTTGTTTCTTCAGTAATTAATAATTTTTTTAAATATTTTATTTTCAACTTTTCGATATGCCCGAGCCTTCCACGTAGGGTTATCACGTCCCCTAGGGAGGAGCGCCCCACAGTTTGAGAAATGCTGATCTGCACACATAGTTCTTAAACTTTGCTTTTACCATAACCTAGTACACAGTTTGCAATAGAAAGCTTACATTCGCTTTGGTGTATATTTTATACAGTCCAGTTTATTCTTTTCTGCAAAACTTTAATTGATTTCGAAATAGAAGATTAGGCGTGAATGATTTTTATGTGTGTGTGTTTACATATTATGTTTGCATTTTTGTTAGTAATAAATTATATTTCTCTGAAACATCTCAAAACACTTTATAGGTTTTTTTAAAAAAATCTCTGTGATTTTATTCTATTAATTTCAATATATTCTAATATATTGATAGGGTCCAAGATTGAAAAGAAGATGAAAAAATGTACTTTGAATTCGGTGTAATTTTTTTCCTTACATAATGATGCAACTTTCAACAGAAAAAAATAAAGTCTTTTTTTTATTATCAAGTATTGATTGTCAGAAATAGATTTTTTTTCTTTTTATCGTAGTTTTCCCCAAAGGGAATTTCATCCCAATAGACATCACAATCCATCCTTTTTATTCTTGAACTGCTCAAGCATACCTCAAATAGTTTCTCGCTGTAATGAAACCACAACAAATAGTTTTTTTCTCCATTAATAACTGAAGGCGGGACACTTTTTTAGGAATTTTTCGGTCTCTGTCTTCTGGGAAAAAGACTTTTTATGTATTTTTTTCCTTCAAAAAAGTTGTATTGATATCCTTCGGAGGGTATTTATCACATAGAAAAACAGAACACGAAGGAACGCAAAAGTATGTGGAATCTTCAAAAAATTTTAAAAATGTCCTTTTGAAGTTTTCGCGTTTATTAATATCATTTTATACCTTTTTCTTTAAGAAAACTATCAATGAAAGAATCTGTTTGAGCTCGCACAAAATATATGAATTAAAAAAATGTATAGCTTTGTATTCAATACTACTGAAGTCTACAAAAAATGAATAATTTTAACCAAAAAAATCCCGCGTATATCTGGCATTTTTTATAAAAAAAAGTAGTACGGTGTAAAAAATATTCAGAGCTCAGCTGCAATTAAAAAAATTCCTTTGAAAAAACTTCAGAGAATTAATTTTAACTTTGACCAAAAGATATTCTTCTGAAAGATAATTTGTGTCGAAAAAAACTTATAAAAGAGACCAAGCTGATTGGTTTTTGGGTAAGACTATACTTTTAGAATCATTGAATATATTTTTGAAATTCTAAAACTTAGTTTTTATGCCATGCTTCAGAACTTCATAAATACGTTCTTGTATAATTGTCTGTTACTCATTACCAAGCTCAATTCCAATGTATCTAAAACGTTTATGCCAGTTAAAGAAGGCATTAAGAAATATCTTTTGTTCTCTGAAAAACTTTGAGACACGAATTATGTAAACAAATAAAGCTTTGCTCTGAAATGAATGAACTTTCGAAATATTTCAATGCTATTTTTAATGGGGTGGAATATCCTGCAAAGCTTTACTACAGGTAAAAAAAAATACACATAAAAATTAAATTAAGATGAAATAAAAATTATATTAATCTTAGTCACTGAAAGAAAAAAATTATGTTTCTCTTATTAAAATTTAAATAATACAATAAAGACATTGGTTTGATGCTGTGTTTTAGAATTAATTAAAACCACATGCACAAACACAATTTTTAAGTTGTAAGGGTGTAAAATGTTTGAAACCTAAGCAAAACTTAAATAATTATAAAGGTAAGTAATCGTTAGCATCCCTTTTCAGGAACGGATTATATTTCTTAGACGTATATTACTACAACGTACTTTTCTACAACAAAAAAAGTTCCTGAATTTAGTTCAGAGTTCATAATGTTTACAAATAATAGGAATGCTTTTAAAATTTATTGTTTCACGTTTCAAAGATCTAATTTTTTAGCAATGCTTTGTGAGAAATATATATCAATATATATATATATATACTCATGTCCATAAATTAAGGATAATTCAGAATCACACAGAAATTGAACTATAAACTAAAAATTTCACCTGTAGAATTATCACTCACATATTGAAGAATAGTATGCAAATTACAGGAAACCACCAGATGGCGCAGATAGTACGTCACAATGACGAGAGTGTAAGAGAGGGGTATATAAGGAATGGTAGCAAAGAAGTAAAATTGTTCACAAGTGCTTTAAAAGCCTTTCAGTCCAATAACCGCATAGTTATGGCACAAATGAAGCATTTGGAAGATTTTTTACGTGGTAGAGTTATCGGACGACTGCAATGTGGACGTACCCAGCGGGAAGTATCCGAGGAACTTGGAATTGCCCAGAGTGTCATCTCCGGGCTTTGGCAACGATTCCAAGATGATGGTAATGTGAGTAGATGCTACAGTACAGGTCGCTCTCGAACTATAGCGCCGAATTTGGACCGGTATTTGGCAGTTACTGCCAAAAGAAACAGACGGAGCAGAGCATCAGACCTATCTCGTCAGCTCTCTTCAGCTAAAGGTACGACAGTTTAAAGGCAGACCGTGTACAGACGCTTAGGGTACATTGGTCTGTATGCTCGTAGGCCTGTCAGATGTGTTCCCCTTACCGCAACTTACTGTCGCCTGCAACTAACCTGGAGTAGAGAGCATGCATTGTGGACACCGCAACATTGGTCTTATGTGATGTTTTCCGACGAGTCCAGGTTTAGTTTGCAGTCTGATTCTCGCCGGACTTACATATGGAGTGTGCTCCAGGTACCCAAGATATTAGCATTGAAAGACACCGTTACGGTGGTGCAGGATGGCTCGTTTGGGGAGGAATTATTCTTGGTTCCAGAACTGACCTGCATGTTCACAGTTTAACGATGACAGGCCAAATCTACCGGGATGTCATTCTGGAACAACATGTACGTTTGTTTCGGGGCGCCATGGGTGCTGAATTTCTGTTTATGGAGGACAACGCCCGTCCTCACCGTGCAAACATTGTAGACGAATGCCCTGAATCGGAGGATATCACCCGTATGGATTGGCCAGCATACTCACCGGACTTGAATCCAATAGAGCATGTGTGGGATATGCTTGGCCGACGAATTGGAGCCCGTTAACCCCCTCCTACCTGTCTACCGGAACTTTGGAGGGCATTGCTTGATGAGTGGCGTAATATTCCCCAAGATCAGATTGATAATTTGATACTCAGCATGCGTAGGCGTTGTAAGGCCTGTATTGCATCATCCGGGAGACAATCTACATATTAACCATCCTACTAACAATGTTATACTGTTTTTTGTAAATAGGTTCTTTTTTGAAATTTGCTCCAGGGAGTAAAAATCGCAATTTTTATTAATTATGTCAAACATATAGCATCTTTTTTGCTCTTTACCTTTTGTTTAATAAATAGACTTTACAAATAAGTCAAATTTATTTTGCTTCTGTCTCTTTCTTTGCCTGAACATTATTATTCTTAATTTATGGATATGAGTATATATATATATATATATATATATATGAATTTAAAGTTCCTTAAAAATTCAATTTTCTTATCAAAATTTCACTGAGCTGAGTCATTAGTTTAACATATACGATCAATTTTAGTTGCATATAACGGAAAAGGAAATTATCATTGTGTTTCTGGGCTGAATCATCTTCTAATAATATAATTTTATATATAAAAATGAGATAAACATTAATTAAATAGTTATATTTTTCTTCTTCCAGGTAATAATATTTTCTTTAATATATGTTTTTCCACATCCATGGAGACCAATTCAGAATATTTGAGAAATTACATTCATCGTTAGATTATTTAATAAGCAGACTACGCTGAATGAAATCCATGCTTTATATAAAGCATCAAATCAATCTGACCAAAGACTTTAATTAAGTTACTACCTCAAGAACAGAATGGAGATTGCGCTTAAATGATTGGAAAACTTTTACAATGAATTTCTCTTAAGAATTCAAAATATTTTCCCTGAAGAAAACCTTTAAAACAATTGTTGAAAAAACTGAGTTGATAGATATGATAAAAGGAACCATTTTTCATTATTTTCCATCGAATCTTCATAACAATGCTTTCATGGAAATTAAATTTAATCTGATATAAATCGAGAGGTAACAAAAGATAAATCTATATATTGAAGAATTGGTAACTACTGTGTGGTCTAGCTAGGAAACAAAAGTCTGGGGATCAGCTTACCAAGAGTTTAGAAGTATTTTAGCTTTTATGGGGAGATTCACTTGCAGTTAATACAAAAAGAAACAGTAGAAATTTTCTGTTGTTTTAACAACTTGAATTACAAAGTTAGTTACAAAGTGTTTAACTCGATTAGAAAATAGATCTCTAATTTTTTTTTTCGTTTTTCCCCAAGACACATGTAGAACATGATCTGTGAAATAAAGTACTAGGGAAACTTCCCCAGTTGCCTTTTCTTGAAGAACTATTTCTTTTATTCTTTTAAGGATTAATTTTCCTCACAAATTAATAACTAATAATTAAACGTATTTTTATTTTTTGAGAACAAATATTTTTCTGTTGGATATTTTATACATCATATTTGATTTAAACATGCAAGTTTTGTTTTGTATACTCGAATAATGTCTGTTATATTGTGAAGTTTCAAAATCAATGCGAAGACTCTTATTATCATGTGGGGTGTTTACAACAATCCAGAGACGTGCAGTATCTATGCGTGACATTGATTCAATAAGTCATTGGAAGCTCCCTAAAAATATTTTTTTATAATTGCAACAGTCGTTCAGTTTTAAGTAGGATTGTGAGAGCGGGACTTTTTTCCATAAAACGAAATTTAGATCACGTCCCAAACAATTAGTAATAACATACAGCCCATAAATAGCTTCTTATGGTCTCCAAGTAACTGGATGTGTGTAGCCACTCTGAAAATGCTGTAAACTATGTTTAATGCAATAGGGCATAATATTTGTTTCACGCTCTACCGTACACTTAGTAAATTCGCCATTTAAATGACGTGCTGCGCTTAGGATCATGAAAATCACCTCCGGTGTTTGATTTTGTGGTGGTGTTTCAGACTGTGCAATCAAACAAGGCTGTTATTTCGTGACATATTAAATAGACTACTTTACTTACTGTTTTACCAAAGAAATATAAGTTACTTTTTCATTAAGCATATGACATCCATCATCAATTGTAAATCTGCTTTATATACTGTATCAAAGAAATTTGGAAAAATGTGTTGTTGTTGTTGCTTATGCCACCTGATCGAAAGTAACATCAGATCAAGGTCCACGAAATTCATCGCGGCTAAGGGCTAGAATTTTACGCCTGTCGTTAGCCTAAGCTTTGAGCCCCCCCCCCCCAAGAGGGTGACAGTGCGATTTTGCTCACGCAACACGATAGATGGCGACACCGTTTGAACCCACAGATTTAACGAGCACGTTCTCCGATTTGTACTCGGCGGGCATTTGGTGGCATCGGGCATCAAACCCAGGCCTTCCGGTCTGGGGTCCGATGACCTAACTACTAGGCTACCCACGGAATATAAGTTACTTTTTCATTAAGCATATGACATCCATCATCAATTGTAAATCTGCTTTATATACTGTATCAAAGAAATTTGGAAAATGTGCAGATCAACCAAAACAAAACTGAAAACTATATCGACTCTGAGCATACATAATGACGTGTGGTTACCTTCCTGTAAAATACGAGACAAATCTTTCGAAGTACAAGGGAAAAAATTCCAACTCAATACTAATTTTTCTGAAGGCTCTTAGTAGGTCAAAATAAATCTTAACGGGCCTCTATTTTCTCATCCCTGCTCTATAGAATAATATATCAATCCTTCGCTGTCATGATTTCTTGGGGACAGCCAGTGTATTTTTGAATAGCTATTCCTGTAATTTGAAAAGTCTCCATATTTTAAAAATGATATTTTTTTTAAATAACAAGACACGTAGGAGACATATTTCTACCTACCTCCAATGGTTCTACCTCGGGTGAAATCATCCAGACAGCAGCTACAAGATAGCTTGAGGATTGAGACAACTACTTGACTTCGTTTAAAATGTCATTAATTGTGCAATACATTTCACAAAAATTCTGGGTATGCACGCAACTCAACTTTATACATTTCGGATACTCACACATTACGTAATATTTCACATACTATACGTGTACTCTATCTTACCTGACCCTAACATGCAAAAAACATTGCCTCAAGTTTAAACTCAGATCTTATTTTAATGCATGTGCTTGCCATAGTATAAAGAATTACAGTTGATTCTGGATGGAATTAAATGGAATAAGAAGATTTAGGAGAATATAACTAGATGATTATTTTTTCAGCTTAATACAGTCTCTCGATAATTCAAACTTTCAACAATACGAACCTCTCGACAATTCGAAGTATATGCTCACTCCTTTTAAAAATTCTTGATAATTTGAACTAAACAATACGTTTGGTACACTCAATAATTTGAAGTAAAATCTTTGGCTGGCCAGACTACAACACGCGATAATTCGAAGTTATCTTATAAAACACTCGACCATTCGAACACTCACTATCATGCGCAGTCCTGTAGCAAACAGGTTGGAGATCACAAGTTTTGTGTTCTATTGTCTCTCTGTGTCTCCCCTATATCGTAGCTCTTTAATGACCATCTGTCTGCTACCCCGTCTTAGTGTTTCCCGGTTCATCAGGCGAAAATACACTTTTTTGTTTTCCTTCTTCAAGTGGACAATAGACCAACCACACCTATTGTTAGCCGTCCATATCTATCGGTTAACAAGTGGACTTGCTACACATGTGTTCAGAAAGGATAGTCCACTTTTGAGAAGAGATGCATAGGGTTATGTATGAATGTGTTCTTTTAATAAACAGTACTTTTACCTTCTGTATAATATTTATATGTACTTTTTAAAAATTACTTTAAAATAATTTTATGCATATGCACAATTATTTTATTACATAGATTAAAATTTAAATGTGTTAGAAATCCCAGTATTTTGGGAGTTTTTACTACTCTCTTGATAATTCGAAATTTTTCATTGGTCCCTCCAATTTCGAATTATCGAGAGTAGACTGTATATTACGTTGATTTTTTCTATTGAAACAAAAAAAAAATCAATCTTGAAAATCACTCTAACTTACAATCTGAAATTTGATGAAGATTCCGGGAAGAAATGTGATTATTTGTGAACTTTTCAAAAACGTTTTAGAAGAAGAAGTATTTTTTTTAAAAAAAATGTATATTTCGGTGAAATTTAGAACAGAAGGCACACAAAGAGGTTCTTTGGTTTTTGTGGAAATATGATTCCTCCCAGTATTTAAAACTTAAGTTATTTTCTACCAGTATCACTCATGACGTATATTTTCTTTTGTAATACATTTAATATAACCCCAAAATAATAATAAAGTAATATCATTTTTATAGATATAATTCACAAAGAGAATTAAACTATAATCCTAACAAGTTATAATACGTTTGCTAAATTGATAGACACAAGACCTATTTCCTGTTACTGCATTACAAGAAACAAAAAAAAACAATACGTTTTCTTAGATTAATAGCAGCTTATGACTTTCTTAATAATCGAAAAATGTTTAATGATTAACAAAATACGAATAATTTTAAAAGAAATTCAGATAAATATTGTTTATTGAACACAGTAAATGATAAATTAAACTTACTACGGGAGTTGAATTTCTTTTCAAATCTGTGTGTGTGTGTGTAATTCATCGATTTTTATTAACATTCCGATTTGAAGTAATATGAATTCTAGGGATTTCATAATTCTAACTACAATTATGGAATATGACAACACCTGAGCTGAAATCTCATTCTCCAAACTTCTACCCCACACCAAGAACAAGGCTCAAAGCCTTGACACTGCATCCCCTCCTCACAGCTGGTCTTAAGTGTATCTGAACTCAAATCCAGAACTCAAATACAACATTGTCACCTGATGAATTCGTGGCCAAGAATACATATACACGCAGATTGTTAATTACCCCAAAACTTGAAAAAGTGTTGCTTTGAATTCTGTAATATGTCAACCAAATGCTTCCATTCTTCTTTGTTTATTCTTAGACAAACTGTATTTTGAGATTTTACATATCTTCAGTATCTCGGGATATGTATTTTAATCACTGAAAGAATAATCTCATCTCACTCCTATTAAATTTCAGGTGTTCATTTAAAAATGCCTTATTGAGTAAATTAACTACTCGGTATTTATTTTGGTAACTCTGCAAAAAGCATTCTCAAAAGATAATTAATGAGCTTCTCAAAAAAGGATCAATGCCTCAAATAATTAACGAATGCTTTTTTAAATATTCTCGAGAGTAAATAAACATATAATCCTAATTGCAGTTTAATTAGATTTTGGGACTAAATTTTACTCAAGTTTCTTGCGAAAAATCCAGCGAATATTCAAATCTCTTTTTTGAAAATTAGCAGAATAATTTAAAAGAAACTTCACTAGAGCCTAATCGATGTTGAGTTGTTTAATTAATTGCCCAGTAAATTAAAAATGAAATAGTCACATCTCACAAAATTTATTTTACATCGTTCTCTCTTAAATAAATCATCCGAAGTTGAAATAATCACAGTGCTCATAGTTAAAAAAAATAGTTTTCTTTTATTTTCTTACTGTTTGAAATCAAGCAGCTTTTAATTGAACGAAACAATTAAAAATTATTTTATAAAATAATCTTTCGATGCACGATGACCTACATGATTTCAATCTGTATAAATGAAGTGTTAGTGATTTGGATTAAATCGAACGAATTTAATAACAATAGAAGTTATCACGAACAGAATGTCAATAAATTCTCGTTTTGTGCAAAGCATTTGATTATTTCCTTTTCGCTTCTGTCAAAAGGATTTGCTGAGGTACCGTCTTTTAATTCTTTTTCCAGTGATATTTCCAGATGGAAAGTTTAAAAGAGTATCGAGTGCAAAAATAAATAAATAAACATTTCTTATACCTAGAAAAATAATATTTATTGTTTTACACACCCGATGGCAGTACCAGGCTATTTATAATGTAATTTAAGATGATCTGTTTTAAATTATTTTACATTAAACTGCACCCATTTTGAATAATTTTCTGGAATAAAACATAGCAGTTTTTACTATCAGTTACAGTGTTTCATGCGATGGTTTAGGGATTCAGCATATAAGTTATGAAATTTTTCACATGTGTATGCACGTATGTCACATTATATAATAATACATTTTATTAATAAATTACTCTTCCACTGAACTTTAATCCGCCGTGTGGAGGGGAACGATGCTCGTTAAATCTGCCGAGGTCATACCCTTGGTGAGGTGTGGTAGTTACAAGAGGCAGGTGCCATTCCAGTGTAATCCACGTCAGTTAACAGAGGTTCAACATTACGAGGCCCATTGCCAATAGTTCTAATGTTACTTTATAGTGCAATGCTAATCCAACTTTAACTCCAATGAACTTTATCATAAGTGATTTTTAAGTGAATTTATGGTTTTTTTTTCATGTAACCACTTTAATTTATAGAATAAACGGTGACCACTTTCTATAATTAAAATTTTAAAAAAAAGATTGTAATACCTTTCCCACCACACATTGTTTTAAATGTATTTTCTTCAAGCAAAGAAAGGTAGTTATTTAATATGAAGTACATGTTCGTCTAATTCAAATCGATTTTTCATAGCACTGAGCATTAACTCAAAACTAGATACAAATATTGGGTTTATCCACACAATTATACCTTATACCTACTGTCGCGTTCTGTTAAATTAATACATCGCAATGATTTGATTTGATATCAACTGGTCTAGAATGGAACTCGGTGATTTGTAACACTATGATTATGTCCTGTATGACAGGCATTAAATATCGTACATATGCCCATTTGCTCCTGATATAACGTGTCAAATAATTACAATCAATATTCATAACATCAGATATGTAATCATAAGGGAATTCAATTCATATTAAGTTTAATTAAATATAATGTAATGTTATTACTTGTTTTGTGAGTTTTAGAACCAAAATGTATGCGTTTTATCAGAATTTACGTATGTGTATCTGGCGCCACTGGTTATTTTAATCAGAGTACTTTATTTTCATTTAGCCCCTCTTACGTTCTAATTTTAAAGGTATTTTCTTTCCAATAAAGTACTTATCTTTAAATATTTAAAAGGTTATCTATTTTCGTAATTGTACTTGATGTTGTGGGAATATATATATATATATATATATATCCCTTAGAGGAGGGGTTACGAGAGTGTAAAAGATCTACTTCTCTTATAGAAATTCCAGTCCTGTCGTTTTTAAATCAAGAAGTGAGTGTTACAAGTATACTTTTCAATGCAATCTAACGTTTAATGCTATAACATAGATTGCATATAAATCTGTTGCATATATATATAAATATATATATAGACTTAATGTTACTTTATCAAATTTTACTAATTTTATGTGTTACTGATATTCACCTTTCTGTTGCCCGGGAAAATAGTTTTGCTGTACTCACGTGGTAAGTCTTTATATAATTGTTTTAGTTTGTTTTACAAGTTCTAGTAATTATTATAGGCTATAATGTTATCGATTTATTAAAAGATTTTTGTTTTATTTTGTAATCATAGTTAAACTTCTCCAGAAATTTCTTACTCTTTCCCTATGGCTCAGAGTATTAGCAAATACAGGTGAAGGTTGGCTGGCCGCAAAACATTGTTTAAACTGACAAACCTGCTTCCTAAGGCCAGGAGTTTGCTTCAGTACTACTGTGGCTAAGACTTTATTTTATCATGAGTATAGTTATCTTAGGTTTATAACTATTTTGTGTATGTTTTTGAAATATATATATATATATATATAATAAAAGGAAATAAAATAACAAGACAAAATTATACAAACAACAAAGCTAAAAGAAAGAAACCAAATTCTAAGAATCGTAACAATAAATTAATGGTAGAAATGAATATTGTAATATACATATTAATCATGTCTATTCATCTCTCTCTTGTAGAGAAATTTTGATTATATATATGTATATTATTTTGATTTGAAGAATCTGTTGGTGACGTAATGGATTTGTAACAAACGGCCGTGTCTTTATTCTTCCTCCAAAAATTATTCTATGTCATGTAAAATTTTCTGATGCTCATAGAGATGTCATCCTCGTCAATAGATCGCAATTCTAAATGACCTATTCTAAATTCTCTTTATGTATTTTAGTAAGTTTTGAAAAAAAAACAATCAAACATGGAGATTTTACCTACAGAAAAATTAAGTGACTCAACTGCCAAATTTACTCTCCATAAAAATGTAAGTTTATTTTTAATTGCGCTTCTGCTTAACTTTGGTTATAACAGCTAAAAATGTGTTAAATAGTAATATTTAATGCCTTTCCCTATTTTTCCAAAGGCCAGATATTTACTTTTTTATTTATTGAAAGAAACAAACAGCAGAATTAGCATTGCGTTCTCGTGTCTTTCGTATCGTACCACTAAGGACCTGGTCGAATTCTTAGATGAATTAAATGTTGTCTCTATATTCGCATTGAGCAGTCAGATTGGAATTCAAAACTCAAGTCAGTTAACAAACACTTTTCAAATCTTCCGACCATAATACTAAGGGATATTTTTAATTTTAAATGTGAAACTTTGTAAGAAATGACACCGAAACTAGATGCAGAATACCACAAAAGCAGAAAATGAGTGAACAAATATCCAATGAGGTATTAAAATGCTCTTTCAGATGCAAATAAACCAAAACTCCGCAGAAATATTTTTGATGTTCGGTAGTTTTAAATCGGGACATAATAGGAGTTTGCTAGAAACAAATCCCTTTAGCACCACACAATTGAAACATACTTTAGTGCATGGAATATTTATTGGAATATAATGAATATTAATATTTCTGTGAGATAAGAAAGATATCTTATTTAAAAAATTCATGAGCTTTCTTAAGAATAAATTAGCTATTAAATAACCAGAAGTAACGAAATCTTTTGATCTCTTTATTACTTTGATAACGCAACATCCTTTCATAAAGTGCATGCGTATAAAAAGACTGTGGCTAGTAATTAATAGTCAGATATCTTCTGTACATTTAAAACACACTAATGTAGTTATTAATCAAGCAGAAAGCATGTTGCTAGAAAAAAACTTCATGTGATTTAAAGATTATGAGAATAATAACGAAGAAAAAAATACCACTTCCCCCCCTTTTGGTCCATATCGTAGAGAAGCTTGGCACCTAATTTCATATCTGATAACAAGTTAGTTCTTAAGATATTTGAAGTTTTATGAGCTTAATTGTTGGTTTTGTTTTCCTTTTAAAGCTTTTTTCTTCTCTTAAACTGAATTAGTTAAAAATGATTTGGAGCACAATCAACTCTTTCAATGTTAAATGGTTATTAATTTCAAGTTTCATCACCCAAATAACTTCTGCTTGATTATATTTTGAGTTTTTTGAGTTTTCACAGCTACTTAATTAAGAAATATTTCAATACCAGTAATATGTTTTGAAATATAGTTTATATAACTTAGAAGCTTTATCATTAGTTTTTTCCTGTTAAGAAAATACAAAGGCCTAAACATTCTCAGGTTGCTATGTGAAGCAATATTTCAAAGAAATGGAATACTACTGAAAATGATGTATCTAAAAATTACCCCCCAACTTATACTGCAATTAGACTTCCGAATACAAGTATTCTGAATTGAAGTGTTACAGATAAAACTGAATAATTCGATGCTGTATAGAAGTACATTATAGTAAACATATTGTAATTCTATATTTTAGCATTTTAAAGTTGCACAGCAAAAACCAAACTTGTTAAACTGTGCCAATTTAAAACTGAACAAAATTAAATTTTATGTACAAAAATCTGAAGATTTTTTTTTATTTAAGTTAGTATTATTTTTATTTTGTACATAAATGTTTTGTGCCTCAAAACTTTTGTGAAAATATAAGGCTGAATAAACTGTCGCCGATACAAATGCTATTATCAATGCCATGCAAAAATATGTTGAGAATTTAAAAAAAAAATGTTTTCAGTCGTATTTAATTAAAGTAGTGTTTTAATGTAGAACTTAAGTTGGAAAATAATGTAATATATTAAAAGTTAGAGCTTTACGGGCATTGTAAATTCTGGTTTCATGCCTTTACAAATTTTAAATGCGTTTTTCTCAGACATTTAATTCCGAAGTTATAAATGTTTTCCCTAATGCTTTTTTTTTCAAGATATAGTCTTAAAATTTTTTGTGTATAATCCCAAACGTATGTTCTATAAAACTTAGCATGGATTTAGGGCTGAGATATCTAGTTATTTTCTTAAAAAACACTAAAATTAATATTTTAAAACTTTTTGTGTGTTTCTTCCAGGTATATCTAAACAAATAATTATTAAAAATCTACAAGAGAACAGAGTATTAAATCCATACTGAATTTTGTTTGTAATAATCTGAAATCATAAAGTTACTAAAATATTTTAAAATTGACCATTTTATAGAGTTTGAAAAAACTTTAAAATTTCTTAATTTTATAAGGACGTAAAATAGTGGGTGGTAAAACTGACTTTTTACTTTCAGAATTGACTTTCTAGCATAATTCGAACATAAAACATGCATTACTTTTACTGTGGCTGTCTCCAAAAATATTTAAAAAAAGGTTTCTATGCAGTCCTGAGACAATTCAAGCATATACAAGGCGGCCCGAAATTTGACGATACGCGAGAACTAGGGGAAAGGTGGAACCATATCCGTTCTGGGAAAAAAGTTTTAATCGATTTTTTGTAAAGACCAGTGAATTTTTCAAAATTTGAAAACTCACACTCTCCATTATCGTCAGCTACTGTGACTACAAATGTCACAATTTTACGATGATTATTTCATGTCATCTTGCGTAGCTGTTCTATTTATTGCAGTCACACATCTACTCGGATAAAAGCAATTATTGATTTAATTACTGGATAAGGCTCGTTAGATTCGAAAAACATATTTGTGAGGCTAGTTTCTATGCATGAACAAATCAAAATGTATGTTTGTTCGAATTTTGCGGACAATATTTAGTATAATTAAAAAAAGTTTTTTTTAAATTTCTTATTTAAATAATTAAATTTTTTTCTATATCAGTATATCAATAATATAGTTAAATTAGTCGTCTGAAAAAATTAAAATTTTTTTTCTGAGTGAAATCCTTACAATGAAATTCTCAATATCCCATTTTTAAAGGGTTTCAAATTTTCATGAATGATAATCTTAAAACGAAGTTTCTTATAAAAATTACTGCATGTTTCAAAAAGTCAGTCTTGTAATGAAAAAAAAATGTTTTTATAGCATAAGACACAAGAAAAGAATTACTTAATATCAATGAATATAAAGAATTTTTTTTTTGAAAACTTTGGTTGTACTTTCGAATTTGTACACTATTGATTTTAGAACTAGAATTTAAAAACGATAAAACTTTATATTTTCCCCTCTATTTGCTGCGCTATCTCAGTGAATTTCATGCATGTCAGAACATATTGATTTGACGGCTTTCAATATTTACATTTGATATGATATACTTCAGATGTCGAAATATAAAAAAAACAAATTTTTCCGAAGAATTCTAAATTTTGAACCTTGCAAACAGTGAGAATAAAATATTTATTTACAATGCAGAATAAAAAAAAAATTGTTGATATTCGGTAAACAGTTTACGAAGATTGTACACAAATGAAAATTCTAAACTCCCTTTGAGGGTGTGATTATTGGAATCAAATAACCGACGAAAAAGGTTTGCTGAACATCAACTTCAAAGGGATTCTTTTGCGGCCAATATATAGGATTTTGATGACACAAGCTTCAAGTTTTGAAAATGTACATAACAGCCTGCAAGTGAAAAAGTAATATACATTTTATTTTATTCATTCTATTAGGTATGTTTGACGTTGTTATAAATATGTCCTCAATAATGTTTCGAAATATTAAAAATAAATAGAAAAGGTTTTCCCCCCACTTTTTTTCAAGTGATCTTATAGCGTCGACTCTGCAGACTTCATTTTAGTTTTTGTTTGATTTTATTTTGTTCCAATATTTTAATTTTATATTAATATTATTTTGGCAAGCTCATCAGATTCTTTTGTTCATATCATATCCTTAGATTTATTAATCTGCAAATTAAAGAATTTATGAAAGACATTTTTTAACAATTATAGAGGTAAACACATTACTTGTATTGATAATCTTGTTTTCATTTTATGCTTTTTCTGGCAAACATTTTAACCGCATAAAATTATCTTTTTCATCGAATCATTTTTAATAGATTCTCAGCTAATATTACTATCATATCCCTTTCGCTTCACTTGCGAGTGAAATGATAACGAGTCAAATGAAAACAATATATATACATTTATTTTTGCTAATTTACCTCAACGCTTACGAACATACTATACAGTAGATCATGGATTTGATTCCAGTCTCTATAAAAAATCCCGGTATGAAAGAATAAGTTGTTGTTGCGTACAAATAGATTATGCGTAATGTAGAGAGTAAAACTTGCTTGAAGTCAAGTGATAATGATACCATAATAATGCAATTTAATTATTATCGCTGTCATTGCATTATTGAAATACGAGAAGCATCAATTCAGTAAATAAAATGCGACATTAATTATACAAATTAATGACGCCGTTTATAAAAAAACCCCTCTTATTACGCTGAAAACAGATCAGCTCTAAAATAGAACAAAATATTTTCAAAGATACTTAAAACGTGTCAACATGGTTTAAAAATTACACTGCTTATTACACAGTTTATAGAATCGAAAATCCTAATTTAAAGACAAAATAATGTATTACTAACAATATTGACAACACGCTTCTATTTTTGGGTCATTTTAAAATTAAAATATGTGGCAGAATAAGAATATTTGTGTTATGTAATTTCAAGTAACCTAATTTTACTTCAAGTTAAAAGCATTGAAATGAAATAAACGATTGAAATGTTTCTTATTTTATAATATTCTATTATAAATATCATAAGACGCACATAAAAAGAGAATAATACTGATAAGAATAACCTAATAAGAATAATATTAATAAGTATAACTTAATACTTGTTGAAACTATTTTCAAGCTCTTAAAATATTCTTTTTTATAGCCCAAACCAAATTAAGTGCTTCTATATTTTATCTCTCTTCTTTCAAAGCAAATAAAGTGAGATATTTTTGCTTTTAAAACCAATGAATTAGAAATAGAACAGGGTTTTTAAAAGCAACAAGAAAACTATTAATTTCCTATAAACTGACAAAGATCTTTGTAATGAAACTATCAATACATTTTACTGGACTTTTCTAGTGATATATTTTTATCAAATCTTCGCCTCTCAATGATACAAAGAGAATTCTAGTGAATATTCAATTATCCCAGTTTTATCGGAGACTTTTCTTTTGAAACTTTCAATTCTCATAAGAGATAGCTATCACTGGATGTTGAATCTTTAATTTTGTAAATTGGATTTTCAGAGGTCTTGATAATAAATTCATTACTTTCAGTGTAGTTTTCAAGTTTTTATCTTTTTGTTGGCAGAGTTTGGTAATGTAGCTATATTGGTAATTTTTTTAACAGAAACTTTTCCCTGAAATACTAAGAAAGATTTGATTGGATTCCGATGTTAGCAGAAAATTCACAATAAAATTAGAATTTCTTTGTTTGTAGATTACATTTTTCTCATTGTATGATCTCAAATATATTTTAATTTAGAGTAATGTTGAATCTTGAAATAATTATTAGCATTAAAATTCAATTGTATTGAATTTAAAAAAAAATAATTATCCTCCACATAGTAGATATTCAAAACGACACACTAAATACACTCTGCCATCATTTTAAATTCTTAAAGCATTTTTTTATTTCAGGGTCAAAGGGAACTTGAAAGAACTTTTAAGTATTTATATAAATAGCAACAAAGCTCGGGAACACTCGCGCCGGTTTTTGTTCCGTCGTTGGTGGCGGGGTGTTGAGAAGACTCTAAACTTTTATAGCATTTATTTAATAATGAAAAGAAAATGTGTCAAGTATAACACATATTTATAAAGTACAAGATGTGTTTTTAATTATACAAATAAAATTATTACATTTATTGCATATTAATGAGTAATATTGCCATAAACTATACATAAAACATTTACTTTTAAAATGCATGATTTTATATTTTTTTTATGAAATATTAGTAAACCATATAAACCAGTAATGTGCTTATTTTGAAATTAATGAAGGGTAGTAGAAGATAGAAAAATAATATTTTAATCACCTTCCAAGCATTCAAAGCAGACAGTATTCGTATTTTAAGCATATATTTTTCTTACATTGGAGACAAATCATTTAGTTCTTACATCTTTTACCCGTAAACAAACAGTGCAGCGACCCTTTTTTGGATAATTGATGCTCTTTTTAGTAAGTTATGTCAGTAAAGTTTCTTTTTTAGTTTTTTTGTTATGGTTCGGGAGTTCTGATCTCATATCACACTGTGGCTGCACAAGTTACATTCCAATCCCCACCCCCCTAATAATCCTGAACGTCTCAGTTTTTTATCAGGACAATCCGAATCATAGACAATGAAAGCATTAATTCCAGCAATGTTAAGTAAATGGTAAAATATTCACAGTGGTCAAAGGTTATATGTTCGCATCATATATACTACACATTTCATCAGTGATATCAACACCGTCTTTGGCCAAATCATAAAAATTCATTATTTCAGATTTCATCACTACAGGTTTGGTTTCTCCATTAAAAAGTATCGTCATTTTCATGCATAGTAGACATAAGTAGAACGTTTTTTTCCCGCTATAAGTAACTAATGCCCTCGGGTTTTTATGATGAAAGCCAAAAGTGTGTGGACGCGACAGGCTCTTGTTTAATGAGGAAGGATAACGATACTTTTCTTTTATTTTTTCGGATTGTGCCATTATTATTAATTTCTCTTTTAACAATTATTCTGCAAGTGGTATACTAGTATACCAGATGACATAAGGAATTTTAAGTCCAGAACCATATAATGGTTGACATAAACACAGTACAAATATTTAACCCCGGGTGTACTTAAGTTTGGAAGGTCATTACGTTCCAATAGCCCGAGTGAGAGTGATTGCATCAGACCTCAAGATTCAATTACCTGAAATGTGCAGCTTCAGCAAAAACCGTGGTTCTGTGCATTTTTTTGGAATCCTGTGGGGCATGTTGGGTTGTACAGAACACCCCACGTGCTTGATTCCGGGTTAAAAGAACATTTTTGCCAGCATTTCCAAAGGTGTTAGTACCACAAGTTAGACTGCTTAGACGTTCTAATCGCCCCAAATTTTTATTATTGTATGAAAACGCTCAATCGAATCAAGCATACGTGGTATCAGAATGCTTTGAAACAGATGATATCACTTGAATGGTTTTGTAACTTTACTCACCAGATCCACTCCTGATTCCACTTCAACATGTGTGAGAGGATTTAGGGGGCCGAATTTCAGCAGGATAAACTCCTAACTGGACCCTCCAGGAGCTGAAAAGTGTACTTTTAGATGAGTACCATGCAGTTGCACAAAACATTATTAACATTTTGATTACGCATACCAGACACTTTGATTTCATAGACTTTCTATGAAATCAGGATGTGAAGTATACATAAGTGACTGAAATGACTGTCCACCAAATTTAAGGAAAACATTTTCAAGAGATTAATTAATTTTTCAATCGTTTATGAATTTTCATAAATTTAGTACAAATTTCATAATTATGCGAATAATTAATTTCCAAACGTTGTAAATTAGTTAATGAAACTTTTTGCACAAGTTTCTATTAATACTTCAGTTACCCTTCACCTCAGTTACCCTTTTTTCTGTCATTATTCTTCAATTTGGATGACTAGTGTGCCTGTGTGTGTGATTCTGAGTTTGAAGTTTAATATGTTATCGTGAATTACATAAAAAGAGAGAAGGGAAATGATTAGTATCATTTTGTAATTCATTCTTTGTTTCTCCGAGCCAAAATAATTGCCAAATCATCCTCAAGTGTGGTTTTTAGATTATCACTTTCAGTTTTAAAATTGGATTAATATAGATATTCAGTAAGAATTGACAGCTACATTCGTCCTTGAGGGGATTTAATAAAAGTAATGCATTAATTACACGACGATAAGTAACCAGTGGACCCTATTACGAGCTAATTTATAATCTTATTGGAATAATATACAATGAATGTATCCTGAAGAGTAATATTGTTGTTGTGATGTGAAGTCAATCGAATCCTGGCATATGTTCATTGATGCCAACGTTTGGGAAGGAAATATATATTTTTGTTAGAATAATGTTATGGAATGATGAAATTTTATATAAATTAAACAGTTAATTTAAAATTTAACTTCAGATTAAGTTTGATTACTTGTTAGAATGCCATTATTTGCAGTTTTTGAGTAATATTATAGAATTATTTTAGAAATAATATAGAATCCAGATCAATAAAAATTCAAGCTAACTGAAAAAACAAAGACACGAAGAAGTGCAGACAGATAGTGGTTCTTGCAGACCTGGACATAATGATCTGTATCATTAGAGACTGGACAGGGAGTAAAATGTTTAAGCCAACAGCACAACCACAGGATACTAGACCAGTGCCAGTTTAAAAACGGACGCCCAGGGGACTGGGGCTAGGAAGAGCTCGGATAAGCTGCACTTAACCAGGTCTCCTGGTAATAAATTTCGATTCGTCAGTGCCCAGAGAGCCTCAGATTTTTTTGCATCCAGGGAACGAAATGAGCTTAAATGAGCGAAATTAAACGAAATGAGCTCTAGGGCACTGCACTAGACAATATATTTGACAAATTTTTACATTATTATGTGAGAGAGTGAATATTAACATTGCACACAATACAGCTACTCAAAGGCTTTTGCGATGGACCTCGTAATTGTGAAACATAGTCAATTGACAAGGACGACCCCTGATCTAGAACCCCCTCTCATTACTACTACATGAACGGGGGGACCTTTGAGCCTAGACACGTTTAACGTGCATAGGCCTCCTCTGCACGGCAGCTCGTCAGCGATATTAGACTAGAATTCATGACACGTTGGACACGAATTCGTTACCTTGACCACTAGGTTACCGGAGCCACATAAGTTATTATGATATAAAATATTGAAAAAAAATAACTCTAGTATGTTAAAACAGACTCAAAAGGATAATTTCTGATGTAAATATTATTTTTTAAAAGAATATTAGTGAAAGCTCTTATTTTAAAGGCACTCGTTGTGTTTTTATTATTACACGAGAAAAATAGAATATGTAAAAATAGACTTCCATTCTTTACTCACTATGTCCTGAGTAAAAGTTCTTAAAACCTATTGTGCCTTTACTTTTCGATTTTGACATACATTTATATAAGTAGACGTATTTACGAATTCATTACATCAAATTAAACGAAATCATCTTCCCCAATTTCTGTACATCTATGAATATATGTATAATTGTTTCACGAATATACATTGAAAACTGTTCGCTTGCTAGGCTTCGAATTACTTTCATTTGAGCACGTTTTATAGAAGTATCCAAGCGTGTGTAAACTTTGCGCAATGTTTATGAAGTCCCACAAAATATTTGTACAAAAAATGGGGTTGTCATCTCGAAAAGTTTATTAACCCCTGCAGTAAACCAAACTTTAGATCTAGCATTTGGATGACAGTCTAAATACTCACATGCTGAAGTTGCGTGAATTCCATTATAGTTAAAACTGCGTCCCAAACTTTTTTTTAAAACTTTTCATGAACTTAAAGTAACATGTTTTTTTTCAATAACTATTGTGGAAGGATCAGTTTCAGATAAACAAAGTTTATATAGATACTTGAGTAACGTTTTGCCTTTAAAAATTTTCACAGTTTCATTTCAAAGAAATAAATAATAAAGTTTTAAATAAAAAAGTTTATGTTCTCAGACATTGAAAAACATTTGAAAATAAATCAAATCGGTGGAGAAAAAACTTGCCTGGAATAGAAACTAAGCAAGGTTTATTTGAAATAACTTGGACATATTATACATAAGTGACATTTTGACTATAATATTTGATTTATTTACACATTTGATTTTTTGAGAAACAAGGTACATCCGAATGGCAAATGGAAAACAGCTGAAATAGAAGTATATATAGTTGTCTTCATTTTCTATTAAATCAAAAGAAAAATGTCTTTATCGTAACACAATAAGAATGTTTTTTTTCCTTCTGTTTATATCAGATACATTGACAGCTTCTTAATTCGATGTTTTCTTTGTAACTTGACAGAAATTTACAACATAATATATGTCTTCAACTTGGGTATTTTATTTTCAAAATGTATGTTGAAATTAGAATTAAACTCCAAAAAATGTTTCTCGTAAAGGGTACAGGAGATAAAAAAAACACTATAGGAGAAAATAATAAATTGTTGCTCGGGCGCGTGAAAATTCCCAGTAATGAAGATATATTTCATACATTTATTTATCATTATGATAAATATAAGTAATAAAAATATATATCAGCTGAGTTAAAAGTTTTAATAACATAGATTCACTTTACTT
Source organism: Trichonephila clavata (assembly GCA_019973975.1). Taxonomy (NCBI): domain Eukaryota; kingdom Metazoa; phylum Arthropoda; class Arachnida; order Araneae; family Nephilidae; genus Trichonephila; species Trichonephila clavata. The sequence continues at coordinate 646,629 of BMAO01020862.1, read as the reverse complement.
CAGTTCTGGTTCATTTACGAAAAAATTGAATGAGAAATGCTATTCTTTAGTTCACATTGAGTTTTGGTATCGTAAAAATATCTCTAAAATTACACTGCAAATCATCCAAAATATATCATTAAAGAAGTGTGAAAACTACTAGAAATATTCTTTTTGCTTATGTTGCAATGGTACATGACATTTATCAACATTTCACAGCATTTGCACATGTGATCTCCAGTACAGTCAACAAAAAATGTGATAAAAAGTAATATGAATGCACTTTGAAATACCAGATTTTCTTTTAAGTCACGTTGCTTTACATTCGCATCAAAGAAAAATTCATCGAAGCATGAAAGAAGAATGTGAATGCATGCGGAAATGTTTTGAAGTTTGATCCAGAAAGATTTGTAAACTAGATAATATGGATTATCCTTCCAAAGAATTTGTCTTCTGTCAAACATTGCCAAGGAATTATGAACTCATATCTGTAATTGTTAGGTGTTGGATTAACAATTCACCAATGGTAGTCATTTTACTAATGCCGAAAATCACTATTTTGTGCAGTCACTAAGCACAGCGAAGAGTGTCTGTATATATCTTGGCTTCGGCTCACACATAATTAGAAAGAGCGTTCTAGAGAGTGTCAAACTGATACCAGTTCAGTAGAGCGCATAAATAACTGATCCATGTAATACAAAACAATCACACACAATGGGAACATCTCTTACTCGTGTTGGATATGTAAGAAACGGGACCTACACTAAAAAAAGTTTGCGTATTCTGAACAATCTTAAGCAGACATTGTCATCCTAATGTATTGTGCAATTCCATGAAAGCGATGTACGAAAGATGTTGTTTGAAATGTACAAAACTTCCACACAATACATTATCCTCTTTCAATCTCCACAAATTGAAACAAGTGGGGTCGTATATGATATTCCCATCAGTGTCTGAGAGTTTTTCAGGCATGGCGTTAAATAAGATATTCCGGGAGAAAGGTTTTCTTTTTTAGTATTATCGCAGCACAGTATTTAGTATTGACGTCCATTTTTTCAGTATAGTTTGATAGCTGTCCTAATACGTGGAAATAAATAAATTTACAGTCCAAAAAACTAACTAATATATTAGATGAAAAGTTTTATTTTTGTATTAAGAAAAAAATTATGTTTATTACCTGAAACGCGGCAAGCTTTATAATGAGCATTACTTGAAATAAAAAATATTTTCATATTTCTTTCAGAAAAATTAAAGGTTGCTCTTTTATAATCTCTCTTTTAAGATACGAACTTTACTTTTATTATAAACGTGCAATTGAATATTGCAATTGAATTTTCCAATGTTTTTTTAGGCTTAATAAAATAACTTCCTTAAAAAGCGGATGACAATAAGAACGTTATAATTTTAACATTAATTTCTCATTTGAATGTATTCTACAAGTCTTTTAGAGACTTCAACTTCAACAAAAAATTGTTATAACTCAATTCTGATGTATATATTTTGAAAAAACCATGCATGTTCGTTATTTTAATTGAAGTATTAATCTTTTCTATATTCTATACAATCATTCCATTTTGGATAGATTTGCTCTTAGACTATAACACATTAAAAAAGAAATGATATATACTGACAGTTAGAGCTTCGAATAAAAAAGGTTTAACGTAACTTTTAAAATTCTCTTACATTTGTATTTTTTTAAACTATTTGAAGCACATTTCCTCTATATTTCTAAATTTATAAAAAGATGAATCCTAATACATGTCCATATACTATTTTAAAATAATATTTGTAAACCAGAGATATAAATAAAGTTTTCTATTTTCGATTAATTTTAGCTTTTATATTGCTACAAATTTCATTTATATAAAAATAGTCGCTAGCATTTTATGCCTCCTTTTTACTACATAACATTTTAGGATGTCGTTTTAAAGTTATGAATAATGTGTTTAAGCAGAAAAATTTATTATGATTTATTTTTTTTAATTTTGGATTTATTACAATTTACTATTTCAGATCAATTTTATTGCTTTCAGATACCTGCCCTAGATTTTTATTTCCACATTTCAGGTAAAATTCCTGAGAAAAAAATTCTTAGAAAACATGAAAAAGCAGAAGAAGAAGAGAATAAGAAAAAAGAAAGCAGTAAAAGAAAAGAGTACGATGTCAAGTGGAGACTTAAAAAGCGCTTAAGAAATGAAAAAGAAAAAAACATCTTTCCTATTGTTCTTGACACATTTATCGTATAAAAAAGAAGGTACTGAAATCTGTTCTGATTCGAGAGAACCTGTAATTCACTTGGAATGGGTCGATAGAAAAAGCTAGTGTGTTCTAAGAGTTTTCCAATTTCCCAAAAGATTATTCCATCCTAACGGCTTTCTGAACAATTCAAATACAATCAAACGGTAAAATAAAGGGAAAAAATATTGCATTGTGTAAATTTTCTAAATGGAGGAGGGGGTGGTGGTGATGTTTACATTACCGCATACAGCAGCCTCATTATTCGAGCAGACATTGAAGTAAATACTATTTGCTCAAAAAATTATTTTTAGCTTACTTTTTTACAGCTTAATTTGCTCAGGTAAGAAGAAATGGGGATTACTTTGAAATCAATTTTTTTCACTTTTTATCAGAAAAAGTGACTCCCTTTCTGAATGATTATATTCTTACGGATTAATTTTGAAAGGTTTCGAGTGAAGGGTTGAACTATGTATTTCAAGAAATCGTAAAAAGCAATGTTAAATATATTAATTTTGGAATCTAAAGGCAAACAATTGATGTTATTTAATTCTACCAGACTAGTACCAGTTAAATTAGAATCAGTTCTAGTTTTTCGCGAAATTTAGAAGTTTAGATAAGAAGAAGATTTTGGGAAATAATTTCCTCTTTGTGAGAAATCTTAAAATAAATAAAACTGTTTTCAATGAATGAGTCTTAAATGAATGAATGAAGTCTTTAAATGTCTTGAATGTAATAAACAAAGCACCAAAAATTTTAAACATCCTTTTATAAAGCTAATTGACAAAAAAATAATAAATTCCATTGTAGATTTTTTTAAACTCATCAATACATTTTATGAAGGTATAAAGCTTTACCCTATAAGAAGCAATTAGACCTAAAAATTGTAAGGCATTTCTAATATTTTTATGGGCAAATAATTTACAACTTCTTATTTTTCATTTTTTTTATTTATAAAAATATTATAATAATAATTAATATTTTAGAAATCATTCAGAATCTTGCGAGTATTTTTTTGAATTATATAAATGAAAAACAGTATAGAGAATTTAAATTGTTTCCCCAGTTTTCCATAAATTTTGGGACTGAGAAGAATTTTTTTTTGTTTTCCTAAAGCTCCCTTTCATACAAATTAAAATTTATTATTCAATAAATTGAATTTCTAGAAATGTGTTCATTCAATTATTTTTCCAAAAAAGAAAAAAATGTTTATTTCAAATTAGATTAAAGTGAATTGTTTTATCATAATTAACACAAAAAAAATTTGCAATGGAAGAACTGAAAACTGTCTTTTAAACTATATTGTACTGGAAGAAATATGTACTTAGATTTCTGATTTACAATCATCCCTTCAAATTTAAGTAAGTTGGCTTTCAACAACCGATTAAAGTATATATCAAACGATGTGTATAGTCTAGTCATAGAGAGTTTATGACTTTAATTTCTTTTCATTCTTACATACTCTTTTGCAAATAAATGAGTAAATCATTGTAACAAATTGAAATGCCATTGAAAGACATCAGAGAAGTTTGTACGACACGCGCATTGCTGAAGAGATTGGCTCATTTCCTTCAGGCGATTGTTGCATTGATTGATCACAGAAACAGATTCCCCAATGAAAGACTATTGATTGGGTTCTTTGTCTGGTTCCTTTGTTAACTCATCATTGCGTTTGTGATTGTTTTGAAGGAGCGGATGGTTTTCTCATTACAAGACCGCGAAGCCGTAATTCCTTGTGGGTAGAATAAAGATGTATTCATTGAAACAGGACAATAAGAATATTCTGCAGCATAGATTCCATAGATGCATTGGAATTCATTGCAAAGTTTGTTTGATATTAAGCACAATGTTTATAGATTTATTTATCAACCAATTACAGATAATTCAATAAAGCATCCCGACAAACACACGCATTTGAGTCTCTATTGTAGAGTTCCAATATACCCTAATATATTTATTTATATCTAATAACGTTCTCCCGAATAAGATAAAATCTTATTATCATATATAAATGGATTTATATTGCTTAATGTATGAAAACAAAATCATAAACGATTTTAATGTTTTTTAATGACCTTATTTGTACGTAGCAGCACTTATGAATCGATATGATAAAAAAATAATAAAGAACTTGATTGTTCGATAAGCATGTAGTACGTACTGTCCGGATTCTTCTACTAATCCTCTCGAGAAAATATTCTTTAACTGTGATTTTAGTTTAAAAACCCTTTCAGTAGAGATCACTTGATTTTATGCAAATGTAACAACTATTTAAGTGCCTGTCTTTGAGTATGTGAGGCTAATGATTAATAGTGATCATTAAGAGTGAAAATCCAAGTATTAGAAAAGGTGAAATGTGACTGGATGATCGCAGGTCTCGAGATTAACAGTCGACGTAGAATCCACCAGGAATTGAGGAAGTAAACAATCTTCGATTAGACTGAACTATCGGGATTCGAAAAGAATCATAACAAAGAACTTCAACTCCAGATTAGTGTGTTTCAATAATCTAGTGTATACTGTTAAAGGATCGGATTTCAGATTGATCTCAGAATTAAGTTATAAAATTGTATATTCCATAAAGTGTTAAAGATTGAATAAAAATATCTATTTTTAAGATCATGTCTAGTACTTCCTCGAACCCTCTTACAACAGCGACCTTTTAACCGTGACATGTATACCTTAATATTTTATTTTAACCATCTTTATGCTGAGTAATTTCTTGGTTCTCTCTCAAACTTGGATATCACACTAATAAAGGTGAATATGATTCATTCACAGATTTCTCTTTCTTTTAAATACTTGTTGTATTTAAGTATGCAATTTAATCTATAATTTCATCTGTGTATTATTCAACTGACCAGCATTCCGTAAGAAAAGAAACATTTAAGCGTTTTAAAATGCATTCTTATAAGAGGTTTCAGAAATGCGAATAAATAGAAAAGACTGTTTATACAATGTCAGTTTAATCTCTCTTTATCATTTTTAAACTAACATTACAAAACACTTCATCCCTTCAAAGGTTTTAAATACAAACAATAAAACATCAATTTAAAACACAACTGATATTTCACTTGAAGAGATCTTACAAAAGATGCACCGCAAATTTATTTCAGATATATCATCATTTAGTAAGTTATGAATAAGCTCACTGGCTGGGTGGCAGCGTATCGCTCTTCCACTCCTCGAGTCCAGGGCTCAAAACTCCGGGCTAAGCAAGGTAGACTCAGCCTTTCATCCCTTTATTGGGTCAATAAATGATTACCAAGCTTGCTTGGGAACTAAACATTGAGGGTTTGGCGAAAAACTGACCATCTGACCGGAACATCTGCTCAGTGCTCAAGATCATGGAAATTGAGATGGTCCCAGTAAGTTTTCACCCTCATGGGCTATTGAACCTTTGAGTTTTTTTTTATAGTGAGTGATAACTTCGATTGGAGCAATTGGATTAGTTACGGAAGAAAACATATACTAGCAGAAATTTTCATCTTGATAGAAACCAAACAATAAATAGAAGTTACAGCTGTGTAAAGTATACTAATTCAGTGTTTATAGTAACATCGTATTCAAAAGTCAAGCAAGAGCTGTTGGTGACAGGCTTCGTGATTTTGAACCCAAGTCGAATGACGAAGTCGACAAATGAGATGGAACTTCAGCATCACGTCAGTGTGATGACTTTGAACTTCGACAGAATTAACGTGCATCAGCTGTCCTACTTGTCTCTATTTTTGGTAATTGAACAAAGGATTTTCATCCTTTTTGTGATGATCATTTTATTTCTAAGAATTTGTTAATTTTTAATTTAGATTCCCTCATGTTGGAATTTATACAAATTCTAGAAGCCATGCTGTGTGAAAGCAAAATACCCCTTTATAGACATGTAATGTTTACGTCTACGAGGTAGGATTCAAAAGTTCCCGAATTGGGTCTATAACGTGAAAAAGTTTTGCAGTAGAGTGACTACGATAACATTTCTATGTGTGTTACTGCATTCTTCCCCTTTTCTAAGAAAATTTTGTTCCAAATCACTGGTTGGAGGCTTATCATGTCGTCGTACTTTTTAGGCAGACCTATTTAGTCATCGACGAGATTGAAATAAATTACATTTGTTGAGCAGATAATGAATATTAAATTTTGTGTTCATTTGGGAAAAAGTGCAACGGAGACTTACGAAATTTTGAAGAATGTGATACATTATTGTGAATGCAAGCTTTTGAATGACATTGGTGTTTCAGAGAAAGCAAGGTAAGTGTCGAAGACGACTATCATTTGGACGTCTATAGACTTCCTGCTCCGCTGAACACATCGAAAGGGTTTCTGCGGCAATAAGTAAGAACACGCTTCAAACAATATGGGATATCCTCGATCACACATGTCAATGGATACTGACTAAGCATCGTAGCATGCATAGGGTGTGTCAACATATCATTCCCCGCATGAAGTTAAAAGTAAATCGCAAGCTAAATTAAAGGACATGACTAAAAATGGATCTCAAAAATATTTGGATGACCTTTACAAGCCACAGTAAAAGTGTGTTGTTTCTCAAGTGTCTTATTTCGAAGGAGGACGTGTTTCAGCAGTTTAATTGGCAATATTTTTTAAGTTATAGACTCAGTCCGAGAACTTTTGAATTCTACTACGCATATGCTATGAATTTGTAATTTTTAATTACTCTTTTGATGTTACGTTATTTTGTATTGACAAGCGTAATATAATTAAAGAACATACATTAAAGGAACTATAGTATAATCAATGACTGAATTTAAAACCTTTTTAGTCCTTTATTTACCGCATTATAATTTAATGCAATGTTTTCAATGCAATACTTTTTTTGGAATTACTGCATAGAAAATTAGGCACTAAATAAATTAAGATACAAATAGAAAACACTAAATTTTCGGATATTTAAACCGTTAGAGCTTTTTAATTAAATTTGTACTTTATGGATGGTACTTTAAAGTTAAAGTATTTTCAGTATACGGAGTTTTAAAATATTCTCAGAATACAGAACGAAAATATGTTTTTTTAACTAAGTTTTAATTTTTAAAAATGCTAAATAACCAGAGTACATTAATATTTTACTGCACAAAATATTTATTTTTGAAAATTATAAAATTTAAAATTATTTATTTTTTATGCACATAAGAGCAGGTTTTACACAAACTTAATTTGATGATATTCAATGAAACAGTTTTTCTTTCCATTAATAGTCAAAAATTCATTGCACGTTGTGCATTTTGAGGGAGGTTTCGATAAAATGATTTTAAATCACTGCATCCTGGGGTAGCAAGTACTGCATTTTATGAACATGAACTACTGCAACTTGAGTCGTTCAGTATCTTGATTGTCTTCTTAAGAATATAACGAAAATTGCAGCAGATTATTTGTTGGGACTTCTTCATCTGAAGAATCATCTGTTAGTAAATCACTGCTTTATAAGATTGTAGGTTCTGTAGTAAATCCAAATCATCTTCAAGGCTGAGCTTCTTTTTTCCAGACATTCTAAGAAAAGGAAAAAAGAAATAATAGCAGCTTCAGAACAACCTCCTATTATTGTTAAATCTCAGTAACACATGAAAAAATTAAAATGGTATTAGTTTTTGAATGAAAAATAGGTATTTCATTTGATTGTGTGGCAAAAAAAAAAGCTCAAATTCAAAGTTCAAAATATGAAACAATAAAAAACGCAAAATAAGTAAGTTATGTTTTTTTGCCATTTCTTTTTAGTTTAAGTCTATTGCATTAATGACGGTACAATACAACAAAAAATATTAATAAAGTACATCATTAAAAAAACTTGAAGTTTTTGCTCTAACATGCCGTGTAATGTCGGAACTTATTAGTAACAGAAAGTGATTCAGCTGTTAAACTATTTATATACACTGTTCACTTAAAATAAATAATCAAAGCCTTTACCGATAAAACGATTTAAATATGCTGCCTTAATCATTCTAATTAATATTCAAAACAAAAATAACTTTCATTTTAAAATTATTTAAATGGTATGGAAACGTTCTAATATTTCCAAGAAAAATTTATGGTTCTCAAACAACTTTTGTGTTCTCTCAATTACAATCAACTTTCACACAATTAAAGTCCTCTTATAATGTTTTCTGGGACGTTTTCGTTTTTGTAAGATTTGAAACTATATTTAGTGGAACATGTGTTAGCTTGTCTTTCTAGGCGCACTGGTTAAAAATCTCAGGTCTTCGATAAATAGTAATTTTTTATACTAAGCATTTTCACACACAAAAAAAAGTTTAAATACACTCTTCCATAAACATATCAGTATTTATAACATCAATGCCCTTTAACAAAGTGTAGTTTTATTTTAACACTATCAAGCCTTCTCACAATAAAACAGCTTAAATACGCGGTCATAAACATAACTAATTTTAAAATAAAAAATAATCATCTTTGATCATCAAGGTTCTGCTTCCTCTCTATCGTAAGCGTACGGGAATATTTTACTCGGAGCAAGATTTACGATTCACAAACAAGTCTTCTGTGTTCTCTCCATTCCATAATTGCATGCTACTTATTCATATGAATGGTGCAGAGAGGTGCACAACTAGAGCAGTCGCTTATAGTTGATATCTCATTTTAAAAATTCATCGCATTGTGTTGGAAAACCTGAAGCCGGGCGCATACTATCGAGACGCGTTAATCATCTCGAGTTCATTTATCAGTCTCGCGGCATCTCATCTGTGGCATCATTTTTCTCAGGAGTGGAAAAATAACTTCTCGAAAGATGAAGTTCGCTGTTCAACGAATGCGAAACCACTGAAAATATATGATTAATATTTCTTCAGAATTGATTTTTCTACTTTTTGTAAATGAACGATATATTTCAAATTTAATTTTAAAGAAGGAAAATGCAGTTTGTTAAAAGTGGAATTTTTTTTTGGGGGGGGGGGACTGTATTATTGAAGAGGGGAGAAAATCTATGCACATTTTTGATATACCCAGTCAGCAGATTTGTTTATTGTTGGAAGATAATTAAATAGCCATTTAAATCAAAATTAATGGAATAAATTAGTAATCATGGTGATATGACATTTTGATACTGAGAAACATATTTTTCTTCCAGTTGACTGAGTATGTTGGATTGGATAAAGGATTTTAGTTTAAAAAATATATAAAGATCATAAGGGATAGTTTTTTTTTTCAAATTACAAAGGATGTGTGATCCTTGTTATCAAAGGTTGATAACAATGATGCTATTTTATTTTCAACATCTCCACATGAGGCTCAAACCGTGTTTGATATATTGTTCCTTCGCTTTCCAAATATTCCACTTTGGAGAAGTCTAATTTAGATTCTACAATTCGGCTGGTATCAAAAATCGCAATGTAATTCTTCAGTTCCCAAGTGAGTAAGAAAACTAAATGAAAATTGTTTGAGTGGGATGAATGAGTGAATATTGACGTCACTCTGTTCAGCTACTCGAGGGCTTTTGGCGAAGGACCGCGTAATTTTGAACCATGGTCCAGTGGCGCGGACGACACCCGAGCTGGCGTCTCCCTCTCCTAACTACCACACGACACCAACGGGTGGACGTTTGAACTCTCGACAGATTTAATGTGCATCCCTACCCTACACGGCAGGTTTTCAGTGGTACTGGGCTCAAACTGATGACATGCTAGCCATGATCCGACACCTTGACCACTTGGCTACCGCGGCCACGAAAATCGATTGAAGAGATAAGATTAGTTATAATACAATCTTCCAGTATATACTAAATGTTAAGCAAAAAAATATTCATTTAAATACTTTTGAAATGATTTATTTAAAAATAAATTTAGCAGCTTTGAGAGCTGAAATGGATGCATTTTTAGAACCCATTTAAGTAACTGAATTATATCTATCTCTCTATCGCTTTATATTTATTTATACACTTCTAAATAATCTTTTGAAGTTGACGATATTTTTTAGAGACGATTTGATTGTGGGTTACTTTTTCTCTTTTTGACCACGGGAAAGCACACAAAAAAGAGTATTTAGGCATAGAACTTAGTTTAAATAAAGCTATTGAGTTTCGTAAATTCTATGTCTGAGTGCAAATGGAATAATTTAAATTGTTTATTCCAGAAGAAAACAAAAAATATCTTCCTTTCTAATAGTCTCGCTACTTACATATAATGTAGCTTAGCGATGCTTTATTTCATCATTGGTTGTTATAGAAAGGTAGAAAAAATACCATTCCCATGGAATCTTTATTTTCGTTTACTTAAGAAATAGGTAGATCTTTAAAGTATACGAAAATAAAGGTTCCCACAACAAGTAAATCAGATAGTATTAAAAATTACATGAAATATTTACATTCGTATTTTTTAAATATATTTCTTGTCCGATATTATTAAAAATTACATGAAATATTTACATTCGTTTTTTTGGTAAATATATTTCTTGTCCATTTCTATTAGCGATGAAGAGAATTATGTTACCCAGACAGCGAGTCTATGCTTCTTTTCAATGTGATCGCGATATGCATAAATAGTAGAACAGCAACTTGACTGTGATATTTCAGTAAAAGACAAGCTATAAGTTAACCGTTATCACATGCTTCTTTTCAATGTGATCGATATGCATAAATAGTAGAACAGCAACTTGACTGTGATATTTCAGTAAAAGACAAGCTATAAATTAACCGTTATCACATTCTCCTAAAATTTTTACCGCTTCTTTCCACTTATTTGCTGAAGAAATAAATGATAACGTGTAAAAATGTTTTTGAAATAGAAATACAGAAGTGACATTTAGTACGAAACTGAGGGGATGTGAAATATTTTTTCGTGTTAAGGCATACTCCAAAAAAGCATATATTCAACAAAATTAAATTTATTAGAGCAAATGTTATTTCCATAGGTAATAATTTCAGTAAAAATGTATTAAACAAAATTATTCACAATAACTTAATGAAAGTGAATACAAAATTCGGAAGTCTTATGAAAAACTAATCGTATTGATTTTTTTGAAAATACTCTACTATTTTACTTTGCATGGTTTTTTACGATCAAATTGTCAAAAAATTGTTCAATGGCGTCCATTTTGTTATTCATTTCACCATTAGAATGTTTGACTCAATAACTACGCGTAATTTTCATGGTGTTCCTCATTTCGGATGATCTGGGTGGTACGTCTACAATAAGAATAAATAATACATAATCGTTTGGTGAAGTAGAGCGTGAACTACTCAACAAGAATAAATGTAATTAAATAATCCATAATCGTTTGGCCAAGTAGTTCATGTACTACTCAACAAGATAAAATATAGTAATGTTTTGATTTTTTCTGTTCGATGAATAAAGAATTTTATTGGAATAAATGACGGCTTAGTTAGTTTCTTGGTGCCGTAAGATTAATTTAAAACGTAATTTAAATACGTAAAACTGGGAACAGGAGTACAATATTCGTTTCCCTTTCGTCTTCGGAATCTGCATCAATTATATTTTGTAAGCCTTGAACAAACTCCAAAATGTCTTTGTCTACCATAATTGAAGCTGCACAAACATTATTATCTTCTACTGCAATGAATTCTTCCAATAATACAATAGGACAGTCCAATCCGGCTGCTGTTTTCCTTATTTTTTGCATTCCTAGTTAGGAAATCTTTTCCTGTTAAGAGATTTTCGTTTTGTGTTAAGAGTAAAAAATGCATGCAAATACATAGTAATTTGTCGAGATCATTGTATTATTTAAGGTTAACCGATATTTCATCTTAACCGTTTTCCAGTTAAACGTATTTTACTTTACTTTGTTACTATAAGAATAAAAATGTGTTTAATAAATTTTAAAAACTTCCTTCTGACATTCGAGTTTAAACTAAAACATTTGGATATTTCAATATTATATTTCACATATCTTTTTTTTTGTGTATACATTATCTAATATAACCTCCACTTATGGTATTCAGAAAGAGCACAAAATTTTTCTCCTCTGAAAATGATATAACGTGTACAATTTTGACTGCTACAATGGTTGCAATAAATAAGTGTTTGCAGTCCTGAACTTGCTGTTAACGTCATATCTGTTGAGATGCAAGTTCAAGACTAAATAACAGACATTCAGAAAGGTAAATTCATGTTCAATACGTCGAAATGTACTGTCGTGGTGCGCTTATCTCAAATAGTAAATCACATACTTAACTCGTTAATAGTTCAAATGAGAAGTTACTCCACCAACACCCGTTTTATATCTTTGAGAGAGAGAGAAGAGCAGTTTTAATGAACATTTAATCAATCCATGTCCATAAATCTTTTTCTCTGCTTAGGGAGAATCAAAACTGCTTGCGTCATGTTCCACACATATTTTTTATTTCAGTTTTAAAAATGTTTCTTTATGATCATAAATAATTTTAAACATTATACGAATTATGTATTTATAAAAGTTTAGTCCATCTCTAGGAGACATTTAAAAGTAAAACTTTTCATAAATTTAAAAACGCATTATAAATTTGCATGGATTTAATTACTCAAGAAGCGTTAGCAAAGCAGCTGGGCAAAATTGATGTGCCATTAATTGTTGAGAAAAAAATAACTATGCCTTCAAGTTAATAAATTAATAAGTTTATAAAAAGAATTTTCTCCATAATGGGGTTGTCGTTTTTATCGAAACTGCATTCTCATGATAGAAAAATTTAAATTTTAGTGCCCAAGAGTTATGGAGATTTAAAAATATCTTTACTAGTAAAAAATAGCGAAGTTAAATATTTGACAAAATATAATTTTTTGCTCAATAATTTTCAAGAATACTTATATCTAGTGATGTTTAATTATTTTAATATTCTTAAGAATCGGAAAAAATCGGGGAAACGTGATAATTTTTAGGAAAGTATAAATAGTATTAAATAATTTTACAACAACATTTTTCGTTATACCAAAAGAAAACTTTAAGAATTGAGCCTCTTAGTTCAAAAGTTTAAGCGCATAAAGATTTTTCTCAAAATTGGAAAATCATACTTTTATTTTTGAAAAATTGCTAAATTTTGTGAAGAATACATTTCCTGTATTTATAACCTGAGCATATATCTGCACTTATTTTTCAAATACCTCTGTAAGAAAATGGAGGAAAACTGCATATGCATAAGTCCAACTTTTGATAAATATTGATATTTTCTTGTTATTCATTTACAAATTTTGATCCATTTTTTATAATTATTGATTATCCTATGTTTATGTCTCTCTAGAATCAAGTATTTGTCAAGTATCTCATTTTTAATGTTTGTTCTCTTAATTTGGGACCCCCAATGTATGTATTTGTATACATATATACTCATAAATCTTTAATTTCACAAGAAACTAAATTTTATATTGTGTTATTCATTTGTTAAATTTAATTTTAATTTTGTACTCTTGAAGTACTATAATACAGTACATACAACGTTTAAGATATTTTCTATATTTTAAAATTACAAATTTCTCATTTGATAATCTTACCATTTACCAGATAGGTCAGACGCTGCACAGAGTCTACCTAAGCTCACGTAATCTTTAATTCTGGGAAAACTCTTTATTTGTTACCAATGGCCTTCTCAGTATCCTTCTATATGGCAGCCTTCATGGAATTAAAATGTATTTGTCACATATCTCCTTTTTTGGTGGGAATAGCAAACGGGATTTTCTTTTACAATCTTATGGTAACTGAGTTCCAATCGCAATCACTTTTGTTCCAAGCATTCTCTATGAATCGGTGAAAGACTTAATGGTTTGATTGTTGTGATGTTAGACTTATTATGGTTTGTAAATGTACAGAATAGAATACAAAAATAAGAAATTGGTTTCTGCGATCTTAATTGGGGGAAACCTGCAATCTCCTTGCCTTAGGAACCAGCATTACAGGTTTAAACAAAGTTTTGTGGTTAACAGGACTTCACCTCTATTTACCAACACTCTGGGCCATAGGGAAAGTAAGAAATGCCAAGAGAAATTTAACTATTACAAATAAAACCACAATCATAAGACGATAAAATTATAACCTATCATAATTAGTAGTATATGTTAAAATGAATGCTAAAAGCAATTAGTACTTACGACATGAGTACATCAATAACCATTTTCCCCACGCGACGGACAGGAGAATATCAGTAACGCATAAAATTAGTAAAATTAAAATGAAATAACATTAAGTATATATATATATGTATGTGTGTGTGTATATACTTAATGTTATTTCAGTATACATATATATATACTGTGTACTCAGTATATATATATATTATAGTGTATATATATACACTATCTGACCAAAAGTATCCGCACACCCCTTAAAAAAGTGATTCTGGCGAATGACGCAATTTGATACATAATTGAAAGCTATAAAAATGTTGGTAATGGTTTGTCAGATTGTATTTGTGCGTTTGTGAGGCAATGAGTAAGTCAAACGAGCTTAGTGAGTTCGATCGTGGCAGTATAGTGGGATTCCACCTTTGTGGGAAATAAGTTCGTGAGATTGCGGACATTCTACAGAAGCCTAAATCTACTGTGAGTGATGTAATTGTGAAGTGGAAACGTCGAGGCAGAGCTAAACGGCAGAAAAACGAACCGGTAGGCCGAAAATACTTGGTGAACGCAGTCGTAGAACTCTGAAAAGGGTAGTGAAACAAAATCGCAAGTCCTCGTTGGTGGAAATTTCTCAGGTGTTCAAAGTTCACCAGGAATTAGTGTTAGAATCAGGACTGTCCGTCGAGAGTTAAAAAACTTGGGATTCCATAGTCGTGCAGTTGCTCACAATCCAAGCATCACACCACAGATTGCGAAGCATGGATTGCAATGGTGTAGAGCTCACCTTCATTGGACTGTGGACATGTGGAAAACTTTTCTTTGGAGCGATGAATCTCGCTTTACAGTCTGGTAGTCGGATGGACGCGTCTGGGTTTGGCGGATGCCCCGCGAACGTTTCTTTAGTGACTGCATAGTGCCGACTGTTAAGTTTGGTAGTGGAAGTATAATGTGTGTGGGGGTATTGCTCGTGATTTGACCTGGGTCCGTTAGTTCCTGTGATTGGAAACATAAACTCTGAGATGTATGTGGACATTCTGGACAATGCTGGACTCCCAACTTTATGGGGAAGGCACATTTCTCTTCCAGCAAGATAACTGCTCCATTGACACATCGAGGCTTGCACAGACGTGGTTTGATGAAATGGGTGTTCAAAAACTGGACTGGCTTTCTCAGAGGTCTGATCTAAATCCCATAGAACACATTTGGGACGAATTAGAGCGCAGATTACGTAGCCAGCCAAATCGACCATCCTCCCTGCAAGCACTCACTTCAGCTGTGATGGACGCCTGGAAGGCAATTCCTATGGTCACCTATCAAAAATTGGTGGAAGGTCTTCCCAAACGTGTGCAGGCTGTCATCCATGAAAAATAGGGACCAACATTATATTAATATGTGCCTCAGGACGCTCTAAGCCCATACCACTGAGTGTCCGGATAATTTTGGCCAGATAGTGTATATATATATTTTTAAAAATCTAAATAGTGTTTTAAATTTATAGAAAATATAAGTACTACACAGACATATACAATTAATTATAAATAAAATATATTATTATTATCAATTTATTTAGCATGTGGCGCCATCTAATGATTAACTGTTTAGCTAATTAAAATTTATTGATATTGCATATGTTATTACACTGAGAATTGATAGAAATATAGCTGTAAATAAAAGTGGCTTCATGTATGTATGTATATATATATATATATATATATATATATACATGCATGAACCACTGTTTATATATATAAACAGTGGTGGCCAAAATTGTGTACACTTTTTTAAATTGTTACGTTTTTCAAGTCTGCATACTTACAGAAAATGTTTGGTTGCACAAAATGCAATGTATTTCATATCGTTGTAAAGAAAATTCTAATATGAATTTAATACAAAAAACATAATGTTAATGTTTGCAATGCAAAAAAAAGTCATACTGCAATAAATATCGATATACATTAGGTACTGGTGATAGCTTGTTATCAGTGGTTAGTGGAGTTGCCTTTATTTTTTATTACAGATTCACATTGATGTTTTATTGAGTTAAAAATAGTTTTAAGCTCTTCCTTCGTTATTACGTGATGCCAGGAAGCAATTATATCCTCAATAAGTCCCTTTTTATTTAATGGGTACCTAATTTGGGCAAGAGTTTTCAAACGATACCACAAGTTTTCTATAGCATTGAGATAAGGAGTGTTTTCTAGCAAGGATAACAATATTTTGTCAAAAAACAATGCCATCAAATAAAAGAGTAGATTGGACACCTAGAAATAAATGTTTTATGAGAAAGTGGTATTTCCTACATTAAAATTGCAAGTTAGTTGGGTGATTCAGTGACTACATCTGGAGACTGTAAGTTTTGCTTAAGATGTCAGAAGACAAATTTAATAAAAAATAAAGCAGGAAAAAGCCGAAAAAGGTGCACCCCATCTGGGAAGTTTTTTTTGTTTGTTTTGAGACTGTAGGTGGACGCTTTGTGTGCCAACAAGTATAACAGAAGGCTTACAAACGTAAGTCAATACTCAATCAATAGTGGTAGGAAGCTTTAAGTACAGGGATACAAGCACAAATGGGAAATCGAATGGCAAAAAGAAATAAGACGGGATGCAAATACAATAAACACAGTACAAAATACAAGATTGCTCACATGCAAAAACGGAGACATTCAGTAATTAAAATTATACAATGGTGAAAGTTTGGAAGCACATGTGTGATCAAAATAAAATTTTCAAAATACAAATGCGTAAAAGCATGCATACACACAAATACTTAAGAATATACACACATACATATATACATACGCACTTTAAAAAAAAGGGCTCTTAAATGTCAGAAAATACATTGCGCCATTCAAGAACCCAAACTACATTTTTCCATCGGGGATCCATTTACCAACAATGCTGAATTTATTTTTCGGTAAGATTCTGCTTCTCTTGCCACTCATTAAAGTAATCGAAAGACTGGTATCGATCTAAGATCATTGAGTTGCTGTCCTGGCTAGGAAACAGTAATGATGTCAATGCTATCGAAAACTTGTGGTACCGTTTGAAAACGCTTGCCCAAATGAGGTATCCATTAAATAAAAAGGAGCCTAATGAGCATATAATTGCTATCTAGCATCACGTAATAACGAAGGAAGAGTTTAAAACTATTTTCAGCTCAATAAAACATGAATGTCAAGCTGTAATGAAAAATAAAGGCTACTCCACTAATCAATGATAGCTGAATGCTATCACGAACATCCAATGTATATCGATTGTTATTGCAGCATAGTTATCGCAGAATCAAATTTTTTAAAATGATATAAAAGACTTTGCAGTTTGTGCAACCTAACATTTTCTATAACCATACAAACTTGAAAAACATAACAATTAAAACATTGACCACAACTTTGGCCACCACTGTATATATATATATACAAGGGGTGATCAAATGAAAAGGTACGAAACGACACAAAAATGAAACAGTTAAATATTTGCATATTCCGCCAAGGGAGAATGTAGCGAGACATCTCGGGATGCCATTGGAGACTCTGACTGGGATCGGATCATGCGCGGGTGCCCGCATGCGCAGGAGAGAGCAAAGGCTCTTATAAAAAGCGGCGTCTAAATGATGCGAGCAAAGAATTATTTGAGCACAGAAAAAGCATTAACTCCGATGTGTACTGTGAGACACTCCGACGCCTACGCAGGTCCATCAAGAACAAAAGACCGGGGCTGCTCACGGAGGGTGTGGTTCTGCTCCATGATAACGCGCGTCCACACGTCTCCAGAGTCACACAAATGGAACTGGACAAGTTCCAATAGGAGACGTTGGACCATCCGTCCTACAGTCCGGACATGTCACCCTGCGTTTTCCATGTGTTTGGTCCACTGAAGAAACACCTGAAAGGAAAGCGCTTCAACTCGGACGACGTACTCAAGGACACTGTGAAGGACTGGGTCTCGTCACAGCCACAGGAATTCTGGGAACAAGGAATCCTGCGGCTTGTTCATCAGTGGGATCGTTGTGCTCAGGCCTATGGTGTATATTTTGAATAAAGTCTATATTTGTACCCACCGTGTCGTTTCGTACCTTTTCCTTTGATTACCCCTTGTATATATATATATATGAGAAGGCACAAGACATTTTGATCCCTATCCAAAAGAAACAAGCAAGAAAAATTCAACATGCTGTTTGTTGATCATCTAAGGACAGTAAAACTACAACATCATGAACAAAAAGTTAACAGTTTTACGTGCAAATATCATTCCAATAATCTTAGAGGAAAGTGTCTGCGATTTGTGTCCTTTATTAAAGTCAAGCAGATTTAAAATATTATCGTTCAGTTTGATTGGAATTTTTTTTAAGTTATCAGAGAAAAAATAAAAATTGATTAAAATTTGGTAAATATACTTTCTCTCAATTAAATTAGCACTAGAATTTTGTTTTTTGTCGTCTACAATAAGAATAATTATGAAAAATAAGGACTAGGGTGACTCCTCCTCACTGCGCGACCATTAATGTTAGTGTGGTGTGCGCGACTTCTCTCGAGGTTACTAAATGTAATAAGTTCTGAAAATTCTAGTATATTAGCTGAAAACATGAAATTTAAACAAATAGTTCATTTTATCAAACGAAATTTAGTGTCATTTTTAAACTTTTATTTAATTTAACTATTGTAGATTTGAAGTTATTAATTAATTTTTTCTGTAACATTTTACTTAAATATTTTTAATTAGTATTTATACAGGATATTGCAACTTAAAATGACTCTAATGAAGTCTATAGAATTTAAAGTAAACTATTTTTGTAAAACTCGTAACACACAAATAACTAATGATTTTCGTCATGTTGACTGAGTTAAAGCATAGTATGTATTGAAATGCAAGTATATCCCTCAATATCATTTCATTTAACAAAATTAAACTAAATTAAAGCTTATAAATAAAAATTATTTAAATTAATTATTAAATTAAAATTATATAAAATAATCATTAAATTAAAATTATATAAATTAATTTCTAAATTAAAATTATATGAAATAATTAAATTAAAGTTATATAAATTAATTATTAAATAAAATTATGTAAATTAATTATTAAATTAAATAAATTAATAATTAAATTAAAATATATAAATTAATTATTAAATTAAAATTAAATACATTAATCACTAAATTAAAATTATATAAATTATTATTAAATTAAAATTAAATAAATTAATCACTAAATTAAAATTATATAAAATACTTACTAAACTAAAATTAATAAATTAATTATTAAATAAATTAATTAAATTGATTATTAAATTAAGTAATTATTAGATTAAAGTTAAATAAATTACTTTATAGATTAAAATTAATTAAATTAGTTAAATTTAAATTATTGTAATATTAAAACTAATTAAAAAGGATTGAGTAGAACAGCAACGATGCGTGAAAAAGTTTTTAAAAAATAGAATTAATATTATCATTCCTTAGACGTTATTAGAAGAAGCGAACTAACTTTTTAGCATCATCTAATTTCTTTCTCCCTCCGTTTTTACGCCAGCCCATTACATCATCTCTACCACTGTGATGAAACTTTCCCCCAAACAGCTCTGGGGCTCTAATGAACCAACAGCACTTAGATTTCTTCCATCAATAACTGGAAGTGAGCATCCTAATGTCATTGCTCTTCCACTCGTCCGAAAAAGTTTCTTCCATTCACTTTTTTTACACTCCCAAGACATCCGTTTTGATATCTCTCAGAAAGCTTGTGTTCCGCAGAAGGATGAAAAGAGCCAGACCGGAATAACTTTACCGAGAGCAAGAGTTCTGTTAAATACGAAACTTTTATAAAAGCAGAAGAAATAAAAAAAAATTCCCTTAACATTTGAAATATAGGGACAGAATTTATATGGCTTTTCTGTCAGCAGGAAATTAATAAGATTTTCAATAAAGAAGCAAAACAAAAACACTTGTATAAAATCTGCATAACATTTTAAGGTTAACTTAAAATCAAATTTATTATAATAAACAAAAAGGAAAGTCTTATTATTGCGTGTGTGTGTGTGTTTCATTTACCAATAAAATACATACTAAATCCGGTACATTCATTCCTGTGTTTTCTCTTATTTAGCAGTTCTTTTAAGTTTATTTTGTAAATATTATTAATAAAAGTTCAGAGTAAAAATGTTTTCATGCTTGGAAACGACCTTTTAATAGATTGTAATTTTAACTGTAATGAGAGAGAGAGAACTATTTTATATAATAAAGCTTTTTAAAGCTTAGGCTATTATCAAAAAGATAACATAATTCCCTGTCTGCTGTTGATGAAAATGGAGATGAAGGATTTAAAGGTACCTCGTATTATCTTCTGTAAATTTGCTGAAAGGGAGATTATAGCGAGTCTTATTCAAAGATTCCCTATCATTCCCTTTCTTTTTTTCAAATATAGAGTTTTCTGTTAGATTTATTCAGAAATTATTTATCTTGTATTAAGTAAAATAAACTTGTAATCTATAATGAGTACCTCTGAGGCCCGAACAACATGTTGGCATCCAACAAAAATTTATTAAAAGATGCTTTGGGTAATTTTTAAAGTTTCTTTTTATGCAAAATTATTGAAAAAAAAGTCCTTCGCCTATGAACTGTTACTTGTGTTGAATCAAAGTGCCGTTCTCTAGTTAATATCACCTAATATTTTAATTACCTAATATTTTTGCTGTAGAATGAACGATAAAATATCCTGCTTGATATGTAATAATTTTAATCGTAGGTCAAAGCTAATTAACATGAGCTTCACGATGAACATCAAGAGCACTATGTTACCAATCAGAAGGGTCAATTTTTCTGCTTCAACGGATAATCAAGAAAATAAAATTTATTGTCGTAATTGTACTATTTATTGTTACACATGTAGTTTTAGCTTTTTAAAGTCCATGGTTTGAAATGAGCTTGATATGCTAGTCTTGCACACTTAAGCATTCACAATTCCAAAGAGATATTATACAATGTTTGATTTCTCAATTGAGTGGAATGTTTTTTTCCCCCCCAAGAGCAAATAAATATTTATAGAAATATAATTGAAAAATGCTGAATGTTATGTAAAAAACTTAAAACTTAAAAAACATATTTATTGCTTTACATAGGTATCTTTTCTATAGCTTTTTAAACGTGCATCTTGTTTTTAAATATTCGATAAAACTATAAATATTTTGAAGGAAAGGGATAAGAAAAAGTATATTATAGATCATCTTACTGTAATCAAGAATTTCTAAATGTATGGTAAAATGTTCAGTTAAAGTTTTATCGCAAAGTAGTCCGAACTAAACTTCACATTTTAAGTTATAATTTTCTACACGTTTTAAATAATGAGTTTATAACTCATTATTTTTCTCTGAAGATAATTACAAGTTAATTTCGATTCGAATTTTACATTTTACTCTTCTTTTTTATGCATGTTTCTTTCTTAAATTATTTGAGATATGTAAACAAATTAATTTTTCTATTTTTACCGACTGGGAAAACTTTTTTTAATTTAATGATAAAAATGAATATTTTTCTCAGCTATTTATTAAAAATAACCATATATATCGACAGGCATACTATTCTGGATGTAACTCGCTTCTTAACTGCATAATTAACTGGATTGAAATTTTAAAAGAAAACATTGCATTCTTAAAAGCAAGATAAAGAGGAAAAATTCATATCTTGAAATGACATGGTACTGTATCCTCTAGTGCATTTTTAGTCCTTTGGCAAAAATAATTGGAACGATAAAGAGCTATTTCTATTCATTTGTTTAACTTCGGGCAATTTCTTTCGATAGAGAAAACGACGGCCAGAAGTTGAACAAAGTGGCTTATTATGCATCGTTCCCTATGGAATGCTTGTTTTGCCAGTACTTTATGATACAGGATCATAAATATTAACTCCCCTTGAATTTTTCCCCAAGTAGTAGCCCATCAAATCATTTTCTTTCAGCATTAATACATCTAAAATTCAGCAAAGTTTTAAAAAGAATTTTCATGCAAAATTTCTGTAGCTTTTTGGAAGTCATTAAAAACTAGAGTAAAACTGAAATTTACTTTTGAGGCTAGAAAATTTACAATTTTTTGATGAAGAATAAGAAAAAAAACTGTATAAAAAACTCAAAATGTAACTCCTTATTAAAATAAACACACCATATCTTTAATAGTTTTTACTGGTGAAAATGTTACTTTCCACTTGTGTTTCGAGCATTGGTAAAAATACCTTTAAATTGTGTTATCTGAATAAGTTCATGCAACATTAATAAAATTTCAGATAAAATAAATGTCTTTTTTCTCCAACATTATATCTAATGTGGCAATATTAACACAATATTAAACTACTTAGAATACAGCTACAACTAAATATAACATAAAAACCATATTTTATTGTTTAATTCTAATTATATATGCTAGTGATGAAGTCCAGAAAGGACGAAGTACGTATATTAAGCTCCGTGAAAGAACTAAAATGTAACCAAAAATATAATTTTAAACTATTTCTGTGTATCTTAAATCTTTTGAAGCAAGCAAGGCAAAAAAACTGTGTTCATTGTGAATAACACCACACTGAAAAAATAAGTACCAGCTATACGTATTAAGATCCAAAAATTCGGGGACAGCGGCCCTTCCTAACGATGAAAGCAAGAACCTAAAAATAAACCACTTGAAACGGGTTCTCCCAACCCTCCGCTACCTACTCAGGTAGGATCGCGTGCGGTTCAGTCCATATCATGTGACAGAACCTCATGCATAACTGTTATCTTCCGAAGTTAGTATGATTTGCTCCACGATGTAAGGAAGATAGCTTTTCTTGAACAACGCTGCTACATTAAATCCTTTCAAGGCTTAGGTAAAACACCAATGAAGACTTTCGAGTTGCTAAGAAAGCAGTATAGTGAATTCAACATGGCGTTATTTGTTTGACATCCAAATGAAGCGGGCGTCTTCAACATGGAAGTCAGCCGGCTCACTGCGAGCGAAAAAATTCCGGCGGGATAAGAGCAAAGGGAAAATAATGATGGACGTATTTTTTTTTGATTCTCAAGAAACTGTGCATTCAAAATTTATTCTCGAAGTTCGAACAGTTAACAAGGAACATTATTTATGCTTTTTACGTCGTTTGAGAGAATCCATTCGTCCTAAACGGCATCAGTTCTGGCAGAGTGGTGACTGGTATCTTCTGCATGACAACGCACCAGCATATTGATCCCAATTGGTAAAAGAGTTCTTCACCAAAACTCGCCCTAACTTGCTTCTAACCCCCTCCCCCCTATTCACCAAGACTTATTCCCGTAAGATTTTTAAGTGTTCCCATCAATGAAAAAACATTCACAGGGACGTTGTTTTGTGCCAATGGATTAGATGAAAGCAGTATCGCAGGAGGACATCCGGGAAATTGCGAAAAATGGTTCTCAGATGTGATTACTGAAGTTATATGAACACTGGCCGAAGTGCATGGCAGCTCAAGGGGACTACTTTGAATGTAAATGTGCATCGGCACTGTGAACTATTCATGGTACCCTTGTCCCCGGACCTTTTGATCATACTACGTATGCGTGAGAAGAATCACTTTTTAAATGTTAAAAGAGAAATTTAAATGTGTGAGCACAGAAACAATATACGCAGGGATACACAATACAGTTGACTAATAAATGAACTATAATTTTTCAAATTTCTTTTAAATGTAAGTATGCTTAGAAATTTGAGATTTATGGTAATTTTTGAAGAAAATTACTTTTAAATGTGATTCTACTTAAATGGATTAATCTATGGATTTCACAACAATTTTTATTTTTTCACAGAAACAAAATTAATGACAATAAAACTCAAGTTAACTTTTTGTATGTCTTTTCAGCGG
Organism: Trichonephila clavata; assembly: GCA_019973975.1. NCBI lineage: Eukaryota > Metazoa > Arthropoda > Arachnida > Araneae > Nephilidae > Trichonephila > Trichonephila clavata. The sequence goes on along the minus strand of BMAO01020862.1, from coordinate 622,563 downwards.
TGAAAATTTGAAACACAATCCTGAAGTTCAAGTCATACTTTTGTTTCTTTTACGTATGTATTCAAGTAAAAAAATAGTTTTTTTTAACCAGCCAGTTCCAAATATAAAACTATTCGATACACGAACGATGCTGTTTTTTCTTTTTTCTCATGAGGCAAACATAACGTGACCAAGGCGGAAAAAAAAAAGTACTACAGAAAAGTTTCCTTAACTTCCTTCTTCCGCTCCTCATCCAACTGCCTGATTTTGATTCGAAGAATGGCCTTTAGAAGTAGATAATTTATTATGATCTTAGTTCTAGAGCTTAAGAAAAAGAAACTCTTTGTTGTGTCAGGTTAAATTATTTTGTAAGCATTTCCAAGTTAAGTGCTTCACATTAGTCTCTTGCAGTACAAAAGACCATGTGTTGAATTATTGTTATAGTTAAAAATATAAATGATAATATTGTAAATTAAAATAATAATTGAAGCTTAAATTTGCTATAAAATAAAAATATATATATTCATATTCTAGAGTATTTAAATATTAAAAGGTCTTTCAAATCTTCTATCTGGATTTATATTTTCATGTTAATTTGTCTCCTTGTATCATCCTACTCTTATAATAGTAAACAATGGCTTCTAATAAGATAGATATATTGTTACGAATTTTGTATAAAATAGTGTAAATAATTTTTATCTGGAAGTGCGATTTATTTGTATTACGCCATGTTATACTTATGTTAAATCTGTAATATTCACAAGCAACGCCATCCCTTACGTTATAATGTCGATTCATTAAAAACATTGCGTAATATTGGCAATAGGGCCAAGTTGGTATCATTTTTGGCGATTTTGGTGACATTGGTGACCATGTTGGTGAGTTTGGGACCCTCTGGATTCTTCTAGAAATTAGTGGGGAAATCCACTAATTTCGCGATCTCTGACGCAAGCGAATTTTTCTGGAAGCTTCCGCTGGGTCTATAAATAGAGCGATCTCGCTGGAACGAGAGTCAGTCCTGTTTCAACCATTAAGTAGTGAGCATTTTTTTGATTAGGGACTAGTAAACTTGGCTTGACCATGATCAGCTCGGCCATGCTTGTGAATAGTCTTTTACATACGTGTGTTTTAGATACTGATAATTGTATCTGGGTGCTGTTGAAGGTGTGAAGACCTTTTGAGATTTATTGTGTGAATATTGCTGCTGCATCCTGTATTTCCAGGATTGTTTTTGCGACAATAAATTCACATCGCTCTTAAAGAACTGTCTTGTACTTCGTGACTGAATTGCATAAAATCCTCAAACCCCGATAAACGTAACAATATTATAACTTGATCCTGTATTTGCGCTCTTTTTAATGATTAAGTGTTTAAACTTATTAACTTAAATGGGCTGATTCGATCCGTTTCTAAAATTTAACTTTGGGTATACTCCACAAATTTTAAATGTAAATATTGAAAATTTATGCATTCCTGAATGATATTTTTTTCGTTTAACATGAAATGCTTTCATAGTGTTTTTTTTTAATCGCCAAGAGATAAAAAGACATTTTACTTTCTGTGTTATTAACATGTAACGAAATGCATGGTACCATTTAAATATTTTTAATATTCATCATTTTAATGAAAGTTAATAAATTCTGTTAGTGTATTGAGAATTTCATGAAAAATGACGTCATTATTAAGGGGTGTTCACTGTTACTCTTCTCCAATTAGTCTGTTATATGTAATAACTATTGTTACGTTGTTAAAATGATGCTAAAAAGCATTGTTTATTAGTTAATTCTAATTTAGACTCTTAATTGGTTCTACAGCGTACAACATGCTGAACGTATTTTGCCATTTTTATTTCGCAGTATAAAATGGTGACTCGTGTATGCTATATTACTACTAAAGAGATCAAAGCTGTTTCACAACAGCTTATGGATCAATTTGATGAAATTAGTGACAACGAACTGAATGAAATCAATGAATGCGATTCTTTATCCAAAGTAAAAATATCTGACGTTCAAACAGATACATCGAAAACGGGGCGAAGCGCCAGAAATAAAAATAAAAGTTTGATTCCTTTGTTATTTTCGCATCATCAAGAAATCATTAATCAAGAATAGGGAAGAAAACTAGAGATAATTTTGATCCATAATCAAATTACAATGGTAGTTGTTACGACGCGTAAATTAGCGCCCCCTTTTACTAGCAAAATAACATAAAAGGAGCAGTGTGTTTATTTTTTAATACGGTTAATGAAAACACACATTTAAAGTATTTCTGGCTTTTATGCATCTGAGTTAAACGTAAAATCAACACAAATTCCCGAAAAATATTGCTTTCAGAAGGAACTTAAAGAGATTTATAGAAATTTAGAAAGTAAAAATAATGTGTGTCATTTACCATAGAAATAAATTACTAGAGCTGCGAAAGTTGAAACTTTAAATATCAGAATATTTAAATGAGGAAAGTGTATGACTGTGTCCTTAAGAAAGATTGAAAAAAACTGAGACAAATGTGCATTATACCGGGCATTTCTCTGCCAAGACCATGCGAATATATTTTATAAAAGAAAGCAATATATCAATAACAATATAATTACTATACATAAATAAAAATAGTAGCTAAATCTTATGGTTTATTTTATTAACAAATATTTTTAAAATGTTATACATAATCAAGGGACTTATAGAAGTGAGGTTAAAGTAAAGAAAAAAGGAAATAGAATATGAAGGATCTATAAAATATGCTTGCTACATTGATAATTATTAATATGGCCCATGATTTTGAGCCATAGTCAAGTGACGAGGACTGCATTTGTACAGGCACTCACTATATTAACTGCCATAATACGCTAATGGCTTTCTTTAAGGAATGTGGCCAAGTGGTCTAGGCATCGGATCATGGCTAGCGTGTCATGAGTCCGATCCTAGTACCACTAAAGATCCACCGTGTAGGGGAGCGATGCACGTTAAATCTGTCGAGAGCTCAAACGTCCTCCCGTTGGTGTGGTGTGGTAGTTAGGAGAAGGGGTTTCCAGCTCAGGTGTCGTCTGCGTCACTTGACCATGGTTAAAAATTATGCGGACCGTCGCCAAAAAGCCCTCGTGTTGCTAATCAGTGCGGCGTTAATATTCACTCACTCACTCATTCTTTAAGGAATGGAGACTGCGATTTTTGAAACTGCCTTCTCAATTGAGAGCTTATATGCTTTAAACTTATTTCGCTACTTTTGTGGTTTATTTAACTGTTATGAAACCAGTATATGCCCTTGCGAAGTTTGAAACAGGAATGATGCTGTCATACTTTCTCATCAACTGAATTAGGTAAAAGCAAGAATAACGGGGCACTTACCAAGCACAGGGATAAGCTATAACTAAATAACAGCCACTAATAATATTAATAAAACTTATACAAAGAACCTATACTTGGTAATGAATTTTTTCTAACCTAGCACTTAGAAATACAGGTCCAAATTTAACTATATGCGAAATACCCATACAATGAAAGTTGTTACTGTATAATTCTTTTCTGATTACTTTGTTTTATGTGAAATGTTCATGGAACAATGGTTCGAAGACCCTTATTAATTTAGGACAAATAATAATTATTAATTCCCTTTTCCTCCTCTCTTCTCCACTTCGTCGCTCCTAATACATAGAGAGAGAAATTCAAACACTGAGAAAACAAATTTTCTAATATTTAAATAATGCAAATTATAAAATCTAGATACAGAGTCAAAAGAATCAGATTTTCAAAAATCGAAAATATAGCAAGTACTACTTTGAAAATTAGGACCAAATTTGTGGGGTAAAACTAAAACTAAGGCATATAGCTTTGTTCCAAATTTTTGAGCCAAAATAAGGATAGCAACATTCAAAAAATTTATGACATCTTAAAAAAATAAAAAAATCTCGGGAAAAATTTTGGAAAATTAGAAGCAGTTTAAAAAATAACACTTACTATAATCAATTTCACAAATATTCTATCAGCAACTGGATCCTAATAAAAAGAATATGAATTATTACCATGGAATAGCATTAACAGTGTCTATATGCATATGCAGGGTGTCTTGAAACTCAATGTCGAGCGGCTACGGAGTGAAAGAGAGAACAGATCAGTTCTTAGAAAAATTTCAAAAAAACTTTTTTATTTAGTTAAGCGAGATGACTAGCATACTTTTGATATGTGGAAAATTGACACCCACCATCACACACACAGGATTAGGAACTGTGACCACTAATTTGATAATTTTTCTGTTATTTTTTCACGAAAATCATCCTACACAGACATGCTATGAATCACTGTAAAAATAAATCAAAACCCTTTAATGAATAGATAAAAATAATGCAGTTTGACTCTATTTGTGAAATGTCCCCAACACTCTATAGAAAGTAAAATATTGCGTACTATCCTAGGCAAGTTATTTCAAAAGACGACAAATTTATTTAAGATTCCAAAAAGATCCAACACTTGCTACTTTTCTATCCTTAACAATTATTGCTAATTTTTTTAATAAAATGACTTTATTTAAAAAGAAACAAAGCTTAAGTGTGTAATTCAAAACATGCAATAAATTAAAAAATAAATTGCATTTAAAAAAAATAATATATGAAATGTTTGAAGTGTTTGTCATCTACACGAACATAAGCTCTATGTATATTTTAAAAGTGATCGCTCGCTGGATGAGTCATAATTAGCTAAATTTATTTTTACACCACTTCAGCAATTTCTTTTGCGCCATTTGTACCGTTTTGTACCTTTTTGGAACCTTAACTAAACTGATCATTTTTCTAAATACCCTACTTATGGTTTTATTAAATGTTATTCTTTTTATGGATAGTCAAAGCTGTGAATCACCATTTTCTCCAACCAAATCAAGCTACATTAATTAAAACAAAATTATCCAACTTTTTTGTTCCCCTAGGATATGTGATTAAAGACGCAGCTAGAATGGCATTATTGGAAAAATCACTGTAAAGTTATGAGATTTGGGTAACAGTACTTAATGATGTGATGGAGATTGTAAGCGCTACCCACATTATCAATAAGATGCTCACCCTCACTGAAACAAGTTTTGGGGATTTTTTATTTATTTTCCCCAGAAGTGATACGACCCCAATCTTTTCACTCTGGGCCCACTTGACGTTGGGTTTCGGGACACCCTGTGTATATACATTTTTTAAATTTCCAATGGCGGATTACAAGACAACTGCAAACAAAATGAGAAACAGAGAATATTGATAAAAAACAAGGGACAACACAAAAAATAATAAAAGAAACACAAGTTCACAGTATAGTCTATAAATCACACATTTTGTGTCTGGCCTCCCAATATCTGCTCCACATGGATCCAGAGCTGAGTGCAAGGCAGCTTTCAAAATGATTGGCGTCCATTTCTTGATTGTAGTCGCACAGTTTACAAAGTGGACTCTTTGCAATGTCTATCATGTTTCGATGCTTGGACAGGCAGTCGTTGCCAGTGGAGATTCGAAAATCAGCCACAGCTCTATCTCGTGGCCATTTTGGAATATGATGAAGTTCACTAAACCACATTTTTTTATTATTATTTTGGTTGAATTTAGACCAGAAGTGATCTCTGTAGTATTTCTTTCTGATTCTTTTGCACTATAAAAAGGAACTGTATTGTTAGAGGTTTGAAATATTTATGTCCCCTTTCTTACTAAGCAATCGGCATTTTCATTCCTATCAATGCCACAGCACGACGGAATCCATTGCATGGCAATGTCTATATGACATTGAAGTAAATCACCAATTAAACAGTTGACATTTGAGATTATCCTCTGATAAAGGAGCCTCAATTGAAGTTATTGTCTGGAGGGCCGCCCTTGAATCACACAAAATAAGTACTTTTGAAACACGTTCCCAAAGAAGTTTAGATAGAACAATACGTATAGCTGCAATTTTGGCATCAAAAGCAGTGCTGTGAATTTATATCGGTGTATAGAAGGAGGATAAGTTGCAGCAAAATCCATGACCAGCATTATTGTTATCTATAAGATTAGAACCATCCGTAGAAGTGTATAGCCATTCATCTTCAGAGCATAAGGAATCCAAATTCCCCAAAGAAAGGATCCTTAGGATTTGGCTATTTGTTTCTTTTGGACCTCATAGAACAACTCTATTGAAAGTGCAAAGTCATACATTTCAGTCGGGCAGGAAGGTTTCATTAGATCTTCTGGTTCGAAAGGAAAACTATGAAGCCCTTTAAGAGCCATGACTTTCTGAAGGAAGCCTCTCTGACATTTAAGATTTCCGTTAGTACAGGATAATGAAAACTTCCAAAGGGATAATGCCCTTCAGTGCCCTTCTCTACGTGTTCTCCAGTAGAATGCAGGCGGTATATACATATGGATATATATATGCATATATATATATATGTCCCCATATATATTTTTGACTCCCGAATTTCATAAAAAAATCCAGTCAAATTCCGCAGTGTAGGCATTCTTGGCTAACATCGACTTAATGCGCCAAGTTTCACCAACAAATAACGCTCACAAACTTAGCAGCACTTATTTAAAGCATCCTTGATTCGCAAGTTCTGTGTGGCGCTACCAGCTTCACACTTGAGTGCGAAATTTGAATCGATGGCATCTGTCAAATGTATAGACACGCCTACCAATTTTCGTTTATCCAACACAGGTCTTTTTTAATGTTGGGATTTTTCCCCATATCAGTGCATTATCTTGATTTTGGTATATAAAGTATTATACTATTACATAAGAACCTAAAAAATAAAATTTTTGAAAATATGTACATTCTTTTTTGGATGCATTATGCGTAGGAAGGAATTTTTGGACGCCTTATTTTATGACTGGCACTATCAATTTTCTCAAATTAGACAAAAAATGCGATATTTGTAATGAAATAAACTTACTGCAAACTCTTTAGTTTTTTAAAAAATGCTCAGGACATTTAGAAGACTCTTACATTATTATAAGCCAATTTCCTTTCAATGTCTTAAACGTCAAAATACTTTTTGTTGATTTGATAAAAGCTCCGAATATTCCAACATTTTTTATTCCTGTATATACTTATCAATAGTAAGAGTTTTTGAACGTTTTTTTAAACGAAATGATTTAGCACAGCTCTGTGATATCATTTTAAGCAGAAAAAAAAGCTTATTTAAAGCGTGGTTTATCTTTTGTCAGAAGACACACGTGCTTTTAATGGAGGAAGCTCAAATCAGCTTTTACTTTGGATCAAAATTCCATTGAATATTTATAGGCAATAACAGAACGTGGATGTGCATTTTGATTTTGTTATAATTTTTTTCGTTTATAACTCGAATGGCCTTTTCTTTGCGAAAGAGTAATCCAAATGGATGCGCTAAGTGGGAAATTCCTTTGTTTTGAAAAAAAGTAATCAATGTTGTTGGAGACAAGAATCATTACCTTGTCTGGCGAAAGTAGCGCAAAAGGGGGCGGTTTAAAGAAAATAAAATTTCTGTAAGTGTTCTCGGAACATCCAAGAAATGGATATTTATGAGCCATTTTCCATATACATGCAACATGCGGCTTACGGGGAGAACTGTAATGCGCCGCTTTCGTGTATTGATGAATTTCCAGTCCGTCATAAAGATAAGCCCAGGTTGCTTTCATAAAGAGATTCAAGTTCTTGCACTATGTAGAATGGGGTCATTACCGTATTACTTTCCGGTTAATGCATCATTATTGCATAGATGTATCTTGAAAACACGAACGGCATCAAATCGATTTGTTTTCGTACTTTTTTATATTAAAGCAGACTGATTAGTGAGTTCAAAAGAATTATCTGCTGCAAATTTAAAATATTTTCCCCAGATAATGTTGTAATAAAAAATGTTTATAATATTGCAAAAAGCTGCAAATATTTTTCAGAATTCGTGTAACATTTCCTTGATTATTTATTCTTACTTTTATTCTTGAAGGCATGCTTTAATCTTCATTTCTATTGGAAATGCAATTGCTTTTGCTTCAGGTATAAAGTTCATTTTTCGTCTAATCAATTTCGGACAGCGGCAGGAGAGTAGCCATGGATGTGATTTCGAGACTTTAATCCTGTGCGATTAACCCTGGGGTCTTAAAACTTCTTGACGCCTTCGGTCTTTCTGCAAATGTAATCCCTACCTGTGATCCTTAAAAGTAGACAGCAAATGGCATGCATTGTCAAATAATTGTACTAACGGTAACTCATATCAAATAAATGTACGTAACTAATAATCTCCCATATCTGGGCATACACCTAGATGACCCTTAAGCGTAGACTGTAAAGTGCATACATTGACAAATACTCGTTCTAACGGTAACTCTTAAATAATAAATATACGTAACTCATAATTTCAAAAACCTAAACATCAACCACTGGACCGACTGCAGCCATTCGACAAAATGAGTAAGGATTGTGTAGGTTGGTTGGCCAAATTTTAGACATGGACAACGGTCATTACATAAAGGTGTATTCTTGGCAATGACACGCACAGCTCAAAATTCCTAGTTTTCAGAGAATAAGTGCGAAAAGAATATTTAATCAATACAATTTTTCTGAAAATTGAGGCTGATTCAAGAACAAAACGACACTTCACCGAAGCCTAAGACTTGGGACTGCACCCAGTTGGCCCATGCCTTAAGAAGTCCCAGCGATTAACAGTACAGAATAATGTAGATATGTTAAAACAAGGCTCATTTCAAAATTTAGCTATTAACCAATTAAAAAAAAAGGAATTATCCGAACAGTTGTCGGAACTGTTCTACGGATAAAAAATGGGGGGGGGGAGAAAAAATAAACTCATTTTCAAATAACATGGATAACGTATAAATATGAGTTCAAAGCTCAATTGTGTACGTGATATTTCTTATTTCTTTATGATTCAAATGTTTAAACGAATAAAATATACAACATTATGCCTTGAATGTAGGATTGAATCAATTAAATATTGCTTAATTTAATGTAGCAATAATTGGACATAAAATTCGAAAGCCGCATAAGTTAATAACAAAACAAGTAATATAAAAAAGTCTTTTTAAGTCGATTGAACTTAGATCAGCAAAAATAAATATTTTTGTTACTTTTTTGTTAAATAGTTACAATTAATATTAATATGTATATACATATGACAGAATCACAACATTAAGTGGCAATTAGTTTTTATTAATTATCAATAAAGTATCGCATGTGTCATCTAAAGCAATCGTGTATATAAAATTTCAGTTCAAATGTTCAGCTTTGAAACGTGAGGGAAAAAAATCTTTTAAAGTTTTGACATAAGTTGCCAAAAATGAAGCCAACGTGGCTGTATCTGTAATTCTTTTCACTAATTTTAGTCAATAATTTTAATTAATTATAATTAAATTATCGTATTGTTACCCCAAACAATAGTGTATAGAAAATTTCAGCTCAAATGAGCGCTTTAAAATGTGAGAAAAAAAACCTTTTCAAGTTTTGACACGCCAAAGTGGTCGCTAAATCACCAAAAATGATGCTAACGTGGCTGTATTTGTAATTATTTGAATAATTAGTTTTTAATCAATTTTTATTGATTACAATTAAATGACCGTATTGTCATCCAAAATAAGTGTGTATATAAAATTTCAGCTCATTTGAGGGCTTCAAAATGCATCTTATTAACGATTGAAAATTTGAACAAGATAAATGTAGAGAAAGAGAGTGAAGTAATAGTAGAAATTGAATAAATTAACTCTTAGAGGCCTCCAGAAATAAAAGTTTCCATTGTACGTAGACACCAATGAATGCCATGAATGGAAAATCTTTATAAGCAGAGAAACATTGCTAGGAAGTACACACAAAGAACTATTTTTTCTTGAGTACAAGATACAAATGTTAGGAAAGTAGGAAATTGAACAGGTGTTTTTTATGGTGGATCTTAACATTAACAGAATGGCATATTATTCTTTTGAAAACTGTCAGAAGAATGTTAAAAACATCAAAAATAAATAGGTATTAAAAGGGTTTGTGAACAAAAAACAATCATTAAACTCATTTTAATCAGAAAAAAGTATTAGGTGAAAATGTTAATATCAGTACGGATAAAATAACAAATATTAATGAAAACTAAGAAAATAATACATGAAGTGTAAATAAAAAAAGTCCTCGATAATATAAAGTTTAGTGTTAAAGTATTTTTTTTATATAAATCAAATTTAAATTTATATTTAAATAATTACTTACCACATTATGTAATTATATACACCCGTCTTTTATATACAATAGATAATAAACCAAGCAAAAATACAATGAATATTGTGAAACGAGGTATGGATTCTACACTCTCCAAAAACCGTACAAAATAAAATAACGAATGTTATTTGATCACCGGTGTAAAAAAAGATGAAATATTAAATATAAGCTTTTAAACACACGCATTTTCGTTTATAAATGTAACGTTTTTACATTTCACACATTATACTATTTACACAAGAATTATTAAAATATATGTGTACATTCATATATTAAACTTTATTCATTTAATATGCTAACATTTTTAGATTTAATATTATAGTATTCCTTCTTTGACATTTATATTTAACATTAATTTTTAATTCATGTATGTATCAGTTAAAAGTTAGAGTAAAAATAAGGACACCTCATTGCTTCCCAAAATATGAAGAATTATCTATAAAATCTAAAAACAATATTAATAAATCGTTTGTCACTAACTGTTGAAAATATAGACATTAGTAAACAAATGAATAAATTAAATTCACTGTCATCTCTAGAAAGATCGATCCTACCTCTCTGCTTCAGTTTACTGATTAATTTCTCTGTTCACTAACGTTTTAACGAGATGAACTACTTTTCGAAATAGTGTTTTTAAATATTCAGACTGAATATACTGCCTTTATTTAATTTGTCCCTTTGGTATTTTCCAAATTCTTTAAATACACTGCTGGCCACCGTAAATGCAACACCCTGAAGGAAGTACGCAAATAACATGAAATTTACAACATGCATTAGTGGAGGTGAAATATGCAAATAATTAGAATTTCAGCGCAGACACACATCACGCACGCCTGTGGCGCCACCTCAAAGCAATATTTAAGGCTTGGAGATTTCGACGATTTCAAGTTAAGCAATTGTGTTTTTCTTGTGGTTTTTTTTCAAAAAATATGATCAGTTACGTCTCGTAGAAAACATCGATCAGCTTTTGATCAAGTAACCGAGTTCGACAGAGGAAGGAGAGTGGCCTACCGAGATTGTGGATTATCTTTCAGGGAAATCGGTAGTCGGGTTGGACGAAACCAAACAACTGTAATGCGGATATGTGACCGTTGGATGCAGGAGGGTAGGACGGACCGACGTGGTTGATCGCATTCACCTCAGTGCACCACTTCACGTGAGGACAGGCAAATTGTGTGCATGACAGTGATGGATCGCTCAGTCACATCACGAACCATAGCACAACACATTGAGTCTGTAACGCATCATTCAGTGTCTGCGCGTCCCATTCGACGCCGTTTACAGCAGAGTGGTCTATCCGCAAGACGTCAATTGTTTGGTCTACCCTTGACGCAGAGCCACAGATGTCTCCGCCGCCAATGGTGCGATGAAAGAAGGATGTGGGTGGCAGAATGGAATGAAGTTGTCTTTACTGATGAGTCACGCATCTGTCTGCAACACCACAATGGTCGGATTCGAGTCTGGAGACACCGTGGAGAGAGGATGCTGAACAGCTGCGTTATGTACCGCCACACTTGTCCTATATCGGGTATTATGTTATGGGGCGGTATTGGATATCACTCTCGCACTCCTTTAGTACGCATTGCCGGTACTTTAAACAGCCAGCGCTACATCTCCGACCCCTCAAGGGGCTCACCTTCTTTAGGTGAGTACGGGTGTCACAATCCCGAAGTGCCCTAGTGATCTTTTCCTTTTCCCACGGGGTTTACTATCTTTGGTAAACACGGGCTTCACGAACCCGGGGTACCCTAGTTATCCTTCTCTATTTTCGACCCTCTTTTTTGTCATTTAATTCATTCTTTCTTTCTCTTCCCATCTAGACCACAGATATTAAAACAAATGTTTGGCGCAGTATAGCCGAAATCGGCTCTTGCGCCAATAAACCCCAAAATCAATCACTCGCTACATCTCCGAGGAGTTGGAGCCAGTTATCCTTCCTTACCTTCAGGGCTCGGCCTCAGCCATATTTCAACAGGATTATACGCGACCACGCGTGGCACGCATTGTTCAAAGGTTCTTCGTCAATCACCATATTGAATTTCTTCCCTGGTCAGCTCTCTCTCCGGATCTTTCGCCGATAGAAAACATGTGGTCCATGGTTGCTCAACGATTGACCCAGATTAGACCCCCAGCTACCACACCAGCTCAACTTTGGCAAGGTGTGGAAGCTGCTTGGTCTGCTTTACCCCAAGAACACATCAAAAGTCTCTTTGAATCAATGCTGAGGCGTGTGGCAGCGGTGATCTCCAACAATGGCGGCTACTCTGGCTACTGATTCTGGCAGGAACCACACTACACAGACGTCTACAAATTTAATCATTTGATGCTTGGTCAACATGTTATCTACAAAATAAATTTTGTTGTGCTATATTTTGTCTTTCTTGGTGTTGCATTTACGGTGGTCAGCAGTGTAATTCTTTCCAACAAGCCAAATCTTCAGATCTTAATAGAAAGTTAAAGTTCATTCTGTATGTGGAACCATTTTTGAAAACGGTTTTAAAAACATTTTTTAGTTTAACTCCCTCCAATGTTACACCGAAGTTATTTGATGGTTTTCGTTGTCATTCTTTTGCGGAATTATCAGTGATCCTGGATCGAACCAGAGTGATTAAACCAAATTTAAAGGGGGAGGGGCTGAAAAGCACAATTTTTTTTCAACCACATAAAAATATCCTCAACACTAATAAAGTGTAAACCAATGTGTTTTAAAAGATTCTATTGTAATCATTTACTTTCGGTGTATCTACACTTCGACATATTTCTTCTGAAGAAGTAATTTGTGTCTAAAAACATTTTCAAAACGTCAGAAAATCTACGCTTTTGAAGAAGCATTAACTTTTTCTTCCTGAAATGTGAAGAGCTTATTTTTAACGCTTTTCCAATTTAATTTTTCAAAAAGAAAAACTAGATTATTTGAGTAGAAAATGGAGAGAACATTTTTCCCCTCATGGAAATGCTTTTATACCTAGAAAAATCTACCGATTTAAAATTGTTATTTTAACAGAATTGATTGAATCCTCGAAAGATTTTTTCTCCTCTTTATTTTTTGAGAAATATGAAAGTTTCCATTAGGAAAATACTGTTTATCAACATTATGGATAAAAGGAAAGCTTATATAGATAAATATTTATAATACTTATTTTGCGTAAGACATTCCTTTTGCGCTTTCTTTTCTCATTTATGTGTTAAGATTTTAATTTTTTAATTTTTTTTCTCTCTAAGATAGGTTTTTTATATAGCCTTTGTATTAAAAGAGATTTTACGAAAGAGTTTTACTTAAAACTACTAAATTTATTCTGAAAATATATAATGCATCTATTCACAGAAGCAATGTATTCCAGAACATTTGTGTGTGTGTGAATCCCATTTTTTAAAAAAAAATAGTACTCTAGATTACTTGAGAAAAAAAGAATTGTGGACACTTCAACTGAGCCTCTATTTACAATGTCCCATACTTTAAATGCAATATTATGTTTTCATCATATACTTTATTTATGACCAATGAACGATGGGATATTAAAAAGAGGTTCAATAAAACAATTTATCGTAAAAGATGGACTGGATTAACCGTCATTAGATATTATAATGAATTTCACTGGATGCCTGGAGTTGTGCAATCATTTTCTGCTGCTCCTTCCATAATAGTATAGTTAGAAAATTGCTGATTTTTTCCTGTACTATCAATTCACATCAATTCATTTTATATGAATTTTATATACTGATATTTTATATCAGTATGTAAAACTGATATTTTATTCAGTATCACATCAGTATATTTTATACCGGTATCACATGCTGTATTTGAAAAAAAAAAAAACAGATGTTTCCTGAAAAATCGGTGGACATTTTTGCATGAAATTTCCCACAAATATTTTAACAATATTATACCTCGAATAAAATTGAAATATTTTTAGTAATATTGCAATTGGTTTTCTCTCTCAAAGTAATGAAATATTGTCGGAAATTCCAAATTAGAAGCTTCCATTTCTGCGAGTCTTCCTTCATTGAATATAATTTACAATTTTTAGTACATTCACTAGAAATGTATTTAAAAATGTATGAATATATATATATATATTTAAGAAATTTCTTTGGAAAATATAAAATGCATTTCTTTAAATGGAATACATGAAAAAAATTTAATATAATATGGAAGCTTTTTGCAATATTTTAAAGTGTTTGCTTGTGTATATTTATAATGGTATGCTTAATTATTTTTTCTAAATAGAAATAAGAATGTCAACAAATTTGGGTTTTTAAAAGATTAAGGACTTTGCGTAAGTTGAGTAGTGAAAAATGGTAAATGAGTTATTGTTGTTGATACATAAAAAACTTAATTGCTGTCTTTTATCAATTTATATATTCTATTGACATTTTTTCCCAAAATGAAACTAATGATTTCAATTTTTATTCTTAAATTATATTCAAAATTAAAATGAATGTAAATGAAACTTTTCAATTTGATTTTAAGTGCAAAATGCTCTATTCATCTGTAAGTATAAATCTTGATATGAAGGTAAATATAGTATAATATTATTCTTTTTGAAAAACATTTAAGAGAACAGTATGAATATTTGAAAACATAAAGAATGAAAACTGTTCTATCTACCCACTAAAAAAAAAGCAATTAGAAGAACTAAAAATTAACTGAATTTTGTCGGGGGTATTTGGAAAACTATTTTCTCTATAAACTGCTTTCAATCAATATTTTCTTTGAAATCACCTAATGACTTTCAAAGTTTCAAATAAATCGTAAATAACTCGTAAATGAAGTGAATTTACTTTCTGAAGACTTTGCCTGCTTTCATTGTTGGTTTCTTAGTGAATTTAATTAGTATTATCTTAAGACGTGAAGTTATTATAAAACCTGCAAGTCAGTATAATTGCAATTCTATTTGAATCGAATTCATTATTTTAATCGTAGTTTTGCCAATTTTACTATATTGAAAGACATAAATTAGAATGGAATAAATAAGTTTTTAAACTTCAATAATAGCTTTAAATGTGTTTTTTAAAAAGTACTATTAGAAAAATATTGGGACCTTTGAAAAATATGTGAAATATAACTTTAAATATAAGTAACACAAACACTTACCAGAAAAGTTCTCAAATTTTTTATGGTAAAATAATTTACCTTACAGATTGAGGAATAATTGTCTATCTAATTTCATAATATGCTAAAAATGCGAACAAAATATATATTATATAGTCCTTGAATATATCACCAATTCAGGAATCAATTTTACTTATTGCTAATAAAATAAGAATAAAATAATTTTGGGTTTGTTCTATGGGGGCTTAGAAAAATATATTATGTTGATTGTAAGCCAACATAAGTGTCCATTAAATGGAATATTTAAAAAATGTGTTTTTATTCATAAGTTTCAAATTCTACGTTTATAGCCTTAAATATTTAAAAAAATATATTTGTATTGAAAATCCAAATTCTGTTTTTAAGCTATCCCACTACTTGCGACAACTTTAAAAAAAATGGAGATATGGGGATTTTTTTGTGGTTGTTAGATTTGCTTAGTACTTTTTATGAAAAATATTCTAAAATTCAGAAGAGAAAAAGAAAACATTATTACTAAATGGGCAAAATGTAACAAAAATAACATAAACGCGGCCCATTCTGTACCAAAATTTATGAACAGATTTTCAACTTTTCAATTTTGTGGATTGCTATGTTATTCATTTTTAAAATAACTTTCAGGATAAGAAATATTTTAATTTTTACAAAAACTAAAGCACTTTATCTGAGTTATTGCTGAAAAAACAGTGATCATATTCACATAAGGGGCTGTAAATTTTGTAATAAAACAGTAATTGATAATTCTGAAGGGTAAAACACTTCTACTATTATACAGAACATACACAAAAAATGTCAGCTAATTATTTTCAGAATTTATTTAGCAATCGCTGTCCCCGTTTAAGTATTTAAAAAAAAAAACAAATTTCAAGTAAAACGCGCTTTAAAGTATGACATCTTTCCTAAGTAATGACATTTGCTTTTACTAAAACACTTGTAGTTTTCGTTCTAGAGAACGGAAAATAATAAACTTGGTAATTTTATAAAGCTAATAAGATGACCTATAAAATAAAATCATAAGAAAATTCTCAATTTTTGGCAAAATTCACAATTTTAGGGTAGTCGGATACCTTTAAGCATCACCTCCTTAGTAAATATTAAGACACATATAAATAGTGAAGAAATTCGTTAATCAAAGCAGCATGTGAGTTTCAGATGATTCTTTTATTTGATGGGTTTTGTCATTTTTACAGAAATGTTGATTTGAAAGGCTCATTTCCCTCCATCCATATGCAGCATAATAAAATGTTTTACGATCTATAACTTTTAGATCTTTTTAACTTTATAAATCTGTATATCTACGTTTATAATTGATTTTAGATTTCATTTTCTGAAAGCGCAAAAAAAAAAAAAAAAAAAAAAAAATCCGATGCTTACTTACTTAATAACTCGTAGCAATATTTAAATAATGAAGAACATACTTCATAAGACATTTGTCATTTGCAAAATGCTTGGTGTGATGTCATTTCGTATTGGTATTTATTGACCCGAAACCTTTTTACTTCTTAAGCGGGCCTTTGGAAGAACTGAGTGTGTGTGTGAATAATGATCATTGCTTTGACTATAAATTGCTGCTATCACCTCATACTTTTAGATGGAGTGATACATTTCAGCTGGCTCAAGCAAACTTGGAAAATTTCAGTTGTGAACTGAGAGTTAAATTTTACCGGGGTGCAGATAATATAAACAACGATACAATTTTTAAGAGGGAAGCAATGCAATTGCAGGAAATGACGATGAGTACAATAAACATTTTATTCAACTTAGATATGAATCGTATGCAAGTATCAGGAATAAGACAACACAAATGACGTGGAGGCAAGAAAAATGTCCGTTAAAATAAATGTGAAGTTAAGAAGGTGCGTTATGAGACGAGGTGTATTCTAAGAATGTAGAATCGATATTAAAGAAGCAGTTCACGAGATTGGATAGCCTTCCAAAACCATAAGTATGGCTATAAAAAAGGTATATGGTCAGGTAAGGTGACGCCAATTGGTAATTTATATGTTGGCCAGCAAGTGAAAATCGATTGATATTTGTCAGAGTGGAGCTTTGCTCAACATTTACGTTTGGTCACAGGATGGCTTGTGGTAAAGAATTGACCATCTTTTTTTTAATTCTGGACATTGACAGTTTTTGACTTCAGAAGCTAAGTGGGTCGACCATAGTAGTTAGTGACGCTGGCTGCTGTGTCATAGGAGCTGGGTTCAAGTCCCAGAGAAGGCATGGCTATTTGTAAATGGATAGTGCCTTTGCAGTACAGGGGTACTCTAAATAGCCGTAGAGCCACCAGTCCTCTCGTGAGGTTGGTGGAGGGCGAGAGAAGGGGGATGTCCCTGGCCACTCCTAAGGTGTTCCCACTCAAAACTGGGGTGAAAACGAGCAAAATCGTACTGTCACCTGATGGTACTCAAAGATATGGCTACAGACTGGCGTAAGATTCCATCTCCTTTCCTTGATGGATTTCTTGGACCTTGATCTAATATTATTGTCAATCAGGTAGCATAAGTAACAACGACAAAAGTAGATAAGTGTCCATGACAGCAAGCTAGTGGGCAGCGTTTTTTCTATTGAGTAGTATTTTGAGTACGTATGCCACTGGTAAAACACTATATTGTGGAGTAATGTATATAAAGTCTTCTGAGGTTCTAAATTCTATCGCTGGCATTTTGGGGTAATTTCGAGAGTCGGACGCCATATCAAATGTTGATCGTATTTTAAAATTACGAACTCCCCAACACCAATATTCTTCTAAAATAATTGTCTCCATCTTTTCATCAAAAATCCTTCCGTTCATTCTAAATTAAAATCTTGAATTTATATTCTGATTTATTTATTTGAAACTGAAGGAAAAATGAAAGGGAAAAAATATTAATATCAAGTGGTGGCGTCATTAGTGTTCTTTTAATTTTTTTCAGACAAATTTTTGTTTAGTTTTACTTGTTCTTTGTTTTTTATTATCTTTTTTGTATTTGATTTTGCTCTAACTATGCATTTGTCAAAGGTTCTAACGTTACTTTTTCTTTCACTTATTCTGTAAACTTTCTTAGTTTTGTAAATTATTTATTCCTGCTCACCATTTTGAAACTGTGTAATTCTAGTCTTCACAATTTGTTAATAATTGTCTGCTATTTAGAACTGAATTTTTTATAAATATACCTTTAAATTATGTAAATTTAACTTTGGGTGCCTGTTTAAAAATGTAAAAGGAATTAATTTTGTTCTATAAAAGCTGTATGCGGAGCTAGATATTTCTCTGGGTGACAGCTTATAGTACAAAGCTTTTTTCGAGATAATTTGGTTTCTTTGAGCTCCGCTAATACCCTACGGGAAAGGAAAACGTTAATAAATATTCACTTACTTCTGATATTTAGAATTCAATAAGGAATATACAGATTATATACACTATCTGGCCAAAAGTATCCGTACATCCCTTAAAAAAGTGGTTCTGGCGAGTGACGCAATTGGATACGTAATTGAAAGCTATAAAAGTGTTGGTAGTGGTTTGTCAGATTGTATTTATGCGTTTGTGAGGCAATGAGTAAGTCAAAGGAGCTTAGTGAGTTTGATCGTGGCAGTATAGTGGGATACCACTTTGTGGGAAATCAGTTCGTGAGATTGCGGACATTCTACAGAAGCCTAAATCCACTGTGAATGATGTAATTGTGAAGTGGAAACGTCGAGGCAGTGAAACGGCAGAAAAACGAACCGGTAGACCGAAAATACTTAATGAACGCAGCCGCAGAACTTTGAAAAGGGTAGTGAAACAAAATCGCTAGTCCTCGTTGGTGGAAATTTCTCAGGAGTTCCAAAGTTCATCAGGAATTAGTGATAGCAGCAGGACTGTCCATCGAGAGTTAAATAACTTGGGATTCCATAGTCAGGCAGCCGCTCACAAGTCAAACATCGCACCGCAGAATGCGAATCACCGATTGCAATGGTGTAGAGCTAACCGTCATTGGACTGTGGACATGTAGAAAACTGTTCTCTGGAGTGATGAATCTCGCTTTACAGTCTGACAGTCGGATGGACGCGTCTGGATTTGACGGAAGCCCAGCGAACGTTTCTTTAGTGGTGGCATTGTGCCGAATGTTAAGTTTGGTGGTGGACGCATAATGGCTTAGGGGTGTTTCTCGTGGTTTGGCCTGGGCCCGGTAGTTCCTGTGATTGGAAACATGAACTCTGAGATCTATGTGGACATTCTGGACAATGCTGCACTCCCAACTCTATGGCAATATTTCGGGGGAGGCCCATTTCTCTTCCAGCAGGATAACTGCTCCTTTCACACATAGAGGCTTGCACAGCCGTGGTTTGACAAAATGGGTGTTCAAAAACTGGACTGGCCTTCTCAGATCCCATTGAACACCTTTGGGACGAATTAGAGAGCAGATTACGTAGCCAGCCAAATCGACCATCCTCCCTGCAAGCACTCACTTCAGCTGTGATGGATGCCTGGAAAGCAATTCCTATGGTCACCTATCAAAAATTGGTGGAAGGTCTTCCCAAACGTGTGCAGGCTGTCATCCATGCAAAAGGGGGATTAACATCACATTAATATGTGCCTCAAGACGCTCTAAGTCCATATCACTGGGTGTCCGGATACTTTTGTCCAGATAGTGTATATATATATGCATCTCATCATTATATTCACCTTTATAAAATAGAGTAATAAAGGTATAGAGACTATACCACAAGATATTCCCAAAACTGATTTATAAGGGGAAAAATGAATAGACATGGTTTTTTTCCCGTTAATATCTGAGAAATGGATCCTGATGTTGATTATATGCTCTCTCTAGAGGCGTTAGGGCGATCAGTTGGGCTGAGCTCCAGATTATATTTCTGAATAAGCTACCACAGACAGAGAGAGAGGTGAACAGCTGTCATAAAATGTACCCCTTCACCCATGTTTTTTCTGGTGTTGTTCTTGCTGAGGCTCTGAGGAGGCTCCAGGGTCTGATGAAATCGGAACAAAATCCATTAAATAATTGACTCTTAAAAAGTCTATCGAGCTTTTTGGATATTTCTTCCTTAATGATTGTGTCCATCAAGAAACTTTAAAGATTTCTAATAGATGCTCATTGATGGATGGGAACAATTACCTTAAAAATTTTCAGTAATCAGATGACAAAAATTTAGCGATGGCCCTAGCTACATTTGCCGTTTGAAAAAGTCGTATTCCATTGCAGTAACGATATCATATGCGTTTTTCTCTTTTTTGACACATAATTTTCTATTAAAGACTACTTTGATTAATTTTGTATTGTGTATTTGTTTTAATTTGTCAATTTCCTCAAATTTCCTTTCACCCCAATAAGCTAAAATTTAAGCTTACCTCTGATGCTTTTCATTTGCCTACGATTTAAAATTATGGCTTCCGTCGCCATTTGCTCTTGAGTTGATTTTAAATCTCCCTTTAATAAATAATCAATCAACTCGGGTGAGCTCTTACTGAGTAATATAAAAAAGTAGTAATTACTGGCACTTTCACCAATGTATTCAAATCGAGTCCTTGTTTAAAGACAGATTCTAGCCCAGTCATCTTAGTCAAAAAAAAAAGGGTCAACTGCGGAATGAGAGATAATAAGCTGAAAACTTGTATAGACCTTTATTTTGCCATTCTAAATATTGTCTAAAAAGTCTCATAAAATCTCGTGTCCGCGTCTTAAGATATTCAAGGTCAAAGGTCAAAAAATTCTGTTTTTTGCAAATATCTCGTTTCCTATGGCCTTAAAGCTATTTACATTTATTATAAATATTGTAGAGAATAAAATTTTCTATAACTTTAATTGAAACATTTTTTTATACATCAAACCGTTTTTGAAATAGAGGGCGCTGAACGCACAATGGTTGGCTGTCTACAGCAAAATGCAAGATCAACAATTAGTCACATGATATAATACGCCTTATAAAGTCTATAAACCTTAAAAATATATATAGTTACGAACAATTGGCATTTTTTATTAATTATTACATTGCATTTAGTAATAGATTTCATTAATCAAGTATATTTTTTAATACTCATCTGTTCGTGTAATTGAAAAACAGTTAACTGAAACTATAGACTTACTTTAATTATATTTTAATGTATGGTAATTACATTTTAAGAAGAAAAATGAAATACAATTAGTTTGAAATGTATAAACATTCAAATTCGTTTTCTTCTGTGCAGATTATGCCTAGACCTGCTGACCCCTATTGATAGCTTAGTTACCTCAAAGAAAACATGATCTAAGAATAAAAAAAATTTTTAATGTACCATGTTTTTATAACGTACTAAAAAGCATATTTTCATGCATTGTCATCCACTTCTAAGCTATGGTCCAATTTTCAAGTCTCTAGCTCATCGGGAAGTTAGTTTAAAATGAATTACAAAATTCCACCCTGACGGACGTAATAAAAACATGGTAAAATACTCAAATAAAGGAGAGTCTCAATCAATTTCCAATGGACTGTTGTTTGTTAAAATGTCTCGTCTCGATTCGACTCCTCTCTCGTTGGAGTCTAAGGATACACTGAATGTTTATGAGCGCTAGAGGACGCTTTACATTCTTATACACACCTAATATACGAACGTTTAATTTATAGCTAGTTGATGGACACATGTTTAGCTAAATAATAAAGACCGATGTCCTTTTCAACAATTCAGTGTCTACTAGCCACGTTTATTCGTTAGTTTTAAATTGCATTTTAGCTACGACGGACGTAAAATTTTGAGAGTTATGTCTGATTTATGTTTTATATGTAATGAATTACTATCACAAGGTTATCCTGTTAATGTTAGTGCACGGTTTAAAAACTTTGAGAGCAGCAAGTATCGAACGAAAGGACGGTCACATTGATTTTTTAAATTCTTCAACCTCCGTGAATGTACATACCGAGTGCCGAAAAGTGTACATTAGTAAAAATTCCATTGCAGCATCGAAACAACGCATTGAAAACGGTGAACCTTTATCATCACCTAGCGTCCCTCGTAAACGAAGAAATGAAGCGTTTGATTTCAAAAAGCTCTGTTTATTTTATGGTCAAGTAGCTGATGAAGTAACAGAAACTAAAAAAAAAAAGAGAAGTACAGACGCAAGATCAGTAAAGTGAGTACTCTTGAGTTTAAAGACAATGTCTTAAAAAAGCAGAAAAACGTGGTGATTCTATAGGAGAATTAATGAAAGATCGTATACTTTGTGAGTATGATTTGATCACTTCTGAAGCAAAATATCATACTTCTGCTACACTAATTTCTTAAATCAGATACCATCTACTGAAAAGAAGTCTCGCCAAGATAGTCAAGTCACAGAAGCTATGGCAGAGATTTTTAATTACATCGAAAATCACGACGATTCCCAATTTACATTGAAAGAGCTCATAGATGTCCTGATGGGGTATGTACTAGATGATAAAACTATAATTACGAGACTTCAACAAAAATATTTGACGAATATAATAATTACGACAAAAGTAAGATCTTTTACAATCATATCTTTTCGTGATACACAAGCTAATATATTGTCAAAAGCTTGGTATGATAATAAAAATAGGGATCCCGAAGAAGAACGGTTGCGAATTGTAGAAGCTGCAGCAGCTATTATTCGTGAATACATTCGGTTATCTGTCGTTGAAATCCACCTCCAAGTAAAATGTTGGATGATGTAAATCAAGATATACCAAAAAGTTTATTGCATTTCTTACGGGAAGTCATAATGAAAAACTGAAAAGAAAATGCAGCTTATTTAAAATCAAAATGCACGCCAATAAGTCATGCAATAATGGCTGCATTACGAGAACGATCATTTTCAACACAGCTACTATTAAGCCTTTCTGTGTTTCTTCAAAGAATATATGGATCTAAAAGACTAATAGATGTGTTATATAGCTTGGGTTTTGCAGCTTCGTATTGTAATACTGTACAGCACGAAATTTCAGCAGTTTACCATCCACAGCCTCGTATTTTATCATCGGAATCAGGGGCGCTCGTACAATATGTTGGGGACAATGCTGATATAAATGTCCGCACTCTGGATGGTAATAATACTCACCATATTATGGGGATGATTAAGATTGTTACTCCAAAAGATGCTGTTCCTTACAATGACCGAATAGAAAAATGTACAACCAAACCATGTGTAAAAGAGTTAGCAGCAAAATCACACGTGTCTCTTCGAGCATATGAAAAACCAATTGTACCTGGATACAGCAAAATTCAAGTCAAAAATCTACATGGTGATCAAGGATTAACAGAAAAGAATTTAACGATGTTGATTTTTTATGGTTATACGGAAAGTGGAAGAATATTTCATCATTACCTGGGTGGAATGGCTTTCTCGAACAGCTCACTAAAAATAATAAGGCTTTTTCTACTTCTCAGGTCATGTTTCTTCCTTTTATTGATCATCCTGCCAGTAACGTAGACACAATTTATACTACTTTACATTGCGTTGCAAATATTGCCAAGTTACATGGCCAAAAACGTGTTTTATTACTTTTGATCAACCTCTCTACTTTAAAGCACGTGGAATAGTAGCTGCATTTGATGCTAACTCAGAATTATGTAAGATAGTTCTTAAATTAGGGGAATTTCATATGCTCATGTCCTTTCTTGGATCGATTGGATATATAATAGACGGAAGTGGAGTCAAAGAAGCTCTAGGTAAAATATATGCTACGAATTCAGTCAGCAAAATGTTGAATGGTCATGATTATTCAAGAAGTATCAGAGGTCATACATTGTTACGGCTTGTATTGTCAATGATAATCTTCGAAGACATGAAGATTGAAGATTGTGTGTTAAATGAGTTAACTGAACAAATCAATTGCCGAAATGTTTCCTATGAAGGCACTGAAAGGTGTGTAGGCAACTCAAACTTATTTATTGATCAATTTCAGAATAAACTGAATGCATTAAAAGCTCGAGGTCCTACAGCACAATTATGGGCACAATATTCCGAAATGGTATCAATAGAACTCGACTTTATTCGCGCTGAAAGACTAGGACTTTTCAAAGAACATCTTAATGCTGTACGAAGAATGCTGTCATATTTTCACGCTAGTGGTCATTTTTTATATGCGAAGTCTGCACATTTATATCTTCAAGATATGAACGATTTAGAAAATAAAATGGATGGACAGACTTTTAAGAACTTTAAAAATGGATTCTTCACTGTGGAATGAACAGAGAAATTTAATTCTGGTACATGGACATATATGGTTATCGAAGAAAGTCTAATGAAATCTATGAAGACAGAAGAGGGAGTATCTCGTGGTCGAAGTACGCAAGAAAGTGTTTTATGTAAATTGGTGTTTGCTATGTACGCTACAAATACAATTTGTGACGAGATGGAGAAGTTTTGTACAATTTCTTTAGACTCTACTGAACAACACGTTGATGCTAAGGATTCAAGAGAAAAAGAGATAATACTGATGTAAGTAAACTAGTTGAATGGCTTACAGTTCATAATCCCTTTCCAAATACGCAACAATTGGTATATTTAGAGAGAGTTTCTGTAAAAGTTAGAAATGATCAAATTAACTGTCACAAAGCCCATGAAATCGGATTACAATCAATGGTAAAGATAACTGGTTTAAAATTTAATGAAATAAAGTTAAAACGATCTGATAAAGTTTTACCGCTTTCAATTGTCAACAAATCTGTCAAAATTAACGGTTCTAGAGTTTCAATTGATCCATTTCTACTCTTCCAAAGAATAACTGTAAGCAAACAGTTTGAACGTAATCTTCCAGAATATCTCCAATATGAACTAAGTCCATATCCATCAACTTTATTTGATAATGATGGCATGAGAAAAACCACGAAAGCGACGTTATATGACAATATGACTCCTGTAGATTTTGAACTCAATGAAAATAATGTAACATACATTATCGATGGTGGGTTTCTTTTGAATCGCGTCGTATGGAGTAAAGACGATACTTTTTCAACAATTTTATATAAATACGTAAAATATTTACAAAAACATTATGGTTATGAAATTGTAGTTGTATTTGATGGATACTCAAACTATAGCAAAAACATAAAAGCAATGGAACAGCTAAGAAGAACTTCTGCTTTATCAGAATCGAATGATGTTTGTTTCGACGAAACAATGATAGTATCAATTAGCCAAAAGAATTTTTTGTCGAATCGATGTAATAAATTTTTTTTATTAACATGTTGATTGGGAAATTAGAATCTGTTGATATCACGATGAAACAGGCCAAAGATGATGCAGTTGTTCTTATCGTAGAAACAGCTATTGGAGAATCGGAACATCCCAGGACTGCCGTCATAGTAGGAGAAGATATTGATTTGATCGTCATTTTAATTGGACGTACTCAAGCGCATCAAAAAGAAGTATTCTTTAAAAAAGTTGGCAAAGGGTATGTTAAAACTCAAATATACTTTTCCATAAGTTTTGATAAATATCTGCATTGTAAAAAGCATATTTTTTTGTTTCTGCACGCATTTAGTGGCTGTGATACAAAATCTGCACTTTTTAAAAAAGGGAAAAGAACTTTCATTCGAATATTAGAGAATCTTCCGAACTTGGATCAACTAGCTCAAGTATTCCAAGAAGAAAACTGTCCTGTACAAACATTACATGAACATGGATTACGAGTCTTGTTGGCAATATACAATTCTCCAAAATCTGAGAACAGTATTGCTAATCTACGATACACTCAATTCATCAAGTCAACAAAGCTCAACAAACCCGGGCAGTTATCCAATCTTCCACCAACAAGTGCAGTGGCTCAGCAACACATTAGCCGTGTATATTATCAAGTTCTAACTTGCTATTGATTGATTTAGAACCCCAGGAATGGGGTTGGATTCTGCGGAATGAATTCTTGGAACCGATTACGACAATATTACCGCCTGCTCCAGATTAATTACTCAATACCATATTTTGAAAGTGCAAAAATGGTTGTGGCCCACGATGTGGATGTAGGAAATCGGGGTTTCAATGTTCTTCAGCTTGTGGCTAGTGTAGTGGGCAAGTTTGCTTAAATGCTTCACGATACGAGAGCTATCTCGATGAAAATTGTACTTTTGATTCCGAAATCCTTCAAGATTTGGAGAAAAGTATCCTTGACAACGAAAATAATGAGAATGAATTGCAAACTTTCGAGTGATCGAAAGACAATGAAGAATAAGAGGTAAAAAATTAACATTCATGTTCGTCTTATAATTAAAATTTTTGTAAAACCTCTTTACATCCGAATTTCAATTGTAATAATTGTATAAAACGATATTTCTCTCTCTCTCCCTAAGTAAAAATATAATTAAAAATTACTTACTTTATTTTTTTCTACTTTAAATGTAACTAGTATATATAATAATAGAATATAATGAAAAAATAATTTAAGCATATCTGTCAACAACTTTTGAACTACACGAACAGTGGAGTTCAAAAGTTAGTTATAAAAGAAACATATACTTGTTTAATGAAATCTATTACTAAATGTAATGTAATAATTAATAAAAAGGCCAAATGTTCATAACTATGTATATTTTTAAGGTTAATAGACTATATAAAGCGTATTATATCATGTCACTTACGGTCGACCTTGCATTCTGCTGTAGATAACTACTCTATCTCAAAAACGGTTTGATGTATAAAAAATTATTTCAATTGAAGTTATAGAAAATTTTATTCTCTACAATATTTATAATAAATGTAAATAACATTAAAGCCATAGGAAACGAGATATTTGCAAAAAACCGAATTTTTTTATCTTTGACCTTGAATATCTTAAGACGCGGACACGAGATTTTATGAGACTTTTGAGACAACTTTTAGAATGCCAAAATAGAGGTATATACGAGTTTTCAGCTTATTATCTCTCATTCCGCAGCGAAACCCTAAGATGACTGGATTATTCCTAATGCTACAGCTATTAAACATAATTTTTTTTAAGTTTAAGTCTAGTCAAAGAGTATACATATGTGTTGTTTCTTATCCCACTTGACCGAAAGAAGCATCTAGATCAAGTCCATGAGCCCGTGCGTTTTTAAACAATGAAGAACTTTAGCTGGACTTGAGAGCAGCTGGCTGTCATGGCAACCAATACATGCTGAGATGTGGACAGGAGCGGCTTGGCTCACATTGCATTTTGGACAAGAATGGCAAACTTCCAAAAGAGGATTAGTGAGATGTCCATGGATAGACCCGTTAGAATGATCCATTTAGTTAAGATTTTAAAAAAGTACAATGCATGTTCTATTTTACCCATACCAATCATAGATAATTTTTCTATTTTTTTATTTGCAGAACATGTTCATTTTAACTTCCTTAGACCCGAGACAAAAATAAAAGCTTGATATTTTGTAAAAGGTACTTAAATAGTTGTTTTGATCACTCTGATGTGGAAAAGTGCAATATATTTTTTTTCTACGGGATGTATCGCATGTGATACATCAGGAACATGACACTGCATTCAGAATTGTTTTCAGTATTAAGCAAGATTGAAGTAATTAATTTAATCTTAATCTTTAATCACACAATGCATATAATTCATAAATTCGACATGAAAATTAAGTTTAATTGGCTGTATAGATACAAATTAGAAGTATTATTACAATAACATAATTTTTTTATTTTTGTGAAATACCTTGAAACCATTTCTAGTAGTTGTAAAGCATAGAATAACCTTGTAGTCTGTACATTGTACAGTTGTTAAGCCCGAGAATTTCTCATTCCTAAAATTAAATTCAAATCAGAATCATCGCCATTCATCAGCTCTAAAATTTCATATGGTGTCAAATATTTCATTAAAAATACTTAATAAATCAAAAATTATCAGAATAAAATGAGTAAAAATGAAAGGCAAACACCTCAGTAAAAGATTTTAACACAAGAAATACTTCTATCAATCTTTCAATCCCCCAAAATATAACTAAAAGTTAAAACAAGATTGACGTAAAAAGTATGTTCATAAGTGATTGGGTCCCATTGTATCACAAGTGGTACAATCAAATTTCACAAGTCATTATGCTTAATATTTCCCTACAAATTTCTTTTTTTGCTGTTAACTAGTAAAGTGTACATATACAAAGAAAAACATATTTAAAAATATTTTAATTGTGTATATAAATAACAAAACAAATTCTTACTTCGATGACGCACACACATCTTGTTTTGATTCAGAGACGCTGCTAGACTTTGCTCTTATGAACAGGTACAGCCATGTGTTGACTGAAGGAGGAAATTATATGAGGTATTTCACTTTGTATTTCATGTGATGCAACCGGTCCTAAATTGTTTTTACTGTTCAGCCTTCACGAAAAATTATGAAACTTTTGTGTATCACAGGTGATATAAGGGAACCGAAGAGGTTAGGAGATAAGTGACTAGAAAGTGGTCTTTCCTTTGTAAGAATTTCAAAACAGATGAGGGATTGAGTGACTACATTTGGAGACTGAATGTTTTGTTTCAGATGCCAAGAGTCAATTTAATAATAATAATAATAAAAACAGGAAAAGACCGAAAAAGTTGCACCACATCTGCTTATGACAGAATAATAAAATACTATGTCTCCACAGTAAAAAGATGTCAGTAATGGCCATCAGAAGCTATGTGAATGATGCCGTGGCTTCTGTCATTTCAAAAACAATCAGAAGATTAGCAGATGTTAGACAAAGAGGTAGAATTCCATGAAAAAGCCTTATCTCAATTTACAGCAGCGTCAAAACGATTGCATTGGTCAAAAGAAAACATTAATTTGACAAAAGATTAGTGGTCACAAGTTACTATCGTTATTCGGTAATGATGGTCTAAAATATATAAGACATATAATAGGAGAAACGCAACATCCTGACTGAATCCAGGCTACTGTAAATTAACCAAATAGTTTTATGATTTTGGCATGCACATTAGCAGATGGTATCGGTCACCTTCATAAAATCAATAGAACAGTGAGTGTCAGTAAGAACATTGACACCATTCTAGAACCCAAACTTCTACCTTCCATCAGAGATCTTTTTACCAACAATGCTTTATTTATTTTTCAGAAAGATTCTGCTCCTTGAAACACAGTAACGCATTCGAAAGACTGATATTGTTCTAAGATCATTGAGTTTTAGACCTGGCAAGGAAACAGTTCTGACCTCAATTTTATCGAAACGTGTGGCACCGTTTGAAAATTTTTGTTCAAATGAGCTAACCCATGAAATAAGCTAACCCATGAAATAAAAAGGAACTAATTAAGGATATAATTGTTTCCTCGCATCATGTAATACCGACGGAAGACCTTAAAACTATTTTCTACTCAATGAATCGTCGATTTGAACCGGTAATATAAAATAAAGGCTAACCCACTAAGTACTAATTACTCACTGCTATCACCAGTATCTAATGTATATCGATAGTTATTGCAACATAACAATTTTGTGTTCCAATTATTGGAATTATTTGTACTAAATTTAGTACTGAGTTCTCTATAAAATGATATAGAATACTTTGCTTTTGTGCAACGTAACATTTTCTATAAGCGTACAAACTTCAAAAACATAACAATTTTAAAAAGTATCCGCAATATACACTGATGTTTGTAAAAAATACAACACCTTATAAAATATCATCAGAATCAAATGACCTTTGTAGCAAAGGCCATTTGATGCCTTTTGATGATAAGAATGCCTCCAAAATGAAATCAGGATACATTCCAAGAATTTAAGAAGTTTGAATGGTGGAGGATTATCGGCTTTTAAGAAGTAGGATTTTCCTATCGCGCAATAGTGCAGTGGAACAGTTCCACAGTGATGCAAGTTTGGAAGCAGTGAACCAAGGTGCACCGAACAACTCGAAAAACTGGCAGTGGACGACAGAAGGCGACGTCAGCGCGTGACGATCGACACCTGCTCTGCATGGCGGGGAATGACCGTACAGCTTCCTCCAGTCAGTTTGCAGCAAGTTGCTGTACTGCTACAGGTGTACTAATCTCGACTTCGTCAATTCGTCGACGTCTGTTGCACTGTGGATTGCAAGCAATGGTGCCTTTATACAGGATCCCTCTCACGGCATACCATTGACGGCTGCGTCTGGAATGGGCTCATGAGCACGGAGCCTTGCAAATTGATTGGCACCATGTTGACTTTTCAGATGAATCACGCTTCAATTTGTGGGAACATAATGGCCGCATTCGTGTTAGACGCTATGCCGGGGGACGCGTTATACGTCTTGAGTGCGTTACGGAACGACATAGTAGCCTAACACTAGAAGTTATGGTTTGGGTGCGATTTCTTATCATGGACGATCTAATTTGCTACGAATTGAGGGTAACAGCAGCAGGTACGTACGTGAAGTGCTACAGCCCGAAATTGTTCCCTTCCTTCAAGGCATCCCTGCAGCTATCTTTCAGCAGGATAATGCACGCCCACATGTTGCAAAGACTGTTTGAGACTTTTGTTTAGCCCAAAACATGCAAATTCTTCCTTGACCTGCTTATTCGCCGGATATGTCACCTATTTAACACGTGAGGGCTACACCAAATATTGTTTTCGGACACTTAATTTTTTTTTTTTTTTGCTTTGAAAATTTCGTCTTTTAGTTGTACTAATACAAGTCGTTTGTACAACAAATTTCATTTAATTCTAATGATTCCTTTATGGTGTTGCATTTTTTACGAACAGCAGTATATGTATATATACATATTATATACTTAATAATTTATTTTATTAGCACGTGCAAATTCTATTATTGTTATAAAAATAAAATTTTGCAGCGTTTTATAAAAAAATTGTATAACAGTTACTTCTGTCCCACTTGTTCATGCGTCTGCTATTTTATTGAACACATTGAATTGAGTCATTTTGAACATCAAGCGATATATTGAATAATGAAATTGTTTTTCGGATGTCCATTTTTTATAGCTACGGGAACAGTGGTAAGTAAATATCTGCCTTGTATTAGCAAGGTTTTAATTACAATTGATCCACTCTATGAATTCTTCATTTAAATAAATGTCTCACCAAAACAATGGTTACTTAAATTAATATATATACCCCCAAGAAATAACTATTTCATCAAATTTTTAGATTATAAATCTCGTAGGTTTTTAACGGAATGTTGAGGGATGCTAAAAAAATACATTTGATTCATTTCAAAGATTCAAATAAAAAATATATAAATCTGATATTTGTATTATGTGGCAATCGATGGAAGGTTGCCGAAGTGAAAGAAAATTTCCTCACTTGTAAAGAACAATTACTAGAGACTAACGGGAAAATATAAATTTAATTGAAAACGAGATTAAATAAAAAACAGAATTGTTTACATAAACAAGTATCTTTCTTTCATGAAAAGCACTAAATAGTATAAACATTTGGCAACATTTTGTTCTAGTTAATAAAGCAAAATACGATAAATAACTTTCTGGTAAAGTAAAATTATTAACGAGGGCATAAAAAAAGTGAATGCTAAATTCAAGGCGTTTTCTTCCCACATGAAATAAAAAGATTGAAAACTTTCACTGCTTCTTTTAATATTAATGTCTGCTGATTTAATTCACAAGGTTTCCCTGTCTTATTTTTCGGTTTAAACGAAGTTTATTGAATTATCAAGTCTATAAGGAATAAACGTACACAAACCAAATCGAATTATCCCCTCCATGCTGGGTCCGCCTTCTGACACGGTTGATTATCTCACCGCTTTGTTTGATAGCATTTGGAAGATAAAATGCAATTACCTGCGTGTATTAAGATAGTTTTAATTATACATGGAAGATAAAATACATTCTTACTGAAAAGAGTCGGGAGCGTTTATTTGTTTTTTTGTGTAACTCCGAATTATTAGTTTAGTGAAATTTTTCTATTTATAGACGTTACTGAAATTAAAACTTTTGAAATCATGAAGAAGGCCCTAAATTGCGTATGCAATTGATTCAATACGAGAAAAGCTTCATTCAACTAGCATTGAGAGACAAGAAAACCACATAATTGATTTTTTTTGCATATATATATATATATCATTTATTTATGAACAAAGGTTTAATATATTTTTTTTATTCCAAAGAAATTCAGCTGCCTTGAATATTGTTTTTCATACTATTTGATTAAAAGTATCAGAGCAAAGCTCACGAAACTCATCGTGGGAAGGGGTTAGATGCATGTTATCCGTAGCTTTGAGCACCATTCAGGTGACAGTGCGTTTTACCTCGATTCCATTCCCAGTTTTGATGAAGAGCACCCTAGCATCCCCATACATTACTATACATTTACAAATGCTCATGCTTTTTTAAGGACTCGAACCGAGGCCCTATGGCTCACCAGTGAGCGTCACTAACCTCTGTACCGGATGGGAAGCAGCTGCCATACATGAATATGGACAATGGAATAGGGAAAGCAATATTTCACAACGTGCAAGTTAATAAGGGTTTACTCTGCTGATGCCTTCATATTTCGATGTGAATATCATTCTGCAATTACCTTCAAACTACTACTCTCACTTTTCAAAATACTTTCTATAAAATAAAACACAATGCGTCTAGAAGGTGTTATGTGAATGGGTGGAAAATCTTTAAAAGTTAAGTACTTGTACTGAAAAGAAAACGCCAACATCATCGTAGGAATTGCATATTTTTTTGTTGAGAAATACAATTTAAAAGCAACAATATAATGTTCTTGCTGCAAAAATAATGTTGGCCTACTTTTCACCCTGATTCAAGGTATTATGGGGTTGAACATTGACTCAAAGAGTTGGTTAATATCCCCCTTGAACATTTCTTGTCATTAAAAGTAATAATTAGCGAATTAAAATGTCACGATCTTTTGACGATCGGTGACGTTTGGAAAGGTTTGGAAAAGCACAAAGTCGAGCAGATGAAAGGCATGCAGTCTGCATTTGGGCATGATCGTGTTCATTTTTTAAACAAGAGACCATGAAATGAAGGGAAACACCTAAGGATGCAGAATTTCATCAACGAACCACCTTACAGTAAGGGTATCTATCATGAATGCCAAAAAAGAAGTGATCATATTTATCAAATGAAGTGGCTCCTTATACCACCAAATCTGTTATCTGGCTAAATGGTCGACACAAATCAGATAACTATCCTTTTGCTGTCATGTTCGATTAAAGACAAAACTTCTTTGATCAACGAGGCTCAATTCGAATTGGTAAAATAATAAATAAAGTAAAAATAATTATATTTCAGTCCCTAAGAGAATTAATGTCGAAAGCGCTCGGAATCACACAACAAATGCTTCTGGTACTGTCAGTGAAATGGGCTCCTTGACGTTAGCCTCTGTTTACTAAGTCAGTGACCGATGGCTGTTACAGTCATTGGTGTCTCGGTATAACTTCGGCGCTTTGATAAGGACGTATCAGTGGCCATGAGTGTCGATTGTTGTGAGACCTCGTAGTCTGTTGTGGATCTTAATTTATCACTTTTTACTCTTCGCTCTCTTTACGATCATGGTTAACCCGTTCCAGCCAACATAGTCTAATTATGGTATTAGCTCCAACGCGAATGCTGAACGATTCTGTGGTTTGATCCTTTTACTTCTTTCCAGCCAATTTCTCGTTCTTCAGAAGTCCAAGAGGGTTATTGTCGAACGTATCTACCAGCGATTGATGTATTTCATGGCAGTCGATGGTTACATATCCACATGCATGGCGCTGCCTTGGCATTCTCAAATTCTCCATTATATAGATCATTTGGATGCACCTCTGTAATACGTTGTAGCTTTGGCTACTCAGCCTTTGCATATGATATTTTGTTGCATTCATTTTTATTAAAACTCTTTCAGATTCCTCGTTCTTGGGGTCATTTTATATATGTTATAATACATTTAGTTTCATTGTTTATCGTGTTAATTGTTTACAGATAAATGCCCATTTTTAAACGTTAGATTGCATAAAAAAATACCTGTAAATAGGATATTTTCAAATAATTACACAAAAACTCTTCCTCCCATAAAATAAAAAATAATTATTTCTTCCTTTTTTTCCTTAAATTTATCCTACAAACATTTTGTTATGAGTTTTTATGACACATATCACAGCATTTACAAAATATAAAAAGAATTCCATGGGAAACATAAATAAAAGCTGTTCAGTTTACTAACAGCTATTAATTTACTAAAATATGTATTAGGTCTTAGGACAAAATTCTATAAATACGTGAAAGAAATGAAGGGCATAGGCTGAAATGCCAAGAACTAAAAATAAAGAAAAATACAAAAACTTCCTTTGATTATTCCATTCGTGTTTGCTACGATACCAGATCAAATTGAAGAATGGACTAATCCCAAAAGCACTTCATAAATGTCGTTTTTAAATGAAGAAGTAAGCTTTTGAGAGACATTTACAATCGAATATGTTTACAAATCAAATAATTATCAAAAATTATTTTATTATTTTTTAATTATTATTATCTCTATTGTCTATCAATTTAAATTAATATGAAAAACAGTGGGAATTGTGTAGGTAAAACTGTGGCCTAAAACACATTATTAATTAAAAAACTAGTATATGAGTTGTTTTTGTTTTATGTTTTTACCAAGCAAATTAATGTTCAAGATCAATGATGATCAGATAGAGGATCAGGTTTGAGTCTTCATTCTACAAAAAAATTGCCATATGTACGAATAAGTGTTTCGTCGCTTTAACTGAAATTGATTCCAAAACCTTCGTTTCGTACGGCTTAAGAGAGCAAGGTTTTACCTCAGATGTTGTCCTCATCACTTGTAAGGTGCTAAAAATATGTTCAATTGTAATAGTCCTCGTGTTGTTTAATAATACGCACACTTTTTCAACTCAAAATAAATTTTGGTCATATATATAAAAGAGTCAATATCCGTCTAAATCGATTCTGTCCATTCGTCAAACATACTCAGAAATGAAGCACAAGAGTTATTTGATATAATTTTTAATATAATTCTACAAAAAAGAACCAAAAATAATAATAATAAGTCTCAAATACCTTATGTTATTATGTAGTAGTGAGTCACTTGATTGTAAGTGTAAGACATGCGTCCATTGATTTCTAAAATGTAATAAAACAAATTTGGCTATTAATTTTCCCGCTAAGGCTAAGTGACCCATTATCCTTCTAATAATAACTGTGTCTACAGAACAATGTACGTATTGATTTTGCGCAGATGTCCTTTTCAACGAAGGGAGATATTTACTTCTAGCGACTCAATTGATTTTCTACTCCCAGGCAGGTGACATCTATAAATAAACGATTCTCACTTAATTCGATATTGATTGCAAAAGGAAATAACTTGATATACACTCCTAGTAATTGCTTTACATCTAGCATTTATCACGAGTACATTTATTTTATTGACTTCTCCTCCTTCGATACTTGGTCTCCTAGAGTAAAGTGAAAATTGCGCTTAAGTCCAATTGAACGCATCCAAGACATTTCATTTTGATTATCCCGATTACAGAATGTGACTACTTTTAATCAAAGATAAACATAAAAAAAGTGTTCAATACAAAAATGGAAACATTCAAAAATGGAATTAGTATTGGGGTTTCAAGTAAGCAATTATCTTAAATTATAAAAGTTATTATACATTTTCTTTTTATTACCAAACTGTATTTTTCTCCAATGACAATATTCTACGTTATAAAGCAGCAAAAATATTTGAAACATATTTGTTCAAAAAAAACATTGCTAGCATAGCATTTTTTCTTTTAAATTACCAAATTGTTTGTACAATCTAAGTGTGAAATCCCAAGGGTAAGCATTTTAAAAAAACAGTTTCAAATTAAAGTGAGCTTTTATTAAGATTGTATTATAATTCAACAAAAAAGCTATTGACGTTGGATCTTGGAATTCGGAACCTCTATCCAGTGAGGACACCTGAGCTGGTGCCTACACTCCAAACTAACGCTAACGGGAGGTCTTTGAGACTCGAAAGATTTAACATTAATCATCCACTATGCATGCTGGTTTTCAGTGACACAAGCACTCGGATTCATGACACATCAGTTTCATAGGAGAAGATCAATTTCTAATTTGTAATAAATCAAGTAAGAACACTTACACAGAACTTTCCCAAGACTTTAAATTCTTCATAACTAGAAAAGGGAATTTTTAGTTTCAGACCATTTCTAAGACTCTCTGCGAGGTGTGTGATGTCTAGTAGAATGATAATACCTTGTTTATTAGATGAACAAGGAACATCGTGATCTTTTAAAGATGAGTACATTAATTGTTAATGTAAAATAACAATTTAATTTTCTTTCATACAGATTTTCCTATATTGCGCTTTATCGCTAGGTTTTCTTCTGATTTGGTTTTGCGTTAAATGTGAAAAAATTATCTTTTTTTCTATCTTGTGTGTTCCGGTTTATTCAACTATCATTGAGGGAATAAATTTCTCGACTCTACCATAGATGCACGGTAGACTTTAGTGTACTTTGGAAGTTTATCCCAGAAAAATGAAGAAAATAATATGCCTAAATATAAAGGAGTTCCTTTGAAGCTTGTTTTATAATTATTGAGAACGTGTAGCATTATAGAAACACAAAGTAAGGCCGAAAAGTAAGGTGACTCTCCCCTCCTTTCGAAAGTGAGAACAGCCCAATGATCTGATACATGAGCATTACGATCTTCGATATGCAACGTTAAAGGTCTAGCTCATTTGCAAAGTTTCTTGGATCGTATTTGTTCGTACGGTCGCTTAAACGTAAAAAGTGTTAGTGCATTGCGTAATGAAAAGGAAAATAATTCTGAAATTCTGTTTTAAAATGGCTCTCATACTGCAATGTGTGTTGGAAACGGTTCCTTGCTCAGCAGAAGGTTACGGAGTTATTTCGCCCTCCTTATTCTCCTGATCTTGTGCCAGCAGACCTATTCCTCTCCGACTGAAATTGGCACTGAAGGGACACCGATTTTCAAACACCTCAGACATTTGTTACCAAGGAACTTAACACAATCTGAAAGGAGGACTTTTTCAAAAATTTTCAGCACTTGTATCAACGTTGTCAGAAGTGTACTGTAGACGGTAGGAAATATTTTAAACGACATTGAGGTATTCATCTGAAAATATATTATAAAGTGATTGCTATGTCATTATTCACATTACCATTCGGTCTTACCTTTATATTAAATATTTAAAAAATATTTTGTCCATGCAGTTATTGAATTTTTTTGACTCGAAAAATGTACTTTTTAATCCCAATAATGAATACTAACAATAAGAATGAAATATAGGAATATAATATTACCTGTATTAATTGCATAAGTTATAAGAGGGCTAACTTGAAATTACATTACCATACTGTATATTTAAATCGATAACACAAATAAGTTTGGATGCTACTCATTGTTTTAAGGTCAATTACTAGATCACTGAATTTCCTTTTGTGAAGAATGAGAATTATTTGCAATTTTGTATTTCATTTGAAATGCAAGAATATTATATATCAAAGTATACGTGCAATAAAATAAAAATACACTAAATAAAGAAAAATGTATTTCCAAAATTTTTTGTGTATTGTGAAATAAGAAATGGTAATGAAATTTTAGACAGAGAGAACAGAAAAGTAATCTAAACACCATGTTTTGAAATACCGGTTTATTTAGTAGAAATTGTGTAAATACGTAAAAAGAAACATTTTAAAGAGCCGTTTGTGTGTTTTTTTTAAAAATTTAAACACATGCATATATTATCTTTTCACCCTGATATAAGTACTGCATGACCATTTGGTCTTTTTGGGCACTTTACAGCGTAATTATATCCAGTCATTTTCATTACTTTTATTTGTTCACCCAGACATGCTAAGTTGAAACTAAATTTATTTGGATCTCAAATAAAGATCGAAAAACTTTGACCTTTCCTTTTAATCGACATAAATCATTTTTTTAATAAAAAATTTAATCTTATTTTTTAAAGTTCCACAAGTTTTTAAAATAGGAAAGGAAAAGTGTGCTTGACCATTTAACGAGTTACAGGCGAGATATCTAATCCATCTCTTGGGATCCCCCTTACCGTACGCATTTATCTGTGTGAAAAATATTCCTGTTGGGTACCATTCTTTGATTTTTTTTTTGGTGAAAAAATCCAAAAATGAAATTCTATATCGTCAAATCTGTATCATTTCATGCCCCTCCTAATGTTTGAAAATATGAAGAAATTTAATCAAGCTGTGTCAAGTGAATAATGTGCTTGGGGCAAAGGAAAGAAAAAAGCATCTGTAAAAAATAGAAATAGTGCTTTTTAGATCATAAAGAGTTATATCTTGAATTAGTCACACGGAACACTGGAATGTTACATATTAAACCCTAATGGGCTACAAAGCAGTTTGCTGTAAAAGTTGAGAAAATAAACTAGAGTTCAGGTATCGTTTGCATTATTTATCATTAAATTTATAAATTAAGAATTCCGTCTCTAAAGGTCTTGTTAAAGGTCAACGCTATGCTCCTTCAAACCAACTCAGCAACATCCCTATTCTTAGTTCATTTTAATTAGTTCATCCTTTCTAAAAATAACACAATTATAATAATTCCTCTTTTTAGGCTTCATTCTTACTAGAAATATGTGAGAAAAAAGTTACGATAAACCTAAATTGTTTCAATCAAGGAAACATAAATTTTAGCCATAACTTGAATGAAGTCAAAGCAGTAAAGTAGTGCAGTAAAAAATAGTTACGTAATTTAATGACAGCGTAAAATGGTTTCTTTTTTTTTCAGGCAATTTCCACGTCCTACATAGGATCCCATCTGTATCACGCGACACTGTATTTTAATTATAATTTTTTTGGCTTTCGTAACAAGAGATAAAATGCCAACCTAATTAAATATTTTATCATTGCTCGAAGAAAAATTGATGTTTTATAGCTGTTGTGTAGAATAAAAAAATATTTTTCTTAAAAAGAAAATTAGATTTATTTTCGAGTAAATAAATTTAAATCAATGCATTAAGGCATTTTAAAAAATATTTGCTTCGGATAGTTTTAAGAAAATACAATAAATATATTCTACATGTAAAAGGAATGTAAATCCTCAAGTACCACACAATATTGTTTATTCTTTAGATTATATTATTTCATTGAAATAAATTAATATAATATGCTGTTGGAGTTTTGCCTCCGTATTTGAACACGGGTTAAAAAACGCGACGTCGCCAACTTCTTGAGACTGATGAAGTATTTTTTTCGGAAGCCTCATTTATCCTGAAGCAAATGTTCCTCAATTAGAAAGTGCTGCATATATATTCATCCGCTGACTTGAAATCCTTCAGAACAAATCGCATTTTCTCGTAATATTTGTATTTAAAATATTTTGTAAACCATGGTTCATTATTAACAAAATATGTTTTTTTTTCTCTCAAAATTAAATTCCTAATAAAATCAGATGTTTCTCTGTCTACTGAAATGTAACTTGCTTCTATTCAGTCCCATAAAAACTTTCTTTAAATACACTGACGGGAAAAAATCACAATACCAAGAAAACACTAATGTAGAGTAATGAAATTTGGACAAGCAATAGTATGGTTAGCATGCTTAATTGATTAAATTTCCACGGTCACAGGTTAATTTAAGATCAAGAAAATGCATTTCAAAAGTGAAATACTGTTCCATTAATAGCCGGTGTAACCAGAACTTTGAATGCAAGCCTGCAAGTTTGCATGCATTGTATCATTCAGGTGCCAACAATCACTTTGTGGTAAGGAGTTCTGTGCTTGTTGTACTTGTTGTGTCAACACTGAGATGGCGCTGGTAGTGGATAAGGCTGCAGTGTTCAGCCCATGATATATCATACATGCTTAATTGGAGACTGATCTGGTAATCTCGTAGGTCAAGTTAACAAGTCAACACTCTGTATAGCTTATTGCGTTACAATAACATAGTGAAAGAGAGCGTTATCCTGTTGAAAAATTTCTCCTTGAATGTCGTTCATGAATGGCAGTACTATAGGTTCAATTGCCAGACTGACGTACAAATTTGCAGTCAGTATGTTTAGGATCAATACGAAAATGTTCCTGCTGTCATAGGAAATTTATCCCCAGACCATGACTCTAGGTGTAGGTCCAGTGTGTTTAGGATGCAGACAGTTTGATTGCAGGAGTTCTCCTGGCGCCTGTAGCTTGTAGCGCCTAAGCCGAGTTATAACAGTTCGTTTTGTCACTGTGGTACCAATTGCAGCTCGAATTTCTGCCCAGACTCAGTATGATGTGCCACAGCCATACGCAGAATATGGTGCACTTCCCTCTCAGTAGTGCCACGTGGTCCCCCAGAAGCCGGTCTTCTTAAAGCAGTACCATCCCTTGACTGCTGCTCCCAACAATCATGCACAGTGGATACATATCGGCCAAGTCTATAAATTTCGCGGTTAGAATATCCACCTTCTTGTAGCTCTATTATACAGCCTCGTTCAAACTCGGTGAGCTGTTTATAATGGCTTCTTCGTATATTTAAAGACATTCTTCGCCACCATCAACTCAATGCGTCAAATAAGTTTCACAGACAAAGAATGCTGACGAACTATACAGCACCCATGCAACGCAACCCTGATTTGCAAGTTCTAAGTGGCGCTACTGGCACCACACTTAAGCGCGAAATTGAATCGTTGTCATCTTTCAGATGTCTTCACACGACTAACATATTTTGTTTATCTGAGACAAATCTTTCTTGGTATAGGGATTTTTTCCGTCGGTGTATATAAAGCTTTGTATGATGCTGATTGGTCAGTTGACTACTTAGTGTAAGGACTAAATGTAGTTTCGTAAGCTGAATCAAACGTTATTTAGTAACTAAAAAGTGCGGGAATCTATGATCTGCACTTACTATTGTCAGCGCAAGAAAAGAAAATGCAAGGATAGATTGACGGAGTGAGGGTGCTAAAGCAAATTAGAGAATTTTTGATTCGACATCCTAGGTGTATGTCATCCATGTTTAAAAAAGAGCAAATGTCATGCGTGAGAAAAGAAAATTCACGCATGAATTTTTCAGGTATTAAAAAAATATACCTTTGAATAAAAACATCAAATGAGATATTAGTATAATCGATTTATCATAAATTCTCAAAGGTACTAACTTAATTATTTAAGGGAATTTTATGAAATACTTATTTATCATTATTTAAGAATAAGCATGCGATTTATTTCTGCTACATCATCTTGAAAGAAAATAATGATATCTTATCAATTCTTCCTGTATAAATATCGTTTTACCAAACAACTAAAGTTAATATATTACAATTTATTAATACTATTTACTGAAAGATAAGATCCAGAATCTCGAGGGAAACAAAATATAAATGAAATATTCTTCTGTACCATAGGAAAGAAGACATTTTTATTTTCCTCTTTTCAATAAGTTTGTCTCCTCTAATTAAGTCTCCTCTTTTGTTTACTTCCATGGTTGCACTTGTCTAGCTTACTAATTATGACATGTTGCCAATTAAACAGTTTGATTGCAAGGGAATCAGAATAGATTTTGTTTTCCTTGTAATCTATGTACAGTAAAAATTGGGCTTTTAGCTGAATTAATATCAAAGAAATGCCGAGCTTATATATAAAAGCCTGGGGATTTTGTAACTTCGACTAATATCGTCTCATTGTGAATTGCTAAACCCTATTTGGTCCAAAGTCATTGTTGTATCATCCAGGAATTTGAAGCAAATTAAGAGTCTATTTACTATATACTAATTCCTTAAATTTGTAATAAACAGAAATGTAAAATGGATGGATAGACTTCTTTTTAGGTTTATTTACGAATACATTGCGACAGAGAGAAAAAGAGTTTTCTGTATCTGCATTCCTTATATTTTACCCACTCATATTCCCCAGAGCCGTTAAACTGCTTTATTTTTTATGAACATATACGAATTATACCAATAGGCTATGCAAGATTCTTCTATAATAGTCACTAAAACATTGTATTACTTCATACATTTGTTTTACCTAGCATGAAATTAAATATTTTTATCTTTAAAGTATCTTTGTCTTATTTATTTTGATTTGAGAAAGGAATTTCTACTGACTTGTATTCCATCGACTATTTTATATAGATATCTTTATTTAATAATTTCCATGACTTAATACTTGGATCATCAAATTATTGCTTCGGAATTTCTTTCCTCGTTGTCTTTGAAATTTTGTTAGTATCTTATTTATATCAAAATCTTTACTTCATATTATATCGCTATATTCTTATTCATTCTGTGTATTAACATTATTATCTTTTGAAAACTCTATCACAAGTAACAACTTTTACTATCCAGTCTCTTAATCTAAACCATATTACTACTCAAGAACACATCAAAATACTACTCTCTCTGCTAACACTTCCACTTCTTCCTTTATAAATCAGCGTTAAGGCAATATGGTACCTTCAAAACATTTTTATTTTTAATATTTGATATTTGGTTTTAATTGTAATTTATAAAGGTTAATATTTAATAATAATTCCATATAAAAAATTTTTAATTTGTTGCAAAATGTTTGTAAAATCTAAATTTTTTGAACTTTTAAAAACATTTTTTAAATTTCTAAGGCTTTTTAAATGTTTATTTTCTTAAAAATATTTTTTCCCAAGTACCAAATAATATACTACATAAAACTGTGCATGAGGTTTTTTATGAGGGTTTCAAATGGAGATTTAGTATTTGTGCTTTGGGAGAA
Source organism: Trichonephila clavata (assembly GCA_019973975.1). Taxonomy (NCBI): domain Eukaryota; kingdom Metazoa; phylum Arthropoda; class Arachnida; order Araneae; family Nephilidae; genus Trichonephila; species Trichonephila clavata. The sequence goes on along the minus strand of BMAO01020862.1, from coordinate 579,734 downwards.
TCAATTTTGAAATTTTAATTTCCTTCATTATGGTATCATAAAAAGTCCGCACAACTTTTAAATTCTGACCAAATCCATTTGCTCTTCAATAAACAATTCACAAACTAGAATTTTTCATGCATTGCACAAGTATTTTTTGAAATGATTTGTTACTGCATAAATAATGTCAATCTCATTGATGCGCAGTAGAAAAATAATGAATTCATTTTTATCAGTCTCTTTTCTAGCAGATAATCTGAAATGTGGGCGTAGTAGTTTCTGTCCAGCATCAAATATTGCTCCATAACTTGATAAAAAATGCAGGTAAAGCTTTGAAATTTTGCAGGCTTATAAAGATTCGAGGTATCAAATAAGCTAATAAAAATTTCGACAGGTTGATGACTTTTAGGGTACCAAATCGCCTTAATCGACTACCCCACTGAGCTGTGGATACAGTTGCCTAATACAGTTGTTGAAATAACGGCATATACCTCTTAAATAATCGTAGAATGCGAATGGTGAATGCCTTTCTAAAATCAGGAATAAGAGTAGTTATTTTATTTATTTTTATAATGTACGAAGTTTTTCTTTAATACCTTATTATTAACAGAATATAATCATTTAACACAAAATTATATACTCTGCGGAGCAGTAAATGCGACTTTTTTGAAAACTCGCACGTAGTATTGTCGACGCTGCTAATTTAGTGAACTATTGCCCAGTGACAAACTAACTGACCATGTTATCCTTATTTTCGTGGATATAAGATCAGTTGTGGCTAAGATAAACTACGTGATACATTTTAAAACTTTCTTTTTTTTTTGAAGCACCCCTTTCAATTAACAAGACATTAACCATTATTCTCTAATCAGCTTGAAAAATGATTTTAAAGATAAGTATATACACTATCAAATAACTTTCTTTGAGTGGTTGTCCAAAGAAGGTTCGGATATTTCCATTACCCTGGAACTTTCATTTCAAACTCAAATCAGACTTTTTTTTTGCAGATATTTATGCTTTGCTGATTACCTCATAATCTGTATGAAGGGGGTCATGCGAAAATTTTTTTAGAACAGTGCTATTATGACACTGAAGTCGATATACAACCAAATTGCCAAAGGATAAACAATCCAATGCAAAATTGGTGTATTTCGAGAAATGTGTTACAAATTTTTAAATCATACCTTTCCATCGGAAGTTTCTTTCTTCATTTACAAACAATTAAAGCAATGTAAAAGTAAACATAAAGATATATGCATCTTATCTAAAATTGTACCAAATCCTAAAGATCAACTAAAATGTTTATGAACATGTCTTTATAAAATTACTATTTGATAAGTCAATTCTCATAATGATTTTCATGCTAGTCTGGAAATTTCCCCTCGGAATATTTTTAAGGTTAAATTACTAAAACTCAATATCATCTTGTAATAATAGATGAAATAAATCTTTTTTGAAATTGGGATATAAATACCTTAAAAAGAAAATAAAGAACATGAAAAATACATTTTCAGGATTCAAAACACATCTGATTTATGATAAATACCATAATGGCTCATTGGTCCGGAAAGTTGCTTCACAAGAGAACGGAGTTGGCTTCCTGAGCAGGATATTCCTTCGTCTGAGCGGCTTTTTTAAAAGAATTACTTTTGTCTTTTCTGGTAGAATTAGCTCCCCAAAGGATTCTAGGAACTTTTTTATTTCCAGTAATTTGTATTACCAAATTTTATTTCCAGTTCCAACGTCGGATAATCTTATAATGTGGTTTGATTATGTATTAATGTCTTACTTTCATCTACGCGAAGCCTACTTGCCACAAACGTCATAATTTTAAAACTTGGTCGAGTGACGTGGATGACACACTATCTAGCACAGGGGTGTCAAACTCAAGAATCGCGGGCCTTATTCGGCCCACATTGAAATTTTTTACGGGCCAGTCAATATATATATATCAGTGCATAATAATGTACAATAAAACATGCAAATTTCTACCGAAATAGAAAATATATTAGAAGAGATGTCAAGTGTTAAGACGTAAACATTATTTTTTCTTGTTCTTTTATTTATACTTATTGTAATCCTTTATTCAAAATAAATTTACATTTTTATGAATATTGATTTTTTTGTAGCCCACCTGAGGTAAGTCGGTACCCCCTATCCCGCTAATGTTAAATTGAGCATTTTTATGTGCCTTTTTCTCATAAAATATTAAATGTACAGACTTAAATTTTTTTCTGTATATTAATTAGACTTTTTTATTTAAACTGAAGTGAACTTTTTCAAATATATTGTTTAGTTTTTTCAAAAGCTTTCATCGTAATGTATCACTATGAATTTTTTGAAAAATGTCATTTTTTTTCACGATAACTGACTTTTACAAAAATATTATCGGTATATTAATAAAAGTTCACTTCAGTATATATATTAACATATCAGTAATATTCAGTGAAGATTGCAAGTGCTTCCGTTGAATAGGTTCTGAGAAAATGGTACACGCTTTTTTAAAAACACCGTTTTGAGATAATTGCATTTTTATTATAAAATGTCACTTCATCAAAAAAATTATGAATTACAATCTGTATTTGCACTATTTTTTTAAATATTAGCTTATTCTCAATAACTTTTAAGACTTTTTACTTATTTCTTTTACTTAGATTTCTCAGAAAATACATGTATAGCATTTTTCACTTTTAATCTATCGAGATATTTTATAGCATTTGCATCATTTTTCTCAAATTATGCATCAATTTTTGAAGAATTTTCTGTTCTGATACATTACTGTCATCCAAGCTGACTATAAGCATAATAAATACTATGTAAAAATGTGTCAATACATGAAAATATGGCTTTGGTAATACATAATTATACGACATTTCAAAAAATTTCATTAGTGTTTTATAAATTCACATGTAAACACAATTTCTTAAAGTATCAGAATTAAAAGGATTCTTAAAATATTACATAAATGGTATCCAAAACAACAAGAAAACTGATTTTATGTTTTCAAACATGAAATTTGTGTATTTTTTGTATGTAACAAGTTTAGTGCAACGAAAAAGGGCATTGCATTTTGGAATATATTTATGTACCTTTTACTAAGAAACTTTAGAAAACAAAGCTTAAAAATTTGTGTGTACATTAAATAAACATTTATCTTTATACAGAAGTGAAATTTTTTTTAAAAAAATTAATCAGTATGTTTAAAAATGTAATTTTGTAGAGTAGAATAATGAATTTTATAAAAATTTTCCTTTTCTATGTTACGACATCTGCTTTTCAGCTAAATGTCTGAAGAATATCTCAAAAATTTCACTTCAGTATATATAATATATATGCAATATAAAATAAATATTTCCAGTTCATGCATACAATTAATTTTTGAGAAAGAAGACACAAATTAAAAAATATAATCTATATAAGACAGTAATACATGATTATATGGCACTTCGAAAAATTTCTTTAGTGTTTTGTATATTCACATGTAAACACAATTTCTTTAAATATAAGAATTAAAAAGATTATATAAATATTACATAGATAGTATCCAAAACAACAAGTAAACTATTTTTGTGTTTTTAAACATGAAATTTATGATTTTTTTTGTATGTAACAAGCTTCATGCAACGCATTTTGAGATATATTTGTGTGTGCATTAAATAAACATTTATTTTTATACAGAAGTGAAATCTTTTTTTTAAAAAATTGATCAGCCTGATTAAAAAAATAATTTTTGCAGAGTACAATAAGGAACTTAATAAAAATTTTCCTTTTCTGTGTTACGACATATGCTTTTTAGCTAAATGTCTGAGGAATATTTCAAAAATTTCACTTCAGTATACACAAGAATATATATGAAATATAAAATAAAAATTTCCAGTTCATGCATACAGTAAATTTAGAGAAATGAGAAAATACAGTTTAGAAAAGAAAATTTTCAGAAAACAGTAGCTTTTATATAAAATTTTACCTCATCAAAAAGATCTTGCACTGTAGCCGGTTTTTCCCTTATTTTTCTTAATATTATCTTCTTTTTTCTTTTATCTTTTCTAATTTTCTTTGATCATCCAGAAAAAGCATGCTTGCTTTCATTAATTTTTCTCTATCGAGAGTTTTCATGGCACTTACCGAATATTCTCCAGGTCCTACTGCCATTTACTGAAATTTTTGTTAATTTGGATATATTACCATCATTAAAGGAACACACTGCATTATAAACACCAAGTGAAAGTGTTTCAATGTGCACAAATGTTGTTTTCGGAACCCGTGATAAAATGACATTATGAAAACTTTCATTCGGGTTTTGTGTTTTTCGATGCAAAAATTATCTCAACAAATCAAGCTGGGAAAGATATCTAAATATAGAACTCATTGCTACTACAACAGCAACCGGAAGACTTTTTATGTTTGTAAGACTTACCCGATTCTGCACCCTGTTTATATCCACATCATGAATTTTCACCAACAGGTCAAAAACAATGTTTTTATGTGCCCATTTTTTTCATATACAATATTTCGAAAGAATATTGACATCTATCACCTTACCTGTATCAATGCTGGTCACAGTAACTGCACCATTTGATGTGTAACCGCGTTTCTGCCATGTCCACAATATTATTATTACCTTCATTTTCACAAATAGCTTCCCTCGCAGCATTTTGAATGGACTCCTCGTAAACAAGTTTTACATCATTTGAGATTCGCTTACCATAAGGAGAAAACCTTGTAGGTGGTTGCCGAAGATTCATTATGCTGCAAAACATTCTCCCAGCTTCTGCACATCTCCCAATGGAACACGCAGCATATACAAACCTGGTATTTATTGTGGCAATTTGCATTCCTTCATGAATATTTAAAAAAGAGAATTCTACATCATATGGACAAGCACAACATTTCAGGACAAATTTCCAGCCCAAACTTACCTTTTAAAACTTGCATGTCTAAACCTCTTTTACACTTTTTACAATGAACTTAATTCTTGAAAGCAAATGCAAGAATATTTTAATTCATGATGGTATTTTTAATACTTATTTTAATAAGAAGAAAAACACTAATCAAACTTTATTTTGCACATGTCTCCTTTGAGTCATGTGTATGTCAACCTTAAGGATTGACATTACTCTTTTAGTATTTGAAGTACGGTTACTATGATTATTGAACTATTACTATGTTCATACCTTCTTAAAACGTACCTTTATGTTTTTTATTTTTTTCTGTCTAGCAAATAAAGAAACAAAAACTTCGAAATTTCAAAATTTCTGAATTTTAGAAATTTTATATATTTAATTTAAAAACCCAAACACACACGATAAAAACGTGTATGCGCTCCAAAATAGGTAAACAACCCTGACGGTTACGCTTGCAGTTAATCTACAGTTAATTGTGCGTATGAATAAATAAAACAGAGAGTGGCTTTGGAAAAGCTTCCCAGATTTAAGAGGTCAATGTTTACATTTGTATCTGTCAAAGGGGGCGTGGCTAATCAGCTGATTATTTTTTGAAAATCATTTTAACATACTTTTAATTAGTAAAATGGCAAGTACGGTACATCATTGGAAAGGTCCTGATTTGGGGATTTTAGAAATATCAAAAACTCAAAATCGACTTCCCGAAGGTGTTTACCCTACTGACTCCCCTTAAACCTTGTTTGTTTGCCCAGTTAGCGTTTGAGTTTGATACCCTTGATCTAGCACTTCTTTCTCCCTCCAAAACTTCCTGAGGATTTTCAAAATAGACAAATTTACCCCATATCAGCCCTTCTACATATGGTTTTTCTTCAGTACCACCTAGACACGAACTCACTATTGAAAAATAGCAGCAATGAGTTCACAGTTATGTTTTACTGGACTACCAAGGCCACAAAATATCCAATAGAAAATGCAAGTTTAAAGACTCGAGCATATGGCATTTTTAAACATATATTGTAAAAGTAAAAATTATATAATTCGTTAAATATATATCAGAACCACATTGAAAATAATAATGATCCACTCACTCCCTTTTTTCATCATGATATCTCCAGAAATATTAGACCTATAGACTTGGAATTGTGTAGGGATATTCCTTTCATAGTGTAGAGATACGCAAAGAATGGCTTTAGCAGAACTCGAGAACCAAGGGCGTTGCGAGGATTTAAGGGACATTAAAAATAAATATTACCGTTTTCGAACTATTAAATCCACAGGCTTGAAATTTGGCAACCACGTTCCTTTAACAGAATAGAGATACCGTACATAAAATATTTTGTGAAAATGCCCCCTCTAAGGAGCGCCGAGGGCTTAAGGAGAGTTACAAATTAATTTTAACGTTTTTGAACTATTATACCTACAAACTTGAAATTTCGCAGGGATACTTCTGTAGGGAGTAGATATCCATCACAAAAGCAATTTTGCGAAATTTGAATCCAAAGAAATGTAGTGAGGGCTTAAGGAGCGTTACAGAAAAATATTCCCGTTTTTCACTTATTAGATCTACAGACCTGAAATTTGGCATACGGATTTTCCCCGTGAAATAGAGACCCACTACTAAATGAGTTTTGCGAAAATCCAATTTAGGAGTGAAGTTATGGAAGAGTAAATGATATTTTTACTCAAATTATAGGAGTTATTATTTTCCTTTTCCTCTCCTTTTTTTTAATCAAGAAGTGAGAGTTTTAAGAATTTTTTAATACAATCGAACGTTTAAAGTCACACACACACACACACATATATATATGAAATATTGCGAAATATCTATGAACGTTATGAAATACCCAGTGGAGTGGGTGAGTATGAACTAGTGTATGTATATATATATATTTATTTATTTATCAGTCCTAAGCCCGATTAAGTCATTTAAGATCCCTTCCCTCATTATTTTTTAAGAAACCCAAAGGTTGTGTAGAAAGCAGCAGTGTAAAATAGAAAATAAATAAATAAAAAATAAGGAGAGAGAAACAGACAAAAATAAATTTTTGAATTTTATTGGAGATCTTTTTGTGCTATATAAAAACAAGAAATTAATCTCAAAGGAATACTTGCATTGTCAACCAAGAGTTAGACCAGGAAAATGCAGTGTATTGTGTGAGGAATATAAATAGGGTTTAAAGATTGAAATGTCCCTCTACTCCAGAAGTCCCGGGAACCTATTCCACCTAAGGGGAATCATTTGTGAATACATACGAGTTGCAATCGAACCTCATTTAAGGAATTTGGTCCCGGATTTAAGAGGTCATTTCAGTACATGGTTTTGCTGCCGCAAGTAAATTTAATACATGATTGTACTCAATCATACTTTACTTTTGGATATTGAAGAGATAAACGTATGATGGAAAGGAAAACAGTTCACAATAATGCTATTTTTTAATCTTCCTCTGCCGTAATAGGGACTTTCTTTTCTGTCTCTCATAAAAATATCCACAGCATAAAAACGTTTGCATTTCGTAAATTGTTTCGTCTAAAGTAATTGAAATTCGAAAAAGCCTTTTTAAAATGCAATTCGTAGTCTTTAATAAAAAAGGCATTAGAATCCACTTTCCTGCCTCTGTGAATAAAATGTGTTCATTTTAAATTTCAACCCAATTTTATCAGCAAAGGAACAGAATTTTTGTTAGCAATACATATGCAAAACGTATTATTTTTCAATATGCATTCAAAATAATGTTGTTATGGATTATGAAACAGATGGAGAGAGAGAGAGAGAGAAGGATAATATGCGTGCAGGGAACAATAGGATATTATGAAGTTAAATGTAATTTGTACACTTCTTAAAACTAGGGAAAAAATTTTATACAAAAGAAAACTGAACATAGCAAGACACACACAAATTAATCACTGATTACACTGATTAAAACAAAGAGACGGTCTTATTATTTTTTATAAAAATGACATGAAGAAATGTTTCTTAGAAATATAACAAAAGTTTTAAAGTATGAAATTTTAACTTTAATTTATCAGTGATCATTTGGACCATTTAAAAACGAATAATCAATTTGTTGCATATATTTTGTATTTTTTTAGCTCATTATATAAATAAGTATTAATTTTGGAATTTATGTGTATCCTTATTTTATATAACTTTTATTGATTTTATTTCAAAATAACGCTTTTAAATGTTTTGAAATTTCGATGCATTCCCGAGAATTCCGGGAACGACAATTGCATTTCCGGGATTTCCTGGACATTCTTGGGGATGAAAAAAACCCCCGGGAAATCGGAAACCCTTGTCCTAGCCATCTAATGCGGCTAGTCTTAATAAATTTGACAATTTCTGTTCCTTTAAAACCGCAGTAAATTTCAAAATTGTATTGTATTCTATAGCATCACTTTACTTAACTACACCCAAGAGTATTGAGAGTATTTTTCTTTCAAAAATCAGCATTATACCTTTTCAGATTCATAAAATGTCCAACACTCGCTGCTACAGAAAGCAATCGGTCTAATTTAGTGGTGTAACGGAGAACATTTGGGCTCCTCTGCAAAGTCAAGCTTTGGGCCCCAAAGAGGGATTTTACAAAGGGTATATATTTGGTGGCAGTCAGGCTCTGGTCCACGTAGAACCCTTTGCCCCCCCCCCACGATGCGGGGTGTACGTTACGCCACTGGTCTAATTAAGGTTTTGTATAAGATGATTTTTGTTTTGACATTATTGTATTTGGACTCAAATTGGTTTCTCAATCCATAGAAGCATTTGTTTGCCATTTGTTACGAGTTTTGTGTAATGAAGTTTTAAAATAGTGTAAATAATTTATATCTCGATGTAAAACATGTTTATATTTCTCTATGTTGATTTATTTTATGTTAAATTTGTAATATTCGCAAGCAATGTCATTCCTTACACTATAATGGCGATTCAATGAAAAATTAGAGAAACTTTATTAATAGAGCCAAGTTTTCATTTTTTTTGCTACAACTTTGGCATCCATTTTGGCAACTTGAAGACCATGTTGGTGGCCATTTTCGGCGAGTTCATGAAACTATGGATTCATTTCGGAATTAGTGAAGAAAACTGTTCATACCACGATCTATGATTATTAGAGAAAAATTTGTGAAGCCTCTCTCTATAAATAGGGCGTCACTCGCCAAAACCGAGTAAGTCTTGTTTTAACCGTTGTAGAGTCAGTATTGCTTTGACTAGCGATTAGTTGGTATTGATTTGACTGTTAGGAATCGAACAGAAATTAGTGATTACTTCGGCTTACTTTTCCTGTTGTAAAAATATATCATTTAGTGTAAGCATGGACGTCTTAAGACTTCTTGAGGCCCTGGGACGTATTCAATAGTAGGCCATTGAACCCTACTCAAAAGTAGGCTCTAGGCCCCTACACAAATTTAGCCCCCCCCCTACAAGCCTTAAAGTATACAGCGCATATCATACATTGTCAGATACTTGTACAAGCAATAACCCGAAACAAATGTGCATGATTTACAATCGCACATAACAGCTCCAACAACTGCTGCCTTTTGACTGCATGAGTAATGCTGGGGTACGGTGGTAGACCTAGGCCTGGACGATGGACATCAAATGTGGCCAGTCGACATATCGTCCAAAAATTCCCATTTTTTTTGGAGAATGCAAACAGAAATAACATTTGTGTGTGTGAATGAAATTATTCGAATTATGATCTTCTTATGGCTGAGTCGAGAACGAGACTAGGCTCCCGTTGCAGCCGAGTCCCTGGACCGGGCCCAGTTGGCCCATGCCTTAAGACGTCCCAGCTTCTGACTGAATGAGTAATGATGGTGTATAGTGATGGGTCCATTCCTACACATGGACGATGGTCATCTTGCCAGTTGACATGTCGTCAGAAATTCCCCAGTTTTTCGAAGAATACAACCAGAAACAATATATGCACATTGAAATTATTGGAATCTTGATCTTATTAAGGGCTGAGTCGAGAACGAGATGAGACCCCATTGTGGTCGAGGCCATGGTCCCGGGCCCAGTTGGCCCATACCTTAAGACGTCCCTGAGTGTAAGATGATTTAGATTTTCTTCTTCTCAGTTGTATATTTTTGGCAAAACCTTATTTTATATTTACTGCAATACAGCTATGTATAAATACATTGAAATACAGATTTAAAAGAAACCGCGAAACAGATCCATTAAATAAGTGGAATTATATAATAACATAATGGAATTTAAATAATTCCATTAAATAAGTCGGCTTAAATTAATGACCAATATTACTTCACAATTGATAAATTTGAAAATGAGTTTAAATTCTTTTATGATGACGATATTTATCAGTTATTAAAAAATTGATGGTAAATAAGGAAAACTATTCGAGGTGAATTTATCACCTTTCATTGGTCTTTCGTCTCTAATGAGAGTTAATGAAAAAACTAATGAGATAAATGATTAAATCATAGCTCTATTTATCGAAGAATCTTGATGCAAATGTTGAAAACATGTGTACTGTAATATCTCGACTTACGCTATCCCGATTTACCTGAGTTACGCCATTTTCAAATCTCGTCAATTCAATTTTTTTCGGTCACTGAAACTCAGGCAGAAACAGTGCCCGATGAAATTGGTAATTTGACTGAAGAAGTAACCGATTTTGCCAAGCAAATAAATTTAGAACTAAATAGGGATAACATTGAAGAACTGCTGATTTCCCTCAATCAGAAACTGGCAGTTGATGAGCTCATAGAAATGCACGAGCAAGAGCAAGAAGTTGAAGAAGTTGAATCTTTAGACGCAGTTCAATCAGAGGATCGAGTGAGAGTTCGTAATTTAACAAAAGGCCTCTATATTTAGTTGAAAAAGGGTAACATATTTTTGAAAATACATACTTTAATGAAAAGCGCATTTTTTCAACAAAACAAGGAGTAAAAAAATTATTAGTATGCTACAAGGAAATTTTGTGAGAGAAAAAAATATCTTTAAACCAGCATACTGCTTGTTAGATTTTATGAAACCTTCTTCATGCAAATAATTTCGTTTTGAGGTTTTGCAATTGTGTTATCTAAGATTTTATTATACATTTTTGGAGTTTGCTCCTCAAGAATTCAGTTCCATATAAATCCCACAGTATGGAAATATTAAGAGGAGTGAAATTAAAAAAAAAACGTTTACAAAAAGTGTTACGCGTGCTTCTGCGCATGCGCTAAATCTCTGTCCGAAAAAGAAGGAAGAGTTTCTACTTTTTCGTCTTTTTTAAAAATGCGATCGTTCTTTTCTATCGAAATAAAAAAAAAAATGTTTACAGAATCCGAAAGATCACTTATTTCGCCACGACACGGTATATATATTTTTTTTTACAAAATAACGAAGTTTTGCCTTTTTTTAAGATTTTTTCTAAGTGAGCCATATCGATGCAGAGTTTTTCAATCATTCTTCATGAGTTTCTTACCATCAGAATGCATCGAAAGTCTGAACTAAAGAAGTTCATACTTTGTTCTTCTCTAATCACTGACTTAAAATATGAAATACCAAAAACTTTTTTCTGCGATTTTTCAAAAATACTCAAAATTTTAACTAAATATTGAATGACTTTGTTATTTCTAAACATAATCACACGAAACTTTTTCCCCAAGTGTCAAATGCTGTTATATTAATCACACGAAACTTTTTTTCCAATTGTCAAATGCTGTTATATTCTTAAAGAGTGAAAAAATTGCTTAAAAAATACGGATTTTAAAAAAATATTTTGTGTCTTTCATGTAATACATTTTTTACAAAAAATCATTTAAATAATTTTTGTCCTAATATTTTTTAAAAAAAATTACCGTTATTTGTTATCTGAGATCGAAATTTGGAGAGTATATTTTAAAAATCAAATCCCAAACTACATTTACATGCGTTTCTCTTCTTAGCGTAATCGGCGTCGAAAACCCGTTTTCGAGCCAAGCGACAGTTCATGCCTTAGCTCTTTTGACAAAAAATTTGACTATAACAACTGAAAACCGTCAAATTTGGCGGGATGTATTTAATACTGTTTTGGTGCGTTGAATAGCAAAATAACGAAGCATGATTATCAAAAATAAACTTTATTTCAACAACACAATCAACATACCCCGTGAGAATATTCCCTTTGTAACGGTATCTTCATAAGTCAGTAACGGCCTTCGGACATAGGTGATTGAGTTTACTAGGCTTTGAACTGTTCATCTTACTACAATTGATAAAACTATTATCAATAAAATGGATGGAGGGTATATGATTCTCTTTTCTATCCACATTCCAAAGTCTGCAGGGACATGCACGGGATCTCCGTGGTAATATTGTGCAAAAAGCACACATTTTGCTGTTAGCAGAAACATGGCTTCGCAATGAGGAATTAGTTGAAATTGAAAATTTTAAACGCAGAACACAGTATAGACGACCAAGAATTAATCGTGGGGACTATCATCCATCTATCAAAACATCTATTTCCATCTATCAAAACATACGCGATTCACAACATAAATTTATTGGCAATCATGATGATTTTATGCGAAGAAATATCCGTACGTTAATCAAACAAAATCTAATTTGGGAGATATATGTGCCGTGATATGCCCTTTACCTAACGGTAATTTCATTCTGGTCGTCACAGTTTATATTTCTGTCAATCAGAATGTTACTGACGTTACAGATTATATCCACGAAACATTTTTAGCATACACAGAAGTTGGTTTTAAACTACTGGAGAAACAGTATCATGTACTTCCCCTTATATTTGGTGGCAATTTCATTATCGATTTTGATAAAGACGAAGGATAGGGATTAGTCCAATTTTTAAAATCAGAACTTAATTTGGATTTCGTTTCTTGTAGAGCACTGGGGACGACTTGTTATAGTTATTGTTGGTAATGCCATCTGTCTGGCGAAGTCAGATCGAGGCCCACGAAATTCATCATGGCTTGTTATTGTAATAACCATTGATGCGAGATTTTCACGATTCCTAAATCACGTATCTACTGACGTTCACGTATCATACTTTAGGTGCCACAAGCATCTTGTCACAGGGATTAATAATGGCGAAAGTATTTAATATTCAAGGTCATATTTATAGAGAAGTAAATCAACCTTCTTTACAATATGTCATGTACTATGAGTAACATATATTTCTGTGACATATTTTTTATTATATATAATAATGTATATTATTTTTATATATATTATTTTACCGAATCAATATAAAAAATGTGAATAGAATAAAGAAAATACGTGCATGGTTTCAGTATTATGAGATGCGTTTATTTACCCTGTTTGCCTACTATATAATCAAAGACAACCATGCTTAAGGAGCAAAATCCAGTCGTGAGTAAGAGCCGACACACGTAGTTTCTTTTTCTAAATTATTATTTTCTTTCGTATCCGGTCCAAACTAAAAATAATTTACATTTATTTATATGTAAAATCATACCCCGACTTACACAAATTCAACTTACGCGGCTATCACTCAGTCCACCTATCGCGTAAGTTGGGGGTATTACTGTATATCGAAATATCAATATTACACGCACAAAATGAAAACCAATACGCCAAAAAACTAAGTAAGATCGCTAGAGATATTAATTTAAAAAACTTTGTCCAATGTTTAATATTTTTTTTCGTATTAAGGGAACTTTTCTACAAAGGAAAATAACTTTCTCCATAAAAATGTAAAAAAATTGGTTAAAGATCCTAATTTTTTGTTAAAGTTTTCACAAACAAGACCTAGGTTAAACATATTTGAAAAAATTGATTGATGGTTTTCGGATTTTTCTTTACCTTTTCTATTTTATAATTTATCAGCACAGAACAAGAAAAATACTAAAATTAATCGATATATAATAATAACTACACAAGTAAAAATAAATAAGGATAAATAAATGTAAATTGAATAATTAAGTACTAAAAATATCAGCAATTTTGGTAACAAAAGAAAAATTAGTTACAAATCGCAATATTAATTAAATAGGCAAATGATATATATATATATATATATATATATATATATGTGTGTGTGTGTGTGTGTGTGTGTTTCTGTGTGTATTTAGTCAATACTTCTCTACAAGAGAGAGATGAATAGACATTAAACAAAACTGAAAAATATTTCAATTGCAAGTTAAGCAGACAATAGATTTTAGAAATGATGTACGAAAAAATAAAATAATCATAGAGTTTAATATAAAAGTATGGATGCTACAGTATTATAAACGTTGCTGACTTAGGACAGCTTATACATAAAATAATTTCTATATAAGTGGGGTTGAACATATTGTGTAGCCAGCCAACCTATCCCCTTTCTCTTAATAATTCTGAGCAAAAACCTATTGAAAATAATGTATAGAATATCTAAATCCATTATAAGAAAAAGGTAACTTATCTAAATTTTGCATTCAAAAATGTAGACCCCGCGCTTGGAATGGCATGATGCAAGTATGGTAATGGCTGAATAGTAGGACTTAGCAAAAAAAAAAAAAAATAGAAATAAAAAATTAAAAATTGTAAATATACTACCACTACCTTAGGGACACTAAAATTATGTCTCATGAAAAAAAACACCAAGAGAATAAGTAATGTTATCTAAAATTAGAATTTGTAGGTAGCTATATCTATTCTATTAAAAATGATAAATTTATAATGATAAACTAAGGGATTTTAAACCTTACTGTTTAGAATTTCTTTATTCATATAACTATTAATAAAATTAATGGGGTATTTTTGAATTAAGCAGTACTTAGTAAAATGTTTATAGTTTTTATTTTTTGTTGTTGATATTTTTGAAACTAGAAATTTATTGTGTTGTACGTAATTCATAACAATATTTCTGAAAAATAGAAAATGTACATTACTCTCCTAATGTGGTACTTTTATAATATTGAATTTAAAGTAGTCTCATTTGTCATAAATATTAGTAACTATTTCATTATCTTTTAATTTATATTCTATATCAAAAAAATTTGCTTCAGCGTTGTTACTATTTGTCTGTATTAAATTAAGGTATTGTAAATAAAGTTGTTTTTCTTGTCAAAAATGATTATATCATCTATGTAAGGAGAAATGTAATATTCTGAGTAGTCAATGAAACTATTTTCAAAATAATGTAAATATAAATTGGCAAGACAGTTGCAGGCTGGGCTACCTTGTGGCAATCCTTTAATCAGTCGATAATAGTTACCATTATGATGTACATAGTTCTCTTTTAGAACAAACGTAAGTAGAGAACTAAATGTAACATAATTGACATTTTTAAATAAATTATCTTTATGTAATTTTAAAAGTATTTTAATCATATCTTCAATATTGTTAGAGTTAAAAAAGATGTTCAAAATCTGTGTCGAATCAAAATCGAAATCTTTTTATCTTTAATTTATTCAATCACTTATTTACTATTTTGAAATAGGGCTGTGTATTTAAGCCTATTTTATTGTATCTTGTAATATTTCATGGAGTGCTTTGCCTGATATATATATATATATGTGTTAAAACCATTAGTAACTGCTCTAAAATTTACTGGAATTTATGAAATTTTGGAGTAAGAAATGCATATGGGAATTTAAAATTATTATTAATTTGTATTTTTAATTGATTATGAAAAGCCAAAATTCTATTATTTATTTCTCTATCACAAACTGATCACTTAATAAAAGGTGTATTATTATCAAAATGTTTGTTCATCTTTAAACTATAATAGCAATTACATATAAAGGACAAATACCCTGGCACTTTATCAACATAAGCTGCAATAAATTTATTTCGCAATTGTTTAATCTGATTTGTAATATCATTCAAAAATATATTATTATTTGTACTAAAATTATATTTATTAATCTGTTGTGTAACATTATATATATATATATACATATGAGTTTCTATCGTGTTATTGTGCATTAACAAAAACAAAAGAAAGGAGCACTACAAGAAACCATTTAACCTGAAGTTAATCTTCGAATTCTTTATTTGAATAGGAATTAGAACTCCTACTCAAAATGAATATAAAGTAATATTTCTAAATTTTATTTTGTTGTTACTGCGCTCTTACATATACTATTATTCGGATAAAAAATCGCGAGCATTTATTTTGATAAATATTGATCTTTTAACTTCTTGTCCACAATCAAGATAAATAATAAACAGTCTTCTAAACAAGTTTCTTGTTCAGCTAACTATTTCACTATACTTCAGAGGAAAAAGAAAACACTAACGCAGACCAGCGATAGGAATTCCACTGGGATATTACCAAAGAACTAGAATTAAATTGTGAACATCTCGAATAACACATTTCCAACGAAAGATATTATTTTTTTTTGGAATAAATTCTTTCCTCCAGGAAACATCCAAGAGAAAAAAAAAACTTGAAACATAAATAGCTAGTACTTTAAAGAAATCAATAATTTTCCCTTTAATTCTTCGTCGAGTTTTTTTTTGTTTCAATTAAGTAGAAATAAAGAAATTTGTTTATATGCAAAATAAAAGAATTTCTTGAAAATTATATTTCAAATAAAATATGTAGGTATTTTGCAAATCTATTCGTTTATAAATACATTCAAATTAAGTAATCAAGAATATCTATAAGTGCAACAGTACTTAGGAGCGCTTCACCATTGTATTTTTGACGTTTTGCAAGCTTGTTTTAATTTAACAAAAAAAAAATCCCCCACTCTCAAAAAATTAGTTTTTTCTTTAGTTTAAATAAGGACGCTCTGTTATTTACCTCCACTAATCTCTTGTTATGAGTAAGAAGTATAGAAGTAGTCAATGCCGGTTGTTATTTCCATCTTTGTGAGAAATGTTTTTTAAATATATATTTACAATATCAGATTACGAACAGTTACAAAAGAGAACAAGTATAAAAAAAGAGGAAACAAAATACAACTAAACAATTTGAAATAGAGTTCATTAATCCAACATATCTCTCTAGCCTCCCAGTAACGCTTGCAGAGGAAAGACTTGCGCGAGGTAGGACAGTATGGAAGATGAGAGGAGTCCATGACCTGAGGAGGAGAGACATAATACCAAGTTGTCGATCTTTTAGACACCATAAAAGGTTTCCAGGTGCACCACCAGGAGGCAGATTACTGCGCACTCCATCTTAGAAATGTTTATTTCTAATGGGCTGTGGATAGATGTATTACAATTGCAGAACTAGTACATTCCTGGAAACTGGTATGTGTTTTTAGTGCGACACCCTATAGGTGGATATCAATCACAACACTTAATTTTGACACCCAGTTTCCTCCCTAGAGGGAGGTACCAGAGAGCTGACGATGCGAACCTGTTCTAGGATTTAATTATTCCGAGATCACCCAAAGCAAACAGACAATTAGGGATCTTTTAGATGCCGTATAATCATACGACATGTTTACTGTCGATTTTCTGCATCATGAAAATCCGCCGATTTGGGCCGGTGTCGAACCAGAAACCTTAGTTTCAGAAGGACAGCGACCAGCCAACCACAACACCCAGTCAGCATCTTTGAAATGTAACCATGCCAAAACGTCTGCCAGACACAAGCCTCAAACGGAGGTTATAGATGAGCCCCAATAAGACATTAAAGCCTTCTTTACTAAAAAATGCAAGCCATTTCTGGAGAAAAGATCCGTCGAAAAGCCCTATGGGTGTAGAAGCTCAGTTTATGTGCCATAAATTAGAGAAATTTCTATCATTGACAGGAATGCCAGTTTAGAGAAGGGATATCATCTCAAATGTTGTCCTCCTCACTTGACTGAGGCTAAGAATTGCAAGGTTTGTTACCAACAGTCCTCAAGCTACTTTATAATGTTGACGTGGAAAAGTACACTCTCACTCACGTTTCAGAAACCTAAACAGTATAGGATATAGTCCAGAAAAGTGGTCCCAAACAGGGTCTTTTAAGTATGTCATAACGTTGTCTCATGGATGGAAGTCTCCCTTATCCATTACTTTGGCTAGAAGATAGCAGAAATTATTACAAAGAACATATGGATATCCCTGTATATATTGACAAAAATCGATTAACAATATACTTTTCGAGGCCTAAAATATTTTCGTTTTAACGCCCGATCATGTGTGTGGTTCTGTATACAGATAAATACACACAGATATATATATATATATATATATATATATTTAAATTTATTTAAAATACCTCACACAAATATAACCAAGCAAATATTCGAAATCATATTAAACCTAGAGTACGACATCACATTTCAAAATTTCAATGGCGAATAAAAATAATGAAGATCAACGTTTTCAAGCGAAATTAAAATTCTACAAGATAAAAATTATAAAATATCCAAGTGCAACCTCGGACTTAGGACCGATAAGTGGGGTTAAACTAGTTTGATGGCGCCAACCTTCCCCCAATTGCAACTTGGTAAACTAATCTGGAAATATCCAAATTCTCAAAAATTTAAAATTTAAAAATTTAAAAAAAACTTTTCTTTTAAAAATTTAAAATTAAAAAATATTTCTCTTTTCAATATCTAAAAAAATTAAACTATTCGCCATTGCATTCTGAAAGATATAACATAAAAATGTTAAAATGCTAAAACAACTTAGTGCATAATAAAACAACCATAAAAAAATCAAAGAATATGCACCGATCCTTGAAATGGTTGTATAGAATGAAAAAACCTTAAAAGTTTGAAAATTCAAAACAAGAGTGTAGTATATTCAAAAATTAAATACTTAACAACACCAAAACAGATTACATAAATCATCAACAAAAAAAAAAAAAACTCACCCCAAATCATCCTATTAATAAATGAAATCGATGAACGGTATTCCATTTTCTCAACAACTTTTCATTTATCCTACATCAATCATAACTCCTACATTATTCATCACTCCCACTAATGCCACGCTATAACCCAAAGGATCAATATTTTTACTTTCGAGTTTAAATATGTAATATTAGATGCAAGCCAGATTGTATTCAAAAAGTTTTTTGATTGGTCATAGAAATTTTGGTTGGTCACTAATAATTTTAAAGTATAGTCGTGTAAACGTTGGTATGTGTGTGTATCAAAATGTAACCTGTGTGTGGAATGAACATATTCTTCACAGCTGGACCACTAACAAGCTGACTTTGTGGACGTAATGTTGTGTGGTGGATCTGTGCATTTCGCAAAACCTATCGTGGAATCTGTCGCAAGTTGCCAATTTTTATGAGTTTAAAAAGATTTTTAAGAAATGTTTTTCATCTATGTATGATTTCAAGAAGTTGATGAGATAATCCCTCTGTATGCAATTAAATAAAAATTTCTGAATGTTCTTGAACTTATCAATATTATGTGTAGTTAAATTATTATTTCTCATCAAGAAATTTAAAATTATGTTTTTCTAAATATTGATATGTGTATGCAACTATTGAAGTTTGGGATCTTTATAACATTAAAGTTAAATGCATCCCTTTTATCATAAATATTGCTATATAGTTTGCTGTCAATGATATGTAAATCTAAATCTAAGAATTCAACTTTGTTCGAGTTAAAATTTGTCTGTATCAATTTTAAATAATCCGGATAAAAATCAATGTTAGGTTTAAATTCCCTGTCTCGACCAATAACAATTGAATCATTTATATTTCTCAACAAAAGGCATGATGGATCATTTCTTCTGCCAATTTTTATGAGTTTAAAAAGATTTTTAAGAAATGTTTTTGATCTATGTATATATATATATATGTAATCCATGGTGGCCGTTGAAATGTATTCTTAATAATATGATCGCTATTGTTGATGGTTTCTTTGGATGATATTGACGAGGCGTCCGGGTGATTGATTAAAACTTTTTTATTATCCATCTTGAACACATAACACATTTCAAGGACGGCACAGAACAAAGAAAACGAATGCACAACGAGCTGCAGCCGGCTACATGTTTACGCAGACAAAATACAGAAGCGAATGAGGAGGTCTCCAGGAATCTCGCTATTTATAGGCGTCTCAAATCACATGATCTGAGTGGTTAGCTGGAGGTAGTTTAAAATACTACCGTTAGGCGGCTGGCCTAACTTATTACTAAAACGTTGGTCCTGAAGGGATGGACCATTGGTAGTTAAAAGTTATTTTAAAGGATTATATTACTGGGAATTATTACACATACACACACACACACATATATATATATATATATATATATCTGTATACATATAATTAGAAAGAAAGAGACAGATAGATGTTGAGATAGATTGATATACATCAATGAAATACTAAATTTATGTATTTATGTAATTCTAAATTAGTTCTTAGCAAAATATGCGATAGCAAGGCAGTACAAGTCAGAGTAGCAGTAAATCAGGCCAGGGGAGATCTTGGGTTTTAAAGAATTAAACAGTTTTAAGATGCCAACCTCCCAGCTTTATTTGTTTATATTATTGGACTGAAATAACTGAAAATAGTTTAAATTTTTGCTTTACAAAATCTAAAATTATATTTTATAAATATAAAAATAACGTATAGCATAAGAGAGTAATTTAAGTTAAGTTTTTGGTGTACAATTATCAAAATGAGTTTAAAATTTCCATGTCAGAAGGATAAGTAACAATTTTTCCAGTAATAACTTTCCTTGGAAATCCTTATTCAACTTTATTAAATTAATTTTCAAATGTATTCACGATTTGAGGTGAACTAAAGCAGACAGTAAGCAATAAGATAGCTGTTAATTTATGCATATCCCCGGTTCAATTTAACTCTTCCAAAAACCGAAGGTCGGTCATGACTTGACCGTTAAGTTCATTTAGAAACTAATAATAATATATATATTAATATATTAATCTAATAATATATAATTTGACAAGAACGTGTCTTGTTGAAAGAGCTGCTATGGTGGTTACAGGAGCAAAAGAGTTAGGTTACAAATCTTTATTTAAAATTAATTTATTGGCTTGAGTCTGTTTATCGTTATTTTGTGTTTCTTACGACGCATGTCTGGTGTAAAAATTTTGTTGGCATCGGAAAGAATCGTGTAATGTTGTTGTGAAGTTGTCAAAAATATCTATGGATTGTATTCCTGATTACAAAAAATACGGCTTGTCGAAGCTGAACCCTTATGAATAAAGGTTTTATAATTTGATTGTGATTTGAAGTTAGAACGTACTCCAAGGATTGTATGTCCCCATGTAGTTGTTGGGTAAATAATGAGATATAATAATTTAACTTAGGGGGTCTCAGGAGTGTTAAAAATGTTTCGAGAGCACAAAATATGAACAATTTTCGACTAGAAATAATTCTTTGAGTTTAAAATGAAATAATTTGATTCTTTTACACATATTTTATAAAGGAATAAAGTTTCAAAAAAGTATAAAATGTCTAAAATATAATCATAATTTTCAAAATAATAAGCATATAAATATAAGAAAATTTTTTGTAAGAAACAAATAGTAAGTTTTACGACGTGCATGATATTTTCTGCAATAATAATTCTAATTACTAGCAATACGTTGATTTATAAAGTCAAATACATCCTTATTACATGGTAGCGATTTTTATATAAATAGAATAAAAAATAATATTTTTAAAAAATAAAAAAATTTTAAAACATGCAATTGTTTTGAAATTTTTAAAAAAATTACAAATATGTAATATTATAAATAGCTAGGAATTAAAGATTATGATAGAGTTTATAATTCTGTAAAGTTTTATGCATCAAAGTATGATAGTTTTTTAAACGCAATGCGCGTACGTGAAAAAAACACAAACTGAGAAAAAAGGCTTTAAAGTTTTAAATTGAATTTGAGAAAATAAATTTTAAAACTTACATGCTAAAATGCTCCAGGATCATACGAAATGCCTTCCTGTTGCTCATACAGCTCAATTTCTTTACTCTTTTTAATTTTTTTGGCTCTGCGAGCTTCAAACGATGATGCTAAGCTCCTCTTTCTTGACGTAAAGATTCGATAATTGTCAATTTCAGCCAGGGACACACAAAAATTTTTGTTAATTTTTAAGACAAATTTCTCTAAAATAGTAATAAGTATTTGATTTTTATCATTAAAAATGATGGTTGCTAGATTTGCAGCAATCTCTGCATTCTGAAGGCTAGAATCAATCGTCATAGGACAAAAGTTTCAGATTAATGAATTTAAACTTTCATTAGGATTCTGTGTCTTACCTCCTAAACATTTCTTCAGGAGTGCCAGATGATATAAGTCTGAAAATACAGGCTTAATTACATCTCGAACAGCTTTAGCAACTGAGGGTTTGTGTTTATAATTTTGTAAATTATTATTAATTGCAGCATTATACTTACACCATGTATTTGGATATGTAGGACAAAACCAGTGCATCGGTTCATCATCGGTGCTGCAAGAATGACCCCAAACAGCCCAAATGGCTTTCCGCATTTCCTTTACACTAGTAGAATTGCATCGAATAGCATTACCATAGTAATGCGCAAGCTTATCAATTAAATTATCAGTTAACCTACCTTTACCGCCTATAGTTTTACCATCACATAATTTCTTCTTACGATATACTAATTTAAGCTTCCTAAGTCTTGTACCCATTCTCTTTTGCACATGGCCTACACATTCTATTTTCTGAATAAGATGGTCAACGCCGTATGGCTTGTTTTCAGAAAAAGCATTGAATGTTTTTGTGTCGCCATCTCCTATGTAATTCGAATATTTCAGGTTGTGAAGCTTTTCTGATCGATTAAAAATCCTCAACATCCCGTCAACCTCCATCTTACCAGCAGAGCCAGGATAATTTTTTCTACATGCGCTCTTTGCCATTTATTGTACTTGATACCCAACTTTACCCCTTTATAACTGTTGCATCCTTTGCAAAATGAGGACAACACTTCCCTATCCAAAACCTTACCTGTTTCGGCCCCATTAGAGTACATACTCCAATCAACGATGAATGTCCTCGCGTCTTCCAGGTCCCATCACCACTTACCGTTAGAATGTTATCAGGTGACGAAGAATTTTCTTCGACAGCTGCCTTGTTCATGCTTTCTTCGGCGACTTCCTTCATAACAAGTGAAAGTTTATTATTAATAACATCATATGATTTTTGTTCAACAGGATTAGGAAGACTAATTACAGCACAAAAGGTTTTTAATGACTCTAAACCTTGACCTATGCATCTCATTGCTAAAATAGATCTTCTGTTAATTTCTGGAGCATTAGTTTTATTCCCAGTGTTTTCACAGCTTGAAAAAGTACAAATACTCCCACAGTTTTTACAATGTATTTCAAAATTCGAACATAAACCACGAGTGGATTTTTCCTTAATTGTTAATGGCTTTATTGACATTTTAAACAGCATGATACTGACAAAATAGAGCTAAAGGTTGAAATAAAATCAAAAATACGATATCCTATGAAGTTTTCACTTACCTTAACAAGATTTGACTTTAATGAAGTCTGAATTCCTGAAAGTGTTTTACTTGAAGCATTTTTCATTTCGGCACACTTACTTGTATTTTTCATTTCTGCACACTTCCTCGTATCTTTCAAGTCTGCAACATGTGAGTCATTTACCCTTAAATATTTATTTCCTCTAAATATTCTTTTCTTGGGCGTTTGCCCAATGATCTCTTTTCAGAGTATCCATTAATAAAATGCTATTTGTATAAAACAACAAATATCTTCGATTTAGATAAGTGTTTTAAAAAAACGTGTGTTAAAGTAAACACAACAGAATCAAAACACAGCAGAATGAATGTGTTGAGTTGCAAGCTTCCTTCTGATCAAATCAAGCGCTTAAAATATTTCATGAGGCTTATTAAAAACAGAAAAATGAAGCGTATGCATAAATCAAAAATAAGTGGGCGTGGCATGTATCCATTTAAAAGCTGTTATGACTAAATTGCTGTTTGCAATTTTTTGAATAACTTTCGAAGTTTTTAGTGTATTGTCACGTGGTTAGTATCAAAATGTTCAGAAAAAAATGAAGAACAACATATATTTTTTTCGAAAATTCGAAAAAAGGGGTAACACCCCTGAGACCCCTTAAAGGATGGTAAAACTTTCCAATCACATATATAATAAATTCAAAATGCTAAAGTTTTGTTAACCCTCCTCTAGGTGCGCTTCAAAAAGTACCATCCATTGTCGCTTGGCATCTCTCAGATGCATAACCTCATCCTTACATTTGAAGATGATTTAATCCTTTTATTGGTGGGACTTGACAAAAAACATATTTGACATAAAATAATATTTAAAGTAGAATTTATATGAGATATTTATTTGAAAAAAAAACATCAAACAGAAAAAAAAATATTTATCATCATGTCACCATTGTTTATATTTTAAGATGCCGTATTGCAGTCTTCACAAATCAACTTACAATGTTCAAGGACAAGTATTTTTCGTATAATGCATTACAAAATTTCAATAATGTTCTCTTTATGTCCTAATAAGAGGGAACAGTACCTTCTTTACTAAGTTCCTCGTGATCTTTCTCTTGGAGTTTCATCTTGAATGGGGTGTTGTATTTCAGATATTTCTTCAATCCATAGTCAAAAAGAACGAAGCATGGGAATGGCACCATCTTCGCAGGTGCTCTTTAAACAGTTCGTGATCTAGTTTTCCTAGATGTGTGCGCAAGGATCTGAGTGATTTTGATTCCCGCATAGATATTATGGGAGTTTTTTCCAGCTATTTCGAACACTGAATAAAATATAGTTACTGGCTAAGCACGTGGAATCCCTCAGATGTATCACAACTAAATACTTGTTTCGAATTATTTTCGTGGAAAACTGAAAAAAAAAACCACTATTTTACAAGAAAAAAAATCAAAAATTAACAAAATAGTATAATGTCATAAAAACAGATGTTGTTGGGCGCTCTGTAAATATCAGATACTATGGGCCCAGCCACCTAAAATAAAAAGAAATCGCTCTCGTCCTTGATACTGCATCCTAGGGTGAGGGATGAAAGGCAGATAGAAGAAAGAGAAGTGTTCTCAAACCCAACGTGTGGACGTAGCACAGAAACTATTTTTATTATGCCTCAGAGAATTTCACGCGCCTAACGTATATTTAATCGTTAAACAACCAAAGCAGCAACAACAGTACACAACCTATGTAGGTAAAAATCCTAGTGATCACAGAAAGGGATTTAAAGTTAAGATTGTTCATAAAAATACATAAAAACACGATTTATTATTCTTAGAAATAAGTAAACCTTTTAAAATTTTCCTCAAACGTATAATATGAATAAACGACTTAGTAGAAATTAAAAATAAATAATTTTTAAATTCAAAAAAATCCCTGAAAAATCTTGATGATGGCTTATGTTATAGTTGTATAATTAAAATAAAGAAGAATAGAAAAGAATTATAATGTAATTGAAGAAAAACTTACATCAAACCAACAACATTTAAAAAACAAAAATTTTAGGAGGAGTGTTACAATATAAACCCATTCGGGATTTCGAAGTCAAATGGACTGTTTTGGTAAGTTCGTGCTCTTTCAAAAGCAAGGCACAGTCGCACCAATAAGTTTTCATTTTCCATTCCTTTTAAAAAAAAATTTCTGGCATAACATTTATTTAAATTTTATATCAATTAAAAATCAGTCTGATTGGTAAACTCAAGATGCCGCTCAAATAAATAAAAATTCTAACCGTTTTCTCTAAAGAACATTATATCTTTACTTAGTGTCACATTTTATACGCGTCCATATAAATACCTCTAGCTAACGTAACATAAAATATTATATACATATCAATAAATTCAAAAGGGATGAACTACGGAAATACTTGAAAGACGTGTTCCTTTATGGTTTTGATCATATTTATAGATACGATTACTAAAATTAATTATCCCAAATGTCAAGTTTAGAAATTGAATATTCCCCAGCTGGTCACTTTTAATAATTGGAAGTAATTCAACCTCCTTGAATATTCATAGATTAATGGAGAAATTCTGACATCCAAGGTCTAATCATGGAGTCGAAATCCAGATGAGGAGAAATGACGATGCGACCGCCTAATAAGGAGCACTCGACTTTTAATTGGTTCGCCCAGAGAGCAAGATCTTCTATTAAATCCCAATTCAAACTCTGCCTGAGGATATGAATAGTCAAAATAAGCTTCGTATTGTTTACAAAATTGTAGGCATGGGGCAATTACCCATTACTTACATACTAGTACAAAGTACAGTTTAAAGAAATTTGAATAATATACAAAAAATAGGTTTTCAAAGAGATATAATTGGTTAGTCTTTTTATGAAAATGACAGAAAAGGTTTAAACAGCTTTGAAATTTGTTTTTCATCATATTCTTTCCAGCCATTTGCCATATTTGAAATTATCTTATGGTTACATTAAAGTACATCATTGTTTTATTTAAATTTCTTTTCATTATAAATTTTTTTCACAATTTTGAATTTTTGGAGAATACTATATTTGAAAAGTTTACATTTCTGTAAATCATGTATGCTTTAATGATATTTTTGGAGGTTTCGTTATTTAATTATTCATGCCTAAAATTTTGAAGAAAATGATGACTATAAAATTAATTATTTCGAACTGATGTTAATTGCAAAGTGTTTTACATACATTTTATTTATGCTTTTTATACACCAATGAAGACAAATTTCTTACAATAAGACAACTTTATACAGAAAATTCTGCATGCCCTCCGTTAGAAGTAAAAAAAAAAAGATTATACGCGTGGTGTAAGGAATAATACAAGACATCTTTATGTATTTTTCTAAACTAAATTTCAAAATATGCATCGCATGACAATTCTTACCTGAGAATAAGTTGATTTCAACATGAAAAAATTTTGTTTCTGCCCTACTTAGAGAATCTGAAAATGTGTTTCTTAACAGTTTTATAAAATAAAATTTTGAAAAAAGAGATATTAATTTGAAACTTTAGAGCATTTTCAACTAGCAATAAGATACGTTCTTTCTTCCTAAAATTGCTAAGTTAATTTTCTTACGGAGAAAAACATTTCATTCTGTGTTTAGGATCTCATTGCATGCATCTTTTTATTCAACATATTTTGAATTCATATTTTGCTTTAAGTGTGTTTGAAATGAACTTAACAATTCCGTCAACTGAAGGATATGCTTGAAATGAAATATATTTTGTTCACGCACACACGCATAGCAAAGTCAAGATGTGAAAATTATATTTCAGTTCTATTAAGTTATAATATTCAATTACCGACGTTAATTAAATGCATAGACACGTTTCTTATTTGTAAAAATAAATTGCTTCAATACTTTTCAAGATATTGAATGCAGAATCGTAAGTTATTCTTTCACAAATAAACAATATAAATAAAACATAACCTCCATTTGTTCAAAACAATGGAACATAGTAAAAACAATTGCTATTGAATTACCTTTGATGCTAAAATCGAAATTGCAATTATAGGATTAAAATCCCATTACCAGCATAACGTGAAATACCGATAATGGGAACTTAATCTACTCAGGGGGGAATAATAATTTCTAATTGATCGTTAGCAAGCCATTCATTTCCTTATGACTTCCGAAATCCATTTAAATGATTTCTGAATTGAGTACTTCGATTAACACTCACCGTTAATACCAAAGAGAATGGAATGCAAAATGATGGCACTTAAGGAAAATGCGACTATACTCCATTTGCATGGTGTATGGTAATTATGCTCTGCAGTGAATTTACATAAAAGTGCTTGCAATGGAAGGTGCATAGCTTACAGAATTTCGTTAAAAGTGTCAACTGGAAACTGGAAACAAAAATTCATAAAAAATACACTAAAACGTACATCCAAAATTCAATATATATTTTTTACTGACATGCATAACAAAAACTTATTTCAATAAACCGCCTCTCATTTGTGTTTGAGTTTATTTTTCTCTATATGCTTCGTATTTGATCTTTAATAGTTAAAAAACAAAAACTCCCTTTTGAATTAATTAAGAAAGTTGCGTGTTTATACTTAATACTTTTATTTTCTTAGCAAACATAACTGGAGATGTTTGTCTTATTAGCATTCAAATTTATATCAATAGTTGGGCCGTGGGTAGCCTAGTGGTTAGAGCATCGGAGTCCAGACCGGAGGGCCTTGGTTCGATGCCCGATGCCACTAAATACCACCGAGTATAGATGGTGTACATGCTCGTTAAATCAGTGGGTCCGAAAGTCTTGTGGGTGGTCGCAGCAGAAACCATGAGTGCAGGGGGCTGGAGAATATTTCCCTCCCCTTCAGTTCCATGCCAAAATTGTGGAGGTGGAGATAGGTGGCGTCGCCATCTATCGTTAAGAAGTCCAACCTGTCTCACAGGCAATGACAACTTTCATTCCTTCCCTGCGGGAAGGACTCGACAACAGCAACAACATATCAATAGTTCGTCATTTGCAATCGAAAAAAAAAGTGTCTCTAGTTCATGTATTATTCATGTATGAGCAAGCGAAAGTATCTGTAAACTAAAAAGAACATCACAATCCAGACCCATATATCATGTAACGTAACACATTTATTATCTTCAGCATGTATGTGTACATGAAGAAACATAAGAATATATATTTCTGTTTGAACGCAAGTTTAATTTTTTTACATACTTTGAGGTGTACAAGTAAATTTCAGAGATGTATGTAGGTGTCAATAAGCTGAGCAGTAACACGATCACAACAATTTTGATACTCTTGTAAGGTTTGACATAAATCTATATATTAATGTTTTTATATTGTCAGTAATATTAAAGTTTCCTTAGAAACATTGAACAAAAATGCCTGTTTTTAGGAATACTGCACACGCACGAAATTCACTTAACAAGATCATTTTAGTTAGTTCACGTTAGTTCCCATCTTATTTATCAAAAGTTTATGTGAGGCAAATTCTTTAATATTCATTCATGATAATACGGCAGAAAAAAATATTTTAGTTAATTTTTTCTCCTAACTTCAGCATCAATCCTCATTCTTAACATATTATAACTTATATTGAAGACTCAAATCATTGAAATTAATCTTTAGTTTAATACAGTGCTTCTCAAACATTTAATTTTTGATACCCAGTTTTCAGTAATAATATTTTTGCACCCCCTTCCCCATTCAAACAATAATAATGTATTAAATTCAAATAATGCACTTGACTTAAAACTACAATACGAATTTAATTATAAACCGTACAGATAATCAAGATAAGTATTAAATTTGGTAAACTTTATATATAAACTGTAACTTAAAAGCCCGTGGGGTCACTGGGAAGTGGAAAACTTGGTATTGTTAAATTAATTATCAAATACATTTTGCTCTACCGATACATTTATAGATATATTATATCAATGCAAATGCATGCATTTTATTTTTTATTACGTCAGAATGTATTTCGTTTCACTTAATTTCAATAAATTAACAATATTTTTAAGTAATGTTTTATTTTCGACATGCCACACCCCTTGTTGGTTTATCACGTCTCCTTAAAGGGGGTGTGCCCCACAGTTTGAGAAATGCCGGTTTAATAATTATTAATTACATTAAAGAATCTGCGCAAAGATTTTGACTAGCAAAGTAAATCCAAAAAAATGCATCAATTGAAACGAAACACTCTTTCGAAAAGAAAAGAAAAAACATCAGCTATTATCTTACAGCCAGTATAAAACCGTCATACAAAATCAATGTTAAAAGAGTTAGAGAAGAATTCTTTTGTTATTGTAATGTACATTAATTACAATGTTTTTTTTTTGAAAATATAATCATTAGTCAACATGTTTTGTCTTTTACAGTAATTAATTGTTTCTTGGAATTTGAAGAAAACATCACTTTTTTCAATGGAGAGTATTGAATGTTGTTTTGATTGGGGTAGAGTAATTTTTTTTGGTGTGTAGCAGTTAATTATGAGAAATAATTCATAAGATTTGATTTACATTCACTGAGATATTTATTTTGAACGAACTATCAATGTTACTAATTTGATTTTATTAGAAAAACAACTGTCGGTTCTTTTATCTATTTTCCTAAATTAACAAAAAATATGCTTGTTTTTTGTTTCTTTAAAAACATTTCAGTAATTTAATATAATTCTTTTTTTTTCTTGTCTCCACAAATAATGAATATATTATGTTGTTGTTACTAATGCCACCTGTCTGACGTAGTCAGATCGAGGCCCACGAAATTCATCATGGCTTCGGGCTAGATTGTACGCCTGTCGTTAACCGTAGCTTTGAGCACCATGCAGGTGACAGTACGATTTGACTCGGTTCCACCCCAATTTTGAGCGAGAACACCCTGGGAGTGGTCAGGGGCCTCCCACCTCTCTTCCCCTTCCACCAACCTCACGAGAGGACTTGCGGCTCGACGGCTATTTAGAGTACCCCCATGCCGCGAAGGCACTGTACATTTACAAACATCCATGTCTTCTCCGGGAATCGAACCCAGGCCCTACGGCACAGCAGTCAGCGTCGCTAACCACTATCCCGGATGGGCGACTGAATATATTATAATGTAATTAAACATAAGAAACAAATTCTTGCATACTTATTAACATCAAAACTTTAATTTAGAGAAGAGTTCCAATATAACTATTTTTTCTTTTTAAAATAGAACATTTACCTGATATTTGCTATAACAAGGTACTTAATTTAAAATCATTTTTGAAATAATCTCTTCTTGATAAATGATATTCGTAATTTTGATTTTTTGTTTGTTCTTATATATATTTTTTACACTCATTTCTCTTCAATTTATATTTATTATAAAATGCATTTTAAATCCATGCTGCAACGAGCAATCTAACTAAAGAGTCCCAAAAGAATTGAAACTCATTATTTTAAATATGATTAATATATTATTCAATTAAGATATTCCTATTTTTAAGCTCCTTAATGGTTATTTTCAGTACTTATTTTCTTTTCCAAAAAATCTGCATAATCATTGCAACATTGTTGGGAAGCGATGCATGCAAAGCGAAATCAAAACATCATAGATAGCCAATAGCAAGTAACGTCAATGTTTCCCGATATTTTTTTTTCTACAAGTCCCTTCTGAAAACAAATACCATCTTTTTTCAGCCTGCACTATTTATTTTACATTAAAGAAAGGAGGAAATAAAAGGAGAAAAATAAGCATAAAGTGTTAAAACAAATTTAATATAATTTTAATGTATCGAAATCAATTACGAATATATGCTTTATCCAATCAATAAGTGAAGGAAAATAAATTTCCAAAATCGGGCGATACAATGCACACATTCGAGATAAATATTTTTTTTTACCAAGCTTCTTCACTAATATAATTATTCTATGCTCTCATTAAATATTCATTTATTTTTATCTGATTATACGAGGAAATAAACTTCGAAGTAATTTGAAAATAAGTGTATCAATAACTATAACAGATAATATTACATTAATATACTAATATTCTGCATTTAGCAGCAGTGCAAAACTAATGTTGCACACACACACACATTTCATACAGATATATATGACAGTAAGAAGAGTCTGTTGCGACGCCCTACAATGGGTGTCATGGGCCGCTATAATGGGCCATTTTGTCACTATAGTACAGACCGAAGTGTCTTTAATGATTTGATCCATGAAGAACCTGGACGCAGGAATAACGAGAAATCCTCTTTTCAGACAAATCCAGGTTCTTTTTACAGTATTATGGTTCTTATTACAGTATTACGTACATACGCGTTTGGCGGGATTGTGTAGAATCGCCAAAGCACGTATGACATCCTTATTCCATCCACCTCTTGTTCGCATTGTGAGGACTTTGAACAGTGCCCGTCACATTTCTAGTGTGTTACAGCCTGTGGCTATAGCATTGATTCTCGCCTTACAACAC
Source organism: Trichonephila clavata (assembly GCA_019973975.1). Taxonomy (NCBI): domain Eukaryota; kingdom Metazoa; phylum Arthropoda; class Arachnida; order Araneae; family Nephilidae; genus Trichonephila; species Trichonephila clavata. Next base: position 548,135 of record BMAO01020862.1, on the reverse strand, counting down.
GCTACTATACACCAGAAAAATACATGGTCGCATACTGCCGGTATTGTACAACCCTACCTTGATGCAAAAAAATGTTTGGGGGCCCTGGCCATTATGTTCTCCAGAATTTTCACCAATAGAAATCGTCTAGACAATGGTAGCTGAGCAACTGGCTTGTCAACATATGTAAGTTACTACAATCAATGCACTATTGCACCGTGTTGAAGTTGCATTAGCAACTGTACCTGTGCATGACATCTAATTTCTGACTGACTCAATGCCCATTCCTATAAAAGCCGGAAAACATGCCAGAGGTGGTTTCCCTGGGTGCTGATTTTCAAGATCTGTTCTTCTAAATATTTTGAAAATTTAAGACTCTCTTGTTATTTTCTGTATAATATTTTTGTCCAATAAGTATCATTTTGTTAGTTGCATTTCTTCCTCTCTCCTTGAAATTATCAAAAGTTTTTCAACATAAAATTCATTAAAAACAAATGTGAGAGTTCTACCCTCAAATGCTGGACATCTCCAAAACATTCAGTTAAAAAAAGTTCAAAATTTACAAAACGTATTTGAATTTCCATGAAGTCCTATAGATTAACATTAAACTGGTAGAAGGGGGGAAAAGCTCTTCTGGTTTTGGTATGTTGTTATTGTTTTGGAAACATAATTTGCCAGCTAAATTAAATTATACTACGTGGCTGTGGATTTGAAACTATAAACGGGCTGATTTTTGAATCGCCCAGTTAATGAGCAAATTTTTCTCTACGAAGCACGAAGTTTTGGAAAACACTGTGCCATATACTTCTTAGAACTTGTAACGAATCGATAATTTCTATCACGTTTCTACGTAAAAACAATTTTATGTATACATCCTACTAGTTAGAAGTATTGCGAAGAAGGAAAGGTCTTAGATTTCGTTTGTAGTTTCAATAAAGCCATGTGTTCTTCTCATAGCATGTGTTTGAACACTTGGCAAAGGCTCAAAATTATAAGGTCCGTCTCCAATAGCCCTCGTGTTGCTCCATAGTGCGGCGTTTATAAACTTTTCCTCTCATTTATCCGAGTGTGTGTTTCACAAATTAATTGAAAGTTTATTGCAATATGTTTTGTCCTCGGTATTTACGAAAATAAACTTTGAATTATAAATTTGATGTAAATAGTAACAATAATTCCATGTGAAAATTATAAATCATTTGAATGTTTAAGCACTTTCAATTGATAGTTTTTAAGTTTTGTCTTAGATGATCATAAGAAGTTGTTTATATATTTTTTTCTGCTTAAAATTTATGCTATAACTAAAATATCTCTTATCCAAGGCAAAAAATCGCATCCGTTATTAATTGTAAATTATTACAAAATATCTTACATATGTTGAAATACAAATAAAATACAAAAGTATTTTGTTGCTTTGAGAGAAAAAAAAGTATGTAACAGTATATTCTTTATAAATTTGTGTGTCGATTGTGAAAATAACTTTATATTTATTATAATTACACTGCTGGCCACATAAAATGTAACACCAAGAAGAAGTGAAATGTTTTTGGTAGATAACATGTTGTACAATGATCAAACTATTAAACTTGCAGCTTCTTGTGAGGTGTGGATGATGAAAACATTTTTAGTTAGTGTAGCCACGATTGTTGGTTATAACCGCTGTCACATGCATGGGATAGAGTCAAAGAGGCTTTGAATGTATCCCTGGGGTACAGCAGCCCAAGCGAATTTCATATATTGCCAAAGTATATCTGGGGAAGCAGCGGGTGGTGTATTCCGGGCCAGTCGTTGTGTAAGCATGTACCACAGGTTTCGTTTGGCGATAGATTGGGGGAATATTTAGACTAAGGAAGAAAATGAATCTTACGGGTAAAGAAAAATCCTGAACATTGCGTGCCACGTGTGATCACGCACTATCCTTATTGAATATGGCTGATGGAAGCCATGATATATAGAAGGACCATGTACTACAAAACCACAGAGATGTAGTGCTGGCTGTTCAGTGTACCGGCAATGCGTACTAGAGGGATGCGACAGTCAAATACAATACCACCAGAAACCATAATACGGATTGCAGGACCAATGTGGCGATGCTTAACGAAACAGTTCAGGAGCATCTCACCACGGTGTCTCCAAGCTTGAATTCGACCATCATGATGTTGCAGGCAGAAGTGGGATTCGTCAGTAAACACAATTCCGTTCAATTCCGCCGTTCCCATGTCCGATGTTCATCGCAACATTGGCAGCGCAAACGCCTGTGGTTTCAAGTCAAGGGTAAACGAAGTAATGGATGCCTTGCGGATGTTAGACTCTGCTTTAGATGGTGTCGAATGGTACGAGCGGACACCTAATGATGCATGAAAGAATGAATCTGTTTTACTATGGTTCGTGATGTGACTGCGCGATCCATGTACACAATCTTCCTGCCATCACGCACAGTGGTGAAACGAGGTGGGGGCGATAGGCTCCGTCGTTCCGTTGTTTCTTCATGTTTCCTCGTTCTACACGTTGATCGATTTTTCTGAAGGATAATCCACAACCTCTGTAGGCTACCGTTCTTCCACTGTCGAATTCAGAAACTTGGTCTTCCACAAGACATAGGTAAACAGCTTACGCAAAAAGAAAAGCACAAAAAACAATAGCTGTACTTCATATTACCAATCTGCTCTCCCCTTATGTAACAAATGTGGGTGGCCCTACGATCACCTGTGATTTGCGTCTGCGCTATAATGCTAATAATTTGCATATCGGATCACTGCAAAAGCATGATGTAAAATCCACAGGGTTTGCATACTTCTTCAGGGTGTTGCATTTTGTGTGGCCAGCGGTTTTTTTTATCCATTTTTTTGCTGCGGCCTTCAAATTTTTTGTCGTCTCATGGAACCCTTAAAACTATAGGGCGTTTCCGTAGATCCGTATAAAACCAAAAAATTTTTAAAAAATGAGCCTTCGAAGAAAATACTTTAAAGTAATTTTTAAAGTTGATTAACATATTATAGCTAAGTAAAGGTAGATTTAGAAAAAAATACTGAATATTTATTGAAATTCTTTATCATTACATTAATTTAATTTATATTTATTCAGAACAATTTCTATTCTAATGCCAACTACCTTTGCATTATATTTAGTAACTAGGATATGTGTTTGCATTCTTTTTAATACAAATTGTCGAAGTCTATGTCTATTGAAGTTGTCTGCTGTCTCATTTGATATTCTGTGGTTTTATACTTTGTATTTGTTACTATACACTGATAAATATTTTAACTTAAATACATTTTACAGAACGGCATTAAAATTTTTGTTACTAAGAAATTTATGTGTACTCTGCAAATTTGCTTAAGTTTACTACTGTATGAGAAACTTCTGTGTATTTGGCAAATTTGCAGCCTAAAATTTAGGAGCAGCTCTAGCTTAAATTTAAACTTCAAAGTCGAATCTGTTGATATGTGGATAAATTTTTATTTTTTCTTAATTGGCAGGCGTTCTAATTTATCCATTCATGGTTCTTTTCCTCACTAGGAAACTTTATTTTACGGGTAATAGACAATTTTGAAAAAAATGTTCTTTTATAAACGGTGTTTTTTTTAACAAATGGAAGAGTTTGCAGAATTGTATAATTTTTAACTCTGCCATCCATCTAAATCCACAATTCATTCCATTTCATTTCATTTTGCACAACATCGCACTGATGAATATAAAATTATTTTGTGGAGCCCAGTGCCATAAACAGAACACTCACAACCTAAGTACTATTACATGTAATGAAAAAAACGTTTTAATGTTCTTTTATTATATTATAATAAATGTAGCAGAAAATTACCTTTGTTCTTGTTTTGATTCGTGGAGCCGCTGGGAATGCTTTGTGGAACCCCAGGGTTAAAAGGAACACAGTTTGAAGACCACTGAATTTTTGCATCACGTTGGTAATTTCTTTTGATTTAATTTTCTGATAAAAAATGAATAAAAACAAAATTCTGAAAAAAATAGCCAGAATTCATTTTTTATTTAAAAATTAATTCAAATGTTTTGTTGAGAGTAAAAGGAAATCAGGATATCTGAATTTTAAATCATACTTTGCGATAGAAAATCAAACATCCTGCATTACAGATTTATGAATACTCGAAATTATCCCTTAAAAGAGGGACACGAACGAACTCATTATTGTATTTTAAAGAATGTTGTTTTTGCAAATGTATGAATTTAAGCAAATACGCGCAGGTGCTTGATTCTATTCTCGGCCCAGCAGCTCCTTTCCTTATTCAAAAAACAATTACCTATGTCAGAGCTTCGAAATCCTTATGGCACTATAATTAATTCATAAATAAAATCTTTATAATTCAATAATTATTTAATGTTAAAAATAAAATAATTCCATGCACTAAAATTAATGAGGAAACATTTCCGCCCATTTTTAATCCTGAGTAGGGAAAAAAATATTTTATAATTTCAATAGCCTTAGTAATGAAAATTATTTCAAAATAAATCTTCATATTCCTGTTATAGCTTTAAAAAATGCTGTCAGGTCTCGTAACTATTCAGTAACAGTATATTTTAATATGTCAAATTTCTTGTAAACTCGTTTGTCTTTCTAATCAACAACACACCATCCGGAGCGAGGATGGCATTCTTGAATATTTAAGAGTCTCTAATCCTTTCTTAAAAACAAAGAAAAAAACTTGACTTTGGTAATTTATTACGTATAGCACTTTAAAGAATTGAGCTTATAATTAGCAGAAAAGCAATAACTAAGTTTAATGTTTAACTTTAAATTGTTTTTGAAGCTGTTACTTGAATATCTGAAAATTGAATGTTTGCTTGGTACGTGATACTTCAATTCCTATAAGTTTCATTTAACTCTGATTTCCTTAATTACATTTTCTGAATACAATTCCAATGTTCCTTCATTAATATTTTTTTTTCAATACCGAAATAATTTTCAAAAAATTTGGTTTTTTAAATTATATTTGCATATATGTTTTATTTATTTATTTTTGGTTAAGGATACGAGAAGTTTTTGTTCATGCACCTGATGTACTTCAACCATTCTTTTTCTCTCTCACAGAAAATAAGCTAATAATTAAAAGCACCTTTATGAACACCTCTTCTAGAAGCAAGAAAACTTCCTACATATACATATTGTAACCACCTTGTATGCGTCAAGGTTATCTCAATTGGAATTTAAATATGTTTGCTTTCTTTCTTTAAAATTTGAAATCCACTCACAATTCCATATTTAATAAGAAATTTTTCATGAACATATTTTTTATTTTACGTCAATTACTCATCAATCCTTTAAAGCCCAACATTCAATCAAAATTTTCATCGCCCCCTCCATACAATAACAATTTATCGAATTCAATAATACTGACTTTAACCACTTAAGTGCCAATGGCGTACGAAAACGCCTCACTCAGCAGAAGCGCTAATTGCCCCGGACGTATTTATACGTCTTTCCGAAGTACGATCAACTCTGTGCACTGCTATCTATAAAATTATCCCGAAGGCTTTGGAATTTAATGAAATGACATTGAAAGGGTTTTCAAAGTATTTACTTATTTCATAGAAGGTTTTACTTATTTAATCCTTTTACCCCCCCCCTTCTCCATTACATCCCATATACGCGTTTACGTGGAAAATGGTGGGGTTGGGGAGCGAATCACTTAACCTTTAATCGGCAGTTAATCATAAATCGTTAAATTATGAAGAAAAGTGATGATTTTCGTTAAAATTTTAAGCATGACAAGCTCATAGGGTCACTGGTACTTGTTTAAATTGCTCATAAGTTAGTATTGTAAAATTAATTATAAAATACATTGTGCAGTGCTGTTGTATTTATAAGTGTATTAAATCTGCGTAAATGTGTGTTTCATTTTTTATTATGTAAAAATGTATTTTGTTTGCTTACTTTCTATAAAATAATAATTTTCTTATATGATCTTCTATTTTTGCCTTTTTAATATGCTCTCGCCCCTCTCATTGAGTTATCACTCCACCTTAGGAGAACACGCAACACAGTTTGAAAAATGCTGTCAGTGCTCCTCAAACTTTCAATATTTGTGTCTCAACTTTCAGTCATAATTTTCATCGCGCCCCCCTCCCACAACAAGTATGCATTGAATGCACAATAATAATGTACTTATCTGCTAAAACTACAATGCGACTTTATGTATAAGCTGAACAAATTATCAAGATAAGTATTATATTTTGTGTATAATTTAATATATGACAAAGCCATGGTAACTAGTAATTACTAAACTTGTTTTTAATTTAGTATTGATAAATTAATTAGCAAGTACTTTTTGCCCTACTGATACATTTATAAGTATTTTATATTATAGTGAATACTTATTTTATTATTTATGATGTCACAATATATTTTGTGTTTTGCTTCCTTTTAGTAAATTTTGGTAATTATTTTAAATCTTTTACTTTTGACTTTCCGATGTGCTCCTAAGGAAGCGTGCCCCACAGTTTGTGAAACTCTGCCTTAAATTTAAAAAAGAATCCTTCATTATTATGGTATAGGACCACCTTATGCACCTAATACAGCTTGGATTCGCCAAATAATAGATTCGTATAAGTGTGAATAGTGTTTAGAGAAATTATGTACCATTCTTCATGTAGATATTATGAAAGTTCTGGGAGAGATGCCGGTGGAGTATGGTATCTATTCCGTATTGAATGCTCTAAATAGACCATAACGGTTCAATTATACTGAGGTCGAGTGACTGTGAGTGCCAAGATAGAAATTTAACTTCATTCTCGTGTTCATCAAACGATGATTGACAAGTCCGGCTATATATGGATAGGTGCATTATCATTCTGGAAAATTCCATTTCCAGCAGGAAACAAAGTTTGCAGTATAGGATGGGCCCAGCCAGCTAAAGTTTCCCTAAACATTTCCCCAGTGATCTTTCTTTTCATGTTTACGATTGTTCCAGGAAAAAACTACGCGGCACGGTTGGCCATATCATAACAATTGGAAGGATGCAATCGCAATCATGCGCATGTAGAGGTTTCAACCAAACGTGCACCAGTCTATTGTAAGAAAAACTGTAAGAGACATCTAGTCAAACCATATGACTCCCCCCCCCCTTATTTGGCGCAGTTTAGACAGAATTAGCTCTTCCGCCATAAAACTGCACAGCCACTCACTCACTCATTCTTAACCTTGTCAATCGACCATGTTTTTGTGAGTGTGACACCAGTGTAGACGACGTTAGGCATTAGTATATGTGAGAAGTGGCTTGGAAATTTCTGCTCTGATGTAAATGTTCTATTTATGAAGCTGTTTTCTCTAAACGTATTTATTAAAACTTGAGAATGCAAATGTAGCTAGAGCTCTGTGATCATTTTTGATGCATTTGTTCACTTTTAGATATTACAATCCACTTCAATACCTTTTGGTCTCTATCACTGAGCTTCTATTTCCGTCCACCAGTTTAAACATCAAAATAAAATATTTACTTTCATTAGAAATAATTTAATGTTTGGTTTTATATTGTAGTACACGAATCTATACAGCGATCAATTAAATCAATTGTATAACACTAGAAAGCTCGACAGTGTCGTTTCGACATCATGCATGAAAATTCTTTTTCTAAAATCTGTTAATTCCGATGGTTTTATTTTATTGCTCTTGACTTTTATTACCACTTTTCAGGTTTATTTCTGGAATTTTAGGGGGGGGGATATCATTTTTTATGCTTTTTTTTTAAAAAAATACATTTTGTTTTAAACGTATTAGGATCATTCGCATACAAAATCTTCTAAAAAATTAATGTAAAAAAATCTATTAAAATAAATGAGTATTTTACATGTAAAGTTGTCTTTCTGTATGGCAGGAATCGTTGGACTTTCGGGTTAATTTTTCATAATTATAAAAATAAAGATTCCAATACCTATGTTTTATCTTGAATTACACATTTTATTGACATCGTTTGCATTTGCATAAATGACTATGAAATTATTCATCAAAAATTGATCGCTTATGATAAATTCGAAAATACGGTACTGCACATAACCCAGCATCGCAATATGGGCAGAAGTATCTTGTTTTTCTTATTACCTTCCTCTCTTTACTGTCTCTCTTTAAGAAGCCAATACACAGCCATGTTTGATAAATTTTCCTTTCTGTTCGTGCTGTACTGAACAAAGTGTCGTTCAGACTAGCGTGAAAAGATAGAGAGGTGGTGGGTGCTCAGCAGAAGGGCGTTCTCTTTTTCAATTTTTCGAAACTATCCAAGCACATGTGAAATAATTCAAGAAAGACCGATTGCGCAGTGTAAATTTTCACAGTGTTTGAGCTACATTCGGTTTCATTCAGGATGGTATATTTCGCATGCCCAATCTCAGCTCGGGATAAACCGGGAAATTGTGACATTTTTAGTCAGAATTCAAATTTAAATTTTTAAGGGATTATAGTTTTATTCAGACATATGTTATGGATAGATTTACCAAAAACGCCTAACACGAAGACTATTGGTGACGAACATCTTTGTATTCACCCGTAGTAAAGTGACGCGGTTTCATTTAAGTTTATACTCCACTCTCTTAAATTCCACACCATGCAAACGCAAGAGCAATAATCCATGACAGGTTTAATGCGGAATAGCCTCTCTACATGGCAGTTCATCTTTGGTTCCAGGACTGGAACACGCGAGTCAAAAACGCCAGAAACGTGTTAATTACCAGTGCCACTAAACTACCGTTGCCTCCTGGCTACTGAAAAAAAAACATTTCAGAAAAATGTTATCCTTTTACAATAAATATAGATTAAATTTATTACATAAATTAAATTTAATTACATTTTTTTAAATAACTACATGCAAATATATGTAAACGTATTAAAGTGAGGAAACATAATTATACGTGTGAGCAGTCAAACTTTCTCTAATTTCTTACAAAGTTTACCTTTTTAAAACTAAAGTGATTAAAAAGTATGATAAATCGTATCGAAACATAAGGATTATTGACTACAATACCGGAATCATTCAGAAAATGTGGCATATAAAAATATTTTCTACATTAGTACTACAATCGCGCATTTTTTGCTGAGCAATATACATTTAAGTGAATGACCATTATTAATTGAAGAAAACTCTTTTTTACAGTCATTTATATGAGTATGTATGATATATCAAAATGACATTAGATGTTTTTAAACATATAATAGCTGTTTATACAAGAAACTAGAACAGATTGTTTGCTGAAAAAGTTGTTTTTAAAATATGTTTGTTTTCAACATTTCTACTCTCGAAATATTTAAACAATTGTTTTAAATAATTTGACATAAATTGAGTCAAAATATAGATAGATTTTCGAAATGAAGTGTCAATATATGTTTCTGAAATATCTTTCACTGAATATATTTAGTAACAAAATATTATTTATGGTTTAACAGCTTTCTTATACATTTTTCGAGCTTGTCAGACAGTAGAAATGGGTAGTTACTAGACTTGGGATTATTTGTGTCAGCTGTCAGTGTCTTTCAGCGATCTATTTACAATCGAATGACACTTTTTACCAAGAAATGTATAAGATGCTTCGCGAAACATATTGCATATTTTACATTATTTTGAGTAAACGGTAACTTTAATTGACTTAGAAAAAACTACGAAATATGTTAACTACTATTGCTAGAATATTATGTAATAAATAGATGTATGTGAATGAAGTGAAAACATTTTATCATATTCGGATAAATATGAAGGGAATCTATTACATTCCGACAAAATCCGTGAAGATTATTAAGACTATGACAAAGCGTTAATTAAAAATAAGTAATTTCTAAAATTCTCAATCATTCTTTATGAACTTTTTATATTAGTTAAAATTTTAAAGCAGTGTATTATTTACTATTTGTTCAAATTTATCTTAAAGAATCATGAAAACACAAATCTCCTACCCTTGATACATGCAATCTATACTAAAATTGCATTTTATGTGTATAAAAGATTCTTTAATGTAACTTAAAAAAGAAATATGTTATTCAATTTGTAATTGAATCTGTCAGCAGTTGAATTATGTATATGGTTAATCATTTCTTCTAATTTGTAAGCAATATCGCATGCTTTAGAAAAATATTAAGAAAAATTCAATGCGTTTTTACATATATTTTGTCAATATTATGTGTATTTTTGCAAGCAAACAAGAGAAGAAACTGTTGCGTGATAGTCATGCGTGGGCATACGATGGAGAAAACAGGTGTAACAAAACACAATACAAAAAAAAGCAATGCTATAAATAACATGAAATTACTCTTCACGCCAATTATTTGGTTACATGTAAATGACAAGAAAACTGATTGCTTAGAAAGGACACAGGACGTTTAATATGATGTGAGATCCCAGCGAACTGCTAAAACTGCCATACACCTGTTTTGCATGGATTCGATGCGGTTGTCGAGGAGATTTTGGAGAAAACTGTTCCCCTCTAGATGAAGTCCGATCCTCCTGTTCTCCAAGTAACAAGCAGATTTTATCTTGTAGTCCTAATGTGTCCCAAACACACTTGATAGGATTAAGATCAGGAGAGTATGCTAACCGCTCCATACACTGTATTATTTCAACTTCTCAAAAGTGTTCCACAAGACTATCTACATGAGTTTTGGCATTATCCTGTATTAAAAGAAAGGAAACACCAATGGCTGCCCCGCAAATTACGATATGAGCTCTCAGAATCCCATCTGCATATCTTTGAGTCGGTCAATTGCCCTTCCGAATGATATGCAGGTCAATACATTCGCCATATGCTAATTCACTCCCTGTCCGCTAAACCATCTCGTCTGAAATGTGATCTTTCCTAAGTGAAGGTAGGGTTATTTCCAGTGCCCCTTTCTAACAGTACCAAAACTTGTCTGGTGTTGTGTAATCTAAACTTTTCTCAAAACACTAGCCAAAAGGTTTAGTTTCACCACTGAGACACAATGAAAAACAATAGATTCTACGAAATTACAATTTCTGCACTTATATCCTTCTTCTACTTTTTGACGTCATGAACGTTGATTTGCATATAAATATTTCTTTCTATGTTTTTTGCTAAACTTTAAAGTCTAAAGTTTAGATAATGTATTTTTGTTTTGTTTTAATTTAGTTATCATAAGAAATATTTACGTAATTTACATACCATGGGCTCCCCGAACTTTTTTGAGCAGTGTATTATATCCTGACTATTTTCCAGTACATTCCTTGAGCAACGAATCACGTTATGACCTGACTGATGCTGAAGAGAAAAAAATAGGAGAGAGAAAAATGTGTGTGTTGAGAAATAAACTTATTAGGTTACATAACAATTTAAAAAAATGGGCTTAAAAATTTAGGAAATAGAAAAAAAAACTAGACATATACTAGTTTTATTAGAAAAACTAGAATATTTTTAACTCCCGAAAACGCTTAACCAAAGTTTGCATGTTATAAAAAGTGCATGAAAAATATGAGAATAAATTTCTTCTGAAACATAAGATTTTATGCTTTTTTTTAAAAAAAAATTATATTCAAAAGCTATTTTTGATAATAAAAACTAGTAACCAGTCTCTATCTATCTTTCTTTTTTGAAAAACATAATCAAATGGACGATGTGAAAAACGTCAAAATAGTTTAACTGCTGGAAATAAACATAACTACTTGGTTCTGAAGATTCATATTACACAGATGAATTTTATGCGTGATAAATGTATATACGCGTGCGGTTTTCTATACATATTTATTTTTCTTTCAAATGTTATTTATGAATATATTTTATTAAAAAGTGACATATTTAAAAACTGCTTAGATTTTTAAAAAAATACAATTGCATTACTTCTTTTTTGAATAAATGTTTAAGAAATATGCTGTAATCAACTAAGTTTTATTGTACTAAATGCAATACAAAATTACAAAGTCAAAATGATGTCAATGAAAACCAATTCCAGCTTGGAATAATAGAGCAAAAATCACGCTAAATTAATATTTATGGCTAATATAACTACTATTTTTAACTCAAACTCACTATGTGTGATTAAAGCAATTTTCATCTCCGTAGCCATAGTGCGATTTCGTGTAATATAATGGAAAATTCAATGTCTCTCTGCAACTCAGAATCAAAGTCCTTGTTGATAACAACTGGGACTTTGGAATATGGAACTTTATAATCTTAAGTATTCTGGTTTGCGTTCACAAAATTTTAATACATCAAAAAGTAAATCACTTAATTACATACATTAGTGAAACAATTACTTATTAGCTCTAGTCTTTTGTACTGGCTTGTTTATGGATCCAAAGATTTCTTTTCAAAGAAAGTACTACTCAAATTAAATGAAATTCTACACTTAGAAAGGAAAGAGAATCCGATCCATAGACTAACTCAACTTGAAAAAAAAAATCACTGCCGTCTTTTGAAAATCAATAAAATGGAAAGTTAGTTCTTATTGAAAGAAAAGGCTATTTTTTTAATGTTCGTTACAACACGAGTAAAAATTTATTTAAAAGTTAGAAAAAAGCTTTATTAAGACTCTCATTCTAAGTTTTAGTCACTGATCTCTTAGGGTTTAAAAATGAAAGAAGAGCGTGCTTGTAGGATTAAAGAAGAAAGAACTTGAATAATAAAAAGTTTTAAATGCACCACCTTTAGAAAACCTCAGATTTCTCCTGCTTTTTAACTGGGACTTATAAACGAATGAATAATTAAACACAATACAAAAATAAATGAAACAAAATATATATACTTCGTACTCTGCTCCAAGTTCCTTTTTTAGTTGACGCATAAAACTCGCGTGCCAGTATATAGTTTAGTTTCTTCTCTTTTCAATAATCCCAAGCATAATATTTTATATGTAGTTAAAGAATCGAATATTTGCGTACCTATAATTAAATAGAATATTAACTTTAGCTTAAGAAATAATTACTAGAATATCAGCTTATTTATTCTTAGTGACAAAATATATCATTTAATTATTTTTGTGTTGTTGACATCTACATAATTTAAAAGTTAATTTCCAACAGTTATGATTCTATTATATGAACTATTCGGATTAGTTTCAAAACTTCTTCTGTAATTTTCCCTAAAGAAGTTGTATTGACTCAAGTTTTTTCAACTCAATTGTTCAAAAAGAAAAGTCGAAAAGTATTTCACAAAAAAAAGAAGCAATTTGATTTATTTTTCTTTCTTAAGACAAGAAATAATGGAAGCAGTAAACATCATTATGATGTATAGCACCCTTTGGATAAAGAATAAAATTTTTATCACACAAATTGGTTATGGTACAATAGAAATTGGTGGAGTACTGGAGGCAAACGATTTATAAAACCTTGCAACCACTACAAAACATTCCGTTAAGGAAAAATTAGTTCTTGGAGTGCATAGAAATTTCTTAAAACTAAACAGTATTTGCAAAAGCCTAAAAATTCGTATAATTAAATAGGAGCCCACAAAAATCAACAGCCTTTCTTTAAGAGTTGGAGCTTTACTGCTTCATTTTTGGTGTGGATTTATTAAAAAGTTTTTATGGATTTTTACATATTATGGAGCAAAATTGAAAAAAAAAGTTATAAAATATCTAAATTTTCTGTTAATTTTTATTACCTTATTTATCATTTTTAAATCTAGTCGGGGTATTTACGTGCAAAACTACTTTATTCTAAGAAAGTTTATGAAGCTAAAAATAACACATTGTTTCTCATTTTCTTCAAAACGCAAATTTTTCAAATGGCCGAAATTGAAAAATTTTTGAATCCTAAAAAACACCGAAGTATTATGAATATAAATACGATTATAAAATGTCAGCATCTTAAGCAAAAATTTTCTTTCAATGAAGTCATTTAAATGAGGAAGATAACAGATGTTAAACCAATGTTACATTCAAACTGAAAAAAAATACAAAAAAAGAATTTTAAATTTGTTTTTTCAAATGGTTTTCAAACATTTGTCGGAATGTTCTTTTTTCTTTCCGTGTTCTGAGAAAGTGTGAATGTAAAAATGCGCCCACTATACGGTACTTTAAAATAGTTATTTTTGAAAATTTTATTTACTCCTTTAAATTGCCTATTCATTTAAATTGGTATGAGAGATTATTGTTTAATTTAATTCTAATATTCCTAATTTAATTTCACGTATGGACAGAGTTTTGACTGACCTATCTTCTACAATTAGGAAATTTTGAATTTCTTTTCAACAGCGGTCATTTTAATGAAGTATTTTTTTCTAAAATTGTACCCTATCGCAACTATTAACAGATTATGAACCATGTCTCGAAGAAGAAATATTTGCCATTACCTTGAAGTAACATTTGTAGCCACTGAAGAGAAGAGGTATTTACTAATATTATGCCCAAAATTAACAAAGTATTGTTTTTACATGGTATGCTGAAAATAATGTGCACATTTATAAAAATAAATCTATTACAAATTTGATTGCTTTTTATACATTTAAAGCAATATTATTATGGTGAAATTACTACAACCTTCGAATTATATGAAGAATTTATTAAATAATTAATAATTCTTTAAACACCAAAAGAGAACGCCTTTCTCTTAGGTCTAGTGTTTAGCGTCTCAATGCGTCCGCCTGAGTAATTTCTAGCTTAATGCCTAGTTGGACACTATTGGCAGGGCTTGACGTCAATGTGGATTGCTCCACTAGACATATCAGGGGGAGGGGTGTGCGACAATGCACGTATCCAACCCTACATCAATGATATTTTTAATTATTTTTAATGCTTTCCCCTACTTTTTTATAGAAACTGTTAGAGGACGGTAAGAGTAAATCGAAAAAAAAAATTCTAAAAAAGGAAAAGAAAAAGTCTATATTTCATGATATTGAAGGGATGCTGTTCATGACCCCTGATATTTGATGTTTTATATTGGCCTTTGCTTACAGGAAATGGTTAAAATCCTCAAGAGGGAAGAATTCGTGGGTCAAGGAACCCTCCAAGATCTTCTTTGTAATATTGCGCAAGTATTCTCATTCGATTGAATGCCAAAAATCGGTTTCGCTCAAAAACATTTCGGTTGACATGTCTTGGTTTAAATGACGGTGCACAAGGGAAAAGAGAGAATTCGGACACCTAATATAATCGCTTCGAAATGTGGTTTAAATCACCTAGCCACTCTCTTCTCCGTTTCTCGGACAAGGTACGTTTTTGTTTTTGAACCCTAATGATAATTTGAGAAATTTGCTCTTTCCTTAATAGAGAATGGTCAATAGAAGGAATTTTATTAAATGTTTAATTTCTCTATGATTCAGAGTCTTTCTTTGTTTAAATTGGAACTTGGGTAATCAACGATGGTATATCAGCTTTCATTTACGACTCCCTATCAATATTTATTCTACCTTAAAAATGAAGTTTAAACAAAGAACCTTTTAGCTCATAGGTAGAGTTTGCAGACAGATGTCCGAGACCTCATTACAAAGCCGTGCAATGAATGGAAAGCGTTCCTTTCTCTAAAATCTTTTGTCATTGGATAAAAATGAAATGACACATCAACGTCCTTTTCCCCCAAATTGGATTACAGTAATGCTTAGAAACGAGACTATTTTTGTGCGAGCAATGTTGATAAATAGTTTCATTAGAGAAACACTCTTTTTTTCAAGAAACTTCTTTCCTTCGTCGTTTGTCTATATTATCATACAAATAAAGGCGAGTTTGAAAACAAGCATTACTTCTCCTTGTTTTCTTCCTAACAATGCCTGCTAAATAACAGCATTCAGTCTGTGTATGAAATGCAAATTTCAATAGAACGCAAGGAGTGAGTGTTCTCCTTGAGTGTTTTTAGTATTGTCTTATGTTTCAATAGCTCCTTGCATTTTTCTCTTGTTTTTTTTATTTCAAAAACACGTTTCGGAAACTTTTTTTAATACTTTAACAAGGAATTCTTTTTTACTGATTCTAGCAAGAATTATTGTGCATTATATTTAATTTAATCATATTTATTTATTCTAATAAAGTATTATACTCGTTCCTAAATGATGAACTTAAATTTCATATTATCTTAAATCTTCATATTACTGTGAATGACTTTTCACAAGTAACCACCTAAAGTTTCCACAAAACATGCCATTTAAATACAAAATTATATTTTCTTATTTAGGTTAACATTAAGCTTTTATGAATGGTTCTCAAACTATACATATCAAAAAGTGGAAAAATAAAAGATTATTTAAAAAAAATATTAATTTATTGAAAAGAAGGAAAACAAAATACATTCTGACATAATAATAATTATGATACACATTTTGCACTGATATAATTTACTTATAAAAGTAGCAGTAGTTCACAAAATGCTTGAAAATTAATTTATCAATATTAAGAACAAGTTTAGTAATTTATAGAGACTCAAATGTGCTTGAGATACTTAGTGAAGTTTTTCAAAGAAATGCTTAATACAGTGCTTCTCAAACTTTTAATGTTTGCAACCCAGTGTCCAATCATAATTTTCATTGCGCGTCCCATACAAAAACAATGTATTCGAACGCAATAGTTAAGCCCATCACCAAGGTTATTAACTATTATTGAAAGATAAATCTCACTTGACCTTGAAAACGCTTTTTTTTGGCCCTAATATCGTATTGGCAGAAAAGCAAACAAAGTGCAAAACTTCCGCAACATGGTATATAAATCATTATAGTTTTAAAAAAAAATACTGCTTGACACGCCGAAGGTATAACCATATCATTTATTTTGGATAGTACTTCTAACGTACACTAATGGCCACCGTAAATGCAACAACAAGAAAGACAAGAGATAGCACAGCAAAATTTATTTTGTAGATAACATGTTGACCAAGTATCAAATGATTAAATTTATAGACTTCTGAGAAGTGTGGTTCCTGCCAGAATCAGTAGCCAGAGTACCCGAAATTGATGAAGATCACCGCTGTCACACGCCTCGGCATTGATTCAAAGAGACTTTGGATGTGTTCTTGGGGTACAGAAGACCAAGCAGCTTCCACACATTGCCAAAGTTGATCTGGTGTGGCAGCTGGGGGTGTAATCTGGGTCAATCTTTGAGCAACCATGGACCACATGTTTCTATCGGTGAAAGATCCGGAGAGAGAGCAAACCAGGGAAGCAATTCAATCTGGTGATTGCCGAAGAACATTTGAACAATGCGTGTCATGTGTGGTCGCGCATTATCCTTTTGAAATATGGCTGTGGCCGAGCCCTGAAGGCAAGGAAGGACAACTGGCTCCAACACCTCGGAAATGTAGCGCTGGCTGTTTAAATTACCGGCAATGCGTACTAGAAGAGTGCGAGAGTGATATCCAATACCGCCCCATACCATAATACCCGGTGCAGGATCAGTGTGATGGTGCATAACGCAGCTGTACAGCATCCTCTCTCCATGGTGTCTCCAGACTCGAATCCGACCATCGTGGTGTTGCAGACAGATACGTGACTCGTCAGTAAAGACAACTTCATTCCATTCTACCACCCAAATCCTTCTTTCATCGCACCATTGGCAGTGGAGACATCTGTGGTTCTGCGTCAAGGGTAGGCCAAGCAATGGACGTCTTGCGGACAGACCACTCTGCTGTAAACGGCGTCGAATGGGACGCGCAGACACTGAATGATGCGTTACAGACTCAATGTGTTGTGCTATGGTTCGTGATGTGACTGAGGGATCCATCACTGCCATGCACACAATTTTCCTGTCCTCAGGTGAAGTGGTGCACTGAGGTGGATGCGATCAACCACGTCGGTCCGTCCTACCCTCCTGCATCCAACGGTCACATATCCGCATTACATTTGTTTGGTTTCGTCCAACGCGACTACCGATTTCCCTGAAAGATAATCCACAATCTCGGTAGGCCACTATCCTGCCTCTGTCTAACTGGGATACTTGATCAAAAGCGGATCGCTGTTTTCTACGAGACATAACTGATCATGTTTTGAAAAAACCACAAGAAAAACTGAATTGCCAAACTTGAAATCATTGAAATCTCCAAGCCTTAAATAGCGCTTTGAGGTGGCGCCACAGGCGTGCGTGATGTGTGTCTGGGCTGAAGTTCTAATCATTTGCATATCTCACCTCCGCTAATGTATGTTGTAAATTTCATGTTATTTGCGTGGTTCCTTCAGGGTGTTGCATTTACGTTGTCCAGAAGTGTAATTAAGGGCTCATATAACTGTTATAAAGTTGCTGAAGTATAACTAGTTATCAGTCCCTTGCAAAATGAGCTGTTATAATTATGTTCTATATTTAATTGCATGAAAGTGAGAGAAACAATAAACTTGAATTTCATTTTGCTGAAATTGAAATTTCATTAATCATTTGTTATTATTATTTTTAAAATTAGAATTTTTATAACAATGCAAATATTGATGTCATTTTTAAAAATTGAAATTTCTACGTTTATCATGTTAAGGATTTTTAGTTAAATGATGACATCGTAGGTATGGACTAGTAAAAGTTTCAAAAACAAAATGCCAGTATCATCGGGTAAAAATTAACTGAAAATTTTCTCGTGTGCCAAAATTCCCTAGACGTTAACACATGACTTCCAACTTTTGACATTTAGGGAACTAATGGCTTAATGATGAAGAACCATTTTAAATTTATTGATACGTTACTGATATTTTAAATAGCCGTTTCTATTGAAGCAGTTTTTCTACTGTTAGGTGGTTCATTCTTAACAAGGGAGAAATAGTACACATTATCATCAAAAGCGCAAGTAACGTCTTATGGATTTGCATGTTTTATTAGTATCGTACATCCGGCAAGTGATGAAGGTCATACTTGCACTGAGACTAATATCCGTAGTTCAACACCACGTCAACTTCTACTTACTGATTTAAGAGGGCTGAGACCATCGTGGGAATGGTTAGTCATTAAGTGGGTTGAGAAATATTCTGGTAAATTTTGAGAACGTTTTTCTAATTCACATCACCTGAATTCTATAAATCATTTATGAATTCATCTAGAATACCAAATTCTGCTTTTCTACCATTTCGCAATGCTTATAAATTGTAAATGATCATATTATTACCAGCACCTTATGGAGTAAATACCTCTTAGGGTGTTAGTGGCTTGGAGGTTAGAAATTAGTCATACTTTATATAATATAGGTGATTATAATGTAATGACTCTTCATTGTATCTCCACCCAGGACAAAAAACAATATCCTTAACTTTTAAAATTGGAATCAAGTAATCCTTTAATTATTTAAAAATAAATCAGCTTGATTTATTTGGGGTACAATTTCTGCTTGTTATTTCTTATCTTGTCACAAGATGGTGGAATGAGTCATTTTTAGTTTCTTTCTCAGTTATTGCAAGAGGTAATTGCAAAAGATGATTTTTTAAGTATATAGGTTTCATTTTTACACGATTGTTGACTTCAGAATTGTTGAATTATGCTTGCATGACAATGTTATTGATGAGCGTTCTGAGATATAATTGGGTTGAGTTTAGGTGATATTTGCTCTTATTTGAAAGAAGAGGATTAATTTGGAAAATGAAAACTTTTTTCTTCTTCTCAAGTTAAAGTTTCTAAGATAAATGCATCTGTACGAATAGATATATTTTTTTTTCAAAATTTCAATTTATTTTGTAACTTTTTGAGTAATGTAGGACTGTGCACGAAAAAAATAACTTTTATAATATTCAAGATAGAAAGGAATTTTTTCAGACGTTTTTCAGGGGGGGGGCACTTAAGGGGCGGAAGTAAACTCAAATGCCTTTTCCAGAAACCCCTCTCCAGAGAGTGCCTCTCACCAGAAGAAAATTTACGACGTCGTTCGTTAACATTGGCATGGTAAATTCGTATAAATTGCGAAAAACATTTCACCTCGATAACAGAGTAAGGAAAACAAATAAAAATTCCCGATTTTATGGAAAGATGATTCGTTTACTCGGGCTAGTGACTACAAAAGAGTATAAATCCGTCTGGCTAAATAAACAGGACCCGTAGGGAGGTGACATAAAGTATTTTTATTTACATGGCCCATAAAATGTACAAGAAATCGAAAAGGCTAGGAAATATTCTAAAAATAACTTTACACCTAGACGCTCTTTCAGAATTTATTAATAGACCTAAATTCACGAGTTTGATTGAATTTACAATATTCATGATAAAGACACATCTTTAAGATAAACAGGACAGATGGTTTTGATGAGTGACGTATAAAGAAATAGAAATGGGCTTTTCAGTATTTTTGCTACTTTTAATATCAGGATAAAATACATTTTATACTTACTTAAGAATTTCAGGATTTAGAGTGTGAATGAAACTGCCACAAATAGGATTTAAACCATATTATAAAAGTTCGACATAGATGCAGTGCTAAATTTGTCTTTAGTTGCTAAAACTAGGAATCTGAAATCAACGTCTATTTCTTAATAGGTGCATGTTAATACTAAAGGGACCCCTATTAATGTTATACACTAGTACCATCTTTAGAAACTCTATTTTTTAAATCCTTTAATATTCTAATGGTTCAAACTACGATTCAATCTTTTTAGGTGAATTAAGCACATATTTTTTTAAGAAAGTTTTGTGTCGGTACTTTCGTGGTAAATAATCTTGACTCTTTAAATGGTTGATGGAATGATGTTGTTAATAAACATACAAGATAACGAAATTAAACTAAACTCAGCAGCGCAACAGCCCAGGAAGGGCAAAGGAATGCTGTAAATATCTCAGTTTTCGTGACCTGAGGTGCATGAGCAGATGTTCCAGCCAGGTGGTCAGTTTGATAAGAAGCTCCCATCGCTTTGTTACCAAGTGAAGGAAAAAGCTGAATCGACCTTCCCCAGTCAGGGGTTTGAGCCCTGAACCTGTGACGTGGAGGTGCGATGCACTACCACTCGGCCACTAGGCTTCGCAAGAGGTGTATTGAGGATAAATCTCGTCGTATTTACACAAACAATTATTATCTATTTAATAATTAAACATGAATTATATACAATGTATAAATATTGCATTTAAACTTTCTGTTTTAGCTTCATTATTTACCAAGATGAATACGATATCAAAAATTTTAAACTAAAAACTTAAATAATTTATTTATTTCTCACAATAATTTGTAATACCACGATGTAAGCTTATGCAACCAAGGATGCTGCTTATTTTTTTTTACTTTAAAATATGTTTCATAAAATTAAGTTTTTTTAAATAAAATTTTAGCTTTCCAACTACCATTTATTTTAAATTAAAACTGGATAAACTTGAAAAAAAATTATCTCTGAAGAGCTAAGTTTTCTTTAATCCTTCTCAAGTTTTTGCACGGAATTTCGGGACGCTGAATCAACATATTTTTGCGTCAGATAGTTGTTTTACGGACGGATAATTTCTCACTCACATTTCCGTTAGTTAAGATATACGTATTAAAAAGTTTATGATTACTAATCTATCCAAGTAAATACTTAAACTTTTCCTTTATATTATGATGCTTGTGTCTTAGAAATTATTGTGTGGTCAATGAAATATTTTAAATTAAGGATGTAGTTAATCAACAGTAAAAATATATCAACTTAAGCCAGTGTTTCTCAAACAGTGGAGCGCGCACCTTTGAGGGCGTGATAATCCTGCGTGGGGGTGCTTGAGCACATAAAAAAATTTGAAAGTTAGAGACTTAAAAATTACAAATAAACTGAAAGGTTGCAAACCAAAATGTATTCTGACATAATAAAAAATAAAATACATTTTTATATTGAAATAATATACTTATAAAAGTATCAGTACAGCACAATGTATTGATAGCAAATCTCTCAATACTTAGTTCAGAGCAAGTTTAATAATTACTAGTGACTCCCATGGACTTGGCATATACAAAATCTAATTCTTATCTTTATAATGTGTATGGTTTATAACTAAAGTCATATTGTAACTTTAGCATCAAAGCACGTTATTACTGTATTCAATACATTGAGGGCGGGCGTGATGAAAATTTCGATGAAAATTGGGTCGCAAATATTGAAAGTTTGAGAAGCACTGACCTAACCTCCTTAATACAAACTAGATATTGGGTCAAAAATTTTACCGTAATCTGAAATTAAAATTGATATAATAGCTCTAACAGTTTTGAAAAGTCTTTCACTTAAAGTTTTCATCATGAAGGTTCTTAAATAGAAATTTGTTATTCAAATATTTATAACGAAATTCGATTAACTTCCAATAGCCCTCTTATGTTAAATTCAGGAATCTATATAAATCGCATTGATTCTAAGTTTAATTAAATTTCAATATAGGTATTATCGATATGTATTGCACCCTTTACATACACGTGTAAATGTATACCTTGAGAATTATTGATCGGCCTAAATTGGATGGGAAAACAACAGCTAATTTCCCAATGCCTATTAATGAATAGACCTCATATTTTTTTAATGTTAATGAACTGCCAATAAATCAAAGCTTATTTGTATGTGCTCGCTGATTATTTGGTTCCATAGGTATTTAGATAATTTTCATGATTATTGTATATAGGTTCAATTGTCTTGCATTTTCATGTTTTAACTTTTTTTGGAACATTTTATTTGATTACGTATGGTAAAAGCATAATTTTGCTATCAATTTTCTTTTAGAATTTAGACCTTACCCTTATCCTTTTCTTTGATGGCTTTTTAAAAGTATAAACAATGTTATTGGAAATCTGTGTTTTTTAACGTAAGTGTAAGTTCGACAAGGAAAAATTAACTTTTTTTACACCAAATTTAAATGGTTCTCACTTACTCAATATAAAAGCAATGGAAATAAAATTTCTACGTTGAATTATCTATATATTTATGTACCAGTTAATGCAAAAAAATTAATTTTAAACCACTAATAAATCTGTATAATCAATAAATAATCACTAAGTATTTCTTCATTTTCGAGGCATGTTCTTATGTTTAGGTACACTTTGCATAAAACCCACTGCACATATAGTTTGAAAATTTTCTACAGTAATTGCTAATATAACTATATCCGTAAAATAAATGGAATGGAATTTTAAAAAACAAATTTATAAAAATTTTAAAATTCTTTAATTTAGTGATTTAAATTAACTTTAAATTCCATGCAGAGAGATTGAGCTATATCTGAAACTTCTAAATATTTATTTAAAAACGAATCCATTCACTTTATTAAAAATGTGGGAATCTTGTATTATATGCAAAATATCAGCACTATAGGTAAAGTACGTTTTGCAAAAAGTGTACCGAAATCACCAAAAAATGCATTTGGGGGAAATTGCAATTAAAGATAATTTATCTATGATTTGTAAAATAATATTTTAATACAGTATAAAGCCATACCATAATTAATTGGATTATTTTGTTTCATTTTTTTAGTTTTTAAATTGTAAATTTAAAATGCTAGAGATTGTTTATATGTATTTTTAATTACTGTTTCCTTATTTCATCAATACGTGTTATCAACTATTTACACCATCTTCGATTTAAAATACCAAAGTTTTTTGTGGATAAGTTTTAGTATTTTTACTTCACTTTGAACATCGTCATTATTGGAAACTACTGAATTTCTTACACATATTTTTTTATAAAATTACACAAATAAAATGTATTTGATGAATTTAAAGATTTAATTTAATATCTAGTTTAATGCTATTTTTAAATGTTATAACAAAATAAACTGTTTTTGTATTCATGCATATGAATATTTATTTATTTTAAAGTAAGAACAACAGTTAAAAATGTATAGAGTTATTCATGAGTATTCATATGTTAAAAATAAGCATTAAAGGAAAACAAAATGTCTATTTTACAAACTGTTTAATTAATTTAGGGTAATCCTCAAGATCCACTTTGTACTATATACATTTGATTAATAAATTAAGAACTACACTGAGTATTTATAAAAGCAAGCCAGACATAATTAACATTTAAAAAAAACAAGTTTTATTTTAAAATTTTTATCTAATCATTTAGTTTTTTCTTAATTGTTTCACTAAAAATGTAGAATTTTCCTTAAATGTGAGCATATAATACAGAAAAATTACATTATTTGTACAGAAAAATTAGTATTTTACAATAAATATTATATAAAAAAGGGATTTTGAAGAAAGTGTACCTGGATCATAGTTACATCAGATTTGCTTACAATTTTGAAATTCATTTTTCTAGCGTTCTATTTATCAAATTCTCACAAATAATGCATTTACGGACGCAGTAAAGTGTCTTCTATTTTTTACAAGTAAAATAAAAAAAATGCAAATTGTGAAGCAAGTTTACCATACTTGATTTCTTAGGCTATCATAACTTATTTCTCAAGGAAGAGGGCTTCCATTTATATGTATATAGACCTGTGAAGATACTATTTTTCTGAAAATGCAAGCATACACAGAAAATCATTCGCACTTCATGAAAACAATGTTGATAGTTAAATTTTATTAATTTTTTTTTTTTGAGGAAATTTGATTCTATCTGATAATCATGATTCTTAACAATAGCTCTAGCTTGAATTTGTTACGAAAATAAACTTTTTCATAATACTTTCATGCAAATTGTACTCTAATCTTTTTGAACCTTTTCCAAAGTACTTCCAATGTTCTTGGATGCAGTTTTCCTAAAATCCGTTTAATCAAAATGAATGCGCAAAAATCCACGAGGCGCGTAGTTGGATTGTACACGTATTTCATAAAATAGGATACGCTTTATTCTTGTTTCTGATTATTTCTTTGCTAAATAGTGACTTAAACGTGTGCCTAGAAGATTTCCCAATTTGAAGCTCAACTTTATGAATGATTTTTTCCATATAAGGTTGGAATTTATTCTTGAAAAAATTGTTCTAAAATATTCTGCTGATTGTAGAGTGAATTAAATCTGTCTTTACTTAAGACTTTTTTGATTTTTAATTAGCTGTAGTTAGAAAATCCTATTACGACCATGAATCTATTTGGGAACTTTATTGTGCACTGACAAAACAATTTCGTACGGTCAATCCCGCCAGTTGAGAAAAAGAGAATTGATTTTCAATTATTACAGTCATTTAAATATACCCATGCCTCATCGTATATTACCACAAATTTCCATTTTTCAGCAGCTAGGTGTTTCTTAATATAATTTTCTACAATTCTTTCTTTTTCAGCAATATGTTTTAAAAAAGGGACTAACTTTAGGTTTAAACATATTTTTTAACTTGAAATCTTTATGAATAATTTTAATTACAGTGGCGTAAGACATTTCTATTTTCGATGCAGTGAAACTTTGAATCGCTGTATTTCCTTTTAGGAATAGAGACTTCTCTTACTTTGATAGTTGGATGCTTTTGAACAGTCTTAAGACGAGCTTCTGTGGTCATGATTTCATTTTTACTTTCAGTTAGTCAATTTTTCTCCTTCAAATTCAATATACTATAAATAACCTTTTGTGGAAATGCCACAACCGAGATTTTTACAATGCTTTATAATTTGTTGATATGAATATTTCTCATTGGAAAGCGCAGTTATGTAACCTTCGATTTACGTATCAACTTTAGGAGCCATTTTTAAAATAAATCTTTTGCTTACATTCCAATCAATAGAAAATATTAGCAGATGAATATTCTGAAGTTGCCAAGGTATTATCTCAAAATGCAAACGCGAAAATAAATTACAAAATCATTTTTATAGAGTGCGAACGACCTTCTGTGTTTTTACTTATTGCATGTCATTTAAATATATGTCCTCGGCCAATAAGGTCGTGAAATAACTGTCTATTAAATTCACGAAGTCAGGTAAACCCAGAATCTATTTAATACTGAACACATCATTTCAGAGAATAATGCAGAAAAGATGATTAATATTATGTATTAACGAAAAACATTGAAGTTACACAAGGGCTATTAGTAATGGGCATCATCATTTGAACTTTGGTTAATAAACCAGGATGACATCTTAAATGGAAATCGCCATTTTCAAATTTTTGCACCATTTCAACTTGATGGTATTGAACCTCGATGGATTTAGTGTAAGGCCCTTCTGAGTGGAAGATCTTCAGTAATATAAGTACTTGAACTTACGACTTCTCAGAAATAACACTAAGTACTACTTTCGACGTAAATCATCACTACGGTTCCAACACTTCTCTGAGCATCGTCAAGTGCTTTTATTCTTCGCGAACATTGAAATTAGTTTTTTTAAAAATAATTTTCTTTTTTTTTCACTGACGTGAAATTTAATTTAATTTTTTAATAATGTATCGAAATTGAGGTATAGAAATAAAGCTTCATATATTTATATATCTTTTCAAAAAATATACATAATTATTTGTCATTGTTACGAATATATAATTTGCATTTTTCCACCCTAATGTTTCAAACTAATGTTTTGGATAATGCAAGAACACTACAAGAATGGACTATATTTGAATACTTACTATTTTAGTAATAGTAAAAATGTCTACAACAACCATATGAGTGTTTTTAAATTGTTGATTTAATATAAAACGTCTAACACTGACATCTGTAAACTGATGTAATTATTTTGGGAATAGTACTTCTGTTCTATACTAACTTCACAAAAGTCACAAATTATATTGTTAAAAATTTAGAAAAAATATTTTTTTTTCTATTCAATAGGAATACATGTAGTTTAATGCCATATCTGTATACCTATAAATTGTTTTCTAATTCTCATAAAAAAACAAATGTATGATTTCCTCTAATAAATAATAAAAATTCCTTGATGGTTGGAAAACAATTGCAATTATTAGTCTCTCTTTCTCTCTATATATATTCAATTACAGCATTCATGATTTTACAGGATATAGCACACAAAATTCAAATACTATGCGCGCTTTGATATGATTAAAGGAAAATTGAACAAAGATGTCCTCATATAATAATGGATAGGACCTAAACTGGATACACTTTTCCAAGACCAAAGAATATTTTAATTTGACTTTACCGTCTTATTAAAAACATTCTTTTTTAAAGCATTCATCATTTATCTGTGCAAATCATCTTAGTTTTCTTATATAAAACGAATTTCTTACCTTGCGTTATATACTGTAATACTAAAAATCAATAGGTTTCTCCCATAATTTGATGAAATGAAAAGTGTGCATTTTTTAAAAAATGCTTCAACTTTTTAAGGAAGAATAAACACTTTATTTCTTTCTGAAACACTTGTTTCATTCACGATTTATGGTTTTTGAAATAAAGTAAAGGCAACTGTAATGAAAAAAAAAAGAATTTCGGCCATTGCCGGTTTTGCAGCTCCGGGATCCCGGTGTTTCTTGAAATTCCTAAATTCCGGGACTTTATTTGTGTCTGAATCATATTTTAAAATTTTTTCTCATTAAAATTTTCTAAAAAAATAATATACTCAAAAAAAATTATGATTTTTTGAGGGGTGGGTGGGGTGATTTTTATTGGAAAAGGTAAATTAATTTTTAGAAAGTTAACTGGATTTACTGGTTTAAATGAGGTAATATATGAAACTCATTCATATTCTGATTCAGTAACTGAATCAATTTGTACACAAAAACCATTAAGTGTAGCTGAAGACTTAGACAAATTTATCAAAGAGGGACATGCACCAATGCAACCTTTTAGATTTGAGACACTTCCATCCAAAATTCGAAAAGAAATGTCTCTTTTTGAAAATGAAGGGAGACGTAGTGACGAACTGGAATGAGCATACTCCTATTTAATGACGGTCAAACCTACTATTGTAGAATCTGAACGAGCATTTTATTTTTGCAGGACAATTTGTAACAGCTATAAGAGACCGGGTGAACCATGAAATGCTGGACAAGCTGTGTTTTTAAAAGTTTAATTAGAGAATCGCAACAGCTGAATATTTTTTTAAAATTTCCTTATGTAATATTTTATATTTGTTTTTAATGAAAAATTAAGTTTTGTTTTGATTTGTTTAATAAATAACATTAAACCAGTTTCTAAATTATATTTTTAGATTTATTATTTAATTTCAATTGAACTAATGTGTAAGTATTTTTCAAAAGTAGCCGAATCCTAATCCCGGATTTGGATACTGTAATCTCGAAATCCTGGTATTGCAAACCCTCGACCATTGTAGAATGATAAAATACGTCCCCTCCTCTCTTCCCAGATAGATAAAAATTCCACACATGTAAATCAAAGTTAAAAAAAAAGAAAGGAGCCTTACAGTAGTCGAATATGATGTGTAACATCTGACATATTATCTAGATAAATACGCAATAGTAACGTAAATCTTGAAAAAATGAATCGGGTATGATTTGAAATAATTTTCTGCCAAATAATTATATCTTTGATGAAAATTTTATCTAATTAATACAAGAATAATGCAATTTTTTTTATCAAAAATAATTATTATTGTTCAATTTGGGAAAGATAGGAGACAATAGACTTAAGATAATTAAAATATGATACATATAATTGCTATTTCAAATTATTTAAAAACCGCTGAAAAACAGCGCCAATAACAGTACCTCTGTTAGTTGTGAAGACATTTCGATGTGTGTTCATTTCGAGCTTGAGTTCATTATTAAAGAAGCTATGAGTGGCTCAGTTTCTGGCAAACTGAAGAGAATCAACGTTAAAATCAGCACTCAAAATCATGTGAAGCGAGTGATAGTTTTTTTAAAGAGCAGAGCCAACTTCTGTATATGGTAAAAGTACAAAATGCAGGAAATATTTAATTTTTTGAACTGTTTTATTCAAAGAATTATGTACGACCACCGAAATCATTGTTTATCCATTTCAAATAATCATTTTGCCTCACATATGTCCCAAATATCTTGACTAACAATATCCAGTCTCCTTGTTTGACGATAAGTAATGTCCATATGAGGAATCACAACATGTGAGTTCTGTTTGCAATAGATCGCAACACTAGCTGGTATTTTGCACATTAATGTTCAAGAGGTAGAAAAAAAACGCTTCATAAAAGGTTAAGAGTAAATAAATCCATTAACCCACAAAGACTAGTTGGTTGTGTTTTTTCCTGAAATAGAGATAAAATAAGACTTGTAAATAAAACTTTTTTACTAGGTTGTTGGATGACTATTTTCTATGTTTTAGGATCTTAAATAATTATGCATTAAACTCATTTTAAACGAAATAAAATTTAAAATTAAATAGTCTTATTTATTAAAAAAATAGTTTTAAAAATAAATAATGAAATGTATTACATTGGTTTTAAGAGTTCATAATTCCTCTTATCAGTACAGTTTATTGAGATTTCGTCAGGTGTAGCTGCGAATGATAATTTATGCTTTAATTTCTAGATTGAATACAGTGTTCAAATGATTGCTTCTCAAGTAAGCATAGAAGAAGAGAGAAATAGAGTTTTAATGTAATTAAAAAAATAGAACAAGATATAAATAGAAACATTATTGGATTCTTCTTGTGTGACGTAAATGCATTGATGTGCAGTATTTCAACAGAAACTTTTCAATCAAGCCATAAATTCACAAGGAATCATCTAGAAGATACAAACTAAGATTGCAAAGATAGGTAATTTGTAATTACAGAGTAAATCAAATATAAAAGAAAAAATAGTGAACAAGCGCACACAGTATGGAAGCTAACATAAGAGAAAATTTTTCGAAAGTGCAACGTTGATAGGAATGACGATTTACGCAAGATGGAACACATACCAACACACAGATACTTCTTAAGATTGAATATAACCCTAAAAATACGATGATTACAAAATTCGTTTCCTCATATTAAATACATGCTTCTCTATTGATGAAGAATTCTCACACATTCCTTATTGATGATATATTTCAATAGACCTGAATTTGGGAACCTTACGGGTTAATCTCTCTTTGTCTTACGACGTGAAATAGTGGTCCCCTGCTGTGGCGGTCAGAACTTCGCACCTTTGTTACAGCTATATCGCTGCTTAGGAAATTGTCCTAGCTCATGCAGTGACATTTTAATCGATACAAAGCTCTTTTAATGTACTCATCTTATGCTCCTACATAAATTTCCCAGCCATGTTGTCCAGAGTTAAGTTATTCAGTTTTTCATGCCATATTTCTTTCATACGAACGAGCACGAACTTGCATCAAAATCATTGACTATGCTTTTCTTCTTTCCTTGTATTTTAATTTGCCTTTCACGCGTTGATAGCGCACGTTTTCCACATCACATTTTATAATTCTCACATGAGACACACTTATATCGGGCTTACTGTTCATTTATAAAAAAGGAATGAACTACAATAATTTACACGCCCATTTCTAAAAGTGATTAAAAATGTTCTTTGTTCTGAGGCCATTAAATTAAAATAAATTTATCATTGTATTCGTTACGCAATATACCAGATATATTTGTTTTTAAAATAAACATCTGGTTTCCTTATCTTTTGATACTTCAATTGCTTATAAAATCATAAGCCCTCCAGAGAAATGTGATCTATTTTCCATAAGAAAAGCAGAATTTTGTTAGAATAACAGTTGACAATAAATAAATAAATACAATAGAATTTTAGTTAGACGTTTTTCATGTCAGTCTTTGTATAAATTTTACTTGTGTCTTTTGTCTCGTGTTTCCAATTTTACAGAGTGAGTTTCATGAGTTTCAGCCAACAAACAAATGATACGTTCGCATTAACTCCAATTTCTTAAATTCTGTCTGAGGACCGGCCGAAGTATAAGATTTGATGTATCATTCATGAAAGAAAATGTATCATGTGTAATGCATTCTTGCATTTGAGTTCGAGAACACTGTTTATAAAAAACTGTTTATATATTGCTTTGCGAATGAACACTTGTTGATAAAAATAGTGACTGCAAGTCCCTGGTTTTGTTTTGCGAGTAATCATTGTATTTTGTATTTAAAAAAAGATTTAGAAAAATAATATGTACATTAATTGGATTCAGAAGCTACAGAAATAATACGTTATTGAAACATAAGCACTTGGCTATTAAAATCATTTAAACTCTGATATTGTCCCTTGTTTTTAAGGTTTGCTATATCCCGGGCTATATTTTCCCTCCCCGGATTGGGATTGAACTATTTATGTAAAATACTTACACATTAGCTTAGTTGAAATTACAAAATAAGACAGAAAACATAATTTTAAAAAAAACTTGCTTAATATCATCATTTATTGAAATAAATTAAAACAAAAATTAATTCAGCATTGAAAACAAATAAAAAATAGTACATTTTGAAATAAAAAAAAAATATTATTTTTTTTATTTCTGTAAATAAGCTTGTAAAAAATACAGCTTGTCCAGCGTTCCATCATTCAAACGGCTGCTTATTGTTACAAATTGTCCTGTTGGAGAAAATCCTCGTTTAGGCTACACTAGTATAGGCCTTATCGTCATTAAATAGGGGTATGTTTTTTCCAGTTTGTCCCCACGTCTCCCTTCATTTTCAAAAAGAGAAATTTCTTTTCGAATTTTGATGAGAGTGTCTCAAATTTAATAGGGTTAATTGTGGTGCCTATTCCTCTTTGATAATTTAATCTAGTTTTTCTGCGACACTTAATGGTTTTTGTGTACAGATTAATTCACCTTTTGAATCAGAATGTGATTCAGTTTCAAGTGTTATCACCTTTAAAATAAAAGAACCAGTTGAATTTCTAAAAATTCATTGTTTCCAATAAAAAACCTCCCACCCCATCTCTCCAAATATAAAATTCTGAGAAAAATTCATAAATTTAATGAAAAAAAATCAAAAATAATTCAATACACTTATATTCCGAGATACTTATTTAATCTGGATTCGGTATTTGATGAAACACCGGTACTTGCTTTGTACATAGACAGCGTATCGAATTCTTGATCACGTTGGTGCGAAGGTTTTCAGAAGGAAGAACTATCATTAAAAGCAAATTTTATTTCATAACCTTACAGTTACTCTCAACATTTAATTAAACTAATGAGAAGCGAGTCATTTTAAGCATACACTAAATATTTATAGAGACAAGTATTTATCATTAAAAGTAAATAATCAGCTGCATACCTTGATCTCCTCCACGAAGTTCTTAGTCCCTTTTTCCAGATACACTAACAACTCAAATGTAAACACTAATTTAATCCAACAACAACTCGTCCGATTGCTATCTGCTTTCTCCCTCGTGATCTTGATTCATTTAACAATAAATAGTATCTATTCGTTGCGAAGGTCCCGGCTCATTTACAGAACCAGGTTCTCCAATCAAGTAATCTATTAAATAGTTTTTCCCTTTAGTTAGTGGAAGGGAACCCTTTTACTACAGTGCTTCTCAAACTTTCAATATAGGCGACCCAGTTTTCATTCATAATTTTTTCATCGAGCCCCCTTCTTACAATAATCTATTGAATGCAATAATATTATAATTTGATAATAAAACTACATTATAATCTTAATTATAAACCGTATAAATTATCTAGATATAAGTATTACGTTTCGTATATAGTACTTTTGAGTAATATATATTTCAAACTGTTTACTTTAAAATAATAGGATAAATATCATGCTACATTTTCTTCGTAATTTTTAAAATGGAACCGATTACTAAGTACAGTTTTTAATCAACAAAATATTCATTTCCTCACTCATCCTTTCTAAAACTACAAATGTCATTAGAAAAATAATTCAGTCTCTGTTGCTCATTATCTTATATCCATCACATCTGCCTTTCTGGTGTGGTGTAACCACCTGAGCAACCTATCGGACTTATGCGCAAAATGTGTATAAATACTGAGCCTGGTTCAATTCTCATCTAAATGTAGAAGAGGCACTTAGAGCGTCAGTTTCTAACATTAAAACTCCCTTTGGAAACTTTGTAAAACAAAGCTCTACTTTGTTTTTCGGATACCTTGTGACTTGAATTAATATAAAAGAAATTAAACACTCTGAAAAAAGTGTGCTAATAGTTTCTGTTATAAGATAATTGTTTTTAATGACATCGAGATTCTGCATTGCCTTTCAACTATTGACTGCTTTCTTCGAATGCATAGTTTGCTAATTAAATTAGTTGTATAGGTAAAAGAAAATGATGATCTGTTATTTTTAAATAAATTTTCTTCCTCAAAAAATATTTAAATAATCTACTAAAGTATAATTTTTTGTCCATTTTTACAAGATAAAAAGCTTGTAAAAATAAATAGACAAATTGAGATCCACTTAAGCTTTCCAAGCCTTTTACCGGGCATAGAAATATACTTTAAAAAAAACAATTATAACTAACCTTAGAATTTATACTGCTATTTTTAATATTCATTCGTAAAAATATAGCTTTGAATATTTTGAAACGAACAAAAAGAGAAACACTCCCTAAAATATTTACATTTAGATTAGCTTATCAAAGCATAGTTTGTTTTTATATTTATAGTATTATTGATAAATTGAAAGCATTCGCGTAAAAAAATTAAATTATTCTTCGACTCATTTATTATTTTTAACAAATGCTAGTTAACATTTGTAATAAATGATATTATCCGTGTTTTAAGAGATTGAAGGAAAGAAGTAAGCAGTGTTCGTTTAAAGAAATATGATCATTTCTTTTTCTTCCGCAAACCCACTGGAGAAATTTAATTTCCTGTTCTAAACCTCTTCTGAATTTCAAGTATTAGAACTTTTTTAAAGGAAAAAATCGATTTTTTTATGTAGTACGTTTCTTTCGTCATCTTTTCAGTCTTTTTCCGCATTGAGTCGCCGCAAATAAAATAGAAGCAACTTTTATGAATCTTATTTCCCATAAGATTGATTTTTTTCCTTCTAAAAAGGTAAGAAAAAGTTTGGTAACATCAGTGAAAGTGATTTCTGAAATCTAATATATTTTCTGTGAACTTAATATTCCATTTCCCTCTAAAAATACACTCAGCATTTTAATATGTTTTTCTTATTTGATATAGAGAGTGCAATTCCAGTAATAAGAGCCCAGTATAAGTATTTGAGAGCAGATTATGTACATTTTAAACTATTTTTTCATTAAGTATTCAACATTTATTTATAAGCATCAAGTAGATTTCTTCTCAGTAAGACTTAAATACCTGTTGATAAGGATAGAATAGTCTTTATTCCGCATTGCGCATTCAAAACTTGTATTTCTTTTGTATTGGAATATTTTATTTATTTTTTAATTTCATTGTAAAAAATATGTGATGGATGATCAGCTGTTAGAGTGATACCTATGGGTTTTGCATTATTTTGCAAGATTGTACTAGTTTTCTACAACCGAAATGATTGCTTTGAAGGGCCTTCTCTTGCTTTGCGTTGCTTAACGTGAACTGTGGGTTAATTATGTTTAATATTTAATATATGTCCATATATGGAGTAATCTCCTGCATCAAAAAATACTATTTTGATTTTGAAAAATCATTCAAAAAAGCGGAATCTTCAGAAAAACTCGTAGATTTATTTCGCACTTTTCACAAATCATTGCGGTTGGCACTTACATTTGAGCAACATATGCCCGCTATAATAAAATTTACAGAACAAATATTTCATACAAATTCTCCACTTTTTAATTTTAAACAGAGCATAAGAATAAAGCTATCACCGCAACATGACCAGTAAATCGCAGTCTTAGGAACAAAAAGTGTAACAGTAAAAGAAGTATATAGTGTTCCTTCCATTCGTTTAAAAAAATTACAACTTTCACTAAGTGTAAGTTTGTAATAAAGATCCTCAAAACTGGATCTTGAAATTTAAAGTGAAATAATAGGCAGTTTTCCAAAATCTATTTCCTTCAATGTATTCATCCGTTGTAAGATGGTATAACACTCAATAGTGAAAAACAAGATATTTACTTAATGAGAATTTTAATGCTCTAAATGAAAGTTACGGAATTATTTTTAAAAATCTACATAGACATACATAACAATATAATATCTTAATATAGTCCAAAACTATCGCAGAATTATTATTGTGCAAGATTATTAGACTCGACTAGAAAGTATCATGAAAACTGTTGCCACCCAGTGTTTATAAACAGTTTCGTTAATTTTTGAGCTATATATATATATTAGCATTCGACAAAACACAGTGACAAAAATGCACAGAAGTGGAAATTTTGCCTTACAATTTAATAACAATGTAGTACTTTTTTATATTTTTCACTTATTTGTTTTGTGGAGACTCTATTAAAATTTTCGAGGTAACTAATTGCATTTGGCGATTCATTTTATTATTCTCGTTAAATAAAAAAAAATCCAACGTAAAACACATTACCAAATGACTTAATTGAATATTAGGGTAGTCATTTGTGTTTAACTGAAAAACACACTATATATTTCTAAAAACTGTAATCACACAGATTTCCTTATAATTATTTAGTTACCCTCAGGAGAAAATACCCTGAGTTATACAAGACTCCAGAAGCGGAAAAATGAAATTAGGTTTCATGGAAAAGGGGGGGGGGATCTATTTCACAGTGATATAAGGAATGTGAAATGCCCCCGAGTCATTCTATTTCCGATTTTTCTAATTAGGGACGAGTAGAAATAAATCCTGAAGACCCAAACTAAAAGAGAGTTGAACTTGTAAGAAAATGTGACAAGATTTTCTCTGCCGATTAAATACCATTGAGCAAGCTATTTTTCCTTACAGCGTGAAAAAATTGAAAACGGAATATTTGATGTTAATAAAAGTTTCTTATAAAAATAGTACGATATTCTGAAACTCCTTTTGAGTAAGCACACAGAAGACGAGATTAAAAATTTAATTATTTGATTTATGCGCACAATGACTATATATTTCAAAAAAATTGAATTTTGTCTAGTTATATTAACGCGACATTCCTTATACCGAAAGTTCCCGTTTTACAAAAATGAATGATATACTTAGAAAATAAAATAGATAAGTAATTGTAAAACAATTTTGACTTTAAATATTTTGCGATGTCTTAATGTATTTATGACAGGTCGATCAATTTAATGACTGCCAATTAATTAGTTTCAATTTTTTAAAATTTATTTCATTTTTTTCTTATTAATATTTTCCTTAATTAATAGATCCACAGTTCTAGATATTTCTTGAAAGTGCTTCAAGAAAACAGTTTTTCTCGCCCTCTCTTCCTGTGTACCTAAACTAATGGAATTTTAAAAAAAATATTAAATAATTACTTTCTCAAGCGCCAGAGAACCATGAAGAATAGTCATATCGTTTCCTATTTACCAAAAAAGGACTTAAAGAAAACTGTACAATTGAACCTCGGGAAATGGTCGCATTTTTTTTCTAATACTGTAAGTGCTTTTCTTTTAATATTAAACAAAACTCTTAATTGAGGTTGAGTCATAATCATTTACCTCTAATTAAGAATAAATCCACACTAAACTTAGACCCTAGACCGAGAAGAATCGTAATTGAATCATCGCCTTGGAATCTAAATGGATCATTTGTGGAGAAAGAGAACGTATGTAAAGGGAGAGCTTTTGAAAATTATTCAGTAACAATTATATGAATTTATTGATAAATATGAAAGAATCATTACTTAAGACTAATTGCTGAGGAGCTAGTTCAGATAATACCGTCAGAAATGAAAGGTAATAAAAATTAAAACATTAACACTAAAGAGTGCTCGGTTTTAAAACTGCATTTCATATGTCATCAGAAACAAAAAATGTCTGTATAATATTTGTGAAAAAGACAATATCATTCATCTGGAAAGTGTTTACTTACACTTTAACCCGGAACAATTCACGCACTTGATACTAACGTTAACGGTCGTGCTGGATGACTGATTCAACCCAATACTTATTTTACAATTATTTTTAATGTATACGACAAAAACCATTGTTTCAGCGATTAATTTATTTAAGAGAAATTATACTGACCTATTTTTAAGGACTTCTAAATATTTCTTTGATAATTTCAAATAAAAAATATCAATCAAAAACTATGATGATTCAAAAGGACGTAACTTTAACAAAGGACAGAAATAAAAGACACTTCCTGCGAACAATTACCAAAATGTTATTTGCATGCAAAATTTTCATATTTTTTTCAATTTATTTTATTGTCCTTTGAGGATCGACAAATAGCATGTTGAACATTTTCTTGCTTGTGTCTTTTGAACAGGATGAAGTGTGTCTTTTGCTACACTTAGGGCTTCGTAATTTTCTTGATGGAGTTTTTAAGGTAGCATTTGAAAATTTTCCTTTCATTTTTTTTTATCGCTTTTCTAAAACTTACTTTCGCTGTCATGATTAATATGCATTATTACATCAAATTCTTCCCTTGCTTGATCAATTCCAACTTCCTTCAATAGATATCATAGATGACCATTTCTTTTTTATATATGTTGAGCTCACATTTATAAACCATAATAAGTCGTACAACTGCGATCAAAACCACTCAGTTGTTCACAGGAGTAAAAAATGTAGCCTGTTCATAGAAAACATTTTGGAACCAAATTGGTCTCGCTTGGAACTAAGACAAAACAAGTACCTTAAGATGGTAAGAAAACGTTTGCCACTCTCCAAAAAGAGGGAAATTATGTGACAAAACATTTTAGTTCCCATGAAGACTGTGATATAGGAGGATACTATTAAGGTCAATGGTAGCAAATAAAAAGGTTTTCCCAGAATTAATGATTTCGTTTGCCTGGGATGACTGTGTTCCCAGCGTGATCACTAACTTGGTTAAAAAAGAATCTCTGTCCTTCAACCATATATAGTTATAAACATGCAAGATGAGTATTTTATTTTTACTATAGTTTTTTTACAGACAAGAATAAGTATTATTATTTATTTTTACTTATGTAGCTATAAAGTCACTAAATAATAATTGCATGCATCCTGTTTATTGAAAATCCAGTGTTCGGTTACTTCACGTAAGCAAAATTTTTAGTAAGAATGAAAACACTATTTGAGAGGTGATATAATGTTTTGGATTTCTCACAAGCGATGTGTCCGATCAGTCTGTTTATAATTCTGAATATTCTTGAATCTATGACGATGGAACAGCTATTTCATTATTCAGCAGAAACTTCTAAAGCATCGAACTAAAATTTAGTCCCCGAATGAGAGCAATAATAAATCGAGAGGTAGCCACTCAATTACAAGGTCTCTGCATTAACTCATGGGCCTCGGATGAATTTTTCATGTTGAACTCGCGTCAAATACCAATATCCCGAATAAACTTCCGTTTTGGAAACTAAGCGATTTCTCGGAAAATTGCGACATTGAGTGGTTTCTATGAAAGTGGTTAGTTAATTAAAAACACCATTTTATGAGTAAATGAAGGTATTTTTAAAAAAGCTAAAATCTTGTAATACACTGTGCGAATTAATTGCGACAAATGCAAAAAAAGTGATTTTCTCAAATCCTTAATTTTTTATCATTAAATATTTTCAGTAGACTGAAAAATCTGTATATTAGTACGAACTATGTCCTCTTTTAGCAGAAATGACCTCTTCAACACTTGTTCAACAATCCGCCTTTGTTGGCTATAACCACTGCCCCACACCTCGGCATAGAATCAAAGAGACTTCGGATGTATCCTTGGTGTACAGCAGTCCATGTGGCTTCCATATATTGCTAAAGCTGATCTGGTGTAGCAGTTGGAGGTGTATCCCGGGCTAGCCATTGTGCAAGCATGGACAATATGTTTTCGATTGACAATTTATAGGGACAACAAGAACGCCAAGGAAGCAATTTAATATGATGGGTAAAGAAGAACTCTTGAACATTGAGTGCCACGTGTGGTCACACATTATCTTGTTGAAATATGACCAATAGTCAGCGCTGAATGTGTAGGAGAACCACGGGTTCTAACACTTCAGAGATGTAGCGCTGGCCCTTCTGTATACCGGCAATGTGCAATAGAGGGGTGCGGCAGTGAAATCCAATTCCCACAAACCCTAATACCGGATGCCTAACCAGTGCGGCGATATATAACGCAACAGTTCTGCAGTCTCTAAACATGGTGTCTCCAAACTGAAATCCGAGCAAGTAAGCAGTAACGAAAGCAGTTTCAAGCAGTAACGAAATTCGTCAGTAAACACAATGTTGTTCCATTCAGTTGTTCATGTCTGCCGTTCATCGCACCATTTTCGGCGCAAACGCCTATGGTTTCCAGTCAATGGGTAATTGGAGCAATGGACGTCTTGCGAACATTCCACTCTGCTGCAAACGGCGTCGTATTGTACTAGCGTACACCGAATGTGTAACAGACAGAATCTGTTGTGATGTGGTTCGTGATTTGGCTGCACGATCTATCACTCTCATGCGCACAATCGAACTGTCATCGTGGGCAGTTGTGCACGAGGTATGTGTGATCGGTCCCGTCGATCAATCATTTCCTCCTACATCCAGTGATGACAGATCTGCATCATATTTGCATGGTTTCGTTCAAAATGTTGACCGATTTTTCTGAAGGATAATCCGCAACCCTTATAGGGACACTTTTCTACCTCAGCCAAATTCAGAATCTTGGTCAAAAGCTGCTCGATGTTTTCCCCAAAGCATAGGTATTTACGCAAAAAAAAAAGAAAACAAAAACCTCTACGAAAATGTTTTAGAAGAAAATATGTTTTATTTATCTTGAAGCGCCTCCCAGCCTTTTCATCAAACCGTTTAGGCTATAGTAGGAAATTCTGGAAACTTTCATAGAGATTAGCACCGTTAATCACTGACTGTGGGGTATTGGTTTAATACCATGCTTCCGCTATCAAGATAGGTTTTGTTTCAATAGCATCGACACTTCCTTTTACAATAGTGTCGCGCAGGATGTAAGTGCAAGACAGAATGACAAAGTTTTTTTGTTCTATATCAAGAATGAAAAGCACAGCGTACGAATCTATAGTCGATATGACAACAGATCAAATCGATTCGAACAGCATTATCGCAATGTCACGCCAATTCACATGATAACGTGGCATTATGATTTAGGGAGCCATGATCTATAACTGATTATCTCCGGCTCTCATTTGGTACCTAATCAGCTACCATAAAAAAGGATGACGAATTGCATCCTGTAACTCTATTCTTTCTTCAGAATTTACCCATTAATATTTACAATCCTCCGATGTACCACACCACACACATTAATCAACAAATATCACCTAGAATCCAGATATTTCACTGACCATCCGTGTTCATCGAGGTTTTACTATAAGGGCCATAATTGACCCTAAAGAAATATAATTGACCGCCATGTGCGCTACTGATATCTCCACCCCCAATAGAAGTAACGTGGCAAATCGTTGAAAGTAAATTATCTCGTAGCCCTTGGATCAAGACACGCGGAGATTGTATGTTCCTAACAGTTTACCTGCGGTGGGTCTATAACCAGGTGTTGTTCCTTACAATATTGTTTTTCAGAATAAATTAAGTATCACATATTGCTAAATGTAATGTCTCTTTAATCACATATTTCTTCATCTCTTTCTACCCCGTTGTTATGTTTCTGAGACATTTACTTCATAAATGTCTCAGGAAATTAAATGACATCTTATAAATGGCTAAGAGCCACATATCAGTAGATTATCAAAAATAAGAGTTATTTAAATATTATTTTCATTTATTAACTTTTCTGAAATTTGTTTTTAGTAAGGCTAACGAAACATTCCTTCATTATTTAAAGTACAATGGCATTTTTTGGTTAATTTGTATTAGATAATATTTATAACTTCACAATCCCATTTATGTTCTTCGATGAATTTGAAGATTGAAATTGATAAGTTTTAAATGTAAAATGTTTCAGCCGCAATTCTAGTGATTTACATTGTTCTCTATAATAACTAATTGTAATGTATGATATAATTTTTGGATATTATACATTAGGATATATTTCACTTGGGTAACACTTTAAGATGTGCCATAATTCCTTCTTGCAATCACACACACTGGTTTATCGTAATAAGTTTAAAATTATATCTGGAAATGCAAAAGATTTATGGACTTAGCATTTTTACTCAAAACTGTCAAGTGTTATCTCTGATTCAAGGAAACAAATTCTTCTATTTCGTGTATGTTAAAGGTAATATTAATCGACCACTTCAACCTTTCTATCTTGACTTTAAATATGATCGTTGGAGATTAATGTGGCTATAAATTAAGGTGTTCTCAGTTCTTCCTAATATATATATAAAGGGTGTCCCAAAATTCATGCAAGGTTTGAATTTATTTGCAAGGTAAAGTGGTGCTAAAGAAGAAGAAAAAAGGATCACATGACAGCTGTTACCTCAGGATTATTAAAAATGGTGTACTGTACGAAAGAACGATTCCTTTCCAATTGTCGAAGAATATTTTAAGTTTTGTAATTTCTAGTTTTGGTGATCAGAATTTGTCGCCTATTGGTCGTGTAATTTTACGACATTTGGGTTTTTTATCTAAAGAATTTTTGAAGCGCAAGGCTCATGTCAGCACGCCTTGATTTGAAGAAGTCCTGTATCAACAAAATACAGCCACATTTATGCAAAATGGCCATGGAAAATTTCAACTAAAGCAGATATATTGGGTCATCAAATCGTATAGATTTACCCGATATGCAATATATATATATATATATATATATATATATATATATATATATTAATTATAGAAGTGTATCTTTTTGAAAATTACTTCTTGCGTTCATTTGGAACACTCTATAAACACACACACACATACATACATATATATATGATCAAATTTTCTCTGCAAGAGAGAGATAAATAAACATGATTAAACTGAAAAGAATTGAAATTGTAAGATAAACTGACAATAGATTTTAAATGAAAATAAGACAAATTAAAATAATAGAGTTAAATATAAAAAAAAACATAAAAATATGGAGGCTTTTTAACTTGATAAGTGCATAAACAACTTATAATAATACAAAAAGACTGGATTTACATGTACAAAATAAAAAATGAGTAAAAAAAGGAAGAAAAGTATAATTAAAGAAAATAAAAATTGTCAAACATTTAACTTATAAGATTAAAAGACTTGACCATAAGCATAAGCTACACAATAGCAAGATCTATAAAAGACCAGAATACCATTTATCAAAATTCAAACATGTATATATATATATATATATATATATATATATATATACATATACATGTTTTGAATGTATATATATATATATGTATATGTATATACATGTTTTGAATATATATATATATAAACATGTTTTGAATATATATATATATACATGCTTTGAATATATATATATATATATATACATGTTTTGAATATATACAGTGGTGGCAAAAAGTCCTGAACACACTCATTTTTAGCGTAATTTTTGTGTTTGACCATTTTTCGTTGTGAAATTATCGCACTATCTTAAATATTGTTATTGATTTTGATGTAAAATTTCATGCTGATTTTAAATCTGTTTATAGATTTCATTTAAAGTAAATAGTTTCATTGATATGTTGAAAACACTTGACAAGAAAGCACAAGGTCACTGTAAGAATGAGTGAGTGTGTTTTCCAATCAGAGAGCAGTAGCGATAAAGGGTTGAAAGAAAAAGGTGAAACGTGGTTTATTGCATTGAATGCAGTTGTGTGCTTGTGGAAAATAGTGTATTGAAAGCAATTTGAAGTGCGTTTGTGGAAAATATTGGAATTATGGCTAAATTTTCATATCTGCCTGAGAAAAAAAGGTACAAAATAATACATTTAAAGGAAGAAGGTTATTCTATGCGCCAAATTGCTGCTAAAGTACCATGTGACCTTTCTACTGTTGTGAGAACTTTGAAAAGATTTTCTGAAACAAATTTTATTGCGGACAGGGGGCGATCAGGATGACAAAGAAAAACATCTTTACCTGAAGACAGGTTATTGCACAGAATTTCACTTTCAAACAGAAAGCTTAATTCCTCGCAAATTTTGAAACAATGGACTTTGACATCAAATGTGAGTGTGTGCCCAATAACTGTTAGAGGAAGACTGCTGAAAATTGGGTTACGAGGCTGTAAAGCGCGCCCAAAACCATTACTGACTGAATTTCAATGCAAGAGGCGATTGACGTGGGCAAGGGAACATTCATTATGGACTATTAAAGACTAAGAAAAGGTAATATTTAGTGACGCGAGTCAGTTTTGTATTTCTGGCAACCAAAAGTAGTGCCTATGTAAGACGACGCACTCATGAGGAATTCAGCCCTCAGTTTCTGAAACCCACAGAAAGTACCCGACAAAAGTGATGGTATGGGGTTGCATGTCTTCTCATGGTGTTGGAAGACTTCACATCGTTAGCGGAACAGTGAAAGCCATGGATTACATTAAAATACTACAAAATAAATTGCTACCAACTGCGAGAGATCTTTTGGGGAATCAGTCATGGATTTTTCAGGACGATAACGCCCCTTGTCATCGTGCAAAGGTAATCCAGATATGGCTGAAAGACCATACTGTGAATAGAATGGACTGGCCAGGACAGTCTCCCGACCTTAATCCGATAGAGAACTTATGGTTTAAAATTGGTTATAAAATTTCAAAGAAAAAGCCTTCAAACAAACGTGAATTAATTGAAGCTTTAATATTTTCCTTCAACCATATTGTCACGAAAGATATTCTTTTGAAATTGGTGCATTCCATGCCAAAAAGATGTAGAGCCGTAATTACAGCAAACAGCTGGCCCATAATATATTGATTTTCTAACATGTGACAACAATGTAATTTTCAAAATACTTATTAAATATACCATATTTGTCAATTTTCGTGTTATTTTTCTTTGCATATTATGTTATTCTATATTGTTTTATTCTGCACATATTTAACATTATTGTGTTCAGGCAGCTTTACTACAAAAAATATTTTAGTCATTAAGAAACTAGTAGTAGATTTTCAAATCAGCATGAAAAAATACATTAAAATCAATAACAATATTTAAGATAGTGCGATAATTTCACAACGAAAAATGAAGTCAAACACAAAAATTACGCTAAAAATGAGTGTGTTCAGGACTTTTTGCCACCACTGTATATATATCATAATTATAATAGCACTAATTACTGATTAATTGGAAAAATTATGATTTATATTCTTTAAATAATTAGCAGTTTGAAAAAAAAATTAAATTAATTTTTAATTTTAGA
This sequence comes from Trichonephila clavata, assembly GCA_019973975.1. Lineage (NCBI taxonomy): Eukaryota > Metazoa > Arthropoda > Arachnida > Araneae > Nephilidae > Trichonephila > Trichonephila clavata. The sequence goes on along the minus strand of BMAO01020862.1, from coordinate 504,335 downwards.
TTATTTTGTGTCATCATTATCTTCCTTTTTTAACTTTCCTACGAAAGAAATAATAAAAACAATATGAATTGACAATGACAGGCATACGTATCATTTGATGGCTTCAAAAAGCGATTTTTTTAAAACTTTTCCTCAAAGGTTTAATACTTTAATGTGGTTCAGAAAAAAGTAGTCTTGCCATAATTCTTTACAGCCTGTCAAAACTTTGATATCCAACACGGATTTATTTGTTCAGGTATCACTTCCTTTTAGTGATCAATATTCAGTCCATTGTCATTTTTTTAAACGAATAACGAACACTTACTTTGCATAGATATTACTTTCACTATCTTATATTTTAAGGGGGGTGGGCGGAAACTTCTACCTTTTTTCGCCTTAAATTTTCTTGCAGTAAAAGGCAGTATCCTTAAAACTTAATATATTTTTTGACAATGTTTATCTTTTATCTTGTTAAGATTCTTATACAGAGTATTTTTTGCATCAGTTTCCTCATAAGTCTTTTTGAAAGTTTTGGGCATAGCTAATGATTTCATGAATAAAAATTTTGAATAATCATGTAATTAGTTAAAGGTTAATAGATTTAAAAGTTTTCGAATACACATGGTAATAGGATTTTTTTATGTACTCATATATATATACAAACAAAAAGCCTTGATGTGGACTCGGAAAACACGATATATATATATATATATATCGTGTTTATATATACTGCTTGTACGATCTTTATTCAACGAAGACATTTCGGCATTTGCTTGCTAAGAGAAAAACAGGCACTAAGTTTTAGAATCTGGAAGCACTTACAGGCCAGTTGTTTTTCAAATAGACTTCTTATTGGAGAGGTTTATTTTAAAATCATGACGTACGAGGAGTAAAAATTAATGGTTGCAGATAAAAGTTCTGTTTAGGGCCATGTTTCATGCAATCCCAAACTGGGTAATAAATTTAATACTTGAAGATATAACGGAAAATGAAAGTTAAAAGTGGACTAGGGAATTAATTTTAGATCTAATTTAATTATTCTTACATCCCCCTCCCCCAATTTTAAAATTGGAGTCACGGTGGTCCATTTCTCTCTTACAAGCATAATAAATTTTCAATATATACAAAACAGTACATAACATATTATGGAAACACATATTACACACAGTAAGTAGATTTAAGTAATGCGAATAATAAAATCAAAATACCATAAAATAAGCGAAATTGTAACAATAAACAAAATAATAACACTTCTAAGATATTAATTGATAAAAATGAAATTTCTTACACATAAATATACATTAGCCTTTCAAATATAAATTCCATCCAGAAAAAGAGCTCACGTTTCCTCCACAAATCTTTCTTATTATTAGGTTTGTGTTATTGCTAGCACATAGTCTATCTATTTATAATATATGTGTGGAAATTTATTATATTAAACAATAACACAATTTATAACAATACATGATGTACAAATACTCAGGCACCCTCGTAATACTACTTAATTTTGTTACATAAAAATATACATAGCTGAAATACACTGTTAAAATATCAAAGCATGTGCGTGAATAAAATAATATTATTTATAATATGAAAACAGTTTATATAACACTTATGCACTTTTCAACACATCAGACCATATTCCTTTTACATGAATTATAAGAATACTAGCTTTCCTGGCCCGGTGTTGCACGGGCTTTTATCGAGTGCATACATATGTGCATATGTGAAATTAACATTGGGATTAAGTTATACCGAGGGTATAACTTAATCCCCATGTTAATGTCCTCCTTTCTTTCTGACGCCAATACATTTGTGTGTGGGTTTGACGCGTACGATGTGAGTGCATGACCCGTGAGTGCGTGTCATGGCTTTGTCGCTTAACATTTAACCTTCTCTTCACAAATTCAACACTTCCAATATTGTTTTTCGAAATTACTTTGATTTCTTTGTTTCTTTCCTCTCCGCTTAGCCCGGCGTTGCAAGGGCTTTTACCGAGTGAACAACTTCATCCCCATGGAAATTTCGTGTTTCCCTCAGGCCGATAGCACTTATGTGCGCGAAGTGAGTGATTTCTTTAACTATGTCATTAAAACTCCCTTTTTCGAAATTTGTTCTTGCGTTGGTATGGTGTTCTAATTATTAGAGATGGGTGAAAGCTCAGGTGTCGTCCTCGTCACTTGACCATGGTTGAAAATTTCGAGGTCCATCGCCAATAACCCTCGAATAGGCGAACAGTGCGAATTAAAAAATCACTCACTCAGTTTTCAGTTCTTTCGTCGCAATTTTTTAGTCCCCGGAAACGAAAATGTAGCCTTTTTAAAGTTGTTGTTTTAAAGTGTATGTTGAAAAAAGACAGAAAAGTAGAAATTTTTCAAATTTCAAAATTTCACTACTATTTTAAATATTGAAGTAAAATTGTGAGGATTTTTTTGAAATATTCGACACACGGGAAAAATGTTTCATGCAATTATCTTTATAAAAGAAGAAATTATTAAATGATTGATTTAAGCATTTTGAGTGTTTTATTAAAATTTGTTCAAAAAAGTATTTGGCTTTTTTTTTGTTAAAAATCACTGATTCAAAAAGTTTTAAAAATCATTTTTATTTAAAAGTAACGATGTTGATTAATTTCAGAAAAAATCATGAAATATGCGAAATATTTTTGTTTTCTAAAAAAAAAAGTTTTTTTAAATTAAAAAAAAAAGATAGTTTTCGGCATTTTATTTTTTTAATCACTGATTCTAAATATCAATGAACTTTTTAAAAATCATTTTCTTTTAAATTCATCGATATTTATAAAATACAAAATTATACCTTATTAATATTTTTACATTAAAATTGATTAAAAATGTTCATTTAGCAATTAATTGTGACATTCCGTTTGCTTAAATAATGGCAGCACTGACAATTTACGTGGGAAAAATAAACAGAAATGAAAGCTTCTTGTTAGGAATTGTTGAAAAAGATAGAAATTACTTTAAATGATTAAAAATCAGAAAAAAAACCTTTTTGAAGGCAAAAAAAAAATGAAAAGTACATTAAAGTAACAGAGGATCATGTTAAAATAAGAATTTATCAGTAAAATTAATTTACGTGGGAAAAATTAGCAGAAAGAAAAGAAAGAGATCCCTAGATTCGAACTCGCAACGACACGATCCGCTCTACGGTGTAGCGGAAGCGACGCGCTATCCAACTGAGCTACCCAGACCCGTAGCGAAAAATGAAAATAGGCAAAATTAATGAATGGGAGGTTCAAATTGAAATTAATTTTGAATTGGAGGGAATCCACAGGATATTCGCATAACGATTGAAAGATTTCGATTGAAGATTACATTTAAATGTATTGCAAAAAATTTATTGATCTTTGATATTTTAATAAAAAGGAATTAATAATAAAGAATATATAATATGAACATAGCTTTTTTTTTCTAAGGAAGTTATGCAAAAAAAAGTTTCGAAATGGGCAAATTCTTCGATTTTATTATGAAATTATATGTCAAAAAAAAAAAGAAATATACATTAGGCATTATTTTAAAGTAAACTATAAGTTTTATGAAAGAAAACAAAAAATTTTATACTGATAAATATTTAAAATGAATCTCAGAAATGCATTGAATAAATTTTTTCATCTTAATGTGACATATATAATTATTTAATTTTGAAAATTATATACAGAAAAATAGACGAAAATTGAAGGAAAAATACCTTTTTCACTCGCATTTTTTTTATATGTCAAAAAAAGAAATATACATTAGGCATTATTTTAAAGTAAACTATAAGTTTTATGAAAGAAAACAAAAATTTCGATAATGATAAATATTTTAAATGAATCTCAGAAATGCATTGAATGCATTTTATCATTTTAATCTGACAGAAATAGTTATTTAATTTTGAAAATTATATAAAGAAAAATTGACGAAAAAATAACTTTTTCACTCGCATGTTTTTTTTACTCGCCAAAGTTACTGATTTCCCCCTGTTTAAGGCAGAATTGTTTTAGCGTAACCCTTGAGTTAGATGCGGTCGACGGCGAAACATTTCAAAAGTCTTTGGCGCAAAGCTAATTTTCGACGCCAATGTTTGGCTAAATGTAAAATCACGTATTATTAATTATTTTAAAAATCATTAACTTCATTTTTAGGGCAGAATTTTTAAGTTAATGCTCTCAAACTTCACAAACTATTTGCAAAAATAACGTACTTTGAAATAAAAAATGTACAAAAACTATTATTTAAGTTATTTCTCAGAAAAACAGCAGTTTACAAAAATCACAAAATGTTTTTTAAAATCCGTAATTTTGAAGCAATTTTTTCAATCTTAGTATATGTTACGTATAATATTGCTGTACACACGGAAAAAGGTTTTGTGAGATTACCTTCATAAATGAGGAAGTTATTGAATGTGAAGTAATAATTGGGACTACTTCTTAAAAATTCTTTTAAAAAAAAGTTTTGGTAATTTTATTTTTTAAATGAATGGATCTAAAAGAGAAAGGCTTGAAGGTAATTAGTGTAGAATATCGATTTAATAACACGAAAAGTAATTCATACCCAACGATTTAGAAATAATTTTCATAAAAACGCATCAATTTTAACACTATTTTAAAAAATTCGAAAAAAATAGAAAATATCGTTATTTTACAAAAAAAAATTATACCGTGTCGTGGCGAAATAAATGATATTTCCGATTCTGTAATTATTTTTTGTCTAATTTCGACACCGAAAATTAGATGACAATTTTAATATGGTGGAAAACGTAAGATTACCATTGGGCCGAAACGGAAGGGAAGTTCCGCCAAGTAAACAACCGGCAGGAGTAAAACAATTAGGCGTTTTAAGGTTTTTAATTAATATCTTTTTAACTAATTACAATATCGGAATATAAATAGGCAATACGGCTTCCCCGGAAAATTCCCGATCTTTTGGTACCTTCCGCGGTTTTCTGCGTGGTGCTGTTCGTAAGAAGATAGACGCACATATATAGATAGATACGTTTGTTTACCTTCGAATTTTAATAGTGTACTAGCTTTCATGGCCCGGCGTTGCACAGGCTTTTACCGAGTGCATACATATGTGCATATGTGAAATTAACATGGGGATTAAGTTATACCGAGAGTATAACTTAATCCCCATGTTAATTTCCTCCTTTCTTTCTGACGCCAACACTTTTGTGTGGTTTTGACGCGTACGATGTGAGTGCATGACCCGTGAGTGCTTGTCATGGCTTTGCCGCTTAACATTTTCCCTTCTCTTCACAAATTCAACACTTCCAACATTATTTTTCGAAATTACTTTGATTTCTTTGTTTCTTTCCTCTCCGCTTAGCCCGGTGTTGCACGGGCTTTTACCGAGTGAACAACTTCATCCCCATGGAAATTTCGTGTTTCCCTCAGGCCGATAGCACTTATGTGCGCGAAGTGAGTGATTTCTTTAACTATGTCATTAAAACTCCCTTTTTCGAAATTTGTTCTTGCGTTGGTGTGGTATTCTAATTATTAGAGATGGGTGAAAGCTCAGGTGTCGTCCTCCTCACTTGACCATGGTTGAAAATTTCGAGGTCCATCGCCAATAACCCTCGAATAGGCGAACAGTGCGAATTTAAAAATCACTCACTCAGTTTTCAGTTCTTTCGTTGCAATTTTTTGTCCCCAGAAACGAAAATGTAGCCTTTTTAAATATAGTTGTATGTTGAAAAAAGACAGAAAAGTAGAAATTTTTCAAATTTCTTTGGGAATTTTATTTTTTAAATGAATGGATCTAAAAGAGAAAGGCTTGAAGTTAATTAGTGTAGAATATCGATTTAATAACACGAAAAATAATTCATACCCAACGATTTAGAAATAATTTTGAGAAAAACGCGTCAATTTTAACACTATTTTAAAAAATTCGAAAAAATTAGAAAATATCGTTATTTTACAAAAAGAATTATACCGTATCGTGACGAAATAAATGATCTTTCCGATTCTGTAATTATTTTTTGTCTGATTTGAGCACCGAAAATTCGATGACAATTTTAAGATGGTCGAAAACGTCGGATGACGAAAAAAATTTTTTTCCACTCGCATTTTTTTTTTACTCGCCAAAGTTACTGATTTCCCCCAGTTTAAGGCAGAATTTTTTTTAGTGTAACCCTTGAGTTAGATGCGGTCGAAGGGGAAACAGGTGAAATGGCTTTGGCGCAAAGCTAATTTTCGACGCCAATGTTTGGCTAAATGTAAAATCGCGTATTTTAAATTATTTTAAAAATCATTACCTTCATTTCAAGGGCATAATTTTTACGTTAATGCTCTCAAACATCACCAACTATTTGCAAAAATAACGTACTTTGAAATAAAAAATGTACAAATTACAACTTTTTAAATTTATTTCTCAGAAAAACATAAGTTTACGAAAATCACAATTTTTTTTTAAATCCGTAATTTTGAAGCAATTTTTCAATCTTCGTATATGTTACGGATAATATTACTGTACACACGGAAAAAGGTTTTGTGAGATTATCTTCATAAATGACGAAGTTATTCAATGTGAAGTAAAAATTAAGACTACTTTTTAAAAATTCTTTAAAAAAAAAGTTTTGGGAATTTTATTTTTTAAATGAATGGATCTAAAAGATAAAGGCTTGAAGTTAATTAGTGTAGAATATCGATTTAATAACACGAAAAGTAATTCATACCCAACGATTTAGAAATAATTTTCATAAAAACGCATCAGTTTTAACACTATTTTAAAAAATTCGAAAAAAATAGAAAATATCGTTATTTTACAAAAAAAAATTATACCGTGTCGTGGCGAAATAAATGATCTTTCCGATTCTGTAATTATTTTTTGTCTAATTTCGACACGAAAATTAGATGACAATTTTAATATGGTGGAAAACGTAAGATTACCGCTCGGCCGAAACGGAACGGAAGTTCCGCCAAGTAAACAACCGGCAGGAGTAAAACAATTAGGCGTTTTAAAGTTTTTAATTAATATCTTTTCAACTAATTACAATATCGGAATATAAATAGGCAATACGGCTTCCCCGGAAAATTCCCGATCTTTTGGTACCTTCCGCGACTTTCTGCGTGGTGCTGTTCGTGAGACGCTAGACGCACATAGATAGATAGATACGTTTGTTTACCTTCGAATTTTAATAGTGTAGAAGATAAGATAACAATATAAGTATATAAGAGCTCTTTTATGTATCTCGATTTGAAAAGTGGAATCATCTCTAGAAAGAAATGTATCCTTACTTAAAGTAATTACTTTTCAACAGCACATATAAATTAGTGTAGTAAATGTTTTCACCATATTCACTTTTACTTCAAATCATCACATGAAATATTTTAAATCTCTCCGTAACTTTTTAAGATTATTCATTTCATAGACAAATTTTTCTTCTTCGCATTTCACTTCAGTAACATAATTTATATCATACTAATAGCAACATATCTCTCTGACAAATCTGCGTGATCAAATCACAGATGTTCAGGGATGTTAATATGAAAACACAATAACAGGTACACAAATCAAACTAAATAAGTTTGTCCTCTTAACGCTTCAAGACATATACAAAATCGTAATGATCGAATTATCTTCGATCCACTGTATCATTTCAAAAATAAAGTTCAGATTGTTAAATTACTTGAATTTTAGACAAGGAAATTTTCGAGAAACAGTGAATCCTGATATGTGACCAGTATATCAAAACACACAATTTCAAGATGAGAAATTTTTTAATTTAAATTTATTAAAGTTATTGATGAATAAAATATTTAACAAAATAATAAAGTTCAGTGGATAAAAATAATGCAATGTGACTTTAATTTTGTTTCTCCTCATAATCAGTTTCCTTAATATTAGTACATTAGAGTCATTTCTCTAATAACTAACTTTATATCTTTCAACTTTATAATCCCTTTACTATCATATAAATGATATAATTCCTTTAACAATTTAAAATAAAATAATGAAGTACACTAAAATTTCTCCAATTTTTATATAATAAAACACACAATATCCACTTTCTCTTTTAAATGTACTCATTATCATTTAACACAAATTATACTCTGTAAAAATTTAATATCATTCAAATTACTTTTCCTCTCCATAAAGTCTTGTTAAACAAAATTCAGTCACTTCTGTATTACACAATACATTTATTTTCTTTTTTTCTTTTTATTTTGGATATTTTGTTGAATGTAATTCAAGAAAAAGTTTTCAGATGAATGAAAATGCCTTAAACGGATTATATGAACTAATTCAGTCTCATTTTGATTAAGGGCATTCGGTCTATCTATTTCAAACAATGCATCTGAATATTTTCTTAACACTGTGTAAGGGCCTGAATAAGGGGGACTTAATTTCCTTGTATTGGGGTATTGAAATTCCTCATACATTACTAAGTTACCAACCTTGAAATCAGCTTCCTGAAATTTTTTGTCATATCTAATTTTATTTATGTTATAATATTGTTCGGTTCTTTATATATTTCATATACTAAGAGAATATAATTTTATTATATTAAGAGATATATTTCATTATCTCTTAGTGAAATTTCAAAAGGTAAATTGCCATACGTTAAATAGCTTGGAGGAAAGCCTCTTATTGTATGTCGAGTTTGATCATATTGATAGGTTACTTTTTTCTAAAAGTTTTGTCCATGGAACTTTACTTGTGTTATTACTAATTTCGCATTTTAAGCGGGTAATGATAGTTTGATTTACTCTTTCTACTTTTCCATAAATTTGCGGTCGATGAGAAGTAGTTAATAGCTGAGTAGCATTGTTATGATTTAAGAAATGTTTGAATTTTGAAAGAGGTAAATGCAGTATTTCTGTCACTTAATATTTTTTCTGGTATATGATATTTTGGAAGATTTGTCTCAAACAATTAATATATGTATCAGTTGTTGCCTTTTTTGAAGGGAATGTACAAATATACCTGGTGGCATGATCTATAATAATTTGCCAATATTCCTTTACTGAGTTATATTAATTTAACTATCTATTAATAAAAGTTCAAACATTTTTTAACATAAGGTGAAGTGATTGCATCAGTCCGTATTTTTTCTGATGTGATTTCTTTTAAATTGACACGTTTCACAGTGTTTTATATAATTTTTTACATCAGTTATAATTTTTATCCAGTACCATTGTGGTGATATTAATTTTAACATGATAGCTACACGAGGATGACTTAATTTTTCGTGTGTTATTTCTATTAGTTTCACTCGAAGTGATTTGGGTACACTTATTTTAAATAAACCTTGTCTTTTCACAACGAAAACACTCTCTTAAAATATTTAGGATCTGATATATTTTCTAAATTTTGAAAATGAATCATCTCATTGATATCTAATAAAGGTTCTGGGGTTCGTAATGACGTCGAATATCTTTGCGTTCGAGTCCGGTGTCCAGACTTTCATTTCCTATTGTAACTAAACTTGCAAACTCAGCCTTGCAAAAATATAATTGCAATAAGAAATTTCATTGGCGATTGCATTTTGAGGCATCTTTGTCACTTTGTAAGATGGTGCACAATTTGCACTTTCCACATTCAAGTTGCCATCATAAAACACTAGACGCAATGTGAACCATTGAAAAAAATGTGGATTTGTTACGGAATTGCAAAGGATTTTAGTCATAATCAAATGAGTGGACCATTACGTATAAACATTCAATTGATGCATTTCATAGAACTTTGCAAGATTTAAACTGCAGAGAGAAAATGTTCGGCGTTGCTTGTATGACGTTCAGACAGACATTGCCAGTCATTCCTCGCACTACTTTTGTTCACGAGATTAACGCATGTTTAAAACAACCGTTTTAATGGCGAGACGTCAAATCACTTCGATTGACCGTAATAACGAGAGTACAATTGCAAGTTTATCAATCGGAGTAAATATTCGATATTGGAGACGATGAAGTAGATCTGAATCCTAATACATAATGTATCAAACAACCAGATAATTTCTGTATTGTTGCTCAGACAAAAAAGAACTGATTGAGAGTGTCTTCCCGGATATACTGTATAAATATTTAGATATTGATTGGATTCGTAGTCATGTTATTTAATCATAAAAAGTGTTGATATTTACAAATTAAACTTCCAAATATAGAGTTGTTGCCTGGTGATCCAATGCCTTTTAAATTAATCGACACTATTGTTGATGAAAACAAAACTATAAATATTCCCACTGAGTTTTTAAATTCTCTGGATATTTCAGGAACTCCACTCACAATCTGCCGTTGACGATTGGTTCACTGGTTATTCAGCTGCGTGACTTAAATCCACCTAGCTTATGCAACGGTAAGCGTCATTAAAAGAATTACCGTGAAACTTCTTGATGAAAACATTTTGACTGTAAAGTTTAAGGAGAAATTGTCCTGTTGCCCCGTATTCCAATGATATCGTCAGACATTCAAAACAATAACATTCAAAAGGCTTCAATTCCCGATTCGTTTGGTTTTCGCGATGAGCATGAATAAATCTCAATGTCCAGCTGATGCTTGGACTTTAAAAATCAATGTTTCTCGAATAGGCGACTATACTGCTTGCCACCGTAAATGCAACACCAAGAAAGACAAGAGACAGCACAACAAAATTTATTTTGTATATAAATTTATTTTGTTATATTTTGTATTTAACATGTTACCAAGTATCAAATGATTAAATTTATAGACTTCTGTGAAGTGTGGTTCCTGCCAGAATCAGTATCCAGAGTAGCCGACATTGTTGGAGATCACCGCTGCCACACGCCTCGGCATTGATTCGAAGAGACTTTGGATGTGTTCTTGGGTACAACAGACCAAGCAGCTTCCACACGTTGCCAAAGTTGATCTGGTGTGGTAGCTGGGGGTGTAATCTGGGTCAATCGTTGATCAACCATGGGCCACATGTTTTCTATCGATATTGAATAGTGCCATGGAACACAGAAACACCAAAGCTTACACATTATTTAAAGATCATTTAAGGTAGCTCTTGTTTCAATACATATAAAAGAAAACAGTAATCGCTTTCTTTTAAGGGATATAGTATCATTCAATATAAAACTTTGAAATTTTAATTTTTAACTTTGAATGTTTAATTTTTAGAAATATTATGTTACATAGTTATTAATTAATAATTTTTTGCATTACTTGCCAGTAATTGTCAATTGTGATTTATTTTACAAGTTTAAACGACACTCCACGTCATTTTAAAAATGACTTTGCGTTTCAATGTTTAACACATTCATTACACTCCATGAGATTTGTGATTTCCTCAGACTAATATTATTTCTTTAAAATGTCGTTCTCTCTGTGAAAAAATACAGAGTCTGATGAAATTGCAAAATTTTCTTACTTTTAATTGTATATTGAATGAGATATTTAGAAAATAGAATATGATTATATCTTTCTCATGTGAAATTTGTTTTTCCTAATTTATACAAAATTCTATCTTGCTGAAGGAAAAATAAGATTAATTTCTTGTGCAATAATGTATGACAAAATAGGGATGATTTCAAAGCATCAGTTTTAAGTAGATTAGATGCACGGTGTATCAGAATGAAATTTTTAATTTGTTCAATGCTTTTCGCTTCCGCAGTTCTACTCAGCGGGATATCACATTTTCTCACAAAGCACCTTCATCACAAAAGAGAGTTCCTTCCGAGATGAAAATATTTCTCTTACAAAAATGTAGCAACAAAGAAAGACACCATTCTCGTTTCCAAAATTGGATTTAAAGCTATTTCCAGCAACGACGTGGTATTTATGTGCGATGTCAATTAAATTCTTTTGTCATAAATGTATTTCTTTTGAAGGAGCTTATTATTTACCAGTAGACTTGACAGCATTCCACCTATGAGTTAAAAGCGATCGGGAAACCAATTGATCGAGTTCTCTTTATTTGTAACAATGACAAACCTACATTAAAGGAGAAAAGGAACTCACTCACTCACTCACTCACTCATCACGATATCTCCGGAACTATTAAACCTGCAGATTTTAAAATTTGTAGACATGTTCCTTTGTTGGAGTAGATATCCGATAAGAACGGAGTTTTTTTTTTTTTTGCGAAAGTCCACCCCCAAAGGGCGTTGTAGGAGCTTAAGGGGCGTTATAAAAAATATTCCCGTTTTTGAGCTATAAGACGTACAGGTTTGAAATTTAGTAGGCATTTTACTTTCATGGAGTAGAGATCCGCTACAAGAAGGAAGTTGCAGAAATCGACCCCCAAGGGTCATTGCGTGACTTAAAAGGAATTATAAATAAATATTCCCGCGTTTATGAACCAGAACAACAGACCTGAAATTTGGTAAGTGTATTTATTTCATGGAGTTGAAATTCTCTACAAAAGTGGTTTTGCAGCAGTAGACTCCCAAGAGGCGCTGCTGGGGCCTAAGGATAAACATTCCCGTTTTGGAACAATTTGACCCACCGACTTGAAAATTGGAGGCATGTTTCGTTCATGGGGGATTCTTCTAAAATCTGTTTTGTTGAAGTCGACCACCATAGCACTTGCTAGGGGTTGGTGGAGTCTTAGAGAAAAAAAAATTCATTTTGGAATTGTTAAACCCACATACTTGAAATTTGTTAAGCATGTTTTTTTTTGTTAAATATAGATTCACTATGAATGGATTTATGGAAATCGACTGCTGTGGAAGCGCGGGAAATTACTGGGGTGCATTGATAAAAATAAATCCTGTCTTCGAACTATTAGATCTACAAGAATGAAAATTCGTATGCACGTTTCTTTTGTTGAATTGAAATCCGCTAAGAACGGGTCTTTCGGAAGTCGACTTTTCAAGAGGGTAATCGGGCTTACTGATAAAAAAAATTCTGTTTTTGAACTATTACATTTAGACTTTAAATTTGTCAATCATCCTTATTTTGTTGAGTAGAGGTCCACTGAAAATGGGCTTTACGGAAATCAATTTTAGGGGAGGAGGTTACAGGTGCGTAAAAAATATTTCTACTTTAATTTTAGATAGGGTGTTTCAGAATTCCTGTCTTTTTTTAAATCAAGTGACTGGAGTTATTAGAATGGTTTTTAATATAATTGAGCGCTCAATGCTAGGAATTAGATATCAATAATTAATAAGTATAAAACAGTATATATTTATACAACACTATGAAAAAAGCAGCGAAGCGGGTGGCTGATGAATGATAAACGAACCTAAAGGGAGATTATAATAAGGCTGTATTTTTTTTCCCTTTTTCGTAGTCTCTTTACTTCAGAGTATCTCTTTCCTTTATGTTCACACAATTAAACATGTATGCTGATTTCTTTTTTTAAGATTTTAATACCTTTTCATATAATTTGTTTATTTACACCTAAAATGAAATAACTTTATAATTTTTTAAGTGAATGAACATAAAAGTATCTAATATTTTAATTTATGTTAAATTTCCTAATTTAAATTTATGCTATTCATATATTAAATCACCTTACATTCGGATCTCTATTTATCGACGTCGGTAAATCCTGAATAGATTTCTTTTTGGAGAAAGTTCAATAAATAAAGATTTGTCTTTTAATATATACTATGTGTGATTTTGATTCCATAAAAAAAATTAGGAAATAGAGAAATTCGCAAACCAAAGTTTCATAAAATGAAGGCCTGGCTGTGTAAGCTTTCTTTAATCATTTAACAACATTACTTGGAATTTGCATACGTAAACATTTATTTCTAAATAATAAGTAATTTCAATAATATCTTTCAATACTAATAGTGTTCAACAAATTTTAAATCATACAGAAAAATCCTTACATATATTACTAAAACTAAGATACCGCCTTTTGTTATTCGTTTTATAATGATTAAATGTATATGCAGTTGTCTACATGATAAAGAATTCATTGCAGAATTTACATACAGTAATTTAGTTATCTAAAGTACTTATTTGTTATTTTAAAAGAATTTTTAATTTATATGTTGCGTGTTAGAATCGTTCTAAAAATTTAAGTGCGATTCAGGCAGTAGGATGCTTAATTAATTGGAGATATAATTTATAGAGTTTATTTTACTTAAATACGAACTACGCACAAGACATGTAATTGAAAGAAGTCAAAATATACGCAGCGCAATTTTTGTAGAACATGTTGAAGAATTATGTAATGAGAAATTAGGAATTGCATGATTTTTTTAGCTTAAAATGTTTAAATTAATTTTAACATTTATTAAAAATTATTTTAAGAAAACTAAACTTAGTAAACATTTTTAAATTTCATCTATTTTGCACAAAAAGTAATGGTTATTTGTTTAAAATTACCTAATTGAAGTAATATACAAATTTAAAATCCCAAAACATTTTAAATCTATTGCTTAAAATAAATTAGAAAATCGCATATTTAGAGGTAAAGTTAATAAACTAATTAGACGGCTCCATCACATTATTTCAGTAAATATCTTAATAGAGCAAATATCTTAACTTTGAAAATATCTTCTAAGGTAAAAACTATCTTAATTAATTGCGTAAATATTGTCTTAAATAAATTAAATGCATTTAAATATAAACCAGATATTCTGAATCCTCTTTAGGTAGTATCCTTACGAACGTTTTCGTAAAAAGACGATTATAATTTATCGTTTGTCAAACATTTGTCGTGCTACTAGTGGTGCAATTGCTATTTTTATAGAATCTATTTTTTGCAGTTTTTTTAAATCCTTTTTTTTAATTATTGTCTTATTAAAATGCGGTTTCTTATGACAAAGCGGCTTTTTAACACTGGGCATGTTCATAACTCAGAAACGAAACTTAACTGCTCAAGAAGGTTTGAATTTAATTGAACCAGTATCGCATTTTATTCTTTCACACGTCTATCCATCTATGGCAGCGTTTCTCAAACTGTGGGGGGGGGTCAAACCTAGGGGGCACGACAACCCTACAAACGGGGGTGCAAGCTTATGGAAAATAAAATGTTTAATAGAATTAATTTACTGGAATGAAATAAAACAAAATATTTTTAACATCACAAAAAATAGACGTTTACTCTGATATAATTTATATATATCATCTGGCGATATTACCTTCCACTTTCATTCACACTTCCACATTCATCAAATGCTCATTGCCTATATCTTTGATACTATAACCAAATAAAAAAAAACTTTGTTTCTTTTGCTGTAATCCCATGATGAAAGATTTTTTTTTAAGTTTTCGTTTTAAACCTAAAATATACTACTCTTTGAGAGATAAAACCCAGACCTAGAGAAAAATTCTTGGAAGGTAAAAAATTCATCACTAATATTATTATTGGAATACTATATATGAATTGTAGAAAGAAAAAGAAGTCTTAATTCACTTTTCACCAACGAGGCAGGATATATTTGCTGATCATCTGTTTGACCTTCGAATTTAATTTCTCAAAGGGAAGCTGTAAATGATGTATTTCTGTTGAGCTTTTTACTATGTAAAAGAGTTTTACGATTTTTTGAAAAGCGCAGAGAACGTTTTGAAGGATTATATGTGTTTGGCTAAGATTTAATTTTTAGTATTCTGAAACTTATAAATCGCAATGAAAAACTTTTTACGCTATTATTTTTTAGAACTAACAGCCATATATTTATATTGAATAAATACACTTTTAAACCGAGAGCGGTCGCGTGAGGTGCAGAATCACCCTGGGCTTATGAAATCGTTAATTCTGGGAAAACTGTTTATTTGTTACTAATGTGTCCTCTTGACAGTATCCTCCTATATGGCGGTCTTAATGTGAACTAAAATGCATTTTTCACATTTCTCCCTCTTTTTTTTGAGAGTAGTAACCGATTTTTTTTTTGTTTTTTTTTTGTGGCAATATTAAGGTACTTGTTTTAACCGAGTTTCCCGTGCGACCACTTTTGTTCAAAAATATTTTCTATGAACATGCTACATTTTTCCCCTATGAACAACTTTATGGCTTTTATTGCTGTGTTGTACGACTTACTATCGTTTATAAATGTAAATGTAAATGAGCAGAATATAAAAAAGGAAATAGGCATCTGTGATCTTTCTTGACGGAAGTTGAAACTGATCAAGTAAGGGAAAAACCTGCTGAAATAATGCATATCAGTAATCCTATTGAAAGTAAATTTGAAATAGCGATAAACATGAAAAGAAAGGAAAATTTTCAATTACTACTTAAAAAACTCCATCAAGAAAAATATGAAGCCATAAGTGTATCGTAAGACAGACTTCACTCTGTCAAAAAGACACAAGAAAGGAAAGGTTCAACAAGATATTTGTCGATCAGCAAAGGATAAAGAAACTGCAATAACGTCAATAAAATATGACAGTTTTGCTTGCAAATAACATTCCTGTAATGTTTATGAAAAGTGCCTAAGATTTGTATCCCTTATTAAGGTGACGTATATTCGAAACATTTTAGTTCAATTTTATTGGATTTTTTCTCAAATTTTCAAAGAAAAATTGATAACTCCTTGAAAGTAAGCAAGTACATTTTTTTTCTCTTAGTTAAATTATTTACTGGAATTGTGACTTTTATCGTGTGCAATAAAAATAATTATAAAACAAGGATTGGGATGACTCAGTCACCCCGCGTGACCTTTAACGTTACTTATGGAGTGCTCGCTTGCTACCGGGCTAAAACATTTTTCGGTAACTGGGACGTCTGGGACAAGGAAAAATGAACTTTTAATGCTTCTTTCACTCACTTAAATTAAAAGCAACGAAAGTAAAATTTTTTTTGTTGAATTATCTGCATATTTATGTACCTGTTAATGAAAAAAAAATCCTTTTTAAATTACAAATCAATTTGTACGAGCAATAATTAATCAATAACTATTTTTTTTTATTTTCAAGGCATATTCTTACGTTTAGGTTCACTTTGCATAAAATCTACTGCATATACAACTATAAAATTTTACAGTGTTTTTGAAACATAACAATCCATTAAATGAAAGAAATGAAATCTTAAGAAATACATTTATAAAAATTTACGTGTCTGCTTACAATGTTCGCTTACAACTTAAAAAATTTTCCATGATTTTGTTTTAATCTACTACTGAAAATACTTAATACCGTGAATTACAACTAATGCGTAAATTATAAAATATTAATTCAAGATAGATTCGGTAGCTATAGAAGTATTGACTAGACCAAAACTGATTAGAATTGTACAAGGTACAGCATTTTTACATATTATGCGCAGATGTTGTCCAGACTCACGTAGACGTACGCGAGAATGTCATATGTGATGTTTATGATAGAGAGCAACATAGAACAGATTATTTTTCAAATAACATTTGTACTTTTAGAAATATAGATGATGGAGGAAATATAAATATCTTTCTCTCGCTTTAAATAAATATCATTTCGCAATCTGTTCCAATTTAAAAATTAGAAAAAGGAAAAATAACATGTAATAAACCTATTGCTTAAAATATATATTACTTAAATGTTCGATACACAAATTTAATACTTATCTTGTTAATTTGTACGGTTTATAATTAAAATTGTATTGTAGCTTTAGCACCAAAGTGCATTATTATTACATTAAATACATTATTATTATACAAGGGGGGGGCGCTCTAGAAATTATGATTGAAAATTGGGTCACCAGTGGTAAAAGTTTGAGAAGCACCAATCTATGGCTATATTTTCTCTGTAAATTCCGGATAATAGGGGGTCAAGTGTCAAAACATTCAGGTCATCTGCATCGCATGCAAAAAGTACAAAGGGGTATTAGTTTAGAATACTCTTAATTTGTGTTATTAAGACCTAAATACCTTCCTTTGTTAACTTGGCATTTACCACAACTCACTTAATGTGACACTTAAAGAATTTGATTCCGGCTTTCCAGTTACTCCCAAAAGGAGGAGTCTTGGGTGAAATGCGTTTTTAATATATTCCTTCACTACTCAAATATCCAGATACACTTTGATCAGAATTTCCTTGCTACGAGTAAATCATGTACTATTTTAAGTTCTTTATAAGTGTATGAGAAATGTCTGTCATTAACAGAAAATGTACAAGAAATGCTGACTACAAAGCGCAGCTTATAAAATCGAAATGCTTAGTTTATAAAATCAAATCAAATCAAATATCATCGGCGAAGGATTTATATATAAGTAAGAGAATGCTTTTTTAATCCCAAATAGTACAACAATGAAATTACAACACACGATATCATTCACATTAATTTTTAGAGCTGAAAACACTTTTAACTGTCTTTGCAAGTAAACCAGGGACAGAACACTCTATTCTACGTACTGCCATTTATTTTAGACAGCACATTGTTGAATTTATGGTCATTCAACTTGTTACCACGGGTCGGTTTGGAATTATAGTAAACTGCAGTGCTGTATGCTGCCTTAGTAGCGTCACTGAAGCTATTTAATTATTTCACAAATTCATAACCTTTACTGAAATAGCCTAATAATCTCAGTGTTGTTAATTAATCCTGAAGTACCCGAAACTGCTTCCAGCCGTTACCTTCTCTTTTTGTAAAATATCGTATCCAAGTAAATCACCAATCAAACTAATTTTTCATACAAGTTTTGGCTCTAATTGTGACTGTAACTACTTAGGCAGTTGGATTAAAAATACTGGTTTTGATTCAATACGTTTGACGTTGTGAAAGCTGTATCAATATTAATAATAATGTAGAAGCCTAAAAGATATTTTTTTAATCAGTTATAAAATATCTAGCGATTTTGATCAGTGATTGCCAAAGCATTGTACATAATCTACTTGTAGCTCTAGGGAATTATTTGGGTGGATAGCGTTAAGGGTGACCGATGCTGAATAATTCACTTCTTGTGTCATGAGGCATTCTGTTTTTCAAGAGTTCAATTCTGCAGTAGAGTTGGTACTGATTGATTTCAAGACGATTTATCTGTTAAATCACTCACTTCAAGCTCTGAAAATATTGGGGCTCTTGTTTCTAAAGAAAAATACCAAATACTGGTCCAGATTTGTATCATAGTGAAGGCAATGTTCAGTCCAGTGAAGTCCCTGAAAACTGGTTTCGAATGGAATCCACTACCTACTCTCACAAAATTAAAAAAAGTTTTTTGATGACATAAAATGAGTTCCATCCTTCTCTTTACGTCATACAAAAAAGTTTTTTATTACATTTAAAATTTAATACTATCTATCTAATTTCAGTTCCTTTTGTTATTTACAGTTTAATTAAAATTGATTTCTCTCTCTCTCTCTCTCTCTCTCACACTTAATAGAATTTAACTTTATAGGCATAATTAAATATATGGTGGTTTATACAAATTAGTAGTTCCTTTGATTGGTCCCTCACAGTAAGGATCAAAAAAGGCATGGTAGCTCAGAAGTTCGCCCACCACTATTTCAGATTCTTCTGAATTAAGAAAGGGGATAAATGTTGTCCACAACTTGGTATAAATCTGGAAATCAATGCATCATTTGTGCAAAAAACCATGTCTCCACTTCTTAGAATTTCCGTTAACCGATCTTTAAACTGTAACTCAGAACTTGGGAGACTCGGTGACAGACGAAATGACAGACAGACTTTTATGAAATTATCTGTTAAATGAACTGCATCATTTTCTGAACCCAGACTAAAACTACGTTCGTTTTAACTAAAGCAGTTTAAGAAGTATGCTATCTAAAATGTCGTTAGAGTAAAAATCGCTGAAAAATTGAAAAATTCGCTGTCACAAATACCTAATAAAGTGGTAGAGGATAAAAATTTTCATACTTTCAAAAACATGCTAGTCATTATTTAACCAAGTGATATGGATTTTTTATAGTTTTACTTCTCCACATCTGTAATAACTCCCCCTCTCTTTGATGTTGAGTTTCATGACACCCTGCATAGAAAACCACAATGATTCAAATCATTTAGGTGTTAATGTATTTGAATTGGTTGGAATAAATGTCAAACAGTTATGAATAAATTAAAATTCATTATTATTAAAAATGTATTCAAAATTCATCATTTATCTAGTAAAATATGTAAATATTAATTTACAAGAAATATTTAGAGGGGATTATATCGAATAAAATTATCTGTAAAAGTAGATGCGCCTTGAAATGTTTCTTCTTAAACATTCTTAAATAGAAATGACAAAAACACATTTCTAGATTAGTAATAAAATTTAAAAATATTAAAATATAAATTTTTTAAAGTATATCTGGCTTTTGTTTTACCATAACTTCAATTTACTTCATTCAGGTGACTTATTTTAAATGTTTTTTAAATAAAAATCCATTACCCTGAAAATTGCAATAGAAAAGGACGATCAATATTTCTGCATTGTTTTCAAATCCTTTCAATCCTGCTTGGTTCAAAAATGCTAAATGAAAACAAGAGATGTCGTCTCGTTTTGTTTCACAAAAGAAAATACTATAGATGGCTTTCACCGAAAAAGAAAGGAACCAATATTTTCCTGCGCCCATTTGCACGAGTTGTCGCAAGATTGGTTAAAATAAAATGTAGTTATTATTTATTGACATAATGTAGTTTTTATTTGTATTTTTACAATTGGATTCTATTTACTGCTACGAAATTGAGAATGGCGGAATGGAGTGCCAAAATAACGAACGTCATTTCTTTTCCAGCTTTCACACACACATAAGAGCGTTTTTAAAAATTTTCTCTTTTCCGTAAGAAATATTCCTTCTGCGTGACATACCTTTTGCAAGGTTTAAAGGTTTTTGACAGTTTGTCGCATTTGCTCGAGAACAATTTAAAGAAGAAAAAATCATATCTCTCAGTAACATATAATTGGACGAAACTTCAAAATGTATTTCCGTCATATTTTCAGTAAAATGCAATCCTTACTTTTATTTTTTTTTCTAAAATAAAAAATATATATTTAGAAGTAAAGAATAAATTTCAGTATCATTTTGTTTTTCAAAAAAATGAAACCAAATACACCTTTTAAATGTATATATTTCAAGAATGTATATTCGCTTTTAGAAACCCATCAACGTCCGAAATCAGTTGATTAATACAAATAATTATATCACTTTATTTTATTTAAGCTAAAATTCATATGCAATATTTGAACTTTCTGCTCTTCGAAATTTAAATTATTAATATTTTCGTTAAGTTTTCCACCTACAGAATTTCTTTGTTTAGATGCACTATACAAAGACTGAAATTTATAATATAAAACCTGTTTAAATATATGTTCTTTTTTGTGTAGATATTGTATTTATATTCTAACAGTACTCAAAACGAATATATATTACATTTTTTTGCAAAACAAAATTTTAAAAATTAAATCAGAAAAGAAAGACTGAGGCCTTTATTTTTTGTAAAACTTACAATAATGTAGAAATAATAACGCAGTGATAGTTGACTGAGACATAAATTATGCCCTTTGTGGTAAGAAACGGCAACATGAAATGCCAAAAAATATTGAAAACCGAATGAAGAGGAATTATTGTAGACCAAATAAAACAAAGGCATTTCAAAACAAAGGTGTTTTGTACAAACATCTGTTGTGGACAAAAGAGCGAACAATAAATATCGCCAAATTACATGATGGTATTTAGATTCATACTTATGCGAATTTATTTAGCGTCATCTACATAAAGGTAGCTAATTTGTCGTGATTTCGAATGCAATTATGGACTTTAGTGAAATTCAGTAATGTACTAGCTATATTCAATCTTTCGTTTATTTAAAATGTATAGCTTTTTTTAAATACAGGAATTAAACTTTCTAAATAATCTGCTATTCATAAACATTAATGTTGTTGTGGTTACTTATGCCACTTTTCTGACGATGTCAGATCAAGGCCCACGAAATTCATCTTGGCAAGGGGCTAGTGGTAAGGCCTGCTGTTAGCTTTAGCTTTGAGCACCCGGCAGGTGACAATAGATTTGGCTCGATTCCACCTCAATTTTGAAAGAGAATACCCAGGGAGTGGTCAGAGGTCACCGACCTCTCTTCCCCTTCCACCAACCTCACGAGAGGACATGTGACTCGATGGCTATTTAGAATGCTTCCATGCCGCAAAGGCACTATACATTTACAAACATCCATGACTTCTCCTGAATTCGAATCCAGTTCCTACGGCACCGCACTCAGTTTCACTAACCACGATACCGGTTGGGTGGCATAAACTTTAATAATAGTATTTCGTGACGTTTTTTTATTTAGCAAAATCTGTCGAGGTAAAAATACGAAAGTACCAAAAAGTCATGCACATATTATGAAACCTTTCATTTAACTCATAGCAGCAAATCGATAACGTGAACATAATTACAACAATAAATAAATTTCCTTCAGGTAATGCTATAATTACTTAAATTTTGTTTCCTAAGAGGAGTTGTTGAAGAAAAAGTTATTTTGTAAAACGTCAATAAATTGAAATTCGTGACTTGAATATAGGAAGACAAAATAACATTTGATTTTCTTGAATAATTCTATTTGTGTGGGCTGGAAAAATTATTATCTTTCATGAGCCTTAAAATTTGCCTACAGGTATAGAATACTATTCAATATTTCTTATACTTCGTATTAATAATCAAGAAACATGTAATATTTTATTCTGTGAAAAATTAATTTCTTACAAGAAAAATTAAATA
Organism: Trichonephila clavata; assembly: GCA_019973975.1. NCBI lineage: Eukaryota > Metazoa > Arthropoda > Arachnida > Araneae > Nephilidae > Trichonephila > Trichonephila clavata. The sequence continues at coordinate 481,867 of BMAO01020862.1, read as the reverse complement.
CCTACTTGAAAACTTTTCAAAATGTTGTTTAAAGTTTTTTAACGTGTTTTATGCATGTATATTGTTATTTTCTTTTTGCTAATCCTCCAAAAAAATCAAAATAGCAAACTTTCGTAGGGTATCCAAGGACGCTATAATAAACAACCAGTAACATAAAAAAATTATATATATATATATATATATATATATATATATATATATACATATATATATATATATATATATCTTGTGAGTTTTTGATGATTTATGTAATCTGTTTTGATGTTGTTACGTATTTAATTTGTGAATATACTGCGTTCTTGATTTTAATTTTTAAACTTTTGAGGTTGTTTCATTCTATACACCCATTTCAAAGTTCGGTGCATAATCTTTGAAATGGTTGTATAATCTCGGTTTTATGGTTGTTATATTATGCATTTAGTTGTCTTAGCATTTTAACATTTTTATGCTATATCTTTCAGAATGCAATGGCGAATAATTTAATTTTTAGGTATTAATTTTTTTTTAAATTTTAAATTTTTGAGAATTTGGATACTTTTAGATTAGCTTTTAAGTTGCAATAGGGGGAAGGTTGGCGCCATCAAACTAGTTTAACTCCACTTATCGGTCCTAAGTCCGAGGTTGCACTTGAGTATTTTATAAATTTTATCTTTCACATTTTTAATTTCATTTAAAAACGTTGGATCTTTATTATTTTTATATTTGCCATTGATATTTTGAAATGGGATGTCGTATTCTAGGATTCATATAGTTTCGAATTTTTGCTTAATTATACTTGTGTGATTTATATATATATATGTATATATATATATATATTTCAATAATATGCACAAACTAGTAATAAACCTAAGATAACTATAGTCATGATAAAATAAAGTCTTAGCCGCAGAAGTACTAAAGCAAACTCCTGGCCTTAGGAACCAGGATTGCATGTATATATATATATATATATATATATATATATTGGGAGAGAGGAGAGAGTGAGCTAATAGTAGGAATTTAAAAAAATAATAACTGCAAAAACTTTTAATTACTGCTTTCTATTTACAAATCAGAATAAATCAAATTGATATGTATAGTTTTCTTGTAAAACGGAATATGAATATATTATAAGCTTTTTACGATAAATTGCATGTTTTTGCATTATAATAGATGCTGTCATTTATATATAAACTTAAATATTTTCCCCACATATTTAAAGAAAAAAAATATTCTAGTTCATTTAGAATTTAATACGCAACCTTCGGGGGTGGGGGTGAAATCTTTTTCTCCTAAATAAAATAAGCTTCATTTGATAAAAATTTTAAATATTTTTCGCAAATTTCTTTCAGTTCTTTACCAACAATATGAACAGTAGATATGCTTTAATGATTTTAAATATTACATTATTTTTCTTCAAGTAACTGATTCTTTTTTTCTTTGTGTAATTTCATCGTCTTTTTTGTTGTGACACTGATTGAAACTGGGATTCATTTTTAATATATCCATTGTATTAATGCGCAACTTTTAGAAGTTTATCTTCTCTTACTTATTACATCCACGCAGTTAGTTCTTAAATTTTGTTTTTGTTATCTAAAAAGTGATGTTGATGCCCAAATGCAATGGCTGTTTATTTAGTGCCAATTTAGCCTCAAGCCTTTTGTTAATCATTTAAAATACGGTGGTTGTATCCTCATACACATCTCTTAAAATTTGCAAACTCATTTTGCCATTTTAGGAGAATGATTGATGATTTTGTAGAAGAAACATTGCGCAAGAATGATTTAATGCTGCTCCAGTTGCATCTTAAAAGAGTAAGTACTTAGTGGCCTGATGGATACCTTTTAAATGCTTGCATTGAGCTTTAATGGCGTGAAAGAAAAATGTGACAATCCTTTTAAAGATTGTAAGATTCATTCGATTGTTATATTACACTTTTAAAAGTTTGCAGAGCCGTAAACAGAAACACACTTGTAGTTGAATGATATTTAACGTGTGAAAAGAAAGTAACAGGAATATTTCAAACTACTGAATAATGTGTTTGAAAATTAGGAATAATCTCTATTTAGATATTTGGTTGTATTTTATTTCATTAAAGAAAGTTTTTGATTCAGTAATAACACAATAACTTCAAGCTTTCGGATTCTTTATGAGTTTCACACACACACAAATAATTGCCTCAAATCTAAGAAATTCCTTGTTTTGAAAAAATATCCCTGTTACAAATTATATGCTCAGTGCAATTATATATAGATACTTTGAACTTTTTTGATTGGTTTATGTTAAATTGGTGCTTCTTAAAGTTCATTATTTGTGACTTAATATTCAATGATAATTTTTATCGCCCCTGCCCCCACAATAACTATGTATTGAACTCAATAATGCTATATTTTGACGCCGAACCTACAAAACGACTTTAATCTCTCAAACAGCACGTGCGTATATAAAGTCTCGTCCAGCTAGTTTTAATTATGTGGGACGTATATATATATATATATGTATTTCTGAAGTGCGATCTTTTCTGTGTACTCCAGAAAATTATTTCGAAGGCTGTGAAATGCAATAAAATGATCTTAACAGTGTTTGAAAGGGATTCACCACACCACATTCGTTCATCTACGTGTTAAATGATGGCATTGGGAGAGAATTACGTAATTTTGAATCGGCAGTTAAGGAATTAGTGCTAAACCGTACTAATTTTCAAGATTAGTGTTAATTTGTGTATATTATTTTATATATTACAAGCCCATGAGGTCACTTATAATTATTAAACTTGTTCATAAATTAGTACTGTTAAACTAACTACTGTTATAACTAAACTACTGTTAAACTAATATAAAAAATACAAAGTGAAGTAAGCTGATACATTTAAAAGAATATTACAACATTAGAATGTATGTATTTTATTTTTTATTATGCCATAATGTATTTTATTTGCTTGCATTCAATAAATTAATAATTTTTCTAAATAAGTTTTGTTTTCTACTTTCAATATGCTTCATTTACTAAAAATTTTTAATATTTTTCGCAAATTTCTTTCAAATTTTTATCAACAATATGAACTGTTTCTCCTCCTGGAAGAACATTCCCCACAGTTTGAGAACAATGTGTTAGATAACTTCTTTTTATTTTTAAGTGCTTAAGCTTTGTGAGTGTTACTGTTTTAAATTATGTACTTCGGTTGATACTTTATCATTATTTGAATCTTTTTTTATCCCTTTGAAAATTGATGCAAAATGATAGATTTACCCTTTAAAAACTTTTTGTGAAATTTATTGAATTAAAACTTTTCTTCACACAAATATACTTTTACGTGTATAGTCCTAAGTTGATTCGAATAGTTTATTTTACTAGTCAGGATATCAATGATTTAGGCTGAAAATGTTAGGATTACAAAGTAGTCAATATTGTCTGCAGTAATATTACACATTCTAGGACTTATTATTTAGTTATTGAACTCTTTGAATAAATTTCTTGAATCACTAGCAGCAGTTAAGGAAATATTAGTGAAGAAAACCCAAATAGGATATATGGATTCACATTTTTTTTATTATAAACCAAAAAGGGTAGTAATTAAAGTATTTGATTAACTATAAAGGAAATTTCCCTCGTTGGCTCGAATGTGAAAATACCAAGTTATCTTACTATATGTGGCAACGAATCATTATTATTAAATTAAACTATTATTATAATTAAACAAGTAGTCAAAACTCTAATAAGTGATCTTTGAAATAAAAAGAAACATATCATACTGGCCCTATAAAGACCAAACTAATAATACCAAAGAATATTTCCTCACTAAATAAACATGCTTGTTATATTTCATTCCCCAACTTAAAACTGAACCATCGTGAAGTAATCCATCAGATAAATGAATATAATAAGAAAAATTGAAGTAATATTCATGTGTAAATGGTTGAAGAAACAATAAGAAATATTTACTAAGCATATATTTATAAACATTATTGTTATTGCGAATGACACCTATCTTATTGTGTCACATCGAGGACCACGAAATTCATCGTGGAAAAGAGCTAGATGTACGTCTGTCGTTAACCGTAACTTTGAGCACCATACAACTGACAGCGTCATTTGTCTCGGTTTCACTCCCCAAGTTTTAGGAAGAACAAACTGGAGGCTGTCAGGAGCTTCTCACTTCTCTTTACCTTCCACCGACTTCACGAGTGGACTTGCAGCTCGATGGTTATTTAGAGTATCCCTATGCTGCACATGCTCTAGACATTTATGAACATCCATGCCTGCTTCAGGATTCGAACCCAGGCCTTACAGAACAACAATCAGCGCCACTAACTACTATTCAGTATCGACGAATTTTATAAACATTAAATATGACCATTCCGGACAGATATAAAGGTCTCTGAACGGTAATACTTAATCACAATGATGTTATGTATGGTGTCTTCAATAATGTTTTTGAAATGTTCAGTCAACTGCATATCTCAATTCCTTTACGTAAGTCCTTATTGATTACGGTGCCCAGTGACTTGCTAATCAAGAAGACCTACACATGTTCGGAGAGACTGAGAGAGGCTACAATCACGGAAGCGATATCAATTCAAGCTTTTTTCTATTCATCGTTCGATATGATGTCCGGCATTATGCTACTGTGATAAAATTCCGGCGGTTGCTTGCACAAATGAACGAGCTATAGGCATAAGCAATTATTTAGCGTACTTGTTTGATGTTAAACAGATGTATACGTGAACAATGGACATCAGTTATCCAAACATGCTGTCATCTCAAAATATGTAACCCGGTGAGGCTGGACGATATGGAATGGCAAATGAATCTCCCGCTAAAGCCGACAGATCCAGCCTTCTACGGTCGTCATTTCTCTATAAACGCAGTCGGAATTCCTCCAAAAGAAACTGATGTCACTTTTTAATCCACTGGCGACAATGATTGCAAGAATACAGGTACTCAGCCCCAATCTAAAGAGCTTAATTGAACCAGCTCTATCTATATTTTGGCAATATTAGATAAGATGTCAAACAGAACATTTTTAAAATTCCAAAAGAGAATTGCAAGACGTATAAAAGAAAGCGCAAAGATTATCTTTACTACTAACCAAAGGATTTGTTATTGATCACAATAATTTAGTTAGGAAACAATATCAATCCCCAACTAAAGTATTTTCGATCCTATAGAGTGATGAAAACGAATTTTTATAGCCACCCTGGTGTTTCTTAAAATTGGAAAACTTTAGAACCCAAATATGGCACCGTCATTAGCAAATAAGATGATGTATAGGACTAAACATATGGCTGGAGTTAAAAAAATATGATTTTTAGAACGACAGCAAAGATCAAAACTCTCCTTCGTGTACGTATACAGCATAGTAAGGAGGGAACATGTTTTCTTGTGTAGGTAATTTGGAGGTATATTGTATGTGAAACCAACATACTGCCGCCATCTCTGACGATTAAAAAGGTTCTAATACAGTTAGGCATAAACTCGAACTTACATGGCAGGTGTGGAGAAGCCATCATTTCATACTATTTTAAGTGTAAGCCACACTTCCGCAATCGTAATGGCAGGATAAAGGTGATGGGCCATTTTCTCAGGAATCCATGGCCGTTTGTTTAAAAATGCGCGAGAGATCTAAAGAACGTACTGCACATGATAGCAGTTATACACATTTTATAATGAGATATATCAGGACACTACGGAGAACAAAAGATTTTAAAATACCTTGTTGAAAAGTAACGTCTTTTAAGCATCGAAGTTAATGCAATCTGAATGTGAGTATTTATTAATATAGCTCTATAAAGCAACAGGAGAGCTATATATGGGGGACATACCTCGTAATTTTGTTCCATAATCAAGAGAGTAGAACGACACGCATGAAAAGGAATCCCTCTTTCCGAACTTCAACAAAATACCAGTAGGTGGAACTTGAAACACAGCAAGTTTAACGGGCAACAGATGGCTCTTCAGTGGTAGTGGGAGTAGAAATTATGACACGTCGGTCATGTGTGTGAGTTTGGGACCATAACCACTTGGCTGTGGTGGTCACCAAAGATAGGGCAAACCCATGGCTTAAGCTATGAGAAATGCACCATAAACTGTTAAAATTGCCAATGGTGCGACCAACATGTATTCGTGTCGTTGGCCTAACGGTAGTCCCTACCTTTACATCACATGCACTACCCTATGGAAATAAAGAATAAGGGAAGGCCATACGTGCTCTCCTCGTAGTCTTCAGGCACGTATACGTCCATAATGATCTTCCAAGCAGATCAGAGACTCGTTTGAAAAGTATTTGTAATGTAACTATTATGTCCAGTTTTGACGGTGGATGTGCCATAGTCACCGTATGCCTCGTTGAAGAAAACCTGCAATAATAACACCCTGCAGACATTATGTGCTGATCCACACTTAAATTCAATGTTCGCATGCATACTTGTCCACTTGCTGACGCAAGTTCCATGATGTAGCTGTACGATCCTATAAGACCGTCTTGATAGCATAGCTATCATCCAGGGTGTTAGTGGCAGGACACCGTTAATATCATCACTGATTCCATATTCGCATTACTGTCTTTAAATTCGGACAAACGCGAATACCAATATCGAGAAATGATCAATAACATTTTCGATGTATTACTATCTTATCTCTATTGATATCTTATGTTATAGGTAGTGGTTTCTCTTTGTTTTACGGAGCATAAAACAGTCTTCTCATATACCACCAACATTCACATGTTATTTCCGAATGAGTAACTTTTAGCGTAACCTTTCTTTTCCAACAGTGTTTGAAATGCCGTTTCTCATCTCGTCGTTCTTTTACACATGAATATTTTTATTTCCATATCCCATCATCTTCATTTTTTCATGAAAATTTGACGCGTTTGCCTCATCTTTTCTTATCTGTATTGCAATTTTAATCACTAAAGTGTATTAATCAAAAGTAGTGGAGCACGTTTATGAGAAACTCTGACTATTAATGGGACTATTTTATGTGGTTTTCTTGCTTATTTTCGTGTAGTTTAGATCATCAATATGGACACAAAGATTGCAGTATTTTTCAAGGGAGCCGATAGCTGTAATTCAAAGAAACTCATATATAGCTCAGACAGCTATTAAGAGAGATTATCAAGAAAGTAAAGGGAAGAGCTGTTGGGAAACTGCCTCCTTAGGTCAATTTTCTTCTATTGCTAAAAGCAAAAAAAAAAAAAAAAAAAATTCACATTGAGTTCTGATAACTGTGGCTGATAAATATCAAATTAGCTAGATATATTATTCTTTAATCAATGAGAGCTGATCTTAATGTAGTTTTGTTTAGCTATATTTGCGGAAAAAGTTATTGAAATATGCGCCAATTCTTCTGTCCCTATATTAAGCATTGTGCTGGTTGAAAAGTTATCCTTTTTGACATACTTCTGGACACCAACACAGCTCCTTCAAACTCCATAGATATATGTCGGAGCATGCAAACAAAATCTTGACTTGATTTTATCATTTTTACAAGGATATATAAATTTGTTGCAAAATGTTCGATATGATAATCCTTTGAGTTTTTAACTATATAATTTAAGTCAAATGTAGTAAATAATATTCAAACCATTACTTCTCCCACAAAAATCTTTACACAAAATCTAAAAAATAAATAAAATATGTTGATGTTAAAGTAAGCATTATTTTGATATTTACAACTTATTATTAATTAGTCATTTTTGAATTAGATGGGTTAAGTTTAAAACTATTCCAATAAGTTTGTATTTTTGAATAAAATACACAAAAAATACAAAAAATATTTCAGCATGTATCAGAAGACATTTTACTAAAAATAATTAATCCCCACATCCAGGAACAGAACCCCATTTCAGTAGGACCTTAGAAGTGAAAGAGAAAAAAAACCCGTTTGATTAGAAACACTTTTTAGAAACCATAACATTTGCTTCTTGAAAACTTCAATTTTTTTCGCAATCTTGAATTTTCAGATGGAAGAGTAGATGTAATTTTGAGAGCGGAAAATACAAAGAAAGAATTATTCATTTTTTTAGTTGATGCTCTTTATACCTACAGCCTTTTTTGCTGTTTTTATGAAACATATGAATTTTCCATAACATGAGCCACATCTTACTGGGTATTTTCGGGCGGAAGTAAAGTATTTCTTATTTGAAAGGAACTGGTTCTAACTTCGTTTGTAGCTAAAAAAGTTTTTAAATAAATGTTTATTATTTTTTTTATCATTTATGTCCTTAATAGAAAATTTTTTCTTTTATAAGATGTATTCTTCTCAAATAAATTCAATTTCATAAAGTACCTTTTGACTACAATAAACAATTCTCCTTCCAAGAAAAATGTTCAATTAACTAAAAGAGTATTTTGTTACAATTTCAGAATGGAGAACATTGTCTGCATTTGTTTCAAAAGAACTACTTTGTACTTATTTTAAATAATCTGTTCTTATTTTACGCGGCTGGAAGTTATTTTTTTAAATGTTAAAGGGAAGGAAAAAGCGTATTCATTACAATCGGTAATTGTGTTTTTGTTCAGATGCTTTTCTTTTTTTTTTCTCTGTTAAACTGAAGTCTGGTGTGTCAAAAGACATGTCCTTATATTTTGGAGTTTTCTTGACAGATAATTAGAATCTAATAGGAAATATTTCATTACATATACTTGAAATAAATATATTTTTGAAAACAATAACAAAATCATTTCGTTGTATTAATAATAAATCGTTTTTTTTAAATATAAAAGAATAAACAAATTGAGAGTAACTTAAAAATTTAATGTAAAAACGAAGAAATGCAAAAAGTGTTATTCTGGTAATTTCTGATAATGTTGCTCCTAACCATGCTGACAAGAAGTAACGTCACAAAATTTATAACTATAACAAGCAAAGAAAAAAAACAGCGTTATATTGAAATTTGATCATTCATTATAATTGTTCAGTAACGGTCATTTCATCACTTTTGAAAATCATTTCCTTTAGGCAATGTCTAAATATACATTTGATGATCTGACAGTAAACCTATATTAAAACAAATAAATGCCCAACTGTGTTGTAATTACTCGCAAAATGAACTACTAATACAAGTGGACGCTAGTTTGTATTATTTACAGCTCTTTAAGGGCACCCATCCGGTATAATAGTTAGCGACGCTCACTGCTGTACCGTTGGGCCTGGGTTCGAATCCTGGAGAAGACATGAATGTTTGTAAATGTATAGTGTCTTTGTGGCATGGAGTACTCTAAATAGCCGACGAGTCGCAAATCCTCTCGTGATGTTGAGAAAAAGAAAGAGATGTGGGAGGCTCTTGACCACACACCCATTGTGTTCTCCCTCAAAATTGAAGTGGAACCGAGCCAAAGCGTACTGTCACCTGTATGGTGCTCAAAGCTATGGCTAACGATAGAGGTACATCTAGCCCTTTTCCACGATGAACTTCGAGGATTTCGATCTTGCACTGTAAGGCAGTTGGCATTAGTAACAGGACATATCTTTATTTGGTTCTGTTGAGATGTATCCTAACATGTTCGAAGAACTAGTATATCTAAGCTATAAAACTGTTGGAAAATTTAGTTATTTTTCCAGCATTTACACATGCATTTTTCAGTACTTTTAATTTGATAAAATGTTTTATTTAATGAGGTTCTTTTAATTTGAAATAGCTAATAATATCCCTTTAAACACTTAAATTTGGGTTATTAAATGAAGTAGGGGGAAAGTATAACTGTAAATATCAATATGTAAATATATGCTCATTCTAATATGTGGAAACATATGTGTTTCAATATTTTGAATATTGCGATATCTAAGAAAAGAATAGAACAGAAAGAATCATTATTCCCCTCTTGTAGCTTGCATTAATTCCGAATATGAATCCTCATCTCCCCATTCCTCGATAATTACCCATTGGGTGCGGGGAGGGAGAGGCAACTCGTCAAAATTATTAAGCGCTCATTAAGAAGTATCTTCCAGGCTCCTCAAGATCTCCAAATTGCAGAACTGTCACCACCTGATGCTGCTCACGGATATGACTTAATTATGAGAAGGCCCGTTTTAGCATCAAATGATATCAGTTACATCTGTGCATGTTCCACGAATGCTATTTGCATTGTTATTTGAAATAAATAAAACGCACACATTTTAGGGATATTTCAAACTTAAGTATACTTATGATGAAATTAAGTAAAAATGAAAAAGAGAGGGAAAAAAAAGAAACGAGCCTTATACAGTAGTTGCATTTAATGTGTAACATCTGACTTGTTATCATGGTAAATACGCAATAGTGACTTTAATCCTAAAAGAAATGAATCAGTTATGACTGGAAATAATTTTCAATCGAATAATTATATCTTTAATGAAAATTTTATTTCATTAACACAAGGAGTAATGCAGTTTTTTATCAAAAATATTTACTATTGTTCAATTTTGGGAAGAGTGGAGACAATAGAATTATTAAAACTAAAGTATGACACATGTACTTGTGATTTCAAAGTATTTAAAAATCGTTGAAAAACGGCGTCATTAACAGTACCACTGTTAGTTGTCGAAACATTTTGATTAGTGTTCATTTCGAGCTTGAGTTCATCTTTCAGAAAAGCTATGAGCGGCTCAGCTTCTTGCAAACCTGAAGTTAACGTTAAAATCACCTCTCAAAATCATGGGAAGCGAGTGATAGTTTTTTTTTTTTTTTTAAAGAGCAGAACCACACCTTCGGTATACGGTAAAAGTACAAAATGCAGGAAATCTTTAATTTTTTTAACTGTTTGATACGGAGAAATGTATGCGACCACCAAAATTACAAGATTTGCTGGTATGTGCGGTAGGCGGGCGTCTTAATTGCTACTACAGTTGGACCCCCAGACGAGGGTAGCGAAGAGACACCGTCAAGCGCATGCTTAAAAATTATAAATATTAGAAAAAATTATAAAAAAATACCCGTTTACTTAAATAGTTAGTTTTTTTTAATCGAGAAATCTTTTTTAATCACAATTAAAAGTATTATATATATATTAACAGTATATTATATTATATTAATCTCAAAGTATGAAAATGATAAACACTTAAATTTTTATATTCAAATATTTCCATATTACTTACTCCTATTTTTTTAAAGAATGATGAGCTTTGTAAGACGCTTACCAGGAAATATAATGATTAATATATATAGTTTACACATATATAAATATATCCGCAGATTTCACACACAACGACCCCTGAGACTTTGACATTTAAGAATCACAAGTTTATTCTGGATGAAGTCTAACAAGACTTGCTGGTATGTGCGGTAGGCGGGCGTCTTAATTGCTACTACATTTGGACCCGAGACGAGGCTAGCGAAGAGACACCCCAAGGCGCTGAATTGGCCAAATCAGCAGCGTACGCTTCCCCCGACTTCCTGTTACGCATTTCCGTCCCTTTTCACGAAATCACTCCAACAAATATCCAGCAACCGAGAGTAAAGATGTTACACATCAAAAACCTTTCCCAGTCATTTATTAAAGTGGTGTTTAGGAATCAATTTATATTTTTATACAAATAATTTTATCTTCTATTGCTGATATTTTATTTCTTTAAGTTTTCTTCTCACTTAAAATAAAAGAAAGTTTACCTTCACACTGATAAATAAAGAAACGAACAAATGTTAAAACGTGGCAACGAAAATGAAGTACAAACTAATTCAATATTTTTAAATTAACAATTTTATTTTTATTAGTTAGAAAAATCTCTCTATATTGTCAGTTATACTTTTTGGTAAAAATGTAATCTAGAAACTATCTTATTTCAAAATTATTTTAATTAAGTAACCGACTCACAGAAAGCAATAAAACGGATTAAGTGTAAAGTTATAAGATATTCAGGTTCGATATTTTTGTTGTTCGATATTTTAGTATAAGAATTAGCTGATGTTCATAATCGTATTGAAATGAACTAATATTACGTAAATTAATGTTTTTTATTTCCAATTTTTACAGGCTTTACATCAGATGAAATTGCTTGATAAGCCTGAGTCTTGCAAATGCTTCGTCAGCTAATAATAATTTCTTAAAAATGTATGCAAATTATTTTGCATATCATACCGAACAAAGCTAATAAAGTAGATGGAATATGTTGCATATAAAAACGTATTAAATGGCATACTTTTTTATAGAATATATATCAAATAAAATTTTTGTCAAATGTGAGTTATTTCACTAATTAGTAAGAATATTTTTAATTTTGTATGAGAAAGAATTTCTGTGTATTATATATTTGTTAAGAGTAAACATCACTACTTTATCAAACACATTTAAAGACATTTTAGTAATGTTTTTCACTGTCTCTCCAAAGTCTTTATAATAGCTAATTTTACGAAAATAAAAAATGTTCAATTAATTTGCGGTTAGAATCCTAGCTTCAAGACGTTTGTTTCTTTTTTTATTAATTAATAATTGTATCTTATACATCCTTTTTTTAAAATTATTCTGTATTATGCCTTGCTTTGAAAAATTTTCCTTCAAAGCAGGAATCTACATTAAAAATTACATTTATTCGTGAATTGTGTCAAGAAATCGTTAATTTCTAGAAGGGTAATTAGACAGTATTAGATATACTCCAATACATTTTTGTACATTCGTAAGAAGATTAAAATTTTCGCTTAGTTAGCAATATTAATAAATTCATTTTATGCATATACACGAATTATTATTAACTATTATCTAGGCTACTCAATCTTAACGTTGATAAAAATATCTTTTTATACAAAGTACACTTTTTGTAAGAATATTTCTATTTTATTTAATAACCGTGCAACGTAAAATTTAAATTGTGTGTGTGTCTCACAAATTAATTATTCAAATACTCAACGAAAAATTCTTGAATAACATTCGTAATTCAGGATGTTAAAAACATAGTGCCGAATTTCCTTTTGCATTTTTATGAATTAAACATTTCTTATGTTGAAAGTGTGCATTGAACACATTACTGTTAGTTTTTCTTTTATAGATCAACTTTTATTTAATTTATAATTCATTTAACGAGTTTTCTTGAAATGCCGAATTTGAACGTGTTTGAGAATTTTTTTGTGACATTAGCATATAATTACATTCGACATTATATTTCCATATTCAATGGCAAGTTAATTTTAGAAAGTATATTAAAACATCCATTATATATACAAGTCAATGTACACTTAATGTTATCTATTACATTTTCTTTATTTCTAAAAAAATATTTGTTATTCTTTGTATCATTTACTTCTTATATTCACATGTTCAAATATTTTATATTATTCTTATTTCATTTACGAACTCGTATTTTTTTTTTAATGAACGTCTCTCTTTTACTCGAAAACGGCACATATTATAAGAATAGCTGAAATCTACAATTATAATTTCAGAAGAACATTTAAGGGAAGACCTTCGGAAAAAATTGAGCGAATGAATCACTTTAACAAAAATTTGAGAACTTTGAATTACACAAACATTAAAAAAAGATCTGTATCTTTCTCTTTTTAGGAAAAGTAAAAGAAAAATTTCCTTAGAAATGTTTCATCATTAATTAAAATAGTACTAATTTTGAATTTAATATTTACAGATGAATACATATATAAAAGGCTAATTCGCGAACTTTTGAAATTGAACGCTGCTTTAATTAAACTCCAGTGCAGATGTTTAAATAAAATGTGCTTAATTAGTAATTTACTTTCCGAACCTAATCTACTTTCTGACATTCTTAAGCCTTCAAACGGATTCCCCTTACTCGGGAATGAAGGAATTGATGGGAGTGACAACCAATTTTACAAAGATATCGGTTTTCTCATTTTCTTATATGGTTAGAAATCCAGTCGACTGAATAAGAGCGTTATGGTAATCTAAATTACAGTTTAATGCTATACTCAATATTTACCTAATTAAAGAATCTTAGTGGTAATCAGAGACCACCGCATGGTCGATTCATTTCAGAAATGTTAACTATATAACGAATTGGTTTTCTTTGGGTAAGATGTTTAATTGATTACAACAATACATTTAAGAAGCCACTAAAGATACACTTTAGACACACACTAAAGACACACTTTAATCGAATTCAGTATCTATTTCACACAATGCATGAAAAATTGTCTGTTTTAATTATTGTATTTAATTGAATACATTTTCATTCTCAAGTTATTTAAAAGGTTTTGCTTTTTAACGTCCATAGGTGTTGATTGGACGCGGGGCGAGTTCAGTTTTTTTCCTTTCTATACTTTTGTATGAAATTTGAAATATTTTATTTGAAAAAGCTTTGTGGTCTTGGGTTAATTAAGAGAGATTTTACAACTAAATTTTTCTAGAACGTATACGGGTGTCGTTTTGACACCAAGGAAATTTATCTTAATAAATAGCTGTCGTTAAGCAAAAGATAGTTTACTAAGTAGACACTATTTGTAAAAGAAACTTCCAGAAGTAATTTTGCACATTCACTTGACCTTGAATGTAGTTTTATTGGGTTCACAGGGGAAATAAATGAATTATATAAAAATGACTGCGTCTAAGTGTTACATTACGTAGCATTCGCTTACCTGCTAATAAAAAGTTCATTCGATTTTCAAACCTTGTGCAAAGCAAACACTCTGAAACGATGACTCGTAGCCCTGATGAAATTACTAATTTGTTGCGAGAGCTTTCGGAGAACGAATCGAGGTGTGATGAGCTGTTTTGTTCTAATGTAGATTCCGAAGAACAGGTCAGATTGAGTGAAACTGACTTCCGAGAATCTGAAGAAAGTGCTAATGTAACAGATAATATTCCAGTAAATCTTATCTATATGTCGTAAGGGATGGCACAAAATGGATGTAGCATAATAGTAATGATCCTGACAGATTCGCAACTCAAAATGTTTTGCTACAAAGCAGGGGTTCAACAAACTTCCAGAAACATACCGTCTACGTTAGTATTTTATTACATAAAGGGACATTACATATAATAATTACATGGCAAAATATTTAAAAAATCCTTAAAACTGAACTCTACTGAGAATAAGTCTTATAATTATTTAGTTATTACAATTAATTTATGTATTAGTGGTGTCGAAACGACTACGTTGGAAGTTTAAGGATAATCGAAATCCCAAGAGTTCTAGTGTTATGAAGTATTTTGTGCTCTAATATATTTTGGAAGACAAATTTAATTGGCGTAAGCTTAGAAAATTAATATATTCTAATATAAGATGGATTTTAAATGTATATGTGTGCGGTGCAGAAAAAAAACAAAAAATAAAAAATGCACTGACGTTTGAAACTTGAAAATCAGCAATCTGGATGGTTTCAACAGGAGAAATATTTTTTGAAATTCACTGCAATTTATTGATTTTTAAATTTCAAGTTTAACATCACAAAATTGCACTTATACATTTTTCTCAAAAGGTATGTTTTCAATACCTCAGAATGCAAAAGTAATACTTAAAAAAAAGACGGTCTTTGTTTAATGTGTCTATATATAATAATTTTTACGTTAATATATTTTAAACAAATTCATAGATTATTTTTAAAATTCTGAGTTAATATATAAAAGTGTCTAGTGAGTTTTTACCTTTTTACTTATGTGGTGTCTCATTCTACTTCAACATTATCGACGTAACGCGAACCCTTTTGTATTGTTATTACTTTTAATGTTCCCATATCCAATAAAAGACGTATATGTGTGTAACGAATTTCTGAAAATTTGTTTTTATCCCGATGTCTAAGAAATGTATTTTCGACTGACAGTTTGATTAAATGTAATGCTTTTTAATGCAATAATATATTTAAAATAATCATTATAGTTTTGTATAATCATATAAAAATATTAAAACTCAAAATTTATTTCTATAAAAAGAAAACTCATGAAAAGTTGCTAAAAATGCCCATTTCTAGGTCCTTTAATCGTAAAATATTTGGTTACAAAACACGTTACTGAGGTTACACATGGGCAATATGGTGTTTCAGTATATTGATGGAAAATAATTAATCACTAGTGCTCTAACTAAACACAAAACTCTCTCAACTTATCTAACATTTTTTAGTTAATTGAAATTTCCAATTAAGTTAATATATTGGAACAATAATTATAGACACCATATTTCAATAATACTTCCATGATTAGGAATTTTAAAAATAATTTGTACGACATACTCATAGCAAAGTGCTTCTCAAATTGTCTATATTACTCATATATATATACATTTTTCCGAAGTACGATCCTTTCTGTGCACTGTAATTCATAAAACTATTCCGAAGGCTTTGGAATGCAATAAAAGGAGCTTGACAGTGCTTGCGAAGTATTTACTTATTTCAGAAGATTTTATTATTCATTAGTGGTCCCCCCCCCTGATATACTGCTGGCCACCGTAAATGTTACTCCAAGAAAGACAATGGATAGCACAACAAAATTTATTTTGTAGAGAACATGTTGACCAAGTATCAAATGATTAAATTTATAGTCATCCGTGAAGTGTAGTTCCTGCCAGAATCAGTAGCCAGAGTAGCCGTCATTGTTGATCCCCGCTGCCACACGCCTCGGAATTGATTCAAAGAGAATTTGAATGTGTTCTTGGGGTACAGCAGACCAATCAGCTTTTACATGTTGCCAAAGTTGATCTGGTGGGGCAGCGGAGGTGTAATCTGGGTCAATCGTTGAGCAACCATGGACCACATGTTTTCTATCGGTGAAAGATCCGGAGAGCGAGCCAGCCAGGGAAGCGATTCAATCTGGTAATTGAAGAACCTTTGGGCAATGCGTGCCACGTGTGGTCGCGCATTATCTTCTTGAAATATGACTGTGGCCAAGCCCTCAAAGCAAGGAAGGACAACTGGAACGAACACCTCGGAGTAGTAGAGCTGGCTGTTTAAAGTACCGGCAATGCGTACTAGAGGAGTGCGAGAGTGATATAGAATACCGCCCCATACCATAATACCCGGTGCAGGACCAGTGTGGAGGTGCATAACGAAGCTGCTCAGCATCCGCCCTCACGGTGTCTCTAGACTCGAATCCGACAATCGCGGTGTTGCAGACAGATGCGTGACTCGTCAGTAAAGACAACTTCATTCCATTCTGTCACTCACATCCTTCTTTCATCGCACCATTTGTGGCGGAGACGTCTGTGGTTCTGCTTCAAGGATAGACCAAGCAATGGACGTCTTGCGGACAGACCACTCTGCTGTAAACGGCGTCGAATGGTACACGCATACACTGAATGATGCGTTACAGACTCAATGTGCTGTGCTATGGTTCGTGATGTGACTTAGCGATCCGTCACTACCCTGCGCACAGTTTGCCTGTCCTCACGTGAAGTGGTGCACTGAGGTGAATGCGATTGACGACGTCGGTCCGTCGTACCCTCCTGCATACAAAGATCACATATCCACATTACAGTTTTTGGTTTCGTCCAACACGACTACCGATTTTCCTGAAAGATAATCCACAATCTGGCTAGGCCACTATCCTTCCTCTGTCGAACTCGGATACTAGATCAAAGCTGATTGCTGTTTTCTACGAGACATAACTGGTCGTTTTTTGAAAAAACCACAATAAAAACACAATTGCCGAACTTAAAATCGTCGAAATCTCAAAGCCTAAAATAGCGCTTTGAGGTCGCGCCAGAGGTGTGCGTGATGTGTGTCTGCGCTGAAATTCTAATCATTTTCATATCTCACCTCCGCTAATTCATGTTGTAAATTTGATGTTATGTGCGTGCTTCCTTCAGGGTGTCGCATTTACGGTGGCCAGCAGTGTACATCACATTCGTGCACCTACGTGGAAATGGTGGCATTGAGAAGCGAATCGTGTAACTTTTAATTGTCATTTAAAGGATAAAAATTTGAAACATAAGTGTTAATTTTGATTTATAATTTTATATATGACAAGTCCATATGGTCACTGGTAAATAATTATTTTGTTCTTAACTAAGTATTGCTAAATTAAGTATAAAATACTTTGTGCAGTACTGATACATTTATAAGTTTTTTACGCCTGTGTAAATGTGTATTTTATTTTATTATGCATTTTGTTTGTTTTCATTCAGTAAATTAATTTTTTAAAATACTTTTTGTTTTCTATATTTCAATACGCTCGCATCCCTCCTCCTAATGTTATCATGCCCCACAGTTTGAAAAACTGTGTCAAAGTAGCTTGTTTGTTGAGCAATTACAGTTTGAGAAGAATCGAATCATATTTACGGTGTCTTGTCCATACATTCAGAATACATACAATTGTAATATTCATATTACGTTACAATGAAGAGTGAAATGACCTACGATTCAACTGGTCTGTGATTTAACTTAATTCTTTAACATTGCATTTTGAAGCAATACTAAAAAAGACTTAGCGATGGTTGTTTTCAAATTTGAAGCTCAGTTAAGTGACGAGGTGGACACTTGAACTGGCATTCTACTCTCGATTCTTTCTCACCAAGCCTAAATGAGCCATTTGAACCTCAAATGGTTTATCGAGTTTTAGTCATAAATTGCACCAGGATTTCAATCTTCAACTCTAGAAACCAAGTCTCTAACAGAACACTCAGTAATTTCCTGCTACCAACACATCTTCGAGAAACTTCGGAAGTTTTGATTTAAACAATTCTTTAGATTATGTATCTAATAAGTGAAAATAACTGCGAATATTAAAATATTTAAAAAACCTAAGTGTTTTATTAATCAGAATAAATATTCATTTTTAAATATAGGCACTAACCTCTCTGTTTCTTCAATATCTTTACCCATATATTTGGTAATTAATATTCTTGACATCTGCTCTACTATATTATTAGAGTTGAATAAAGTAATACAGACTTTTGCGATGAATATTGTTACGAATTTTGTCTAATGAATGTTTAAAATAATGTAAATTAAGTTAATAAGTAAATAAGTAATTTTTAAGTAAAATAAGTTAATGCATAAATATAAGTCTTCAATTACATAAACCGCGTCTTAATCTTCGGAAGAATGTTTTCAATAGAGTGACATTTAAAATAAAAGTAAACTTTCTCAAGATAATTATTGAGAGATTCGCGGATACACTCGTTAGAGAGCTATGTTGTTCTTTTGCAGGAAAATCATGAGTATACGTTTTCCAGATGTGAATGTAGTACATACAAGTATCAGATACTTGGCATCCTGGACTGTGCCCCTGGAGCAAGAACATTGGTCAATAGGTGACAAATTTAAACGTTTCAAATAGGCTTTAAAGTTTCTATGTCCCGTTAGAAACTGGGTAAGATTAAAATTAGGATGAAAGTGGTTAGTCTTTAAATATATCTGAACAGAAGGAATAAATTCCTTAGTGAATAGCGCATTATTTGGTATTTGAAATACGTTATTCAACTCAGATATAATTTTTCCTATAAAAACATTCTTATAATTTGATTTCGGAATGCTCATAGGAATCAAATTACTTAATTTTGTAGCTTCTTTTGCAAATTACGCAGCACGTTCATTCCCGTATGCGCGAGCAAAAATAAAATAAAAGAAAAACTTATACACCTCTGCTTCGAAGAAATTGAGATTAATTTGCATTTTAGCAATTAGTTAATTTTGAGAATTAATGTTAATTAACGCATATGGGGTAGAACAGAGCACAGAATCGTTCCTTCCATGAAACACAAGTGATGAATCGGCCATCCTGTTGCTTAGTGTCAGGTTATGTGAAACCGACGATCCAACCCTTTAGAGGACGGCTGGTCGATAGTGCCACCAAAAAGAACAGCCATTTAAAAGGACGGCGCTGGTCGGAGTAGCGACCAAGTTTTTCTTTCCCCCCTTTAACAGCGTTCAGATCACCGTAGGGTCTATAAAAATCCAGGAACGTCAATCACTTGACCGGTGTCTTTTGTATTCAGATAGGGGGGGGGGAAGATAGTTCCCTCTCTTTCCCACTAGTCTAGAATTCCCTCTTTTTCCCTCTTATTACTATACCTCACTAGCAGATTTAATCTTACACAGGAAGAAGGTGTTACAATTATTATATTGAAGTTTTTCTTATCATATATATTGAACAATTCCAATTTCTTTTTGCAAAATTGAGCAGAAATATAATCTCTTAATAAATAATTTATTTAATTATTTATCTTTTTTTTTAGATTATTAAAAACTAACAAATTTGTGTTTTGAAACGGCATACACAACTAATTCTTGTACGAAAATTATTTGCATTCTTTCTTTGAAGAATTAAATAATTGTCAAATCTTTTTTTATTCCTGTTCAAATAACAAAAAACTCGAAAAGGGAACACAAACTAAAAAATATTTGAATAAAATAAGGCTTGGAAAATATAATATACTATGACTGCTTGAATAGATACTCAATTTATTAGGACTAATCGAGATTCTCAAAAAAGTTTTCAAAAGGTAATTTGTTCTACAATATATAATTCGTAATATTTATTTCGTGAAAATAGATGAGTCTTACAGATTTTTGCAATAAACTTTTAAAATTATACATTTTAGTTTTGCGAATACATTTGTGATATACAAGAAATACCTTTCAAATTTTACTTATTGTAACGGTTGATATATAATAGTTGAAACTTATAATTGAAGAATTTAAACTTTAAAAATGCAAAAAAAACTGAATGCTTACATGACCATTTTTCAATTCTTTAAAATTTTATATCGAAATACCCCCCCCCCCAAAAAACCTATTTTTTAATCGTGTATAAACAACAAAAAACGAAAAAAAGAAAATATATTTACAACAAAAAAATTATGGAAATGTTTGTTATAGGTTTTTAAAACTATTCATTTCAGTATTTCGAATTTTTTTATAAAATGCAAGATACTAACTTCGAGATTTTTTATTATGACAGTTGATGTATAAAAGTTGTGTCTTCGAAGCAAGAACTATCAATTCCGATATTTTTTTCTTTCAAATTTGTTGAAAACGAATATTACGAGTTCTTCAGCATAAGAAAAACGTCCCGATTTATACAAAAAACATAGAAGCAAGAATGAAATTTTTGATTTTGTTATATATTATACTTTGAAAGCTCTATAGTGTTGGATTTCGTGATTTTTTGAACTTAAAATAAGTTTTTTTTAAAAAAAATAAAGTAAGTTTTCTTTATAATAATAATACGAAAAATTTTGCAAAATGCTCTAAAATCCATCTTAAAAATAAATACAATCAGAACGTAGTCTAAAAGATAGTTATAATGAAGTAAAAAAAACCCTGTTCGTTTTCTTTTTTTTCCCGTTTATTTATTAGTCAATCACTCTTTGTAGTATCATACATAATAAGAAAGGAGTGTTGGGGTGTGCTCTCAGGCTATTGAACGTTTGAAACTCTGAATACAGTCACGTGGCTCTTGTAAATGAGCACGAAAAGCAAGTTGTAAAAGCTTTTATATGGACAAATAATGCTTCTCCCTCTTGATTATTGTTGATTCCTTCAGGTTTTGGTCGTTATTGATTACCATATGCCTTTTTGGTGCAATAAAACTTAGAAATTCACATCTGCCTTCTTGTAAATCTTCCAGATTGCTTTCAAGTACCCTGAAAACTATTCTTCCTTTATTCTTCTTCTTGTCGAAATAAAGCATTAGAAAATGCATTTCCTTTTCTATTAAATTGTTGGACATAGGATAAATAGAAACTATGCGAACAACTTAAAAGAAGGCACACTTCTACTTTACGAGCGTTATCAAGAGAATGAAACTAACCGTTTGGAGAACTGATATTGTGTTAGATTTTGAGAGATAAGGTGAAAAAGACCCAGTAGGGGATTGTCCAAACAAATCATGGGGAGGGAGTAAAAGAGTGATATATTTGAAAATAAAGACTTCCTTCATTTTGAAGAAAGTCAAAGAAAGTAAAAGAAAAATTGTTACAATCTGTAACCCGACTGAGGAGTCTGTGCTTTGAGAAGAAAAGATTTTTGTAATTATTTTGAATGTTGATCAAAAGAGTTGACTTCGTAGGAATGTGTTGGCTCTATCTTATGCACAAAATCACATACAAAAATCAGTCCATTATCGCACAAAAATCTCTCTCTCTCTCTCTCAGAGCAGTAATCTTATAACTTAAGCAATATTATGCAATTATTTTGAAATTTTGAATAAAAAGTAAGGATAATCCGAAGGTTAAGGATCTAATTTTTTTGTACGAAAGGTGGAAAAAAAAAAAGAAGCCCCTGTATGCTGTCATTACTAGGTAAAGAAACAATAACGTACACATAAGAATAATATATTATTTTTATATAAACAAGTTTAAAATACATGAAGCTTCTAGGCAACTTAAAAATGTTTGTAGTCATAATATTTTGTCTTTTTTATGAGTTTGTGTTTGCGGTTTTACTATCAAGTATTCTAAAAATTCAAAGCATTTCCTCTCTTTTACAAATGAAAATATTTTATTATTGTTGGAAAAATATAATTTTAAATTTCTTATGTGTATATAAGTAATTTATTATAGGGGACACAGGCAAATTTATAAATTATTAATATTTCATTTACAAGTAACATAAGGGGCAAAGTAATAAGACGGACCTCGTAATTTAAATGACGATCCAGTAACAAGACCGATAACCGAGCTAGAACCCCCACTTCTAATTTCTACACCATGGCATCGTAAGAGTTTTGATTTAATGCGTATCAGCTCTACAACATAAAACCCCTAATCACGACCATTTAAAAAAAAAACATTTGGTGATTATGTTATTTATTACATTTATTTGCCACACACAATAAATGATTTTTGTAGTCACGGTAGCCTAGTGGTCTAGGTTGTAGGGGAGTGATGCACTTTAAATCTGTCGAGAGCTCAAACGTCCTCCCGTTGGTGTGGTAGTTAAGAGAGGGAGTGCTAACTCAGCTGTCGTCTTCATCACTTGACCACGGTTCAAAATTACGAGGTTCGTCACCAAAAGCCCTCAAGTAGCTGAAGAATGTGACATTAATATTCATTTACTCACTCACTCATTAAATGATTTATCATAATTTACAGCATGCATAGGAAGAATTGCATAAAAGGAAAAGGAAAATTTAATTTTTGAAAAAAGTTTGTTAATGAAATTCAGATTTAAACTTAGGATTCAATAAGTGTTATGAATTCTTATGTATCAAAATAGAATGAATTACAGAAAAATAAAAAATGACAATTATGCTTCAAATCTAGCATTTCTTTACGGAAATTATATAAGAAATTTCTTAAGAGGGTATTATGCATTTTGCTAGCATTTCGGAAAGAGAAAAACAATTATAAATTGAGTAACAATGCAGTTTCCAAAAAATCATAGCTGATTTATAGCGATATGTCTATTGGTATACACAAGTTGCGAAATCTTATCAAGTTTTTAAAACTACACATAAGTAACGTATTAATCTTCTTGATTAAAGAGTTATGCACAATTCTCAAAACAGATATTTTTATTAAAAACTTTTAAAATCTTCAGAGTAATAAACTAGTTTAGAATAGTTCATTATCGAAAATCTGAATTTTACGTTATGACATAAAGAGATAAGCTCTCCCACTTTGCTTTTTCTTTTATGTTATTGATTAGAATTACCTGTAATTTATAAGGAATATTATTATTTATTTCTTATTTCTACTTTGATTATTTTAAGTTTTAACACCAGCATAAATTAAGTTTATGTGTATCAAATTCATACATTTAAAGTAATGAAAAATAAATTTATAACATTTCCTCTATTTTTATGAATTTACTGAAATATCAGTAAATGATATTTATATTTTATCAAAATATAAATACATTTTACTTGAGTAAAATCAATTAAATTTGGTTTAGTTTACTGCACCTTTGTCTACAATGAAATAAACGTTTAATTTTTTTTATGCAATGATTATTATTGTTATCTTTGTTTTACGCTATTTCTCTCAATGCTCTTAATAATATTGAAAAAGAAATCCAGATGGAATATAGTTTAAATTGTTAGGAAATTTCTTTTTTAAAAATAAATAAATTTCCCGAAATTTCTTGATTTGAAATCATCACTAATTTTAACATTGGATTTTTCAAGAAAACCTGTTTCCCTAAGAAAGGGAGAATCTTTGTATTTAGGGACTTTCTAAGCAGTGAAAATCGCCATTGATCAGCGGGAGGCCAATTACTATTTTGCTTCTTTTGTCCGCCGTTATATGGTAGCATCTGTCAATGACCAAAAAGGGGGTAGCCAACACAGCTGAAAGTGCCGTCCTTAAGCAACTTTTTTTCTCAAAACCCGCCGTCTTCAAAAGGTTAACCAGCTGCTTCGCGACCGTGGTCCGGTATACGTTCAAAGTCTCCGCAAATTCCTGCACGCTTGCTTGAATTATTTGTTCCTAATAGCTTGGTAAATATCGTCTTCTCCATTGTGTGATGGCCGTCCACTCCTAGCCTGATCTTGGCAGCTTCTGCCTCCTTCCCTAAATTGATGGAACCATCAACGCCATGTGCTTTTGTCTATTGCATCCTCCCCATTAACTTAACAAACATTGTGACATTATATTGCTGCCGTACTTTTTTTTATTTATGTCGTATAACAAGCAATGTTTGACTTACTCCTTCACGTTTTCTAAGTTACCCATTCTGAGATTTCTTTTTGAGATGATTAACAATATGTGAGACACAATGCATTTATATGTTTAGCATGCACCCGTTTGATTGGTCGACAATTTCTGTTATTACAGCGTCACATGTGGCGTCAATTCCATTGTAAATTTGCACATCTAAAATAGGTAAGACTTTTGCACTAATCCGAGTTACAAATGTGAGGTGGTTATATGGTGTGTTTGTTTAAGTTAAAATCCAATAAAATGCACTTAGAGATTCGATTTGAAAAACTATATCCAGAGCTTTTCTATTATACATGTTTGAAACTTACTGTATTTAATTGCCACAATAAATAAAAATTCGTAAAGAATTCAATATCTCTAATTTGAATTTTAAAAAAAATCTGCTTGCAAGTTGCATTATTATATACGAGTATTCATTCAGTAATGGTTGAGTTCTTGAGGAATCATTTCTTACGAATCAAAATTTAAAATTCTTAAGGTTAAAAGAGAATTTTATAGTATTAAGAAGTTTGATTGTAGTATGCATATTTGAATATATAGTATTTAGTTATCAGGTGAATAAAATAAATAAATGTCTTATTTTACTTTTTTCATAAATGAGCATAAACACATTAGACTGAAATATCCCTTTTGAATATTTCTTTTGTATCAGGAGAAAATATCACAACCGGTATTTTGCATATCGGTTCTAAAATAACTTTCTTCTTTCCCTACAGCGCACTGATTTCCTTTTTTGAAGTAGCCCTGAAAATGTAAACATGCCCCGAAGCCTTAAGTGTTTCTATTAAAGGACGCTACCAATAATGTGAAATGTTGACATCTCTTCTTATGCCATTCCTTCCACAAAAATGAAAAAAGTTTTGACAGGATCTCGTCTTTCTAAAACAAAATACTTCAATGATTGGAATTATTTAATCAAAACGCTTCACGCCTTTTACGCTCCAAAAGGCAGAAGAGAAAGGTCGCATTTTTTATATTAAACCTTTCTCAATGCATCGCTCGCGTCCAAGACTCATTTTAAAAGCTGAGAGAAGTAAAGTAGAAAATATATTCACTACTCATTGAAATAAAGCTTTTTTTCTTTAGTACTCAATTTCCTAGTTTTTAAGTGTAATTGATGAGTTTAATTCAGTGAAACATGTGTATCATATGTATCATTTTCTTATAACGTCTTGGAGAAGAAAAAAATCCATATCTAAATAAAACTGAAGTGCGTTGAGAGACTCATTTTTTGTAGATCTTAATTTGTTGTGCGATTTGTTTCATTAATATTTATTGTCTAGGAATGTTTCCCTCTCGATTGTTAATGGAATTATTTCCAATTGATCGCTTCTTTTCCTTTGAAACGATTACCAACAGGTGAAATATTTTACACATTAGTTAAACTGTTCTATTTTAGTTTTTAGCGTGCAAGTGGTTAAAAATGAATGTGCTTGGTTTTCAACATTAATAATGATTCACATGCAGTGTTCATCTCTCTTTTTTCATCAGGAAGTGTATTTTTTATCATATATTTAAAGAATATTTTTTGTAACTAAAAAAAAATTAATAGAAGAATTTATCAAATTCGTTAATTAAAGTTACTGTTAATTGTAATTCCATTGTTGGAAAAGCATTGTTTTTATTAATGCAATTTAAGTCAAGATTTCCTCTTTATCTAATGGAGATGAATTTTCAATTAAATGATTTACTCGAAACTGAATATTTGATTTTCAGGAATAAGGAGTATAAAAGAAACTTTTTAAAATATTGAAATAGGAACTGTTAAAAAATGTAAATTGCATTTACGATTTAATGTCAAAAATTTGAAACAAATTTTTTAAAAAAGGTTAAAATAAGTTTTATACATATATTTCTTTTTTCTTTTCTTCTGCTTACGTATCACAGTTTTTCTAGTTAATTTTTAACAAATTTAATTTAAGGTGTTTTTAATTTTTTTTTGTTTCAAAAATTGTTTTGTTTCAATTGAATCTGTTTTTAACAAGTTCCTCAAATTATTTCATTTTTTAATTATACAACATATTTTCAACATCAAATTTTAAAAAAATGAGACCTATTAAATGTAGCTATTTATAATGAAAATGACTAATCAAGCTGTGATATAAATACCCCAGAAGGAACTATTTAGAAATATTTGAATTTTATCGAACTTAAGAGGACGCCAATTTTTACTTCAAAATATTTTCCCAGTTCATTTATCTTGTCACGTTAATAAAAAGTAAAGGGAAATAAACAACTAAAATTTCAATTAATAGACAGCTCAATTGTATTTCTTCATTCTGTAGAAATGAATAGAAAACCACAGTAAAATATTTTTTCCCTTTTCTTTTTTCCTTCCATTTAATTTGATGTATTTATAATATATATGTTTATATTCCATGATATTAATAATTTATACAAAATATCAATATTCTTAAATAAGCATAAATGGAAGTACAATTCGACAGTATTGTAAGAAATACTAGTCAACGTATTACACTAGTAAACTCTTGGCCTTAGAAACCAAGAATGCAGGTTTAAAGATGTTTCTTTGCCAGCCAACCTTCATCTGTAATTTATACATACTACTGAGATTTGGAAAATAGAGAAAATATTATGAATATGTCATTATTAGAAGAAAAATACACTAATATTATTATTAATTAATTACTCAAATATCAATCAATTTTAGAAACAGTAAAAATAATGTAAAATAAGTGAAAACCTTTATATTTCCATTCGAGAAAAAATACACCAATGAATAATATCAGCTGTCATCGAGCCACCTCCACTTGAGACTGACTAGCTTCAAGCCTGCCAGTGGTCCTACCTCTCAAGGATTAATCTAAATGATTATGAGAACTCATTCTCATTACAAGTAGGCTAAAATGTTTATTTTTATACAACATTCATAAAACTGGAGGCAAAAATACCATATTCTTAAATTGTGTCAATCCAGTTGTTCTGCAAAAATTAATGCTGAACAACGTATTTTCTTAAGACGAAGGTTGATATTGTTCTACCCGTTCTTCAAAATATATAAAATAAAATTCCAGCATTTTACTGGAATAAATTTAGAATTATATCTAAAAATATGTTTGCGACCTTATTTTTGGACATGAGTCTAATTAAAATAAAATACATTGAAGAAATACAGTTAACATCTTGACGTTCAATTGTATTTTACGTGTGACATGAAAAGAAAGATATAACAACTTAAGTTAAAACACAATAGATATATATACACCTGCATGCTAAATGCCTTTATAATATACAATCATGAAATGGATGAAAAGGGTATTTTGCAACCAATATAGTGAAAAGACAGCTCAGTACAAAGGTGATGCTTATGCAAATATCAATACTATGACGTCAAAAAAGTATAGAAATACAAAAGAGCACTAATACGGAAACAATAAATGAATAGAAAATGTGGAAAAACATTTGAAAAAGTCGTCTTTATCGATCTTTCCATCATGCATAATGGCTATTACATAACAAGAAACGAATTGACAAATGTATATTCTTACACAAAATATGAAAACTACTGTACATAATTAATCTGTTCAAAGCGAAAAAAAAGGGATATAGACAAAACAATTCTTAAAATTTCAATCGTGTCCTACTATCAAATCCATTTACTAAAAGGAAAGATATATTTAACAAATGAATACATTACTTTGCTAAATTATGTGACAAAATTTTTTTTTGTCAAATCAGTAACTTAATTCGTGATAACTAATGAAATAATATTAATTACAAAAGGTTTATTGTAATTTATTCTATAAAAGTAGCTAACCTTGTAATTGCAAATGGTTTTCTTTGAGCATTTTTTTTTGATCCAATTAGTTTGCAGTTGCTGATCTAAATAATAAGATTTACTCATAAATATTTTGTGTTGGGTATTTGAAATACCTATTAAAAAGGGAGAAAAAATAGATAATTTTCTCAAAGAGGCTACGCAAATATGCCTCGTAAAAAGATTAATGATTTATGTATATTCTTCGCCGTAATATTAAAAAAAATGTTTTCAATGAAATTATGTAAAAAATATTTCTTATTAAAGATGAAAAAAAATACGTGGAATTCTTATATGATATTTATTGATACATTTTTTCAAAACCTTTCGAGAGTTTGTCAACCAATGCTCGCAGATTTTCGTCTCGGAAACAGCTTCGGGTAATGTGACAAAAATAATAAATGTTTGAAAAAAAGGTAATTTGGCTTATTAAATCATTGCTTCTTGAAAGATATCTGGTGATTATGTATGTTTTACTTTTTGTGATTTTTTTTTCTGCTTTTGATTCCTCCCAAGCGATTGTGGACCATAAAATTAATAGAATATTTGATCCTTGATTTCATCTTTCTCATTTGTAAATTTCATTTGCAGCATCCAATTATGTATGAATAAAACAAAATTTTCACTATTACTTTATATTAAAAATTTCTGAAATTTCCTCTTTAAGTTTTATAAATCCACGATTTATTACTTAAAAATGGTTTTGTTCTATTTTCTTTATTTCTAGCCTAATTTATGTTCACAAATTAAATAAGTATTATGTTAAGTAATTACTAAATTTGTTACCTCTAAATGTGGGGAATCAAATTAATGGTTTTGATATTTATTAGACAACCAATGTAAAATTATTTAGATTTAAATATATATATATATATATATATATCTACTTCCTTAAAATGAATTTTTATCTGCAGTTCTTTTTGAAAATATTATATTTGTATTATTTTTGAGCTAGTCTTAAGCGTTTAATTGGAATTTATACATAAAGAACCTTTATAGACACGCAGATTACACAAAGCCCCAATTAATAAATATTTTTAAACTGAAAAATTTTAATTAACTATAAATTTGACTCCAAAATTTACAAAACAAAAGATGCATTCACTTTAAGGAAATTTTTCATATGATTCTTTGTTTAAACCACGTTATATCAAATATTCAGGTACCCACATTTAGTATTTAAGAATCATCAACTGTATATTTATAAAAAAAAGTCGAAAGTTCTATTACATTACTTGGAGGAAAATTGAATGCGGATAATTTGTCTAACAAAATGGAAATATTACTGAAGAAAAAGCAGGGCATCGGTGGAGTTAGAGACATCAAAAGGAAATTCTGAAATCATTAGAGAAGGAAAACTATCAAACCATGTGTATTATCCGGTAGTTACTAATGAGCAAGGAAGCTAATGTAAGGATATCCTGCCCTAAAAGTTCAGTATTGACTATCGTTCGAAAAACCATAATATATATGTAAAACCCAAAATACATTTAAGGAAAAATGTTTTTTTTTTATCATAAATAACTCAGATTTAAATAATTTTTCTTATAATATTAAGATAAAATTAAAATCGTATTTTAAGAACACTTACAAAATATGGCGTGTGTTTGAGAAATGACTTTCTACTTAAAATGAAAAATATTATTTAAAAATGAAATTTCATTCAGTAGAGATGTGAAAAAAATTATTAGAATTAGATATGAGAAGGCATACATAAAAGCATTAAGGGAATTATTTTGATATTTTTTTTCCAAAACGCAGCTAAAAAGTTTGTATAAATATGTATAAAAGCATGTGATGCTTTTAAAAACCATCCGATGTACTTAAAAAGCCTCTCATTAAAAAGTATCAAATGCGACAAAATTAATCAGAAACGCTCTTTATGCAATTTAGTGAATATCTAAGTTCTTATTTCAGCACATTCATCTGTACCGCTATAATTACGACCGCATAATTTCTTCCTTTCAGATTTTATTTTGAAAGATGAAAGGATACATTACTTAGTCATTTGAAAGGAATCTAAAGGCAAATTCCATAATTTTGTTTTAAAAAGGAACCACGTTTTGCAAAGAAAAAATAATCATCTAATTTTGTCCAAAAACATTTCAAATCTATTAGAGTGCATTCTTTATTAGAAAGTGCTAAATTTTGATTCTGTTGCTGAACTTCATATTACAAAGAAAAATCTCGAGCCTCATGAAGCATCTGAGAGTTACTGGATGACCCTCAAAAATTCGGATATGTTAAATGTCTCTTCTGTAGGTCTTGGGATTTCTCAACTTCCTCCAGATGAAAATTATCGCATCTCAGGAGAAGAAGGTATTGTGTACATTGTGTTTAATCTTGCTGTACTTGCTGATGTTTATAGGTATCTTAACATTTTAAGTAATGAATTGTCAGAAAGACGAAATAGTGTGAGAGATATAGTTTTCGAATCCGTTTCGAATGCGCAAATTAGTAAACTAAAGAATCTGTATTCTTCTGGAGTCAAAAAAGAGCACATCCAATGGAAAGAGTAGCCAGTGTTTAGAAACCCATCGAAAATAAACTAAAGAAACTGCTAATACATTTACAGAAATAATAGAAGCAGAAACTATTGATATTTATTTCAATTAATTTAATTCTTTCAGGATGGTTTTTTTTTCATTTATTCAGGAATTAATAAATTACTTGACAAAGATGTGTTCTAAAATTTAATGAGGAATCTTTCATTTATTCTTAATTTGCTTCCTATTTAAACTACTTATTATTATTTTCCATTTCTGAATACTTAGAGTTACTTTAATCAAAGTGACAATGATAGGGTGTTCTAACATAAAATAGTTCGAAACAGAGCTAAAACGTATTGACCTGTATTGTGCTCAAAGCTGCGGTAAGCAACCGACGTAAATCTAGCCCTTTGTCACGATGCATTTCCTGGACTTCAAACTGACACGGTCAAACCAACCGGCATTAGAACAGTGCTTTTGAGACTTTAAAAAATTGCAATCCAATTTTCAAAAAGAGTTTTCATTTGCAACCCCACCCCCTCCATACATTAATATTGTTTTGAATTCTATAAAAATGTACTTAAACGCTATAAAGCTACAACACAACAAATTATCAAGATAAGTATTATATTTTGTGTATAATTTTATATATGACAAGCCTGTGTGAGCTTACTGGTAATTATTAGACTTGTTCTCTTAACTTCATATTGCTAAATTAATTATCAAATACATCGTGCACTACTGATATCTTTTTTATAGGTATATTACATCTGTGTATATATGTATTTTACATTTTTATTGTGCCAAAATGTATATATTTCCTTTTTCTTCATTTCAGTAAATTAATAATGTTTTGAAATAAACTTTTATTTAAACTTTTTGATATATTCGCGCTCCAACGTAGAATTCTTGCCCCATAATGGGGCCCTCCCTAAAGTTTGAGAAACGCTACGTAAGAAAGAAGAACACAACACATGAACTGTGCCGACGTTTTGAAAATTGAATCATGACAGATGGATAGTGTAACAATTTGAGAGAGGTCTGAAAGAAGCAGGGTGGTAAAATTGCAGGATCGCTAGGGATCTAAGTCGGAGAGATTTTATCATTCGATGAATTTGACAAGAGTGAGTGTATACCGGGTTGTGTTAGGGCTTATTATTGGGGAAAACACTCTTTTTAACTGCGTTTTTAATTTGATAACTGCCTTCCGTAGAGAAGATGTGATTTTATGCAAACGCAAACTTCTATTTAATTGCTAGTCCTAGAGTAGGTGAGGGTCGTGGGTTAATCCTAAACGTAACGCCAAGTGTGAAGGACCGGTGGTCACACTTCATAAAATTAAATCTAAAGGAAGGATACATAAAACCGTGTGAAACATTCACTTTACGGCTGAAGAGTTGACAAGTTGGAAGCAGGATCGTACAAGATTATAACCCAGATAAGTGCTTCCATTTATTTAATAGGATTAATAATTCTTATTGCTCTTCGGGTGCATTCCCATAAGAGTTAAAAGTTGAATAAAATAAGTAAATTTAAGATCATGTAGGTTTCTTCTTCGAACCTCCTCACACCCGCAACAGACGGGTCGTGACAAGTGGACCATGACTATACAAAGAGGGAAGAAATTAGCGTTTGACAAAGAATCTAAAAATGCCTCCAAAGGTAAACAATATTTAACAGTAGATGTTTTGTAATAAATTTATTAATATCTCTATTAACAGTGCTGTAATGGTACAAGTAATTTATCCAAAGCATGTGCCTTTTATATGTAATAATAAATTTAAGATAATCCAATCACATGCGATCTTTTATATATTGAGTGATTAAACTACTATTGTAATTAAAGTTTGATATATCTTACTTTATACATAATATCATTTATTGCATTTTTTTTACTGATACCAAAATATAACATACCAATCTCGTTTAAGGACTTTTAAAATGTCAATGTATTATTTAGTTAAATGATTAGTTTCAGACAAATGATGAAAAGTCTGCCTAATATCATTTCCAAGAAATTGCACTTTAGAGTAAAATATTTTCTCTCTATTGTTTTCTTCGCAAATTTTCCCCATCGATTTTCACATGGCAATTATCAGCAATTATTTGCACTGATAAAAAAGTAAGTAAATCTTTGCTGGAAGAAGAAATGTCTGATTGTGTTGAGTAAACACAGACAATCTTAGAAACCTTAAAATATATTCTTTGCCATTGTTTAATATTTTTTTTGCAATTTTTAAATTTTAGTTGAAATTTAGATATTTAAAAAGAAAGAGTGAAGAAGTTTTTCAGAACGCATGAAGTAGTTCAATACATGTAATTAGTAGACGAGGGGAAAATTATGGTGCAACATAAAACGTTCAAAACCACTTAATGAATTTGGGAAGATAATAGAAGTTTCATTAATTTGTTTAGAAAAAATGTCTGAAATATATTTATATATATGTAGCATTTAAAAAACACAGAGCGTATAAAGAATCAATTGATCATTCAAATAGTATAAAATGTGATTCTAATACTATGTATGCATATCTAAACAAACTTAATTTTTGAAGTCATTAAAATGTTTTGTTGTAAATATATTTTTTGAAATAACATCTTTTGATCAAACTTATTCTCCTACTTTCGTACTGAATTCACCTCTAGAGCATCATGCAACTACTAGTGGATGCATGCCATGAATAGGGAATAACCCCATTGTAACCTTATGTGGATGCATGTCTTATTCAGATGTACAACCAGTAATCAGCACATGAAACATTTTAAGCTACAAAATGTCTTTGATACCAAAAATTAGAATTAAACTTTAAAATCTTTGTGGAAGCTCTAAATGTTTCTTGGATCAAAATGCTTTTTCACATGTGTTACATAAGTGTATTGTCCTTTTTGTTCCATTTCTTCACCTTCTCTACCCCAATCGCAATTAGATAAACCCCTATCAGAGTCACTGTCGTAGTTATCGGTTTCAAGCAAATATTCTCATTTAGTATCACTTCCATTGAAATCCAACCACAATACCATATTGGCAGGAAAATGTAAGTAGTTATACAAACTACAGAAAGTGAAGTGAAACGAAACAGGAACGAACATGCGCCTAGGTCAGAGTCAAAACTAAAATTGAAATGTGCGTCGTAAAGCCAAGTTCAGTATCCCCAGAAATCCTAGATTACAAAGCGCAGTCTGGTGCTCAAGAAGTTAAATAACAACTATAGTTTTTTTAAGAGATTAAGTCTTTAAGTATAAGATTCTATTTATGTTTCATGAATTATGTTAACATCCTAAAGTAATAAGATTGCAATGTAAGCATATACTTTAACTTGAAAAAAAAAACAGTCCAAAGCTATTTTCATGAAATCTGGTATTAGTGTTTAACTACGGGGGGAAACATAAACGTATAATGAAGCATGAGTTTTCGCAATTCCAGTTTCCTTGCTGACATAAACGCCCTATAGAAATAATACACAGGGATGCTTAAAAATTTTGGGAATTCTCACTTTTGGTGGGTTGTCTTCAGAAATACTTGAAAAGGTTTTAATGGTATACACATGCATGGTAAACACATGCATGGTATATACATACAATGGTATATGGATACACAAATATATACAATTGGACCCTGATTTAGCGATCGATTTTAACGAATTTTTATCTCTCCTGTATTAAAATAAATGAAAAAAACCCTTATTTAACGAACAATAAATCCCAAATTAACAAATTGGTTCAACAGCTAAAAAATTTAATTGATTTTCAAATAACATACTTTTTGTCCCGAACATAGAAATGTTTTGTCTTGTTAGTAGTAAATTTCGACGAAAAAGTGTATAGATTATTATTAGACTTTACATGTGCAGAGGAGTCGTGAGTGTAGCCTATTTTGTATCGAAAACAGAAAACCCCTTTCTTATCCCACAACGCACGGGAACTTTTAAGATTTTAACGATTATGTTACATTGGATGGTGGACTGTCTATCAGGGCAGCTGAAATTCAGAAAGTTGTTGATTTGCCGGAGCCAATGAATAGAGATTCTGATGCAGAAAAATTGATAATGAAACTCTTATCAAAACTGTTACGTTTTCTAACTCTTTAAGTTGCTTAGAAACTGTGAAAACATACCTTTTGCAGCAGGATGTAAATGACGCAGTATGTTCTTCTCTGCATTAAGTTAAAAAAAGTAACTGAGCCAGGAATCAAAATGATCATCAACATTGATTAGTCAGCACTTTGAAATTTCCAATTAAATGGTGCGTAATAATTCCATAATAGTTTTTTCAATGTTGAATAAAAAGGGTGTAGTGTTTTACGCTGGATATCTTTTGTGTAGTTACTTATTATAGAATTTCCAGAAAGTAAAAGAAAAAAAAAATTATTTTGTTTGAACCTCGAATAACTTCTATTTAACGACTGTTTACACATAACATTTTCTGGTTTCATTTATTGAAATTAGATGATGAGACATAGCTTATGTACCCAGTTCAAATGATGCCTGCATAACTCTGCTATCAGCGCTGAACTGCGGCATGTCTTATTATTAGTCTTTCGGTTCTATTTAATTTCTTGTTATTATTAAAACAATAGAAAAATAATATTTTCACTAATTTAGACAAAAATATCTTTAACACGCTGTAAGAAAATATTCTTAAAAAAATTTTCATTAAATCCGGATTTTATGCAAGAGACATGTTCTGCTTTCGATTACTTACTATATTAAACTATGAAAAAACAAGCAAAAAAACGGCCATAATTACAAGTTTCCTCATTCACTTAATCAACCCAGCCTCTCATCAGTATCTATATTTAAAAGTTTGCAATAGTTAAGAGGATTTTTTAGAATTATAAATCAAATAGCTGTCGGAAACTAAGGATCAGGACCACAAACAACGGGAAGAAGCAAATCCCCTGAGACAAAAACTGACTCTGCGTAATTAGGTAAAAATCTACGCTACTCCTCTGCAAGAAAAAGACAAAGCAGAGAGAAATGTAATTAAGGTTGAGTATATTACCTGCTCATCAATAATTACAGGAAATCCACACGGACATACCTTCCTTCAAGACCACTGGGCTACATGTATACAGAACAGGGAATTAAAGAAAAAGTTTATATTTTTCGCATGGATTTGAGTGCAGTATCACATGAGAAACTAGAAATGTTACTACTAATACAAAAAATTCCAGGAGCATTGACGTAAATAGAAAAAAGTAGATATATTTAGGGCTTCCCAGGGAGTTTGCATTATCAATGGTGTAACGGTAGAGTTAGGGTTAAATTATAATACCGAAGAAAAATTTTCAATGAACAAAAAATTCTAACGTAAAGTACATTGTAGCTATGAACTGAGAGGCCTCACGGATTTAAAAATATAATAATTTTAATAAACATATTACAAATACCTTGGGGCTATGGGCAGCCTAGTGGTTAGAGCATCGGACTCCAGGCCGGAAGGCCTGGGTTCAATGCCCGATGCCACCAAATACCCTCGAGTGAACACGGACTACGTGCTTGTTAAATCAGTGGGTCCGAATGGTGTCGCATCTATCGTGTTGTACCGAGCAAAATCGTACTGCTACCTTCACTGGGGCTCAAACGCATACGCTAACGACAGGCGTAAAATTCTATCCCTTAGCAGCGATGAATTTTGTGGACCTTGATCTGATGTTACTGTCGATCAGGTGGCATAAGCAACAACACAAAAACCTTGAAATAACGTTTGGCAAATATTTAATATATTATTAAAGAACTATTTAGATCACCCTTCCCGCATATTAGTAAGGGACGCTGACTGCTGTGCCGTAGCACCTGGGTTCGAATCCTGGAGAAGGCAGGAATGTTTGTAAATGTATCGTGCCTTTGCTTCAGGGGGGGGGGTACTCTGAATGCCTTCGTGCCGCAAGCTTTCTCGTGAGGTTGGTGGAAGAGAAAGAGAGGTGAGAGGCCCTTGACTCCTCCCAAAGTGTTCTACCTAAAAATTGGGATGGAAACGGGCTAAATCGCACTGTCATCTCTAGGGTGATCAAAGCTACGGCTAACGACAGGCGTCAATTGACCCTTTATCATCCTGAATTTCGTGGGCCTCAATTTGGCCTTTGCTGGTCAGGTGGCATTAGTATAACAAGAAGTATTCAAGTAGTACAAAATTAATAAGTGCTATGAAAAACGTTGATAAGGGTTGGAGTACCTTTTAACTGAGCTTATAGATATACTTAAAAAAGATACACTTTTCTCTCAATAATTTGCAAATAAATTAAGGTAATTTGAAGTATTTTTATGATTGTTTTTAATACAATCTTCTATTGTTCTAAGCAGTTTTCAAATATTTCTTATGATTAATTCATCATTCACTATAGCCTAGTGGTGAAGGTAAGGGACTCATGGCTAGCGTGACGTGAGATCAAGACTGGAACCACTGAATGCCCGTCAAGTAAAGGGGACCATTGAATGTTAAATCTGTCGAGGCACAAACATCCTCCCGTACGTATGAAGAGGAAATCAGGATGTAAGGAATGAGATGTTCTCTCATTCCCGCCTAGAGCTGAGGGAGAAAGGAAAGGAATACAAGCCATATAAAAAATCAATCTATTTATTGATCACAAAATTTAGCAACACAATTTCAATAAACTCAACGAGAACGGTTGTTCTCAATCCAACTAATAATATGCTACTGACAGCATACATAGAAATATATATATAGATATTCATGATTTAGATCAGTTAGTTTCCTGACGTATATAACTATATGCTATTTTCAGTTGTTGATGAATATTGAAAACAAAATTATCTTTTACTCCTCCAACCCTACCACAGAGTTGATTTCTACAAAAGACTTTCTTAGCAAAACTTTACTCAAAAAAGTAAGCGTGTTTGAGAAATTTTAAGTCCGTAGGTCTAATTGTTTGAAAATATGAATTTGTAAATTGTCCTTTTAACCGTCTGGCGAAGTGAAACTTGCAAACCCGGTACTTACAAATATCTGTTTGATAAAAGAAACATGCTTACCAAATTTTAGGTACATAACTCTAATTCTTATACAGATCTCGTAATGAGTGAGAACAAATGGTAAGACAATCGAAGCAACAATTGCTATAACTCTGTGTTTCGTTAAGTGCTTTACGGACTGTTTAAATCCTGTAGCTGTCCCCAATATTTCCCTCTAATTTGTCGGTGTAGAAATAACTCGTCTGTCTTCTAATGTAGTAATTTCTCAATCAGTTGTCCTTTTTCACCATTTGTATATCAGGAGAAAGAATTTATGACCTTTATTTATTTATTATTAATATTATTTGCCTTACATGTGTCCCAATCTTGGCAACATGCAGTGGTAGATTTATCTATGTACTCAAAAGAACTGTATGCACAAATTGTTATTATTTATAAAAATGTCTTCCAACCACTTCTATAATTTTTTCCTTAAAAATTATATTTTGAGAAACAGAATGTCTTCGTTCTTGCTTGAAACTTTCTTTATGAACACTTATTTAAACCTCAGCTTGGGCATAGAGGTGAAGATTTATTTGTTGTGTCTCGCACTGGACACTGCAAAGCTTCCAATAATCAATCACATTGAAACTTGAAGAAAGACATTTCTCAAATAAATGGAGCAGAAGCGTGTCATAATTTGCTTTTAGGACTATTATGTAAAAAATGAAACATTTTACCATCATAACTGTGGTTTCAATTTTCTTTTTCGATCCCAAGGAGTGGTGGGAGGATATTTATTTCTCTTCCACCTTTAAACCATTTTACTGCAGAGGAGATTCAATATTTGTCAGGCGGATATTGGACTTTCCACATTTGAAGCCTTTGAGCAAAAATCAAGAGCCTCTTCACACCTGTTACTCTCTCTCCCTCTCCCGACTTGCTATCGGATTTCTAGTTGTAGAATTACTTTTTAGTTTGTTGTTTAGTTATGTATTTTCTAATATATTCCCATTATAGATTTTTATTTCTATGTATTTTCAATAAATGCAAAACTTATTTTATTTTATTTTCATTCGGTGGGAAATTTTCAAAAATGGATTGAAAATGCTTTGCAAAAATTCTGTATTATTTCAATAGTGACTGATATTCCGAGTATTCAATGCATCTATTATTGAAAACACTTGATGAATTTTACTAACCGATAATTACTTCTTACTAAGTCAACGTTCCTTTCCCCCTTGGATTCATGTATTATTATTTACTGAACATTATAGAAAGGAAGAAAATAGCATTGAGAAACATTAGCTACAAAAAGTAAATATTTATTAATATTGCTACGTAGATGGGGGTTGGAGGATTTTGTACAATCAGTCGCAAAGAGCAGGGCAGATTTTCAGGAGCGATGGAAATTTAGTGTCGAAAAACAACCCTTGAAATACAGAATACAGATACAATAGTTGCAGAATAAATCTCAGAAGTCTTTCACACCTTCTATGGTGTTTAGACACAACTATTAGTGTTTGAAACCAAAGATTGTTACAGATAATTTGAATGCACTCGCTCGTCCTACCCAAGAGCCAAAAAAAATCAATAATCTCTGGTCGGCTCTTCAACGGTAAAAACTACACTAACTCAGTTCCGGTGAACGATTCTGTATGTACAGGCCTCATGGATCTTTTGAGAAAGATTTGACTGCCATAGACCGCGATTTTAGTAGATGGCTCCACTAATTTCCAGAAGAATACATATAGTCATGATCTCGCCGAAAAAAGTTTCAAATTCACCAACATAATCAGCGAAAATGATTCCAACTTGTCTCTATCGCCAAGGTTTCATGGAATCGCAATTTCTATGTAAACAAGGCGCTGCTAAGGAATATTACAATTTTATCATAAAATATATAGTATATAATGTATATTAATGTATAAAACATCCAGATACAAATTTTTTATTGTATTTTAAGTATTCATAACGAAACTTTCATAGCAATATCAAAGAAGCATTCGAAGTAGATTATTTCCTCCTTTTATTTTTAATTTGTTTGTAAAGTTCTTGAAAGTGATAGTTTTTCATATATTTATAATTTCGAGCAAATTTTGATACTAATGCTTGTTTGAGATTTTAAATGGGAATTTTAATGAAAGTGTTTTGAACTGCAGATATATGAATTAAAAGCCTTACTGGTTAATATTTAAACACGTATACATAAATTCATAAAATATAAAAATATAGAGAAATGGGGGGAAAATAAAGATGGATTAAATGAATTGTCCTCAACAGCACAAAAGTGAAAAGAGCAGGAAAGAGATGATACATAGTTTGACTGCGAAATTTGCATTGCTTAAATAGTATGAGTTTAAATATTTGACGCTGTATATGAAATAAACAAGTGTGTCAGGTACAAATAATTTTTGGAGAAAACCTACATTAATAAAATAAAAAAATAGGAGTTCTTATTTTAAAAAAAACATTTACTTCATTATAATTTTTTTTTAATATAATGGCAGTCATTTTATATCTTATTTTTAAAAAAAATGTTATATATAGTGTCTACTACGTCGTGCATAGATTCAGCACAAGGGCTATTAGTAGAGTATTTCGTAATTCTGTACCGCAGTCAATTAACTAGGATGTGACATATGAACTGCCACGTTCTTTCCTAACTTCCAAAGTAACGTAAAAATAAGCTAATATATCAAAAGTGATACTTGAACGACTTTTATTAAATTTATACTTTATATAGAAAAGAGATATAAATCTCGAATGCCACAAAACATTAATTTAACCCGGAAGAAGGCGCACATTCCAAACTAACGTTAGTAGTCACGCGGGGTGACGAAGTCAACCCAACCTTTTTTTGTAATTATATTTATTGTACACGATAAAAATCGTAATTCCAGGGGATAATTTAATTATGAGAAAGTATATTAGTTACTTTTAAGGACTTTTTAATTTTCCTTTGATAATTTCAGTAAATAATCGAATCAAACAGAATTAAATGTTTCAAATAGGCGTGATAAAGAACATAAATCACAGACACTTTTCGCTTGCATTACAGTAATTATATTTGTTGGCAACGCTGTCATATTTTGACCCAGTTATTGTAGTTTTATTGTCCTTTGATGATCGACAAATAGCATGTTGAACTTTATCTTGCTTATGTCTTTTTGACAGGGCGTGGTGTGTCTTGTGGTACACACGTGGCTTCATATCTTTCTTGATGGAGTTTGCAGGGTTACAATTGAAAATTTTCCTTTCACAACTCAAACGTTTCCATCAACTAAAATATTATATGATTAAAATCCATTTTTTCATCCGAATATTCCCTTTCCTGATCAGTTTCCACCTCATTCAATACGGATCGCTGTAGCCCATTTCTTTTTATATATTTTGTTCACATATATTTATAAACCATAATGAGTCGTACAGAACAACAATCAAAACCACCAAGTAGCTCATAGGGAAAATGTATGGAATGTAAATAAAAATTATTTTTGAACAAATGTGGTATTGCGGTAAACCCAGTGAAGCCACGTACCTTTAGGATTGTAAAAATAGTTTGACATTCAGAAATAAGAGAATGATATTAACAAATACACTTTGGTTCCTATGAAGAATGCCATTTTGGGGAGGATACTGACAATGTCATTTGGTAACATTTAAACAGTTTTTCCATACTTAAAGATTTCCTGAGCTA
Organism: Trichonephila clavata; assembly: GCA_019973975.1. NCBI lineage: Eukaryota > Metazoa > Arthropoda > Arachnida > Araneae > Nephilidae > Trichonephila > Trichonephila clavata. Next base: position 440,533 of record BMAO01020862.1, on the reverse strand, counting down.
TGTGCCCGCATGGCAGCTCCCGGGTTAATCGAATTATATAAATATTCTCATTTAGAGCGAAGTCAGATTCCAATGGCGAAACTTTTAAGAGAGACCAAACCTAACAACATTATTCTGTTTATGATATTTTTAGGGAAAAGTGAATGTCAAATATTCAAGTTTGTAACATATTGTTAGACACTGGTGTGCAAAATTAATGTCACAAATTCAAAAAACTGTTATAACTGGACAAAACAAATATTCTGCTTATGACAATGCAAGTTTGTGCAGAGGGATTGGAAGAAAACTTATGACAACATAGCAATATGGAAAAGAGGGCGTAGGTTGATACAAACACAGGCTACATCAAAGTGCCCAAATCGCCCCTTGGAAAAGCCTATCCAACATAATGTACCATACCCGTTCAAATCTCATGATAAGTACTCCATACTGCTGAAGAAGATGTAGAGAAATACTTGCAACATTTAAACTTATTCCTCTAAAACCATGACTTTCACCGTTTAAAAAAGGTCCAAAATGTTAAAACGTTATAGATTTTCAGGCATCCTTATTCCTTAAATCTAAAATGTTCTTTTCGACTTGTCGACGACGGAAATCTGAAAAAAAAAATAATAGAAAGTCAAAAATTGCTGACAATATTATTTTTAATTGGTTTTTATTGGTTTAATTTTAGTAAAAGTATGTTAATTAATTTAAAAACTCAGTTTTGTGTAATTTAAAAAAGTTAGTGGGAAAATACATATTCTGAAAATAATATTTTTTTAATAATTTGAAATATCAAAGATCAGAAATAATGAAAGTTCTGTTATAAAATTTTAAGATTTTTTTTTTTAGCTTCTATTATAAATAGAAATTTCTTTCCGGTATCAACATAAATAAACACATTTTACAAATAAATTTTTCTTTTCATAAACTTACCAAAATTAGAATAAAAAAAAACAGCTGCAAAATAATTTATTTAATGGATTATAAGTGAAATGAAAATCATGCTAAGTGTTTTAAAAGCATTGCCTAGGAGGTTTTAATGTTTTAATATTAAAATTATTGTATTTCTGTTTTAACAGTAAAAGAATTTAACGTTTTTTAAGCCATAATGTAATAACTCTTAAATACGACGCTAAATGTTTTAACCTTTCTATAAAATATTACAATCTGCAAGGATGCAGTAACTCACATATTGTAGTTCAAGTGTATCTTCAGATATAAAGGAATTGCTGTACAACGCCGAAATAGCAATTCTCTTTTCAAGAAATAAAAAAAGGAAACCAGATAAATAGTAGCGAACCCATTTCTCTTAACTGAAATAAATCTCGAGAAAGAAACGACTTCTTGGAAGTAATCGCAGGGAGAAACCGAACTTTATTTCGAAATCTCTTATCCAGTTACCAGGTAATAAAAATTGGATGAGAAGGGCGCGATTTATTTTCCTTCAAGTACAAGATGGGCGCTATCGTGTTTCTTCTTTCTGCTGGTGCTGTAAAAATATAAAATCTCTTTGCTTTCTTTTCACTTTCGCATCTAATGCGGCAAAACATATTTGTCGTTAGAGACTTGAAACTGCTTCTTTTTGAAAGTGTTTTCGATATAGGTTTTATAATAAAGAAGAATGGTAACAGGTTTTTCATACTTTATTTTCGGTTTTTGTAGCGAGTGCTTGCTCCCTTCTCTTCAACTGGAATTGAAGTGTATCAAAGCACTGTGAAGCGAATATTTCTTTGAACATACGCAGCTGATTTTTATCGTGTGTGTAACATTTCGTTTATTCTTCAGTTTGTTTTTAATTTTATTAAAGTTACTCTTTAAAGCTACGCTTTGAATGTTTGTGATGGTCCACACAATTTTTAATCTGAAGTGCTATCTCAATCTTTGAAGTTTCACCTTTCACCCTCATAAGGATTTTGAACGATAGATTTAAAGCTAATTAACCTACATAAAACATCTACAGTTGCATCCAGAACTCTAACTCATGACTCGAAAACGATTGTCACGAGTTAATGATCAGGCTTCCAGGACTACGAAAGGACATCAGAACTGTAGTAGTGATGTCGGTGTTTTTAAGAAGTCCAAGAAACGAAGATAAAATATTCTCATGATGAGGTTGATTTATTTATTTTGATTTTAAATGAACTGTTCATTCACAGAATTTTACATCGCAGGCATTTTAGGTGTAGAGATTCCATTCCATCGTAAACATCTTCAAATGTAGCTAAGTGTACAACATCCCATTTTGCATGACAATGCACCTGTACATTGGTTTAAAATAATCTCCGTCTTTTCAAAAGAATCGACTGTTTTTTAGAATAAATGGTTAAAACTTCGTAAAAATAAAGCATCTTAAATCAAAGTGTCAAGACTAAAACATGATTTTAACTATAACATTGTTCTAATTAGAAATATAAATATAATCAATTTTTACCTTAAATTTTAAATCAAATAAAATATTACATATTTTTTGAGGAAGAGAAATAAATTTATTTTTTGTTACCTGTTGTATGAAATGGAAAAAAAGCAAATGAATTTGAAACGCTTTCTTCATATTCTTCCTTTGTGATAAAAAAAAAAACAGTATTTCATGCTGCAGCAAAGGATATATTAAAATACATTTGCTTCATATTTTTCAGTGGACAACTAAACAATATTAAAACTCCATTAATTTAACAATTGAATAATTAAGGAAATACTCTATCAACCTGTCTCGGGAATTAAACATCATGAGATAATCTCATTTTTCATTTACAGCTCTTCCGAGTAAATTATTTTTAGTTAGACGTCTGGGAAATATCTTTTGTGCAAAATAAACTTTCATAACTATAGACGGTTACATAAACCAAGTCTATAGATTTCTGGGGGTGTTCAATTCCTGTTTTTTCTCTACCGGGTAAAGGGCAGCTGTTTAAATGTTTATTCATCAACTCCTTGAAAGTGAAAAATGATCTTGAGTCTTGTGTCAAACCAGACGAGACGTAAGAATAAAACCTCCGTCACCATTTGGAAATTATTCTTTAAAGACATTCTAAAAAAACTATTTATTCAAAGATTTTCCTTTTCTAAAGAGGTAAACATTTTATCTCAAATAGCTGGGAGTTAAATGTTTGGAAAACATATCCAAGGGACGAGTGAGCGTAATGAATAATAATTACGAATTTTTATGAATGTATTAATAATTCACTTGAGCTTTCTTATTGATTCGATTAATTTACTGTTTTCTAAAACTATTATATTACATAAAGCTTTATTATTGAAAGCGACAACACAAGAATTATATATATATATATATATATATGCAATAATTTCCCCCGAAAAATTTACGTTTTGATTTTAGGTGATTAAGTGGTCGTAGCCGAAAAAAAGGCTTGTTCGTGATCATATCATTTATTTGAGCATGCTTCTAGTACAGTGCCAAAATACAAAAGAGGAAATTATTCAAACATCAAGTTTTTCAATACAAGGAAGAAGAGGGATAAACGCATTACAAAAAATACAGTCGCGTATTTAGGCAAAGGGAAAAGTTATTTATTTATAGAAATGGCATCATTGCTTAGGGAACATTAATTCCGGATAGAAAGATCATTGATTAAAAATGTTGTATTTCTTGGAATCGCCAATAAATCTATCAAAATTTCAAGGTCTAAAGAATCAGTAATAAATATACCAGCAGGATGTTTTGAATGCTTTTAAAAAAAGATAGATTGAAACGCGTTTCGAAATAGGGTATTTGGATTTATTAATTACATGTTATAAGTAAAGGATATTTGCATTATTTTATGAATATATATCAATTTAAGTTACGTTGACCAAGGTTAGAGGATTTTATGCAAACCAATCGCAAAGAACAAGACAGTTCTTCAGGAGTGATTGAAATTTATTGTCGAAAAACAACCCTTGAAATACAGGATTCAACAGCAGTACTTGCAGAATAAATCTCAGAAGGTCTTCACACCTTCAACAGCGCTCAGACACAACTAGTAAAGTCTAAGATACAAGTATGTGAAATGTTATTCACTAGCACCCCTCGTCCTACTCAAAAATCGAGCTGATCGCTAGTCTACTCTTCAAAATCAAGGCAAGACTACTAATCGCTAGTCAAAACAATACTAATCTAACACTAATACTATAGGGCGTCACGGATCTTTCGAGAAAAATCCGCTTGCATCTAGCATCTTGATATTAGTAGATTTATCCACTAATTTCCAGAAGTAATACGTAAGCACAAACTCGTCAAAACTGATCTCCAAATTTACCAACTTGGTGTCCAAAAATGATGCCTTTTTGACGCTATCGCCAAGATTTCGCCAAGTTTCTACTGAATACCCATTATAATGTAAGGAATGGCGTTGCTCGCGGATATTACAATTTTTAACGTAAAATAAATGCAACGTAGACGAATATAAACGTATTACACTTCCAAAAATAAATTATTTACACTATTTCAGGTATTCTTTACACAAAATTCGTAACATTATATATGTAGGATATCCCACGGAACTTTTTCTTTCTGTAAAAGGTTAGATTATATCCTTTTGCAGAGGACGGCAATGTTAGTCAAAACAGCATTCCACAGCAACGCCATCTAGCGTGCTTATTAAAACGCTGACACGATTTGTTTGCATCAGAGGCCCACTAACCATCGACAACGAAGCACCGTTTTAGCGCGTCCGCGCTTGTTTCGCTGACATTAGGCGGTAAGTCACCAGCACATCCCATAATGAGTTTTATTTAATTTCTAACGTCCTCCCAGAAGGGACTGACTATCTATCCTTCCTACGTTTTTAAATGCCTGCATGTTCTAATTTCTATTTTGTAAATATTCCCCATGTAAATACTCTCCTATAACTCATAATAAATTATTTAGTTTCTCTAAACTATGTTGTCTATTCTATTTTTTCAAAGTTAACCCATACATCTTAAAAACCCCTAGACACCCCGCCAAATAAAAACCCCGCTATCTGAAGAACCTAACTTTTTTAGAAGATTTCGTTTAGATTCCAAAATAATATACACACTTTTAAACCCAAGTATAATTAGTCGGAACAGTAAGAAGTATTAGCCACAATAGTGCAATAACAACCTCTTGACCTTAGGCACCAAGAATGTATATTTAAATATGTTTCTTGACCAACAAATGTTTTTCTCTAATTTGCCTACACTAGCGGGCCATGTGGAAAGAAAGAAATATTATAAATGTGTAATTATTACCAAATATAAAATGCACCAATACTAAACAATAATATATAACCATAACTACTTACCAGTATAGAGTTAAACATCTTTGTGTTAAAAACTGTAAGATAATAAAGCATACCACGTGAACACAACATCTAGTTAATGTTTCCAGCTGAAGGAAATAATATAGTACCGCAAGATATATATATATTAATCGGTATATATATTATATTTACCTTATATTCATTTTAAGTATTAATATTACTTTTTTATGTACCTTCTTTTTGTTATATAACGCATTCTACTTCTTTTTACCAATGTTTTCTTTACATATCTATTTAACTGTAAATCTCTTTTGAAGTTGCTACGACATTAGCACTCTCTGTAATTAATATTTCACAATTATTATAGTGGTGTCAATGTAATGAACTTCGAATGAATGTGTTGAGTTTTCAGACTCAGATCCAAAGACGAACTGTCGCATAGATAGCTCTTTATTGTAAACTTTTTAGTGAAGTAGTTGCGCTTTGTCTTACTAACTTTGGACATTTTTAACTGTCACTGTTATAGTTTATTTTCTGTGTGTGCTGTCTATTTTTTCCAGAAGCACAATTTTTCATCGGGATCAATGAGGTGCATAAAAGAGCATTTTATTTCTAGGTCATCTTGACGTCATTCATTGCATGACAGGAAGCCGTAGAATTTTTGAATTCACAAATACTTCGAGGAGGATTGGAGAAAAAAAGAAACTCCTCCAGGCATCGGCAGATCAGAGGATAAACAAGCAATTGAGACGGAAGGATCTTAGTTTCAGTTTCCTCGTGAGATATCTAGTCGTGAAAGAAGGAGGGAAATATTTTTCCTGCTATTCTTGTGGCTGATAAATCTTTAATATTAGTTCATGTATCGGCAATTTTGAGATACGCTTTAGTAATTAAATTGCTTTATAGTGCAATCTTCAAAGTGTAAATCCTAAAATAAAATAGTAAATTTTATATTAGTTATGCAGTAAACAATACCTTAAGCAACATAAAAATAAATAAGAAGGAAAAGACGGCGACTGGTAGGATGACACACTCTTTTTAGTAGAAAGAGGTTTGAATTGTAGTAAATAAGAAGTTTGTATATCTTCTCCTACTCCCAATTTGTCCTCTTATCTAATATTGTCACTTTTATTTTGGAAAACATATTGAGGGGTATCATATTATATAAGTAGATGAAAGGAAAAGTGATGTATTATTTAACACATTTTTATCAGGGTCTTAAAGATATATCATGCATAAATCAAAACTACTTACATCGTGAATGCTATCCATTACGAAATGGCATCCAAAGATTACACAGGAACCTTTCAAAACCACATTTTTGCGTATTGAAAATATAATAAAAGAGGGAATGTAACCTTTTGGGAGACACGAGTAACTCGATGCTAAATGTCTTTGATGATGCAGGATTAGGGCTGTTTTTATTGTAATTATCAAGAAAAACTCATTTCGTCTTCTTACCGGACCTCCCCCCACAGGATCAAAAGGGAATTTTTTCATCTCGCATATATAAAACGTTTGCTTCATGCCTCAATATATAGTTTTTTGTATATGTAACAATGTCAACTCTCAGCAAAAACTAATTTTGCATTTAGTATAAAATAGGATTTTGTTTTTATTTGTTTTTCGCAAAACAAAACACATGGACAACAAAAGGATTATCATATTGAGGGAATATATGCATATATACCACGGATTTGTAATTTTTTTTTATCATTCTAAATTTAATTCAGTTTCTTTTACGTCTAATAAATTCCATAAATTGAATTTATTGGGTTTTCTATTGAATTCATCTAAATTTTGATGCAGCATGGTTTGATACTCCTCCTTAAATTTGTGACCCAAATGTGATTTGAACATGCTACTCTTTCTTAGCATCGCTCTATTAATAGCTGAGGAAAAGCTCTTGTCAACTACAGAGTATGTTTTTAAAGTAGTAGGTATCATTTATTTAAAAAACAATTATTCATGGGAATAGTACAATCGATTAGAATTCTTCAAAGTAGAACCCTTCTACATCTACACATTGCTGCTAACGAGTTTTCCAGTTTTCGTACTCCTCCAGGAACGCCTGGACTGGAATGCTGTTTGGCTTACTCGTCACGGCCTTTTGAACCGCCTATACGTAGCCATGATTTTTCCCCTTGAGTGTCGATTTTATTCTCGGGAATAGAAAAAAAAATCTGGTGGGGCCTAGTCGGGGCTGCTAAGGGATTGAGGGAGCTCTGCTACAGTGTTCTGGGAAGATATTCCATTACGGGAAACGCTGCGGGGCTTGGCGCGTTGCCATGGTGCAGCTGTGAATTGTTGATGATGGCTGTGCGGATATGAACAATGCGTTTTCCGAGTCTTGTGAGGACTTCCACGTAAAAAACTGCAATCACTGTCACTCCGAGTACTAAGAACTCTTCGTGGATGACTCCATGTCTATTAAAAAAGTAAATGAGAGTGGAATTTTGCTTGGATTTTCTCATTCATGTTTTTTTGGTGTGTAGTGAAGAAGGGGTGTGCCATTCTAAGCTCAGCCGCCTGCTCACCGGGTCATATTCAACCACCTACTTCTCGTCGACTGTCACTACATTGTCGAAAAAATTGGGTCCTCATTGACATGGTGAACATCCTGGCAGATTGCGTTCAGCTTGGCCTTTTGCTCCTCTGATAACACTCGCGGCAAAAAGTTTTGCACACATTCCTCATGGATACGTTTTCTGTCACGATGTAAATGGTAGAATGGTTGTGGAGTGTTTGTTTCGCACAGGAAAACTTAACCTCCATTCACTTGGGTGTAAAGTTGCATTGGCTTAGCTTATAAAGAGTTTTTAGACATAAAAGAAAAAAATACTTTAAAGTGAGAAGAAAAATTTTACTTTATATTATTTGTAATATAAAAACTCGTACGTGTTAATTAAAATTAATGTAATGATAGTGTAGTTAAATTGGAAAGTTAAGTGCGGTATATTTATGTTGCATATGGCGAAAGAACTGTGTCGGTTACGGTTCGCCCCGTTGAGCCGGAGTGGTTCGTAACCGACTTGATCAGGCAGTGAGAGGGATAAAACGTCGAACGCGGAGAATCCGCCCGTTCAGAATCTCCCCTTGGTCTGAGGGTTGCACAGAAAGGGTGCCATTTTATACAAGTTTGCTTTCCTCCAAACACTTGAGTTTGAGGGATGTTTAATTCATAAGCAATCATTCTAAAACTCATTCTACGATCACTGTTCAACAAATTTTCATTTTGCGGCACATTTTGTTTGGTATTCCTGGTCAAAGGGCATCCGGTGTCGTCGCCGTCCCTACTTTCTCAGGACAGCTGGTGTCATTCAATAACACCCGATATGCCCATAGCAGCACCACCGTAAGCATCCTTAATCATGTCGTGAATCTCTTTGCCCATCTGACCAAGCTTTACACTAAATTTGATCGCGTATAGCTGCTCCAGAAAATGGTTCATAATTCTCGGTGACAAGGCACTTCAACAGGGGTTCACATTACAAGCGACCTACTCTCTTTAACGACCGAGAGCCGGTCGCAGATTTTTTTCAGCATTCCCAATATCCTCCTCCAACGATCATGCCCGACCGCACTGCCTTTCGTCCGTCCATTGATTCAGAAAAAAAAATACAATCGTACTAATTTCAGAACAGACCCTGTATAAATTGAACACTAAATTCGTATTCGTTATTTCAACTCTATTGTTCTGATTGTCTACGAGTGTATGTACTGATGATGCTTTATATCAGTAAAAATTTAAATAAGTTTAATTTTCTATAAACTTTATTAGTTTAGTTTATTTTTCATTTTATTGAATTCGTATAAATTTAAAAGATTTAGATATTATATGGTTTTTACCCACAGTGTGAACAAGTAATATCATAAATAAAAAAGAAGTAAATTTGAAAAAAGACCTTTAAAATGATGGCAAAAAACGGAAATTCAGTTATAAATATCAGCTGTCGGTGAATATCGTGTTGTACTTTTTGTAAGGGTACATCACAATTTTAATTTTACTATTTTAGATAATGTTTTGCTCAAATTAAAGATGTGAGACTATTTAATATGAAAACGTTTTGGAAATAAATTGGTCTTAAATTTGTTTCTTATTCATCTTATAATCTTTTTACTACAAATATGATTAAATAGATAATAATTTGAATTGATATTTTATGAAAACATTTAACTCAGTATTTTTAATAGCATTATTTGTAAAAAGAAATTACTTTTTTTAAAGAAACAGTCGCAAATTTCAATTTAAGAAATTTGCACTAATTAATTTCCTAGTGTAAAACAAAAAAATGGGAGAATTTAAGTACATGTGAAAGGTATTGATATTTATGAGTTAATAGTAAAATTCTGTTCTCAACTCAGTCTAAAAAATTTAGTAAGTATAAAAAATAAAAATATTTATTAACATTTTTTAAATCAAATTTAAGACGTAATAAATCTTAAAATTTGACAGAGATTTGACAATAATTGTAATATTTTTCTATGAAAATTGAATTTTCTAGTATAAAATGTTTTATCTAGAGAAACAATTTATCCTAAATAAAAAATAGTTTTTTTTTCGTTCATTTCCATGTGAGAAAATGGGAAGAAATAAGGTGAGAAAGTCAGTCTTTTAAATCTAAACCACTGACTTTGCGAAGCAAAGTAAAGAATAAAACATTTCAAATTTGATATTATTTTTAAATTATTTTATTTATTATGCTGTGTGCTCTGAAATTTCAACTTCGTCCTATAGGAGTTAGACGCGTATTGGCTTCTAACACCGAACGTAAAGTTGGTAGAAAAAAACAGTCGAAGGCTTTCTGAATAAAATAATTAAAATAAAAGTAAAAAGTATCTGCCAGACAAATGGTAGCATGCTCACCTCGCAAGCCTAAGGTTACGGGTTCGATCCCCACTGGAGTCGATAGATTTTCTGGACGCGAAATTTTGTAGGCATGCATATCATATGATAATGGGCATTTTTTTAAAAGATTCCTTGAGTATCAAGTTGGCTCTGGTACTACCAGTAAATTTAAATCATGACAATATTCAGCCTCCGTCAGGAGCTTAAATTAAATAAACTTCAAACGTCAACTTGATAGTGGAAGCCTCTACAATATCGCACCACCAATGAAATGACTCTCACACTTGGGAAAATTCGGTGTCTGTAAAGACGTAGCTGCCAAAATACAGCACATTAGATTTTTTTAAAAAAAGAATGCCAATGTATTTTACAACTATGTAATTTCAGTGCAATGCCACGTGTTTACAGAACACTTCTACATACACAATTGCATTTTTATTGCACCCTTAAGATTGTTTCAGAATTTGTGTGCGGATATATATTTTGAGATCTATATTTAAATACTCGAGAATTTTGTTTATGTAAGCAGAAAAAAATTGTTTCTTTTCATCCGATGAAAAATGCAACAAAGCGGATGGATATGTGTATTCTTTTTTTTCTTTTTCTTGCCTTATAAAGTAGCAAGTGCAGTACAACTAAAATTTAAGAGCTGATTTAGAAACAGAATTGGGAAAAAATTGATTAAAAAGAATTGATCAAGCAGTAAAAACATGAAATGAAGTAATTTATAGAATACCTAAAAATATATAATTGTTCTATTATATGAAGAAAGAACAAAGGAGGAGATAAAACGTTATTTTTAGACTTTAGATCGGGAATCCTTTTTTTTTCTTTTGAATAGAGCTCAATAAGCTGTAACTATCTACAACTACAATTATCTAAGTGTACCTATTTTCGGAAACTTCAAGAAGGTATCTGTGTCGAAAGGAGGAAGTTTGAAGATTTTGTTTTTGTTGGAAAGTTTTTATAGCTTCGTATTGTTTCGTTTCTACTCAATTGAGCATAGCAAACTGGAAATTTCAATCATTGTATGTTTAAAACAATAAACTCTTCGCTAAGGTTCACACCAAATCCATAAACATATCTTATTTTTTTCTATTTTCGTAAAGTACTTCCTAATTTTCAAGTTCATGATGTGTTAAATGAAAAAAGGTTTGAAATTAGTTATATTCTATCAAACAAAACATTTATTTTCTGTAAAGATGTAAATTGATTTCGTTAACCCTCTTTGATCTTTAACGAAATTGTTTCTCTCAAATTTAAATTGTCATTAAAAATAAATCAATTATGGTCGAATTTATCAATTGATTTGTTACTTAAAAATATTTACTAAGGTCAAGAATTTTATATAAATAATAACAAAAGTACGCGATTTTTATAAAAATGTATAATAAACTTTGGAATTTAAAAGAGAAATGTGGATGATTGGGGTTTCATTTTTATAAGACATATGCATTTCTGTTTCAATAAAAAAGTTGTACTTTGATTACAGATATTATTAATTATGGAGTTTAGATTTCGTTCCATGAAATTCAAGATTTTTGTTAGTTTATTCATTCTGCTAGAAAGTTTTTTCAAGAGATTCCTTAGGTGATAGTATATTTTTATTATAAATAGTTGTTTTTTGCAATTTAAAAAAAATATTTAAGAGCTTTAATAAACAATTCACATTGTAAAACATAACAAAAACCTCAAAAGAAAATAAATGAAGTGGTTTGTGAGATGTTAACGTTATGGTTTATATATATATATAAAATCCCTGGTTTATGTAAGATATATTGGACTGACAGAACTACACGTATTACAATTTTTAAAGCAAATATTTACTTATAAAAATTAAAAATATGATTTCAAGCGTTTTAAGAATTAATTGATGAAGTATCATTTAATATAAATTACTAATTTAAAAAAATATTTTCTAAGATGAAATATAAAGTACGTTTTAAAAGGATACATAAGATTTGCAGAAAACAAAACACATGCAAGCTTCTTTAAAGAATTAAAATGCTCTTGAATTTACGTACATAAATTTAAAATAGCTATCAATTTATCGGTAGTTTTCTTCGACATCTTTTCATAATTTCGTAAATATTGTTTTCAATTACTGAACATATTTTTTTTTCACGACGCAGCAATTAGTGGTACTTTATTTTACAAGTATTACACAATCGTTTGGATTTTCATTGAATATTTAACGCTAAGAATAAGTCACATTTGAGCAAAGGATGTTTTTTTATACATAAATCACATAAACTACACACAAGCAGATTCAGCAGAATTGTTTAATGGCAAAAAATTAAAAATAGGAAATAATCTTTATAATATTTATAGACAAAAAGATTTAACTAGACCTTATAACTTTGTGCCACTGAGAATTGCTCCATGTGCTGAATGTGACACGCTTGAGCTAGGTTGCCTACCCCTGTTATATGGCATGAGCTTAAAATTTGACAACACTAATTTGCTTGGCAGCCATCAATAGAAAACGTTAACATTGAACTTATAAACGTGGAAAATATTGTTCCGAGATACATTCCTTTTATACTTAATACAAACTATTAGAAATCAAGGCTGGTTTCTGTGCTATGCGAATCTGTTCATTTGATTTTAACAATGGAAGATTTTGTAGCAGAATGTATGTGAAGTTCTGAGCATTATGTGTAGTTACAGCATCTTTTTAATGGTGATACAAAAATTTGCCATATTTGTTAAAAAAAGAAAATTTTTTTTAACTAGACAGTTTTCACATCCATTATTCCTGTACCTAAAATCAATCAGTTAAATTTCAAACTACTATATAGTGCACTACTTTCTTTAGGTTTAGTGACCCTCACTTCAGCCACGGAATATTTTCTATTTCTAGAGTGAAAAACAACAGTTTGGTGATAAATAATATATCTACAATTAAGAGAAAGAATCTGTTATCAATGGCTTTTGGGGGGGGGGGTCGTAAATGATTCTCTTATAAACAGGCTGTCAACGCTGTTGAACATTGCTGGGAATAATGCATTGAGTTAAGAGATGCGTACATAAATAAAGATATATTTTTCAAATATTTTATGTTTTCTTTGTTAGGTCGGATAATTCTGAAGTGAATAGGCAGAATCGCAGAATGGTCCATTAAAACCCTTGCTACAACCCATGATGTTCAAAACCATTTGTCATCATCAGGGGATTATCTATCAGTATTCCAACCATTCACAAAAAAAATTGATTCAGGAAAGACTAATCATACTCTTGTGATCCTTTAGAAAATACTAAGCAAAATCTGTTATCCTGACTTGATGTCATTGTTATCATCACTTGTCAATGAATGACACATATACTATTTTCAGATGAATCCTAACAATTTTTATGGAATAGGAGAACGATGACCATAGGCAGAAGTAGTGACGTTCATAGGATGTCATCTGTCAGACCATATCACAAAAGGGTCACACCAATCTCATACCCACATTCATAAGTTGTGGTAATCTTAAAATCGAAACGTGAGCATCCATTGCTAACATAGACCATTTAATGTTATATAGGACAGTTACAAATTTGTTTTATGTATGGTTAAGAAATTTGCACAGGATCCTTTGGTTAATTGCCTCGTCCATACCTCACTGGATTAACTGTCAATAGCCTGAATGTGATTGGTATGTTTCCCTTTCTGGCAGTCTCATCCAATCTCTCTTTTTATGAATAGCCTTAGGACCCTTCTTGGATGTGCAAGCATTGCAGGATCATACTGTGGTAGAATTCAGATTAGCGGTGAACTCAGCTTGAAAATATACTGCTGTTTCAATTTGACAACCATGTAACAAAACTACAGGAAGAAGTGAACTACATTAGGAGGTATATCCTTCTTTCGTCTACTATTATCTTATCGTGACGAATTTCACAACAATATCAAGAAAAAACCAAAATTCTCATGAAGGGAAAGAGAAGATTAATATAATAAGTTGACTCAAGAAGTTTTTTTTTATTTTTATTTTTATTAGATTTATAACTCAATTTTAAATGTTCAAAAAGTTAATAAACTTTCAGTTTTGAAACGTAAACAATTTCAGGAGGATTTTTAGGTGAAGCATTTCATTTTGTTATTGCATAATTTATATCATACAGTTCACGTGCTATTTCATAAGGGAATCAAAGAACTTTAGATAAATTATTACGGTGTGGGAAAACAAATACTTCACCCATTACAATATCGTGAAGTTTCATAAGATAATCAATGACATTAGCATCATATACAGGTTGATTCAAAATTAGAGTGTGACCAATTTTAAAAGTATGTAACTAAAATTGGTAAATTTTAATCTCTTTATTGCTAATTACATTTTAAAAATGAAACGTTTAAATTACCAATCTAACTATTTTTACTAGGGGGAGTAAATTATGGCACCAAATTTAGATCCTCAAGCCCGAAAAGTAATATTAAAGATTTTGAAGAATGGTTGTTCAAATTCTGATATAAATAAATTATTTAAATAAAGAAAATATATTTTCTAATGGATTAGAATCTAAACTTCGAAAAGAAATAAAGTTTCCCTTGAAATCAAAGGTTCTAGGAAAAGAATATGGACGAAAGAAAGTACTTGGTTAAAAAAAAATAAGCTTAAAAGTCTTATCGCTGTAGAAACTTCTCTGCCTCAAAGATCTTGAGCAAAATAGTTACAGGTATCGCAATTGATAACGTCGTCAGACAAATAAAATTGGCTATAAAAAAGGGAATAAACCAGTCTGTCATCAAATGTCTTCAAAGCCCGTAGTGAAACAAAGAAAACATTCTTAGCCATTGCATTTACTGCTACGCAAAAGATAGGCACAAAACAATGATAACTGCGGTTAAAGCACTGTTTCATATTGGTAAAATGAAGATAAAATATATTTCACAGGAAAATAGTTGCAAAAACGCAGCTATTTTGCAAAAGGCAAGTTGACCATCAGGTGCTATGGTATGGATGGGAATGTCCTTTTAAGGCTTAACAAAAGCTTTCTTTTTTGTAGACCTAAAGGCTAAAATTGATGCTAAATACTATCAGAATAAAGTTTCAAAGCACATGATCAAAGCAAGTAAACGTCTTTACTCTCAAGGAACTTTGCTTTTCACCAAGACTCTGCACAAAGCCAAATCAAATATAAAATGGCAGGATAACAAAATAACTTATTTTCCTCCTCCCGAGAAATAGCTACCATCATTCTCTCACTGTGTTCCTTGTCATTATTTTTTGTGGGGATACTTAAAAAAAAACAATTAAATAGGCGTAAAATACGAACACTTCAACAAGGACTTCAAAAAGTAGTCCAAGAGGAAGTTGGAAAAATATCTCCAAAAATTGTCAAAATGCTTTATTGGACCTAAATGTCTACGTAAAGTGTACTATGCTGAAAGAAACCATATTGGAAGCTTCATGTAAATAACTTAATTCTATACAAATTAATGATTTTCTAAATTTGGTCACATTATTTCTGAATCAACCGATATAGGATTGTTTTCATCACGCTTTTTTATTGTATTGCCTTTTGCCAAATGTCTGGCGTTTTTTAAACTAGAGATTGAAACTAATTAAGGGGTTCAATGTAAGGTATAAGATAAAGTAATTATTGACAAAACAACAGGACGATATTTTGACTGAATGTAGCGTTAAATTTTACTCTTTGATTGCTTGTTCTAGGTGTTCAGTCCAGGAAGAGGAATAACAGAAGAATTTGTTTTCCATTTTAATTTGGTTACAATAAACGTTCGCATTTCTCATTTGTCTGTGGGTGCCGAGCCTTTGTTAATAAGAATTTTTCACTGTAATTTCTAAGGAAACGTTGGAATTTAGATGAGGTAAGGACACTATTTCTATCAGCTAACAAATTAGTTGGTAATTTGGGAAGTTTGTGTTTCTGTTTTACTTTCCAAAAGAAAAATCTACACATAACGAGTTTCATGATCAATTACTAAGTTCAGGTATTTATTTGCTTAATTATAGTTGTTAAACCCTCCAATAGCATAAATAGAAATATACTCAAAGGTTGATCTGTGGGAATTAGTCTGTAAGAAACGAATTCTTTTTTCGGCTTCCCTTATTGTTTAACTTTTATGCATGTCAATGTTTGACAAATACTGAAGCATCCAGAATAATATGAGGTCAACAATATTGAGCAATAATTAAGTTTATAATTTTTCGCGAATGTCTGAATGCCAAAATCGTTCATAAGCATTTTGTGAAGCTTGTCACCCTAGAAAAAACATTGCAACTACTTTAAGCAAATTTTTCTTTTTAAGAATTGGACATCATCAGTTTTTTTTTTAATTAGAATTGTTTACATTTTGATGTGTCTTCATTCCGTATAAATCCAGTAAGTGTGCAGAACGTGGAATATATTGAATAATAGGATATCTTGTTAACAACACATATGTTCCCTTTAAATATTTATTTCCATTATCGAACATATTTTATTTTAAAGACCAGTGAAAAACCAAATTCTTCATTACGCCACATTGTTAAGTAAAACAGGGGAAGCATGATCAGTGTATATAACCAATATTTTACATTTAAA
The DNA here is from genome assembly GCA_019973975.1 of Trichonephila clavata. Classification (NCBI taxonomy): domain Eukaryota; kingdom Metazoa; phylum Arthropoda; class Arachnida; order Araneae; family Nephilidae; genus Trichonephila; species Trichonephila clavata. The sequence continues at coordinate 423,940 of BMAO01020862.1, read as the reverse complement.
TAATTAATGAATTTATCGAGAGCATCTCCTATAGCCAAACATTTAAATTCTGTACTATATTTTTGTGTTTCATAGATGCGCAAGTTTCTAGAGTGTTAACACTGTTGATGAAAATAACAAAAACTATTAGGGTGTTTTAAAAGTGCGCTTATTCCTATAAGTGAAGCTTCACATAATGAATGAAGAGGTAATTTAGGGTCATATGCATATACAGTGAGGCAAATAAGTTATAAGACTCGTCCCAGAGCGCAGACTGTAATCATGCCATAAGTGAAAATGTGCATGTGTCACAATGTCTATGGTCTGCTGGAACACTGACAACAAGTTGCGCTCAGGTAGTTAAGTAGTTAAGAGCAGACAAGCTTTTATTACAGGAGTGAATTTTTAACGTTGATTTTTTAAGATGGAACAAAGAGCTGTAACCAAATTTCACGCAAAAATTGGTAAAAGTGCCTTGGAAGCATACCAACTCAAGAAACAAGTTTACGGAGACTAATGTTTAGGTAGATCAAACGTTTTTTGGATGGAAGAGATACGGTAGAAAATGATCAGCGTAATAGATGATGAACCTTATCTAGAATACCTGAAATTATTAAGAAAGTATGAAATTTCGTGCAAACTGATCACTGTGTGTCATTAAGAATGATGACAGACTCTTTAAACATCAACAAAGAAACAATCCGAACCATTATGCATGAAGATTTGTGCAAAAAAAAGTGTGTTCTAAATCTCTTCTACACATTTTATCCCCTGAACAAAAAGCAACGGGAAGTGCACATTGCAGACTCATCATTCCAGCCCCTAAAAAACGATCCAAACTTCTTGAAGTCCATTGTTAAAGCTGAAAAAAAAACCTGGTGTTTTCAATATGACCCTGAAACATATCGATAAAGTGCGGGAATGGAAGTAAGAAAATTCACTGCAAGCGAAAAAACAAGAAAAATTCCATCGAAAATAAAAATAATGCTTACTACATTCTTTAATGCTAGGGATATTATCCACAAAAAATGTGTTCCAACTGGACAAACAAGTAAGTACTACTTAGCTGTTTTAAAGCGTCTGATGGCCAGAATTCGCCGCATTCGTCCAGAATATCGGACTGAAAGCAGTCGGTGTTTCTTACACGAGACAATGCACCCAGTCACACGTCCCTTGTTGTTCATCGATTTTTGGCAAGAAAACAATGTTGTGTGTCGAACCATCCATCATATTCACCTGTTTAGCACCCTGTGTTGGGTGCTCATTGTTCCCAAAACTTAAAAGGAAATTAAAAGAGCGTCATTTGGAAGATATTTAGACTTTACAAGTAGCTTCGACGCATGATTTGCAGGCCATTCCACAAAGTTATTTACAACAGGTGTTCGATTCATTAATAAATAACAGTAACAAGCGAATTGAAGCCGGAGGCTCCTATTTTGAATAAAAAATCAAAACAGGAATTGATTACTTGTTTCCATTTCTTTTATGGGCAGAGTCTTAAAACTAATTTGCCGCATTGTGTATCATTGTAATGCAATTCAGAAGCATCTTGACATTCCGCAGTTCAATGCCATTGTTTATCCTTTTTTAAAAAATTTATTTAAAAGCTCATTAACCTTAACATATGAATCAATGGCACGGCAAATCTTAATTGAACTACGAAATCTTTGAAGTCGATTTATATTTTTAGGTTTCAGTGTTTCAATACTTTCAGAAATTTGACCGTCAGAAATGATGTAATCGTTTTCAAAAACCATAAAAAGTTGATTTTATCTTCAGCACAAACACGATTTTGAAGATTTTACTTTGATATTTATTAAATTCAAGTTTTTAATGTATATCTTAAGTAATCAAAAATGTTGCTGTAAGAAAATTTCAAACAATCACTACATCATATCAAACTACCATAAAATACGGCGTATAACGCGCACCTATACTTTTAAGCTGCATTATTTTAATTGTTAGGTATTCGCGTCGTATAATGCGCACCCTCTTTTTGTGCATGTTTAATTCTATTATGTTTTTTGAAGTCATATACTTCTAGAAACATTCCTTTTAAATAAACAGTATTTCCATATATGTAGAAGAATACTTTTTTTATGTTCATTTTTTTCTTTTTTATTTTATAGCTATCACTTTAAAAAAATTTTTTTTATCAGCGTATAACACGCCCCCGTAAACTTCTACTTTTTGTGTTAAAAGTGGGATAAAACGCGCCGGATTTTACGGCCAAATTGGCGCATTTATACTTGCACAAAGTGCCACGAATTATAGGATGGAACATTGCAGGGACATTTTAGTGGATGTTACATCGGAAGGGCTGTGGTCTCGAATTCATGGACATTGTCTTCCATTCGCATATTCAAAACCTTGAGCTACTGAAGATTCACTGTGTAGAAGCGCTAATGCAAGTTAGGCCTGCGGAGGTTCAAATTTATCCAGTTACATTAGGTTGGTAGTTTGAGAAAATTCATTAGCTCAGGTGTTATCCTTATCACTTGACCGTGGCTCAAAATTACAAGGTCTTTGCTAATAATCTTAATGTCGCATTAGAGGGCGACTTAAATAAAAATCTTTTTATGTAAGACAGGAGAATTGCGAAAATCAAAAGGGGAAAAACTTGAAATTCATTTAAAATTTCACTTGTAATAAGAGATAATTTTCCTTCATTTATTTTTCATGAAGAGGAGGGCGAGATGTTATGTTGAAAATATTATAGTATTATCTAATTTATCTAGCAATGAACCAATTTGAGGTAAGGGTGTAATAACCCTACTTCCCTTCTGCACTGTGACCCGGCTGAAGGTGTGGAAGGACGTGAAGGATGTTTCGACATGATAATTTTCCAATTATTTTATTTAGCACTTTAATCGACTCAAACACAATTCAACTTAACACAATAATTAGGATGCTCCAATCAGTGAACAGAGGGAGGGAACGAGAGTCACGATTTGGGAGAATGCATCAAATAAACCACTTTATAATAACAGTATACTCAATATTACTTTACACGGTAGATATATAATTAATGGCCGCTTAACCCCTTTAATACTTTAATCATCAAACTAATATGAAGGAGACAATACCTGAACTGTAGGCAGTCTTCTAATTAAGTTTTAATTTATCAATATTAGTTTTCTGTCTTTAATCCTTCACAAAGCTTTTCTAACAATTTAAGGAAACTTCCCCTTGTATCTCTCTTGTCACCTTTAGTTAACTTAACTTCTGACTTTTTTCTTTACTATCTATTCTTCGTCACTTCTAACTCACTAACTCTTTAACTCGCGAAATAAAACTATATGTAATAAACTTAATTTGCATATCACAACTCCTTCTTAGGAGAAGATTGTTTATTTTAATAGCCCGAAAAAATTCCCAAGAGGATTAGTATGAGGGCGCGTATAGATCCGTCACAAAGGTTCACCTTCAGTTTTACAATTTGCGTTTAATTTGTGATGAGTAATGTATAATTTGTATTTTTGCTTTTCATTTCCCTCGAAAGTCGTAGTAAGAGGAGAAGATAAGCAACTAGTACATCGAACCTTCTGGCAATAAATTTTCATTTTATTGTTCTCAACTTCTTCAGTAGCAGAATTTCTGTAAGTCCTCTGGTAAACTGGTATATCTAATGACAAGTTTATTCTAGGGGATCTTATTACCTTTTTACCTACATAATATTTATTTTTAGAAAAGACAAAATATTCAGTCAAAAAACATAGGATTGGAGACAATCATTAGAAAGTTGAAAAAGTTTCCTCTGCGTCATGACCTAAGATATCCTGATTAGACTTTAGTTATTTGTGTTTTCTTGTATATGCAAAGAAACTTGCTTATTTAATCTGGCATAGTTGTTTATATATTCCAAGTTGTAATAGTTGATTTTTGTTCCAGTCAATAACAAGTTCATATGTACTAATATGTGGCAATCCTAAAAATATAGGACAAATGATCTTCGAAAATGTTTATCATTACTTTTCTTTCATTTAAACAATTTGTAAATAAATATTACATATTTAGAGAAATTGAAAGTTTCCATGGACTTGATTTACTCTGAAAGTCTTGTGTGTTGCCTTGTCAGTTATGTTAAAGTACTATATCTACAGATATGAGAAACAACGTGGATCCTGTGTAAATAACAATGATAACATTAATATTTCAAACAAATGTTATTTAAATAAACGAGTGAAAAATCATTTTATCTACATTTTTACAAAAGGATAAAAAATGTTGATTTGATTTACCATTCTTAATTAAAAATAATTTACTTTCACTAAACTAAAGATGTTATTTTAAAGTTAGTACGGACTAAAATAAATCAATAAACTGTTTAGTCTTTCGGGAATTTGGGATTAACTAAGAGGGTTTCCTGTGAACTGGGAAGATGAGTTACTTGATACGTTCATTTCACATGCAAGTTATAGCTATCTGAAAAACATAATTGAGTCCAATGGAAGACATTATCAATAACTTATCTGGTGCAAATTCGGCATCATGGAGAAAATTGTAATCCATTTTGAAAATGCGTTCCACAGATAGGGTCTGAGCTTTCGATTAACAAAAGTGTTCGTGACCGGATTAGAAAAAAATATTTGGATTCAAAATTTTGAATATCGAGACTAAAAGAGTTTTGAGGTCAAGGTACAAAAGAGGTTTGTGCTGTAAGATTAAATTTGGATCTAGTTGTCAGTGACTACTCACTATACCTGAATGGGTTTGTTCAGGACAGAATTCTTGAGATTTTAACAGCTTTGGTACTAACATGAGCTATTTTTAAGAGTTGTGGGGAATTGATAGTCAAGAGTTGCTTCTATTGGTTAGTAATATCATCAGTAAGACTTTCCAAAATCAGTTGGGAATAAAAACCTAACTGTTTTCCACAATTTAGTTTCTTATCAAAATATTGCACTAGGTCATTTATTCTTTATACATAATTGATGTTGAGAAAAGTCAAAAACGTTGTTGCAAGATAACTATAAAAACAGAGAAAAAAATCGTCAAAATTAGAAAAATGCAAAACAGTTTTGTGTTGTTTTTTATGCCACCTGATTTCGACTACGTCAGATCCAGGCCCAAGAAATTCATCAAGGCAAGGGGCTAGATGTATGCCTGTCGTTGGTCATAGCCTTGAGCACTATATAGGTGACAGTTCGATTTAGCTCTGTTCCTCCCCAATTTTTAATGGGAAGACCCTGGATGTGGTTAGGGCCTCCCACCTCTCTTCCCTTTCCACCAACATCACATGAGAGGACTTATGGCTCAACGGCTATTTAGAGTACCCCCATGCTGCAAAGGCACTATACATTTACATACATCCATGCATTCTCCGGGATTCGAAACCAAGTCTTATGGGACGGAGTCGCTAACCACTCTACAAGATGGGTGGCTCAAAATTTTGTGTAGTGTGTTATTGCAGATCATTTAAGAATTTTGGATATAATAATTTTAATATCTTCCGAATAATATCTCGATTACTGTGCATAAATTTGTTAAGTTTTCTAACCATGGTCAATTAGCAATCATCTTCAGAGTCAAAAGTAATCATGTAGGGTGAATTTCTTCGCCCTATGGGTATATCAACATTGGAACTATCATTTATTTACACAACCACAATGCTCTCAAAAGCTATTATAATCTTTTCAACAGACTGAGAGAAATCAGTAAGATTGGACATTTTAAAGTCAGATTGAAAGATTATTCAAACAAATTAAAATTTAATACAACTTTAAACTACTAATAACATGAAATATGTTAAACTTTAAAACTGATTTCAATTAATTTGATCAAGGAACTTTAAAATACTATATGTTTATCAATATCCTTATATTAAACATCAAAATCAAAATTCAACATATAATCACTATACATATACAACTAATAATAACACATTTCTTTAAAAAAAATGGTTAAATGAAATTATTTTAAAGAATTTTCGTCCTTCATGGTTGGAAACTATCCTAATGATTTTAATATAATGAATGCATTTCGAGGGTAGAAAAGTTGTGAAAAACAAATAACAAAGAATAATGAAAAATATAATTTATTAAAGTGTTTTGGATATTGCAAATTATGGTTGACATATGCGTTATTTCGAAACAGGTACAAATCAAGATAAAAAATATAGAAGAATCCCCAGATATTCCCCAGATTTGGTAATATAATTCAAAGAATTATATAGATGTTATAATAATGTGATAAAGAAAAAGAAATTTTTGTTGTTTTCATGACTCATGCATGTAAGTTTCTTTATGGAAAAAATTGATACCGCCAAGTAGACGGGAAAATGAAAGAGTAAGTATTTTATTCATTATTTTTTTTAAAAAATTGAAAGTGAATAAAGTCACAGAGTTTAATCATTTTAAACTGGGAATTAAATTGATTGTTTAGAAAAATAGTATTTGCACTTAATATTCAATGAAAAAATTCCCATGCTAAAACCAATATTATGCTTATTTTTTACACACACACACATGATAAAATTTACAAGTACTTCAGTATACACAACATAAATAATGCAGGTGACAAAAAATTCGATTTGCTTACATGAAAAAATGGGTCCTCTTTGTAGAAGTAACATATCAAAGCGATCGATATAAAACTGCTACAAAATAGCCTTTTTCAGCAATAAATATCGCTTCGTTCAGGAAAGGAAAGGAAGGAAATTCATTTGGGAATTCATTTGGGAACGAGGCGTTATGCAAAACTAGTACTCCTACAGGATGTTCAACCCTCAATGTAGCTCCAACGAATGGTCAGTCCATTCGGAGAAAATAGCCTTCGAAATTCAAGCTTAGCTTTTATACAATAAAGTTGCAACTGTTTTCAGCGATCCGGTAGCATGGTTGGTATAAGATCTGGTTACAAGTCACTGGGCCTCAGTTCGGATCACAAGAATGGTTTTTTTTTTAAATTTTTATATTCCTTTAATTATTTTTACAATTAAATAAATTTATTTAAAAAATGTTTATTAAATATTAAATGATATTTTAGATAAATATTTTACATTTAGAAAAGCAAAATAATTACTGTAATTATATAAATATTGATATTTTATCAATATAACTATTGATAAATAATATTTATTATAAAAATATATTATAATCGCGGTTTGCAATCGTTTTGTTTTTCGTTTTAATTTTTAAATTCATTTTTTTTTTTACAATGAAATAAATTTATTTAAAAAGGCATTAAATATATTATATAACTATAAAGTAATTTTTTATGAATAATTATTATAATATATTTATGTTTTATTCTAATATTTTATATACATTTTTTATAATACATTGTATTTCCTATATAAAAATATTTTGAACTAATTTTTCTTTAAACCATAATTTAATGTTTATTATAATATAGTTTTATTATAAAATATAATAAAATCTATTAATATATTTTATTATAAACATATATTATAAGCGGTTTATGATCGGCTTTTTAAAAAAATTTTTTTATTATTTTTAAGTCCATTTATTTTTTTTTTTATTACAATGAAATAAATTTTTTTTAAATGACATTAAATATATTATGTAACTATAAAGTAATTAAATTAATATTATATAGTATAAGATATATACTATTTATATTAATTATAAAATAATTTTTATCAATAATTATTATAATATATTTTATGTATTTTTATAATATTTTATTTGTAATATATTGTATTTCATATTATAAAATTATTTGAAACTAATTTTTATTTAAAATAGCATTTGATATTTATTATAATATATTTTTATAACAAATATTATTCATTAATAATTATATTTATAAAATATAAATATTTTTATAATTACAGAAATTATTTTACTTTATTTTACTTTTTAAAATTTAAAATAATTATCTAAAATATCATTCAATACTTAATAAATCTTTTTTTAAATAAATTTATTTAATCGTAAAAAAATTAAATGAATTTAAAAATTTAAAAAAAAAACCGATCGCGCGATCCAAACCGAGGGCAAACGCGGGGTAAACAGCTATTCTACCAACCATACTACCGGATCGCTGGGAATAGTTGCAACTTTATTGTATAAAAACTAAGCATGAATTTCGAAGACTATTTTCTCCGAATGGACTGGTCATTCGGTGGAATTACATTGAGGGTTGAACACTCTAAAGGAGTACTACTATTGCACCACGTCTCATCCCCAAATGAATTTCCTTAGTCGTGCCCTTCAATGTAATTTAGATTTAAATTTTCTGTGTTAACTTTTGAACGAGTATAAACCTTTCTTCAATATTGTTATTGAAATAAATAATTTAGTTTGCTTAATGCGGGTTAAATTTTAGCAATTAATGGAAAATATTTTAATTCCTTTAAGACTCATTTTTTTTTCTGGAATATTGGTCTAAAAATTTCAATTTTTCTTTATGGATATTTTGAGGCCTACATATCTTTTGAAACATAATAGCACCATTTACATACAAAATTTCCTAATTAATGCAAAAAAAATCAATTTAAATAAAAGGGTAATTTACCTGTAAAGTTGGCTTTCAGTATGGCAGAAATCATTAGGTTTTGGAGTAAATTCATTTTAACTATAATTAAAGAGCTTATAATTACTAGCTTTTATCATGAATTTCAAATTTTATTTACATCTTCTGCATTTACATAAATGCTTATGAAATTATTCATCAAAATTTGATCGTGTATGATAAATTCAAAAACCCAGTTTTGCACAAAACCCATCATTGCAATCTGGACAGTAGAATTTTTTTTCTCTGTTTACCTTCTTCCGTTTACTGCAACTTTGAGCAACTAATAATACACCGTAGTGCTGGATCTGTTTTCTTCTCTGTTCAGGGAATGTACGTAGATTCAGCAAAACACCCACGGGGTCAGTCAGTTAATCAGTCAAAACACCCACGCACATTGAGGATAAGGAAAAACATTAAGCTCTAATTCTGCAGAAATCCTGCTAAAAATTGAATATGGTTTTTTTCCTCAGATCAGAAAAATGATTTTCTTTAAAATGATTTGAATGTAATTACATTTTAATTTAACATCGGTAAATAATAGGTAAGCATAGTACTTTGGATTATATTTATATTTACATGCATAAATGTAAAAAAAGAAATAAGTATTTTCAATTAATAAATGTGTTGTTTCATTGAAAAATTTTATGAAAATAACACAATAAACATACAATGCTGGAACTCTTCTTTAACAAACCAAGAGAAGAAAATATATTTTACACATGAAATATAAAAAAAATAACAATTTGTAAATTAAGAAAGGTTTGGGTGTAATATTGTTTTTCATGAAAAAAAGAAAAAAAAAGAGCTACACCCAACTTTTTTTTTTACACGGTAGATAAGTTCCTTAGAAAGCCATGCAAGAAAATCGTGTGAAAAATACATAAGATATAAAGTAAATCTGGGGATTTGTTTCATAACTTTAAAAAATCGTTTAAGATGGAAAGTGTCCTAATATTTTTCCAAAAAACCATGCAGAATTAGAAAATAATGAAATCCATGTTACACATATATAAGAAAATAAATCATTTTTATTACAAAAAAAAAAAATGTACAATGATAATTCAGATTATAAATGTAACGTCATTCGATGTTTTTTTCGGGGGGGGGGGTAGAGGAGATTCTTAAAATGCTTGTATTGCTACACAAAACTGAAGGTTACTTTGAGATTTTAATGCAGGCTCTATGTCAGGATCATGAGTAAAAAAAAATGTTGTCCCATACATGTAGCAAAAAAAAAAAAAAATAAAAATAAAAATAAATAAAATCAAGCCTTCTCGAATTAAATCAGCTTTTAATCGTAGAACTCTGCCTTGTACTAGAACAACCAATAAAGTAGGCAACAAGTCACTCACACATGTGTGAACATAAACTAGCCTTCTTCTGATCATGTTGTCTAAATTAGGATTAAAAAAATATGGGGATTCATGCTAGAAAAAAAAATGGTATTGGTAAACATATTTTGGTTTTGTATGTTGGTCAACCGTGTCATTTCAAAATCATGTAAAAAAAACATGTAAGAAATACTTGGATGCATATTCATATGTTACATTTCATAACGTTTGCAGCGCAGACTAATTTGTAAAACATAAATGATGGTATATCCATTTTTGCCAAACTCAAGTCTCAAAGATATGTTGATAAGATAATAAATTATAAATATGTTTCGGTGGGTAAATCAAACACTAAATTGTTGTAACAATTTCAATGCTGAATAACATAAAACCTTTAGAGAGTTTTAAGAAGATATACTGCAGTATAACAGTTTTACTTATTTCATTTATTTGGCAGTGATGCCACACGAAATGAATACACTCCAAAGAGCGCTAACAATATTCATTGGAAAGTTCAATGTATAATGGGTTTCTGACGTATAATGAAACAGCAATGGGATTTTTAATTACAATGTAATTTGAATAGCTCTCTTCCTCGTTCCTAATGAGAAGATAAGTAATTCACAAATGGCTCAGTTGTTAGTGTTACAACCTTCTATCATTACTATTGCCTAGCAGTTTGTCGAACCTTGATCCAAGGAAGTTGAATTTACTCGAATCCCTTTCCCAGCCAATAAGATGTAAATTTATCGAAATCATTCTCTCAGTCCCAAGTGAAGAGTCATATCCTCCCATCTCTACCTTGTTCCGCTTGAAGTTTCTATTAAATTTATGCTACACAAAGTTATGACATGTTTGTTTTCCCTTAATTTCTCAATGTATGCAGTTATAACTCAGCCAACACTCCATCGTTATGTGTCAAAATGATAGAAGAAATATCATACTTGAGACCATTGATTAGCAATTCAAAATTATTCCATCAGTTTTAATAATCATCCTTAGCGACTGAAATGAAATATTAAAGTTTGAAGAGTGTTTTCATTCATCTTATAGATAATGTCTTGCTTGTTTGATCTAATAATGTTTTTGTATTTTTTGAAATATTTCAGGAATGAAATATTTTTTAAAAAGAAAAACACAAATGTATATATATATATATATATATATTTGGAATTTAATTTTTACAGAAAAATACAATATTTCTCTCTCACATTTAACATGTAAATATTAAATATACAACCTCTGACAATAAAGTACGGTGAATGAAATCAGAACGGCTGATCTGGCAAAACTAGCGAAACAAAACTCTGCACATGCGTAGCGGCAAGTTTTGACCATATGTCCCTACCTTTGTTCTGTTGAGCGTCGTTTGTATTACGTGTAAGACTTGCTTTGCAAACTGCTCGCTTAGTGCGTTGGTTCTTAACTAAGAACAGGAACATGAACGAAAAAAACATCAATTTTAAGCTTTGTTTTAAGCTTGGCAAAAAACCGAAAGGAACTTCTAGGTGTTTTCTTTGTTTCTCAAGGCAAGGTGTCCATCTACGTTAATGTTACAGGACTATTCACTGAACTTTATTGTCAGAGGTTGTATTACCATTTAATTAACTTCGGTAAGAAAATAAGTTCGTTTTTTACTTGTGATTTTCAAAGTTTCATCTCAGTACCAGAAGCATAACTGCATTTTTTATCGATCTACATACTCTTCTGACCATTAAAGATGTTTTCTCCACTTGTGCATTCATTAAGAGTTAAAAGCTTTGGTAATGTATGAACTTTTGTTGTATGAGGATTTCAGACATGGGCATTAAGTATAAGTGATTAATTTATAATAATTTTCAACTTGTTTTGGATGACATTGATTTTACAAACTTATTACTCACCCTCAATTATATTTTTGCATAATATTGATTGCCTTTGTGACGACGACAGAGAGAGAGAGTTTATTTAGTTTCATTTTAACCTAATATTTTCTTGAAAGTTTTGAAACACAAAGCATTTATGTAAAAAATAATAATAATGCTATTTTATACTAAAAAAAGCCAGGTTTGTTCATAAAAGTTTTTTTTTTTTTTCAGTTTTAAGTTGGTAAGTTGTTTAAATTTTAAATTAAGTTTAGTAAGTTTTAGTTCTTGTTGTATAGATTTAAAATACAAAAATATAGCACTACAATATGTTTACTTTGATGTAAATTGGAACATCATGGAAATATTCAGTTTTATCTGAAATGCTTGTATCAAGAATACTTGTATTCGGAAGTCTAATTACAGTATCACAGCTGAGGACTGATTTTTAGACACATCATTTTCAGTAGTATTCCATCTCTTCGAAATATTGTTTCTCACAGAAAACTGAGAATGTTTTGGCCATGAACATTTTCTCAACAGGAAATATTAGTGATAAATCTTCTAGGTTATGTAAACCATTTTTAAAGCAAAAATTGGCTTTGAAATCAATTTTAATTAATTAATTATGATAATTTAAAAAACTCAAAACATAATCAAGCAGAAATGATTTTAGTAATGAAAATTGGAATTAATACACACACAAACACACATTTCATGTAAAAGAATTGATTGCACTCGAAAATATTTTTAATTAATTCATTTTAAGAGTGGAACAATACTTTAAAATGAAACCAAAACCATAGCTCAAAAAACGACAAATATCTTAAACACTAGTTTGTTAATATATTTGAAGTTTGGTGGTAAGCTTCTTAATGTTATAAGCCATAAAAAAATCCAAAAAAAATCGGTAATTATATGAAATTTGTATGGTACTGTGCAGTCTTAAAAAAGACCCGTCAACATTTGTGAAGAAAAGAATGTATCTATATAGCTTTAATTTCGGATTTGATTTTTAAAATCGATTTTGCTATAAATTTTCTTTTTATCTCTGAAAAAATTTATTCCATTCCTACACTGACGTAGTTCACATTATAAATAAAATAAATGAACAGTTTTAAGGTTTTGGAGTCGTTATATCAAATTAAATATTACCTTCAAAAATGGAAAATTAAAGTAAAATAAATTATTGGGGGGTATATTGGTTGATTTACTTTCCAATTTGAAGCTGCACGTGTGTTATTAATGACATTCTTCGTAATTTTAATCCTATTCAAGTGACGAGGAAGACTCTTGTGCTAGCACCACAATTTCCAAACATATATGCTGCCAACATGGGGTTGTTAAAGTAGTACCCGATCTTGAACCCAGTACTCAACCATCCAAGGTCATCAACTACGAGTTTCTGACTATGAGCTCTAGGCGACTGTGGTTGCATCCTGAAATTAGTCCTCACAAATAAAAAAATAAAAGTTATAATGTTAAAAATATGATTTTTTTAGATTTGATTGCATTAAATTTCATTAAAAGAACAAGTAATCTATAAAGTTTCATTCAAAGAAAATACACCATTGTAGTATTGGAAGGCTAGATACCATATTTGTTATTATTTTGATTTCTATAACAGATTTAACTGACTATTACGTTTACGAATATGATGTTATATTCAATAATATGTGACGCTTTTGGATTTGCTAGAAAACTATTAACGGTTTTATGAATTTAACCATGCCATAAAACATAACGTTGAGAAGGTTCATAATTGATATTAACCTTAGGGCACATGTTATACAAATAGTCAACAAAGAAATGTAAAGTAAGCAAATCGGCAATTTCATCAAATTGAATTTTTAAAATAAGTACCACCCACAATCAAAAGAAATAATATAACTGAATAAGTAATTTTCTACCATCGTGTTTTTAAAGCTAATACAAAGAAAATATATTACAGGGAGTATTTGATTAATCTGAGTATTTCGTTTCGGAAAGGAATTGATCGTGGTAGCCTAGTGGTCAAGATCACGGACGCGTGGCTGGCATGCCATGAGTTCGAACTTAGTAATGGTGAAGACCGGGCGTGCAGAGGGAGCAAATGCACGTTAAATATATCGAGGCTCTAACGTCCTCCCGAGGGGAGGTATGTAACTTTGGAAATAGGGGTGCCACACAGCTCAGGCATCGTTTACGTCACTTGACCGTAGTTCAAAATTGCGAGGTCTTCAGCTAAAAGCCCGCATGTAGCCAAATAATGTGATGGGATCGAAACGTGGAATATGCAGATAAGATTGAATATTTGAAGTCACCTGAAGTTCAATCGTTGAGGATACTGATATTGTAATTTACAAGTGAGTAAGCTTAGATTGTGTTGTTAGGAGTGTTTGCTCACTGTATGTGTAAAGAAAGTCTTCAAATATTGGATTTGACTTTAGATTAAAACTCACAGAATTTTGCATGACTACTGCTTAGGATATTACTAAACCGTCCAGTCACATTAAAGTGAACACTTACCAAAATCCAGAATAACACCCTTTCCAAGGGCGGAATGCTGCGATACATGCAAGAAGAGTGACTCTGATTCCAGAGCTGAAGAGTTCCAGAAGGTGTTCCTTGGGATGTTCATCCATGTCGAACCTAGTGTCATGGCCAGCTGCGCAAGATTATGTGGGTGAGGATCCATAGCTCGAACAACCTGATTGAGATGGTCCTACATATTATGGATTGGGTAAAATCAGGTGAGTTTTCTGGCCAATGGAGAACGGTAAACTCATCCTGGTTCTCTTCGAACACGCACGTACACTGCCAGCTCTTTGACACTTCCCAGTGCCCTTCCAGTAGATACCATCAGTCTTAGAAACAATAATGCACATATAGAGATGGACATGGTCCGCAAGGACAGATGCATACGTGTATTGGTTCATCGTGCCTTCCACAATGATGAGTGAACCCAGATAATGCCATAAAAACATTATCCAGACCATAATGTTCCCACCTTCAGCCTGGACCGTTCCGGCAAATGATAGTAAGAGTATACACCAAAGTCAGTCCATCTATCCGATAAAGCATAATACGTGATTCATCAGAAAATGCCACCTGTCGCCACTCAGTATTCGTGCAGTTGCGGTGCTGGCGCGCAAATTCCAGCCTTCATTGCCGACGAACATCAGTTAGAATAGGTGCATGGACTAGGCATCCGCTTCGAAGGCCCAGACGAAGGCAATGTTCGCTGAACAGTAGTTTGGAGGACATTGTTCGTAGCCCCTTGGTTCTTCTGGGTGGTCAGTTGCTGAATGTTAGCACGTCTATTCACCCGAATGCATCTTCACAGCCATCGTTCCCATTTGTCACGTCGCTGATTTTGGACAGTCTCATTTTGTCACACACGGTATTATACTTTTGCCGTGGCGGCACGTGGACATTTCAAAAACTTAGCCCTTTCGGAAAAGCTTCCCCCTCGGCACGAAAGCCAATGATCCTGCCCTTTTGGACGTCGGATAAATTGCTGCGTTTCTGCATTATGCCAACGATTGCAATATCTTCAAACGCTCTTACACCCCTTTTATTTACGCACTGTGCAGCCATCTGCCTTCTGTTGATTATTTAACGTCGACGTCGAAATTACGTTGTGTTCACGAAAATTTGGCTGGATTGTGTAGATTGGCATCTCGTTTGGCTGGTGAGGCTTCCGGTGACAGTTAGTAAATCTTCGTTATGAATGGTTAAGGATCGATATTTGTTTCACTCTTATTAACCCCTTGACTATAAGATATTAATATATTAAGGTTTTAGACTGTAAACGTCATTGAGATTTACTATGTCAACAGCGTCCCCAATGCAGATACTTAATGTCCTGTATAGATGATATTAACTCCGGGTTTCGTATCAACTATGCAGGATAAACATTTATAGTATTAAATTCGTCCTAAGACGATTTATTTCCGTTTTTATAATCTTTGAAAAAGTGAAAATCATCTTAATGTTGTTTTCTCATTTTACAGTAATTCTTTTCAAACATCGTTTGCTGTGTTTTATTTCTATTTCCTTAAAACCCTCACTTGTTAAGGACATCTCTAAATGTCTGTTAAATTTCCTTCTGCTGTGCATTTTTCAAGAATTCCGAGGAACATTCATTTTGGTATTTTCAAGTATAATCTAACTCCCCCCCCCCAGAAAATTTTAAAGCATTTCTTTCTTTATTTAAGTATTGAAATACAATAAGTATTAGCCTTTTCTTTATTGTTTTATTTTTTCACCGTGATTTGAATTGACATCAGACTGTTTGAATAAAGTGTATCATTTTAAAAATGAAGTATAAAAAATGCTTTTAAATGAAAATACGACACATGTACTCAAATACGTTATTTAATTTACCTTGTTTTAAAGTTTTGTTCATTATATATGTAGAACAATAACATTTGAAACATTTTAATTAACCTTTGTAGATTTAAAGTGACAGTAAAATTTTGCTTACGCGTTATAGCTTGCGTACATTTGACTATCTCATTTTTTATAAAATACAGCTGTGTTAAAATATATAAGAAATTATTGCAACACAGTTTCGTATTTACAAGAGAATGAATACTTTTCAGAAAACTTCTTTCAATGGGTACAATAAGCTCAAAGAACTGCCAATATCCTTTAAATAATTTCAAAAACACTAAAAAGCTATTCAGTTTCCTGAATTTTGACAGAAATCTGAAAAGCAACATTTGGGGATGTTTTGATAAGAACAGCTTCAAATTCAAAGAAAAAGTAATTATATATACTATCCTTGACAGAAAATGTGTGAGAAAAAATGCTCTCGCAGGAAAGGATTACGAAAACAGCTTAATCTTCCTACTTTCAAACATGTTAAAGTAGATTATAACAACATTTAAAACTAGAAAGTAAAATAATTTGAAATTCGTCTTGAAATATGTTTGGGGATTTAAGAATTTTCTTAATCCTTTAATTATATTCTTAAAGGTCTTTGGAAACAATCTTTCAAGCGCTTTTGTTTCCTTGGCTTTTTAAAAAGATTATGATTTGCACAATTCACTTAGTGGAGACTAAAATATTTAACGAAATGTTGTAGCATTTTTATAAATATTAAAAATTGTTTTTTGACAAGTTTTGGAAACAAGTTTCAGCATTCTTCAAAGAGTTCCATTTTTAATTTTAGCATGTTTACTTTCAATTGTAAAATAATTTAATTTTATCGTGCTTGCACGAAATCAAAGACCGGGATTTGAAAATATAAATTAAATTGATTTTCCTTGCTTTATTTACTTATAACACTCAACACGATTATATTTCCTTTGTAATGATACTACATTTTTGACATCGGAAAATACATTTTACCAAATATTCTCCCTAATTCAAACTATTCCTAGTAGAAAACTGATTAACTCATAATCGCCTCAAGATGTTAGCCATTTTAGTAATTTTTCTTTCAGTTTTACCAGCATTGATTCCAGTAGACATTTTTGAGTGACCAAATCTAAGATTACTAAGTAATGGTTCAAAAACACTAATAAAATCTTTAATTTAAAAAAAAATCAGTACTGTTTCTCTTGAAAATTTGCTTACCATACAAACAAGGAACACATCAATAAATTATGTAAGTAAGATTATTTATTGGTCGTAGAATTGTATACGTTGCTGTGTGGACAGGGCCCAAAATATGTTCGTTTGGGGCTAAAGGCTTAGCATGTTAGATTCATTGCAAATTTTTCTGCCAATAAAAATGAATACAGTATGCTTCTTTCACCATCCCCCCCCTTTTTTTTAAAAAAAAATAGAATAAAATAAATTAAGAACCTAAATAAGATCAATCAATGAACATGTAGCATAGCAATAAACATAAGATGGGTAATGCAATTTATTGAAATAAAGTAATATCGTGTGTGTGACTTACTGTTTTCTGTAATTGGATTTCTGACAGAAAAAAATAAACAATAATATACTTATTTCATAAAAACATACACTATCCCTAAAACGTGCAATTATTGGAAGCTTTTAGCCTTCATCTGGTCTCTGGTGCCAGTTGTAAGCGGATGATAACGTTTGTTCTTATTGCTGTTCGTGTCCAGCGCGGGAAGCTAATGGAAAGTCGATGGGTCAGACATCATCACTCCGTGGTCATTAGTTTAATGGTGGTAAGAGACACCGATTTACTTGACCATCCAACGCATGACGCAGATGGTAATAACCTACAGCAGAATAGTTCTCAAAACATAGCATTGTTCTTTCTGTATCAAATGTAAAATGATATATTGTACACAATTTTCTAAATAATAACTCCTAAAAATTATGTACAGATTCATCTTTACTAGTTTTACATAAACAATTACACGGAGAAAAAAATATTTCAATCCATCATATATGAAACAGGAACTAAAAAATATCGTTTTCCATACATTATTTTATTTTTCTTATATCGGAAACGAAAATATTTTCCATAACATTGGTCTAAATGAGTTACAAGTGGCTGCTTTCGCTCATTTGTAGCTGATATTATTTCTCTTGAGTCATTATTCAAGTTCTGTTGCCAATAAGGAGCCAACGAGTAGAAGTGATGGTGTGCGTTAAATGCATTTAGGCTCAAAGTCCTTACATTGAAGTGGTGTCGAAATTTGGGGAAAGAGGTCCCAAATCAGCTGTCATCCTCTTCACTTAGTAGTGGAACAAAGTGTGTGGTCGATTACCGATAGCCTCCCCCTCCCTATCTTCGAAGTGAGACGTAAGTATATAATCAATATAAAACAATGAATCTTTTCTCAAGGTTTAATCAAATGTTCTTATAGTTTCTTGTGTATCTATTTCAGACATATATTGAGATACATAAAATTTTCAACTATTCCTATTATAAAATTAAACAACAATTCTCAGCAAATTTAAGGAAGAAAATTGATCACGTCTTAAGACGTTCACTACCGCTGGCGCGTCAGCATAGCACTACGTCGTACGCCAGCGCCGTTTTGGGACGACGATCGAATACTTTATTTTTAGTGTGGCTTTAGAGGCTGAACGAAGATGTTTTGACGCATGTTAGTAAATGATTATTTTTATATTTTATGTGCTTGTTTTTTAAATTTTGTGTTTAATTAGTTTTACATCCGTTTTTAAAAATGGTGGACATTAGAAGAATTGCAGAGACTTTACAGTCTAAGAAAAGGAAAGAAAATAAAAAATTGACTTAAGCTGAAATATTAAAATTTCAAAAAGATTGCACATGAAAATAAAAGGTTTTATTCCCCCTGTTTTTCTAGGTTTACTACTAAAATATAAGGAATATTTTTAATCATTAAAACACTATTTTGTAATTCGGCTTTTGAGGATTGATACATCAATTTTACTGCAAGCGAATGTGTTAAAAATTTTATGTTTAGTTGTTGGTAAAATTTTCTTACTGTTATGTACTGTTTATTCCATAAGTAATTGAGGATTAGAATTCATCTCATGCCATTTCTCTTACATATTTCTACAGTTGAACGAATAACTTTTAATTCCCTCTTGGAAAAGCGCAACAATTATTACAAAGTACTTTAAATAGACTGTAATTTTTGTAATACATATTAATTCGAAACAAGATAATGCTTGTCGTTCAGGATGAGAGTTTTGAATGAAATAGTACGTTACAAAAGATCCAGGAAAAAATTTGAAATAACATTTAAACAGAAAAACATTCTAATGATGATAATTCTATTCTTTAAAAATGTCTAAATAAAATTTCTATAATATTACTCTAAGAATATCTCAAAATGAAAACAGAACCCTTTATTTAATACTTTGAAGAGCATACAACTATCAAAACTGCACAAAGGGCATTCAAGGGTACAAAAGGCATTTGAAAACGTAAAATGTTTGTGAAGGCATATAAATCTTTTCAAGCATAAATCATTTACTTTTAGAACTTTGAAATCACGTGAAAAACATTTATTTTATTTTTCTTTTATTCGCATTCTAAGAAACTTAATCATTTTAAGAAAAAATCATCCATCATGTATATTCGTGAAGCTTTATGCGCCTTTATGTTATTTATAAAATGAAATGACTTTAAAGGAATCACTGGAAACACATATTTTTGCGACTCCTAAGTTAGCTTTGTTAAAATTTATATTGAAATATCTGAACTGCTTAGTATACTTTGTGGAATGGTCCGAAGACAAATGGAAAAGATTTTTAGAAAAAACACTTCAGAGAGAAAAACATTTTTTGAAAGTATTTCAAGACAAAAAAAGAAAATAAGGTACAAAAACAAGATATTTGAAATGGGAAAAAATTCATAGGGATGTATACTTATAAAAATTTTATTTGAGTTGAATTGGGTGTTTATTTGTATTCCAAATAATACTGTTTTACACAAAGACAACCATAAAATAAAGGTTGAGTCACTTATGAGTTTCATAAACAAATGTTATTCCCTTTATCATTGATTCGAAGATTTGATATTTCTTCCCTCTTATCTAAAACTATTTTGAGTGACATGATGAAGATAGTGAGGAGACTGGTCATGCGTGCTCTTATTTCTTTTTAAAAATTTGTAAAAAACCGTTTCCCGATAAATTAATGTGATTAATATTCTATAAATTGTGTTACTTTTTAAACAGTGAATTTCTCTTGGTAAGGCAATAAAGTGCATTTTAGCTAATTTTACACACATTTTTTTCTCGTTTTTTTTCTCAATAGTGTCCTATTATTGGAAACTCGTATATGATATTACTTCTGTCGAAGGATATATTTGATTTCTAGTGTCATTAAACTAGTGTAATGACCTAGTGCTGAGTAGAGAGGTTGATTCATGCTAAATTTTTGGTGCCTTAATTACTTCTGACGAGTGCATGGCACGCAAATTTGGAAAAAAGGCATTTTAGTTCAAAGGTTGTCCTCGTCACTTAATAGAAGACTACGAGGACTAGTTTCTTAAATAAATCGTTGTGTTCAATACATTTCAAAACATGTATAAAAATTTCAAGCCCATACTTCAATTATCAAAAAAGCCTTAGGGTTTTGAATAATAGTATGTGTACAAAAATTCGACATGGAGAAAAATGAGTTTGATAGCATGATATATTATTCATCGAATAGTCTGAAACTTTTATCAAATGTTAATTAACTTATTTAAAACTGCTTACCATAAGAAATTGCACAAATGTAGAACAATTAAACAGTGTACTGCCATAATGAATATATAAAAGAAAACGAATGCAAGATCAATACTACATAAAATTTATCTTTATAATTATAAAAAAACATAAATACACACACTTCAGAGCTAATTCCATGCTCAGTTTGACAACTCAAATAATGCACAACATGTGCAAAAGACGTTTAAGCCTTTTATTTTTTTATTTGAATGATTTTAAAAGCCTTTCGCATGTTAAACATTGTACACGAATGAAAGCAAAATCAAATAGCAATTTATAGGTAAAAAAGATCAAACTGCATATGTGCATTTATTTAAATAAATATCTGAAAATATTTTAATAATAATAGTGTTGAATTTCACACACATGGGATATATATATATATATCTAAATTTAGCTGTCCTAAGTCAGCAATGTTGATAATACTGTAGCATCCATTATTTTATATATTTTATATTTAACTCTATTATTTTAATATTTCATATTTTCTTTTAAAATTCTGTTGTCTGGTTATCTTTCAATTTCAATTCTTTTCAGTTTTAATTATGTTTATTCATCTCTCTCTTGTACAGAAAAATTTTGATTATATATATATATATATAATTAAAATTACATCGCTAGTCCACTTCTAACTTTTATTTTCCCGTTACATCTTCAAGTATTAAATTTATTACCCAGTTCGGGAATATAGAACACATGGCTTAACAGAAGTTTGCCGGCTCTGACCATTAATTTTTATTGCCTAATGTGTCATACTTAAATTCTCAAGTATATCTCTTCAATCGAAAGCGTACTTGAAGAGCATATGGCTTCTGAGTGGGCCACCTATTCATATGGTTAACACGTGTCCGTCTCTCTCTCTCTTACAGACAGATTACAAAATAATTTCATGGAATAAAGACGGTTAAAATAAAATGTCTTGATGATCACTCAAAAAACCACGACAGCAATAAGCCGGTAGGATACCTGCAAATGCATTCTTAACTTTATTTTAAATCCCTCGAGAAAAAAGTAAAAACATTTAAAAAACGGACACCAAATTCAGACAAATACTGTGGAAATTGCTTTAAAGGACTTTATGGAATTCGGAACGCGTGGTATCTCCCTTTGCTGAAGAGGTGCTCTACCCGGGAAACGAAACCTACTTCGAACGAAAGCGAATATAAACAGCTCTACAATAAACATTCTCTGATGGTAAGAAAAAAAAGAAAGAAAGAAACGCTCCTGTCCCCGAAAAGAAAAGCGCCGTTCCAGCAGCAAAATAATGAAAACAACTCCCCATTAAAAGTTCTCTGATGGCGAGAAAAAAAAAGTGAAGTGTGCGTCAACATTTGCAACGTTAAAATGTGCGATAAGCCAATGTGAGATTGACCAACATCGAATACATTATTGCAAATCACAATCGAATCCAAGAATGAAAGAGCAGTATCGAAAAAAAAATTACAAAATCAAATCAATGGATGGAAAGATATTTGGATTACCGTGAGCCAAAAATATCTGCTTGTAAGAAATGAGGTCAGTGAAATTCTTCGTTTACATTTATGTAATACAGAAGTGTCTGAGTTTTGTTTAATAAGACTCGTCGAAGAGGAATTGTAATATAAATGATAATAAACTTTTATATGGTATATTTTGTGTTAAATGATATTGTTGTTTATATTTAGAAGAGAAAGTAAAATGTGTTTCATTATATAAAAATTTGAGAATTTTTTTAATTTACTTCATTGTTTTATTTTAAATTGTTAAAGGATTTATATCATTTATATGATAGTATTGGTGTTATAAAGTTGAAAGATATAAAGTTATTTATTAGAGAAATGACTAATACACTAAGATTAATGATACTGATTGTGAGGCAAATTAAACTTAAAGTCACATTGCATTCTTTTTATCCACTCAATTTTATTATTTTGTTAATTATTTTATTCATTAGTAATTTTACTAAATTTAAATTAAAATTTTTCTCATCTTAAATTTGTGTGCTTTGATATACTGGCCACATATCAGGATTCACTGTTTCTCGAAAATTTCCTGGTCTAAATTTAAAGTAATTTAACTACTTAAAGTTTATTTTTGAAATGATACAGTGGATCGAAGAGAATTCAATCATTATGATTTTGTATATATCTTGAAAAATTAAGAGGACAAACTTATTTAGTTTGATTTGTATACCTCTTATTGTTTTCATATTAGCATCCCTGAACATCTGTGATTTGATTACGTAGATTTGTTAGAGAGATGTGTTGGTATTAGTATGATGTATGTTATATTACTGAATGTGAAATGCGAAGGGAAAATTTTTTTCTATGAAATGAATAAGTTTAAAAAGTTACGGAGAGATTCAAAATATTTAATGTGATGATTTAAAAGAAAAGTGAATATGGTGAAAAATTTACTATACTAATTTGTATGTGTTGTTGAAAAATAATTACTATAATAATGATAGATTTCTTTCTAGAGATGATTCCACTTTTCGAATCTAGATAAATAAAAGAGCTATTTATTCTTTATTCTTATACTCTTATATCCTTATATTCTTATAATACATGTAAAAAGAATATGGTATGGTGTGTTGAATAGTATATAAATGTTATATAAACTGTTCTCATATTATAAATCATATCATTTATTCATTTCTATGCTTTGAAATTTTAACAGTGTATTTCAGCTATGTATATTTTTATGTAACAAAATTAAGAATTATTACGAAGGTGTCTTAGTGTATTTTAAAAAAATTGTTATATTAATATTTTATATCATGTATTTTTTTAAAAATTATATTATTGTTTAATATGATAAATTTCCACACATATACTATACATAGATCGACTATGTGCTAGCAATAACACAAATCTAAAAATATGAATGATTTGGAGGAAACGTTAAGCTCTTTTTCTTGATGAAATATCGATTTGAAAACGCTAATGTACATTTATGTGTAAGGAATTTCATTTCATCAATTAATATTTTAGAAGTGTTATTATTTTGTTTATTGCTATAATTTCGTTTATTGTATTGTATTTTGATTTTATTATTCATATTACTTGAATCTATTTACTGTGTGTAATATATGTTTCTATATTATGTTATGTAAATATTGAAAAATTATTATGTTTGTAAGACAGAAATGGGATCCGTTATTCCAATTTTAAAATTAGGGGGGGGGATGTAAGGATAATTGGATTATATCTAAAATTTCCTCGCTAGTCCACTTCTAACTTTTATTTTCCCGTTACATCTTCAAGTATTAAATTTATTACCCAGTTCGGGAATATAGAACACATAGCTTAAGAGAAGTTTGCCGGCTCCGACCATTATATTTTATTGCCTAATGTGTCATACTTAAATTCTCAAGTATATCTCTTCAATCGAAAGCGTACTTGAAGAGCATATGGCTTCTGAGGGGGTCGCCTATTCATATGGTTACACGTGTCCTTCTCTCTCTCTCTCACACACACAGACAGATTACAAAATGATCTCATGGAATAAAGACGGTTGAAATAAAATGTCTTGAGGATCACTCAAAAAGCCAGGACATATATATATATATATATATCACCAAAAACAAATATATAAAAATGGGAGAGTTTTTCTATTCTTGCGTATTAGATTTTTAATTATCTGAGTTATCAAAATGAGATTTAGTATTTGTGCTTTGTTAGAATCCGTTTTCAAGTTTTAATTTCATTCATAATAATATCATAAAAAGCAAACACATCTTTTAAATCTTGACCAAAGATTTCGCTCTTCAATAAAGAATACACAAACAAGAAATTTGGCATGAATTGCATAATTCTTTCTTGAAATGATTTGTTACTGCATATATAATTCTACATAATGTCAGTCTCATAAACCCGTGGTAAGAAAATAATTAATTTTTTAAAAGGCTCTTTTCAAGCAGATGATCTGAAATGTGGGCGCGGTAGTTGCTGTCTAGCATTAAATATTGCTCCCTAACTTGATAAATAATGCAGGTAAAATTTAAAATTTTGCAGGCATTTTTATAAATATTCGACGTATCAAATAAGCTAGAAGAAATTTTTTCGACTGTTTAAAGATTTTTAGAGTACCATATCGCCTTATTTTTTAACCCGGTACTCACGTGCGAAAACGACAGCCTTGACTTTTCGCGCAGGGTATCTCAAACGCAAAGTTGTTTACATTCTGTTTTTACGGTAAAATTTGCATACAAATGGGGAAAAGGAAGAAAAGTAGGACATATAATTTGTTTATTACACTTTTCACAAGTAAGTTTAGTTTTCTGTGGTATTAGGGCCTTCAGTACATTGTTTATACACTTCTTTAGTCTTCGTTGCGAGCGAATGTGATGTTTTCAATGGATCTTAATTTATTTTTAAAATTTCGTAGAAGTACTTCTTTCATTTTTCCATTTTTCTGTTAATCGAAATTCAAAACACTTCAGAAACCAGCGTCTGGTTCGATGTTTAGTAGGTGGTTTCTGACTACTTTGAGCATTTACTGTCGCAACGTTCACCAACATAAAAAATATTGTCTTAAACTAACAATTAGATTTTCTAGCCATTGAAAATGTTGCGATTATTTTATCAAGGACGATGTTTGCTCCCTCATCTTAATTATCTGGATATCTTTTAGTAGAAGAATCATACTTGCTATTATCTTTTCATCATTCGATTCTTTCTCATCATCCCCGCAAAGAGTCTTTCTTCATCCGAAAAAACTGTTGTTCTATATCTATTAAATATTGTATCTATTAATTAACTTCAATATCATATTTTTCATCATAACAACAATAATACAGCATTGCATAAGAAAGATTTTAAAACGAGCGCATTAATTTAAAACTTTAACGGCGATTCACGCGTAAAGTATGGCATACCCGAAGAGGTGATATCCAAAAATATATATTTAGAATTCGCCTACAAGCTACGGCCTTTCAAAGGATATGACCTAAAAGTCAGCTACACGAGAAACTCTCCATTTTCCAAAAAAGGTTTAGAAGGAGCGTTGAAAAAAGTTAGACGGTGATAATGACACACCCTGCGCGAGCAGTGCCGGGTTAAATGCAATTACATTACATATTTTGAGTTTAATTTGTTTTAATACTTTTTTAAAAATATCATAATTACTTTAATTTTTAACAAAAAAAATTAAGTTTGTTTGTTAAAGTTTTTTTTTCATAGTGCACCTAACTTGATGTAAAAATTTACCCATGGGAAGTAAGTGGTTTCCGAGAAAAAAGCATATAAACTTATACGCCTTTTTTACTGTGGGCGTGGTCTTAAAGTCAGCTACACGAAAAACTATTCATTTTCCGAAAAAGGTTTACATGGAATCTTGAAAAAAGTGAGGCGTTGGTTATGACATACCCTGCGCGTGAATTGCCAGGTTAAAAGCACTCGTGCAGCAGAAATGTGTGAAGTGAATATTCACTCACTTCACAATTTATGTTTAGCTTCATGATTTTCCTTATGTTAGGCATGTAAAACTAATTTATTCAAGCGTATACACAAACATATGCATATATTACACTTATATAAATTATATATTTTAAATGATTAAAATAAGAAGAACGTAGAACATGCGATATAATAAAAGATGAAACAAAGTCCGAAAAGAAAAAAAATGGTAAAAAAGAAAATTCTTTTTTCTAAACCTAGAAAAAGGATTTGGTTTGATTTTAATTTACGTCGACATAAACTGAAAGAGAGAGAGAGAGTGTTATAAAATTACAAAAAGAGATACCGTAGTTTTATTCATTGCAACTACTCATTACATCCAATATTCTTTATCGAAAAAAAATTATGTATATTCGTACAAGAAATATAAATGAATAAATCATAAATAGTTCCAAAAATATGGAATTTTAGATAATCCTTAAATTTACTTGTATTTTCAAGTAAAATGTAAATAGAAAAGCAATTTATAAATGGAAGAAAATTGTATAGAAATAAATTAAAATAGACTAAACAGAAATTCAGAAATATCCCTAAAATATTTACAAAAAAAATTGAAACAAGGTAGTATGGCTATGAATCGAAAGTTATACTATCTATGATAATGATGTCATTTGTGGAAAAATCTTAAAGTACTTTAGTAACTAGAATGTAAAGCGGAGGGAAAGAAATTAGAATTAAATTGAAGGTGAAAATGTGTTTGGTAATAAGAAACATTTTTCAAAAAATAATAATTATATGCTTTTTTTATTTACGTAATTTTTAAATAGATGCGTAAGCATTTAATTGAAAAATTATGTTATAAACAATAGTTATGAGATATTTTGTAAGTATTGATGCTTATACTGTAACGGGTCTATTCTCGTTCTTCTTACTAATAGTCCCTTTGGGGAATAATGGGTATTTAAAAATTATTCTAATGAAAACTTTCCTCCTCCGAAGAAGATGTGATTATGTAAACTAAGACTTGTACATAAAGATTAAACATTCGAGTTGGGTGATAGAGATTAGACTGCTGACGGATATCAATGATTGATTAGCGTGAAGCTAGGCGAGAGATCTTCGCAACGACCTATTTGATTAATATTAAAGTTGACGATTTGGTCGATTCAGCTTTAATTTCGGTTAGAACGATTTGAATTAGAAGGTATATTACATAGACGTAAGTGATCCAGTTTATCGTTAAATCTCCTAGTATCTCGTTTACCTCGCTATTGCTCCACTTTTTGGTAATTGGTGCATTTTTTAACTTAGGTTATTGAATTTGTGTCGTTGTTGATAATTGAGAATCAATAGAGTTTGTTTTGAATATGGCTAATCTTCCTTCTGACTCTCTCACACTAATGGATAGCACGGGACATCCATTGCAATACAGGTAAAGTTATAAGATTATTATTTTTTTGCCTGTAATTATTTAAAATGTATCGATAAATTAAGGTGTGAATGTTTCTTTTTCTAAAAAAGAAATTTAATAATTTTAATTGAAAGCCACTTTATCAACATAGTATTACGTTTTAGAGTATAATTACCAACATTAATTAATAAATATAAAGGTGTTTGCTTTGTTTGTGTCATAAGCGGATTTTAGTAAATTATAATATTCAGAATTAAATTAAAGTCAACGATGTGTTCCGTAGTTTTATTAAAAATTATTGAAAAATCTACTTATTTATGATGGAAGAGAATTAAAATATATATGCTATCAGTTCAATAATAGTTAGGTTCATAATATTAGAGCATTGCTTGTTCTTATCGTTTAACACTTGAAAAATTTTCAAATGGTAAGACTTAAGAAGGTAAGATGGAAGAATGGTAAGACTTAAGACATAGTTGGTAAACTTTTATGGAAGATATAGTTTTTTTTTTAAATAAATCATCCTACATTCACATGGAACACTTAGAAGAAACCTAGAAACACGGTCAAAAGTTAAATGAAAACTAATGTAACAGAAATAATCATATTTTGTAATTACAGCTTATTTGGTCCAATATGATTATTTGCTTCACAGAATGCATAACTATAACAAAATAGAGTGGATAATAGAACAAAGAATAAGAAAAAAATACAATCCATAAAGCCTTTATTTCATTTCCTTGTAATAAGCGTAATTTGAAAAATACAGAACTACATTTTAATACATAAGTGTAAAATTCATTGTAACACATTTAACTTTTTTTTAAATAACCTCCTTATATTTAGCGTGTAGTTTCTACATATACCTTATTGTCTGAATGAAATTCTAGCACTAATCCTTTAAATGGTTTTATAACTTAATTTCGGCAAATTCACAAGCTGCAGAGTCATCTACTCTAAGGTGTACTTTTGTGGATGAGAGAAATAAATAAAAGCTCAGAAACCGAAACTAATGGATGGAATCGCTCGGCCACACACGAGGAGTGCAAAAGCCCTTGCTGAGAATCTCATTACGCTCAATGCCGCAAAATTCATTTCACATTCTGCAACCGAGGCACTACTCTCCTTATGTTACAACCATAACGAGTGTCAGTGCTCAGTCGGCATTAAGGACCTTAAGCGCAGTAATTACAATATCTGAAGTTATGTGTTTAATGAAGCAGTATTAAGATCTTGAAAAGCGTATAATTGCAGGTCGGGCCTCCTCTGTTCCAATATACCTAAGATGATATGTTAAGATAAAAGTGAAAATATATCCTTTGCCCTAAACTGCCTAAACAAAGTTTACCAAAACGTTTGTTTAAAATTTAGTATTAAGTATCAGTTATCTTAATATAAATGTATTATGCTTAAAAATCTAAAAAAATTTAATCTACATGAAAATAAATTTATTTACCTCTTCCATTTTTGGTTAGAAGCTAACATATTGCCCAAGTAAGATGAGAACGCATCTAAAATGTAAAAATTGGATCGGAGATGATAATAGCCCTAGTACAGATTCGGATGAATAAGGTAACGAACAAGAAAACTGTGCGAACACTGCTATGTTACAAATATTTTCGGCTGGATTGATGCATTAAAAAAAAGCATCATTTACTAAATCTTTGTAATATATGCTAAGATTTGATTCGATTGAGAACAATGAAAAGGTTCAGAGGGTTCAATATGAACCCACATTACTTGTGGCAAAGGAAGCATAATACAAATAACTTATTCCGATCAGAATAAATATTTGCTAATGAATAGTTACTACATGTGGTTTTTTTAAAAAATAAATTATAAGAAAAAGATATTTACTAGACGCTTCCTGTTGAATATTAAGAAGGAATTGTATCTTTTTGATTATGAACTAAATCAATGTGTTTCAGTATTTTTCGATATTTGTGTGTGTAAAATTTATTTAATAGCTGCGTACAGTATAGCGCACACATGAATTTTTTCAAGGGAGGAGGGACCAGGGTCTAAAGTTTACCATTCTCGTATCATGCTCCAGTACGCCCTCCCAACTTATTCTTTTGAGTTTCTCTCGATTTCAGGAACAAGGAACAATACAAAATTAATATTGAATAAATAAATAGCATCAACAAATAAATAAATTATAAATACGAATACTTGATTAAACTTAACGTACTATATACATAGGATTATAAGCAATCGAAAAAAATCAAGGGCTGTAGCTGATTCCTAACCCAAGGACATTTTGGGCACCACTGCTTGCGTAGATTAAGTTATCCGCGCAATTACCCTAAAATCATATTTTTAAAAAAAACTGTCAAATTTTTTCATTAAGTTTTTGTAGGTCATCATATCAGCTTTAAAAAAATGCCACGCTTTTTAGTTTCTATTCATTAGACCTAGAAACTATAAGTGTTTCAGTAAAGGCAGACGCTATAACTTTAAACAAGATGTCAAACTTCAAAACAGTTTTTTTCAAATGCTTAAACGAGGACAGTGTGTGGTTGTTCAAAAGAATTTCAAAATAATTGACTGAAATATTTTGCGTATGTTCTGTGAAATAATAAAAATGTTTTAACCTTTAGATTTATCAATTGCTGTTTTATTACAAAATTTATAGTCCCTTATAAAAAAAATCACTAGTTTCTTAAGAAACTTCATGTAAGAACTTCCAAGATAAACTGCTCTAGTTTTTGTAAAAATCAAAATATCTCATATCATGAATCTCATTTCAAAAATGAATATCAAAGTAACACATTAAAATTTGTTGATAAACTCCTTCTTTAAATTTGGCTCAATTTAAATAATTTTATCAATTTTTAACAATTTTTTTCCTATTTTAGTAGTAATAATCTATTTCTCTCTTCTTAATTTTAGCATTTTTTTCTCAAAACAAACTAAATACATCTAAAAACCCCACAAAAAACTCTACATATCTCAATTTTTTTTAAGTTGTCGCAAGTAGTCGAATACCTTAATTTTCATCTTTTCATCTGTTTACTTGAGTGTAGTGGCATTCACATATATGGCAAAAGATTTTTCTGCCGGTTTTTGAGGAAATATGTTATAAGATTGATATGTAATAAGATAGGTATGTTAAGAGAAGTTCAGTGAATGGTTTGAGGAACGGGATATGTTAAATGTTGCTCTTTCCGATGCTATTATTGTCATGATTTAATAGTTATAACTGTGATTATGTTACAGTGTGTTGTATTTGCTTAGCAGATTTATGCAATATTCGAATAAATCATGTAGTGTACTTTCATAATATCGGATCATCATAAATCACCATTAATCATCATATCGGATGATTCTTACTAACGGTGTAGATTCTTGATCCCTTGCATCTCATTGGTCGGAAGAAATGTCTTCTGGCATTTCTTCTGTCCTCCCAGAATTCCACTCTGACGAAGGGAATATATATATCCGAACTTTTTTTATTTTGATTGTTGTGTTGGAAATAAAGTTTATTTTTTATAATCATGCCATTTTTACTTTGCCACTCCAACACACATCCTCCTAAAATGGTGACCCCGTTCTTTGAATGCAAAATTTAAAAATTTTTTAACTTTAAATAATTTTTTTTAACGCTGCCTGTGCTTTACATAAATATGGAGGATATTTCGGCTGTTAAAATTCCAGCTTTTGTTTCATCAGACCCCGCATTATGGTTCGGAATGCTAGAATCGACCTTCGAACTGGCAATTCCAAAGCCGATAACCGACGAACGCACTAAATATAATTATTGCGTAGCGCATTTGTCTCCCGATGCGGCAATGGCCGTTCGAGACGTAATTCTTTCACCTGGAAGCACAAATCCATATTCTAAAGTGAAAGAGTGCGGTGAAAGCAAAAGCCAGGAAATTCGCAGACTTTTAGCCGGAGAACAGCTAGGAGACAGAAAGCCATCGGAATTATTTTGTGTGATGCAGCGACGCTCAGAATCGCACAATGTGGCAGATTCACTTCTCTTGGAATTATTTCTACAGCAGTTACAGCTTAATGTTCAATCTATCCTTGCAAGTATTCAACCTCTCACAGCTCAAAAAGCTTCAGAGGTAGCTGATCGCATTTTAGAGGTAACACCTGCACAGGTAAGTGCTGTATCAAAATATTCCAGTGCCAATTCTGATAATTGTAGTGAATCGGAACTCCTCAAAGAGTTAAAATTTTTACGGTAGGAAGTGAAAGAACTTCGACGATCGAGAAGTTTTTCTAGAAATCGTTTCAATTCTCGCAATCGCGGGAAAAGCCCTAAGTCAACAGCATCAAATTTATGTTGGTATCATTATAAATTTGCCGCAAAGGCAAGACAATGTATTCAGCTCTGTTCTTTCCAGGGAAACTTGAACGGGCAGGAGTAGCGGCGACTTATGCCTTGCCTTCGACTTCCTGTCACCTTTTCGTTCGCGATCGTAAATCCAACATTTGTTTTCGTGTTGATACCGGAAGCGATTGCTCAATCCTTCCCGCTAATAAAACTCAAAAACAATCTACTCCAGTGCAAACTTTTATTGCTGCGAACGGTACACCCATTCTAGTGTATGGCCGTAAATTAATGTCATTAGATTTAGGATTAAGAAGAAATTATGTTTTTGCATTTTTTATTTGTAATGTGCCTAATGCTATTATTGGTGCAGATTTCTTGCATTATTTCAATATAAAACCTGACTTAAGAAGTCGTAGTTTATTTGATACTTCTACAAAATTAAATTGTAATTGTATTATTAGAAACTCTAATATTTTCTCTATTAAAACTCATGTTATGGATAATGATTTTTTTAAATTGTTGAATGACTTTCCAAATATTGTAAAACCACCTTGTACAAACCAAACAGTTAAACATAATGTAGTTCACTATATTGATACTTTTGGACCACCTGTTTGCGCTAAATCGCTTCGCATGGCTCCAGACAGGTTAAAAATTGCGAAAATGGAATTTCAGCACATGCTGGATTTAGGTCACATGCGCCCATCCAGCAGTAATTATTCTTCCAAATTGCATATGGTTCCTAAAAAGGAAAGCAATGATTGGTGCCCTATTGGCGATTTTAGAGCATTATATATATATAAATGCTCAAACTAAAAAGGATGAATATCCGATTCCTATAGCATTCTCGATTTCACAAGTGAACTACATGGGGAAAAAATATTTTCTCACATTGATCTCGTTAAGGCTTTTCACCAAATACCGATTGCTTCCGAAGATATACATAAAACTGCTATTTGTACTTCATTTGGTCTCTTCGAAAGCACTCGGATGCAGTTTGGTTTGTGCAATGCGGCTAGTACTTTTCAAAGATTTATTGATGAAGTTACTCGTGGTTTAAAAGGTGTTTATGGATTTATTGATGATATTTTAATTGCATCTGAAAATATTCAAGAACATACTACTCATCTTCGTGCACTTTTTGAAAGACTTGATTATTATGGCTTAACAATTAAACCTTCAAAGTGTAATTTCGGAGTGGATAGTTTACAATTTCTTGGATTTCAAGTTTCCAGCGAAGGTATTTCACCCCTTCCTGATCGAGTCGATGCTATTCAAAAGTTTCCTAGACCTAATACGATAACACAATTGCGTAGATTTTTAGGAATGTATAATTTTTGTCGTAGATTCATTCTTAAAGCAGCCCACATTTTAGCACCCCTAATAAAATTTTTAGAAGGTCACACAAACAAAAAGAAACGTTCTCGTGCATCTAAAAATCCACAAACCCCTCTTGAATGGACTGAAGAAGCGGAAAATTCATTTATCGCTGCTAAGACAGCATTAGCTGATACAACTCCTCTTCTTAAGCATCCGATTCCTAGTGCTCCTTTAAGTGTTTGGACCGATGCGTCAAATTTCGCCATTGGCAGTTCCTTGATGCAGCTCTCTAACTGTAACTGGGAACCAATAGCGTTTTTATCTTTAAAACTTTCTTAAACTCAACAAAATTGGTCTACTTATGATCGAGAACTTTTAGCTATATATACTTCAATAAAAAAGTTTAGACACATGCTTGAAGGCCGTGAATTTAGCATATATACTAATCAAAAACCTCTAACTTATGCTTTCAAGCAGAAACCAGAAAAATGTACCCCACGTCAACTCAGACTTCTAGATTATATTTCAAAATTTTCTACCTATATTCGCTATGTAATCGGAACGGAAAACAAAGTTGCAGATGCATTATCTAGAATAGAAATTGATGCAATTATAAAACCACACAGTTTAGATTACAAAAAGTTTGCTCAAACCCAACTTCAGGAAAATGAAATTCAATCCTTCCTTCAACCAGATTCTTCTATTGAACTAGAAAAACAATATTTTCCTCTTGAAGATGTTTCTTTGTAATGCGATAAATCACTAGAAACCCCTCGACCTTTCGTCCGTAAAATTCTCAGACAAGTGTTATTTCAAAATTTGCATTTCCTATCTCATCCTGGAATTCCAGCTACTACTAATTTAATTTCTAAGCGTTTCTTTTGGCCAGGAATGAGGAAAGACATTAAAAACAGAGTTCGAGCTTGTGAAAAATGTTAGCGAGCGAAAGTATTCAGACATAACCAAAGCTCCACTTAGCACATTTGCTCTACCCGATGCTCGATTTGCATATATTCATATTGATTATATTGGACTATATCCACCATACAAAGGATATAAATATTGTCTTACTATCATAGATAGGTATACCAGGTGGCCTGAAGTTATTCCTACCGAAAACATATTGGCAGAAACCACTGCTAGTGCACTTTTAAATGGTTGGATTTCCCGTTTTGGCACACCTGTTACAATTACAACTGATCAAGGAACAAATTTTGAATCTTCACTAATGAGAGAGCTTACAAACATGTTGGGTAGCCATAGTTTCCATTTAGCTTCTTACCATCCCCAAAGTAATGGAATGATAGAACGATTCCCCAGGCATCTCAAAAGTGCTATTATTGCCCATGAGGACACTGGTTGGTCCGATATTTTGCCTATCGTATTGTTAGGATTACGTTCAGCAATGAAAAACGATTTAAAAGCAACAAACTCTCAACTAGTTTATGGTACTACTTTACGTTAACCATCTGATCTCATATCTACGGAATCTCTTCAGACGTCTGTGAACCCCACTTATGTTTCAAAATTAATAACCATGATGAGAAAACTTAGCCCAATATCCCCTGTTTCTCACAGTTGTACGAAAAGTTATGTACATCAATCATTAAATTCATGCACACACGTTTTTCTTAGAAATGACAAAATTCAACCCCCTTTAACCCCTCCTTATACTGGACCTCATTTGGTTAAAAGTAGATCCGATACAAATTTTGTTATTGATATAAATAATAAAAATGTAACTGTCACTATAGACAGATGCAAGCCAGCTTTTGATTTTTCAGAAGACTTTAATTCACAAAAGGAATGTTCAGATTTCGCACCACCTCTCACTAAGCAAAAAATTGAAGATAAAACTGTTCTTGATAAAAATACTAGAACCACACGTTCTGGTAGACATGTACATTTTCCTAAAAGATTAATTTACTAATTCAAATTTTTCTTTGTATAATTTATATCTCTTATCGTATTGTGTATGAATAATTGTTTTTTTGTGTGCAATTTATGTATTTTGCAGTGCTTTATTTTTGTATATATTTTTATGCCGTTCCCTTCGTCACTGGGGGGATACTCTGTAGTGTACTTTCATAATATCGGATCATCATAAATCACCATTAATCATCATATCGGATGATTCTTACTAACGGTGTAGATTCTTGATCCCTTGCATCTCATTGGTCGGAAGAAATGTCTTCTGGCATTTCTTCTGTCCTCCCAGAATTCCACTCTGACGAAGGGAATATATATATCCGAACTTTTTTATTTTGATTGTTGTGTTGGAAATAAAGTTTATTTTTTATAATCCAGCCATTTTACTTTGCAACTCCAACACACATCCTCCTAAAATCATTTAAAATGTTGAAATTTGTGTTCAAAATCTTAAGTCTACTGGTCATTCTCTAAAATTTCTTAGATTCAGATCATATGTCGCTTTCATATATACTATTTTTAATTTGATGAAGGTCAAAAATTTCTTAAAACATCTTCTTATAATTATTAATTTATTTTTTAAATGTTTTGTGAATGACAAACGTTTAACACACAATATTTTAAATGGATCATTTCGTCTTATTGATTACTTTGATGAACAAGAAACGATTTGAAAGAGCCAAGTGAGTCGTTTCATAGCATACTTTGTGCACCCTTGTCCAACCTTTGATGAAATTGCGAATAACATGCACTAAAAATGTAATTTATTGTATTTTTTTCATACGCAAATTGAAATTTTTTAAAGGAATCTCAAATTTTACATTAGCGAGAGGAAGAGCAAATTAAAAACAAATTGGATGGTTGAATAGAAAACACATAATATATCCTAAAATTAGTATATTTATCTCTCGCCCAAGTGGAAAACGAGAGGAATAAATCTTTGGTAGTGAAATTAAGATCGTCAATGTTTCGCAATTATTTCCCTTTTCCCGAGTAGAAAGAATGCATGTCATTTAATCAACAACATTATTTTGAGGAGACAAAAAGACTGAAGCACGCACACAATTCCGATCCAACAAGACATGAGGGGGGGGGACGTCTGCAATGAGCAGAATTCTTTGATTTGTTGATCGAAGGGTACAATTAGGTCTCATTTGTAATTCTAGAATTCCGCTGAACTAGTCTTCAATGTTCTAATTATGCTTCATCAAATGAAATTAGAATAATTTATTTGTTGCATCTGTAACAATTGTTCTGAATCAATTTATAATTAAACCAATTGCTTTAACAGGAAGCAGCAACATTTAACAATGGCAAGCAATTACTTTACTTATAAATCGTAAATAAAAGCATCTAAGATGAATTATGTTTATGATATTCTCTTTTATTTGTACGATCAGAAAATATATACATATAGATCCAACATTTCCTTAGGTTAATATTATATATTACCATTTTTAGACACCTAATTAAAATTTTAATAGAATAAATTATAACTGTAAAGGGCTCGTACTACTATGTGTTTGATTTCTTTACAAAGTCCTAATTTGTACATATCAAAACCTTTACACAGAGGATATTTAGTAGCCCATGGGCTTGAAAATGCAGATCATGAGCTTTACAAAGGTGAGTACTCTGCTATGCGTGTCGCAAAATGGAGGTTGCAGGTGTAAGGGGGTTGGGTTGAAAAGCAGGCATTGTTTTAAAAATAATTACTTTTATTTGAGATCTAACATTTTATGAGGAATTAATAACTCATTCATTGACTTTGGTAGCAACGTTTCTCAACAATCTTAATTTAGCTTGTAGGATTATTCAAAATGACTTACCTCAGGAGCCGCTTGTTGTTCCTTTGACAACTGCTTCCGGAACTGCTACAGCGTGATACAAATCAACTTCTACATTCATTCCACAGCTCCGACTGGATGCTAAGATGAAGATTAATTTCAGCATGAAGACTTCCTATTCACAAATCACTTTCCACTATTAACTTTGCACGACTCCACGATTAACTTAATACACCCAATATCAGGATTCAAATAGCATTTACATTAGCATAAAATTAAGTCCTCTCTACGATAATCTGTTTTTACACTAAGATCACAGTTTAAGAATAGTTTCTTCCAGAGGATTAGTAGAAGGCTCGTGAATAGAGCCCATCACAAGCTTTAAAAATAATGTGAGTAAATATCCACATGTAACAAAAAAGAAAAATTCGTTATTTTTTTTTTAATTTTGAGGAAATTTTCCTTTAAAATATTAGCTGACTGGCTCCAAACTTTTTTTATGTTTTGAATGAAATTTTTCTTAATATATCCGAATACAGATAATAAAAGAAAACTGAGATGGCTCCAGAGAAATATTTCTGTAATTATGTATTAATATATCTGTCGCTTTCCCTTTTTTTTTCATTTGGGTCTGTAGATCTAACTGCTTTTTGAAATCACAGATGCGTACAGTGTCGGAATTTTGTTCCAAACAAGTTTAACGTTTGTATAACATTAATATTTAGCAAAAAAACAACACAAGTAATTAATTGTTACGCATTTTACGTGGAAGTTGACACCTTTCTTGACACGAAATATTGCCAGGTTCTGCTACAGTCCTTTCACTGCTCATTGTACACATCATTAGTGGTACATGAATAACAAAGGAAACTGAAGGAAATTTACCTTAGCTCCTGAAAAGAAATGACAATTGAGCGTTTTTTTAAAATTATGAATTGACTATAAAAAACACAGTACACAAAATAGGATTAGTTTTTAGCTAGAATATTTTAATAAAATTACATATATAGATGTGAAATAAAAAATATACTGATAGCAAGTCTCTTTATTTTAAATCATGGTCAGAAAAAAAGTATCCAATAAGCTAAAATTCCACTTGAAATTAAACACATTTATATTCAATAATAACCAAAGGCATTAATTAATTCTCACTGGATTACTTTCATCTAATTGTGTAAATAATTAAATTTCTTGTAACGAGTAAAATTGTATTAAAAAGAATAAAATATTTTTTCCTATTGCAATCTTGATAAATGATTATGTAAATTAATATGTTAATGCATTATATTTAAATTAAATGTATTTAATAAATACCATCATAAAGAATTATTAATGTTCATATAAAAAACGCATTTATTCAAGTATACAGTAGAATCAACCTACTTAACGCTTATTAATGCATATAATACAATACTAAGGTAGAAGTATATAATACCATGTCATTTAAAATAAATGGTTGGAAATTATAATGTTTTCGTGAGCACACACACATGATAAAAATGTAATGCTACCTATTAGTACAATTTGTATATGTTTATAAGAAATAAAATAGCTCATTTGCTCTGGGGAATATGAATGGTTAAAATATGGTAAGTGCAGATACAGAAAACTTTCTTCTCCTCTCTGATGTAAAAAGGATAAATGGCATATTGTGAAATATCCCTTAACATACATAATAGTATATCTCTTCATTTTACATCCCTGTTTAGTTCGAATTTGAGGAATTGATATAAAAAAATAATCAATATGTTTCAATGTAATCTTGAAATTCAGCCATAATTTGTAAGCTACGAAAATACATCCAAATAAGTAAACATTAGTATAAACTTACTGAACGGAAGATAATAAATTCATACTTTCTCACATCAGAAAAATAATTTATTTACATTTGGTTCCCCACGAGATTCTGGATGTTACGCTGCAGTATAAACGTGTTTAATAAATTGAAATATATAAGCTTTAGTCACTTGGTAAAACGATATTTATACAGGAAATATTTATTAAATATGATTATTTTCTTTCAAGAAGATTTAGAGGATATAAATTGAATGCTTTTTTTAAATATTGATAAATAAATATTTCATAAAATTCACGCGAATAGTTCAGTTTATTAATCATAGAGTTAGCCTTTGGTAGTTTATAATAAGTCGAATATAGTAATATCCGATGGCTCTCTTAAAGGGTTTACTTTTTTAGATACATACCAAATTCATCCGGGTTTTTTTTTCTTCACTCATAAAATGTATTATTTTTTTAAACATGGACGACGTTTACAAGGATCCCAATCGATAATTATCTAATTTGCTTTAGCTTCTTCGCTCAGTCATTCAATTTGTCTTTTTCCTTAATAACGTTAACAATTGTAAGTGCAACCATATAGATGACCCATCTTTTTAAAATAACTAACGAATATTTTTGTGCAGCTTAGTGATATTCATTCCTTGCACGTGGGATCCAAATGCATTAAGAGTTTTACATGAAGAAAAATTTTCCAGGAGTGAAGACAAGTAATTTACATTTCAATAGTAAGAGAAACATCTGCATTTATGGAAAATATAATTTCGAGAAGAAAAATAAACAAATGCATAGAGTGAAAATCGCGTTTAAAACGAAACTGAGGTTGGCTGAAATTACTTTTCGTGTTAAAGGAAAGTGTTAAAAAAACATATTTAATAAGAAAAGTTGAATACATTTTATTTTCATAGATACAACGTGTTATCCCCCCCCTCCCCGAAAAAAAGGGACTAAGGGTAGAGCTTGAAAAAACAGATCAGTTGGCAACAAATGTTTGGGGGACGTCATCCGACGAAACTCCTCTATCCATGTGGCCAATTTCTTCTTAATCAATCACGCTAGTTGCTAGTTGGGATTACTGCATCATTGAGTGAATATGTGCAACTGCGTTCTCTCGGGAAAATGTCGAATCAACATTAAGTTTCTTGGGAAACTTATTATATCAGCCATGAAAACAATTCAAATATTAACCGTGGCTTATTGAGAGGAATCTTTGTCTCATGAACATGTGGTTGAATGGTACAAGCGTTTTTCAGGAAGATGGGTCCGTGTGGAAGATGATGAATGTGCTGGGCTTACAAAATAAACGATTGCTGACCAAAACTTTGCCAAAATTCGTCATCTGACTAGGTTCCCCCTCACATCAGTGGTCAGACCGTTTTTTAACTTTACTGCATTGAAGTACTAAAAAGACTTCGTGAAAAAAAGAAGGAAAAAAGGCCAGAATTGTGGAGTGATGGATGGCTGTTGTACAAAAACAATGCACTCGCTCACACGGCCCTATCTGTCAAACAGTTTCTGACCTGCTAAAATATTACTATGATGGGCTAACTTTCTTATTCACTTGATAGGCCCCCTGTGACTTTTTTTTTCAATTTCCTATGAAATGCTGCTGAAAGGGAACCCATTTTACCTCAATTGAAGAGATTCAGGTAAAAGCGTAGAACCTCCTGAAGGGCCTTCCGAAAGCCTCGTTCCGGAATTATTACCAGCAATGGAAGCACAGAATGCTGAAGTATGTGAATGTGATGGAGAAAACTACTGTGAAGGTGATTCTGTAAGTAGAATAATTTACTGCACCAGTCTCGTTTTTTTTTGTCACACCTCGTGTGTATATATGCTCGCGTTTAATAACAATGATTTAGCATTATTTAGCATTATTTCTATTGTTTAATAGCAATTATGAAACAAACACATATTCACATGAATCTGATAAAATTTTCAAGTGTTTGAAAAACCAATAATTTTTAACACGCAGTTCTTGAAAAATAATTTTATACTTTCCTTTACATAGTCCTTTTTTAGCATCAAATGTCGTCCATTTTGTTTTTCATTCCACTATTCCAATGTCCATCCAAGTAACTGTGCATGATGTCCCTCCTTTTGGATGACGTGGGAACAGAAACTGAATTTTATTCCTCCAAATCTGCATCAATGAAATTTTTTGAGCTTCGAACTTTGAGCATGTATGTATAAAACTACAATTATGTAAAAAACATTTTAAAGAGTGAAAAAAGGTATTTTCCCTAATAGTGGCTGTTTATATATTATCATCATCTATTGCAGCAAATTATTCTGATGATACAGTAGGACAGTCCAATAATGTAGAAACATTCTTAAACATTTCATTCAGTAGATGGCGTTTTCGATATTTTATTTATTCCCAAAAGGGAAAAATTTTCGTGTTAGGCGATTTTCGTTTC
Organism: Trichonephila clavata; assembly: GCA_019973975.1. Lineage (NCBI taxonomy): Eukaryota > Metazoa > Arthropoda > Arachnida > Araneae > Nephilidae > Trichonephila > Trichonephila clavata. The sequence continues at coordinate 382,853 of BMAO01020862.1, read as the reverse complement.
ATGTCACGAGAAATAAATGCTTGAAAACACAAATTAGTTTGTCAGAACCGTTATATTATTTCTGGTTAACCGATATTTCGTCTTAAGCGTTTTCGCGTTAAACGTAGTTCACAGTTTGTTAAAAATGAAACATGGTTTGCAAAACACTATAACTTTACAATTTGGATGATAATACAGATTTTTCTGAACGATTATAAGTCTGCTCTGTTGATTATTCATGCAACATTTTCCATTTTAAATCAGTGTCCAAATGCAGAAGCAGGTCTTCAACAGCACATTACGTTAATTTATTTAAATGAGATCAAATATTCTAAAAAATAAACAATATGTTGTGGTACTTTCGGGATTTATATTCCTTTTATTAATTCAATATTTTTTAACGTGTCTTTTAAAAATTTACCTGAATCAAATATTTTTCTGAATGATTTAATGTAATGAAATAATTCTCTTTTTCGAAAATAAATCTTTTTTTTTTAGGAAAAATATTTTTTTATTCTAAACAACAGCTATAAAGGATCAATTTTTCTTCATGCAAATCACGTGGTCATGCTTCAACAGCCAGATATTCAAGGAAAGAAACACATGTAATTTATTAGGTGAGATTAGCTTGCTGCAGTGTAATATGGATTGCTCAAACCGAACTAAACCATTATTGGGATTTGCTACCAAAAAAATGGAGAAATTAAGCCGAACACTCAAGATAAAAGACGCACACTATTACATACCCAGAAGCATTCAATTCGAAAGTTGCTCTTCCTCTCCCTATGCCACATTCACTAGACATTGTACTTTCCGATTATCCCTTGTTCAAATCGTTGCCACTTCACCTTCCCAGCATTTACCATCATATGAAAATACTTAACATTGGGTTGATTCTTGGATAACCTCAAAAGATGAAGCGTTCTTCCGATACTGTATCTGTATGCTACCAGAAAGTATTAGCTAACGGTGGGCAACACTTTGAATAAAACATAATGTGTCCTTTTCTCAAAATATCTCAATTTTTGTTAAAAAAACAGTGCAAACTTATTTATTTTCCTCGTAATAATACTGCAGTTTTAATAAAGTATTACACTAGCAATATTTTTTAGATGTATATTTTTATAATCTTTTGTTTATCACACTATAATACATAAAACATTATTATAGAAGGAAAATTGTATTTTGATAAAATGTGTATTTCATATTATATTTATTTGTATATTTTTTATTGTTTACGATAAATATTAATTTGAAACTTAAGACCACTTCAGTGTTTCATTTTTATACAACTTTATAACCAACATTATTCTAATGAATATCTATGAGTAACTGTTGTTATATTCCGTTGTCGGGTTAAACAAAACGAAGTGACTTGAATGCATTCAATCGGGACTTAAGTGCAGGGTCCACTTTAGGCAAGGGAACCAAGTTTCGAAGTTGGAGAAGTAAATAAAATAAATACACTCGTGATAAATTCTAGATGGAAAGAAAATTATCAAGAGTGTATATCAAGATAATTCATTTTCCAATCAATATCGAATTAAGTAAGAATCGTTTATTTATAGATGTCACCTGTTTGGGAGATAAAAGCAATTAAGCCACTAGAAGTAAACATGCCCCTTCGTTGAAGAGGACAACTGCTTAAAATCAATACGTTCAATGATCTGTAAGTACAATTATTATTAGAATGATGATTCATGGGGGACATTGCTTCGATTTCCAGGTAATAGGCCACTTATGCTTAGCGGGAATATTAATAAGAACATTCATTAATTACATTTATGGAATCACATTGAACATATATTTGACTCACAACTATACACTGACGTAAGCTGGGTTTGAGTTTAATTAGTTTTATTTTTATAATTTTAATTTTTTTTATGGAATTTATTTCAAAAATTGTATCAGATACCTTTTTTCTTCCTTTCTCATTATGTTTGATGAGAAAACATGAGTAGACTGGTTTTATCTGCTTTATAAGACCGAAATTATATATTTGGAACTAATATTTCATTATAAAACAACCAGAATTGTGAATGGCGTGGTTTAAAACCTCCCTGGGAAGGGATGAGGACAACACCTGAGGTGATATCTTGCTCTTCTAGCATTTAAGCGTTCCGAAGAGAAAGTTTCCGAATTCTTTAACGTGACGAAACGCCTACTATTCTACGCGGCATTTTTTTAGTACAATGAAGACTTAAACTTGAAACTGTACTTGTACAAAATTGATGAAAAATCTCGACAGTATTTCCACTCAGCTGTAACAATCATATTTCACCCTATTTCTTTTTGAATAAAGTGCTTTAGCCCACAGATTCATCTACACAATTCCGGTTGAAGGTTTTCACATGAGACGTCATGCGATTAATAGATAAATTAAATAGGTCTAAAAACATTTTCCATAATCGGTATTTCTCAATTAGAAATATGTATTCCTCATAAAATTATATTAACCTATTTAACTGGCTTGTCAGTACACTGTATGAGCTACCAAAAGCTAGTCACAAACGGTTTGCCCGGACCAGGGCCGTTTTTAACCTTCCCGGTGACCTAAGTACTTCCAATGGACTAAATCCATGTGACGTCACGATCACGTGAAACCTGCGTCACGTGATTACGCTGTCGTTTGTTTACTTCTATTGCTACGACTCTTTTGCTATCGCAGTTTCACATTGTACTTTTAAAAATTCACATTTACTTTTTAAAATGTCTTATTTTGCTGAAATGGTTGCTCGATCAATAAAAGAAAGGATGATTTTTTTTTTTAACATTTATAAACCCCGTGCACCACCGAACGTATAACACGGGGGTAAACAACACAGACAGAAGAGAAAGGATTACAACGCAAACATCCATGCGTTCTCCGGGATTCGAACCCAGTCCCTGCGGCACCGCAGTCAGCTTCACTGACCACTATACCGGATGGGCGGCAGAAAGGATGATTGACGAAAAAAAATTACATCTTTTCATATACCGGTGCAAAATATGTGTGTTTTGAAAGCATGTTGAAATGTGAGGATTACAAACCATCTCCTCACTGTTTATTATGTATACAATTCCTTTGAAGAGTATTTTCAATACCGACAACACTAAACGAAGCTTTATTCTCACTATTTTTGTCTTCACAAAAAAAATTGCTTCCAAAAGGATTTTGGTAAGATGTAGACTTTCACAAGCATGTAAATACTTCAAAGCAAATTTTTTTTTACTTTAAACAAAATTATAAAGAGAACATACATAAGAAAGTAAAATATGTTAGTTAATATAAGAAATTTTTATTTATTTTAAATTAAGTTGTATTGGGAACATATAATGTTTAATTAACTTAAGTTTTACTTATTTTACGGATCTTCAGAATAGCAACAGAGGTACTTAAGTATTATTTATCTAAAATTAGAACACAAGAGTCTGATATGTAACCATACATGTCATATAAAAAAAAATATATATATATATAACTTATTTTACTTTATAATTTTACAATATTGCAGGGAAAAAGAAGAAGAAAACATTTCCGAGTAGCATTCACTGCAAAAATATCTTAATTTACTACAGCTTCATTAATGTTAAAACGAAATGATGAATCAAGTACAACTTTCAAACACTAGAAATAAAAAGGATCATTTACCATTTGTAACATTACACGTAAAAAAATTGTGCAGCATTTTGAAAGTCTTTATTCACTACGATATTTCAGGCAAAAGATATAATTTATCAAGAATTGAATTACAAATAAGGTAAAAAATTAAGGCATTAAAGGTCTAAAATTAAAATGTGTATAATAGAATAAATTTGTGTCTATATATTGAAAATAAAAGTCTTGCTCACAACTACATGATCAAAATAAAATAGTCATTTTTGAATCCATAGTTCTTTTACAAAAAAATAAATATTGTAATATATTTGTGTAGACACAGATTAACACATCTGAAAAATAGATTAACACATCTGTTTTTCAGAGTTTAACTGTGTGGTATAAACTTATCACACAAAGAGAGAGAGAGAGAGAGAGAGAGAGAGAGAGATGTACAATTTGTTTTTATACTATTTATAATAAATATGCATTTATATTGGTATTTGCACAAGATGTAGAAGATTTATCATTATAGAATAGATTTATTTAAAATTATTATATTTATTTTTACATAAATATAAAAGTCTGAAAGACACACATGTATATTGACATTATCCTGCGTATCTGAATAAATTTGTTGCATGAGTTACTTACCAATATTGACCCAAGAAAAATATTTGGATCAATTTCATATTTATCGCAAAAAGAAATACAGAAAATATTTTTCAAAATTATTGTTAAGGGGTTAATTGGCCAAAATCACTATTATTTTTGAGCTAAGATTAACCTGGTAAAACAATGCTATAATTAGTTTATTAACTTTCTTGTAAGTAGTAGAAATTGTGATTTTGATTAGAATGGAACTCAATTTATTCATAAATAACTTTGGTAACTTGTTGATGTAATAATGATTTTAATCTTTATTAATATATTTTCAAACGTTAAATTTCGGAGAGAATTCTGTATCCTTTTTTTCCTAATGTCTCTCTCTCTCTCGTTTTATCTAACTTTTTTTAAAGTATATATATAACTATATGTAAACTGATACTTTTCATTCATATTAGTAATAACAAAATAACATAGAGAGAGAGAGAGAGTACATTTCTCGAAATGAGTTTTTTTGGGACATAAATAAAAATATGTGTAAAATAATTGAATAGTTTATAAATATATATATTTTTTGCTCTTGTACAACATGTGTGAAATGAAGCTTTTTCTCGTAAAAAATCACTTGGATACGCGATTAAGGGCCTTCTTCATCGTCGCATAAGTCATAATTTCTATGACGTCTATGAACATTAATTAAATCCTAATGAACTACTAATTCAAAATTTCATGAAAATACGCACTCTTAATTTGTTTCGGTAAGAATCCATTTTGAGTTTCATCTATTGTTAAAATACCTTTAAGACGCGTAGGTAATTGCATTATCTTCCAAATGCAATCAAACAAAGCGGTGAGATAATCAACATGGAGGTGTTAATTCAGATTTGGTTTCAATAAGTTTATTCCGTATAGACTTGATAACTGAATGAACTTCATTTAAATCAAAAAACTTGGCAGGAAAGCTTTGCAAATTAAATCAGCCGACAGAGAGAGAGATTTTAATTTTTATTTTAAGTGGGGAACATCATAATATGAATGGTTGTGAACAATTTGCAGTTTTTTGAAACTGTTATAAGATTTGGAAATATAATTGAAAGAAAGAGTTTAATTGAAGGTTATTTGCGGAAGTTATGGTTTAAAAAACATTTTTCGCATTGTAATGTCAGTTGTTATAAAAAATAACCAACCTCTTATAAACTCAGGGAGTTTATTTATATAAAGAAGGCAATTTGTTCAATTTTTAGAGAAATTGAATGCCAATATTCAGGGATTTTGACATACAACAACGTGCAATGGCTTAGTTTAGGTCAAGTCCTTTATCGCTTTGTAACGTTATTAAAAGAAATTAAGATACAGATGTAGGACAAATAATACGAACACCTGCGAAATAATGGAAAATCTTTATTAATAGGCGTTGGACCACCTTTTGACTGAAGTACAGATTTAATGCGACGTGAGATAAATGCATAAAGATCATGGACAGTATTTAAAGAAATATTACGCCATTCCTCCTGCAGAACGGTCTCTAACTCCGAAAGGCTGGATAGAGGTAGAAATCGAGAACGAAGTTTGGACTCCAAATGCTCAATAATATTCAAGTCCGGAGACTAAGGAGGCCTGACAAGATATTCAACTTCATTATCGTTATCTACGAACCATGCTTGAACACACCTAGCAGTGTGGATAGGTGCATTGTCATTTGGAAAAACGGTCGCTCTTCAGGAATACAGTCTGTACAAAAGGATGAACATGACCCCCTATAATGCTTAGATAGTGATTGTATTTGATTCTCCCATGCAAAATAATAAGTAGGCCAAGATCATGCCAAGATATCGCACTTACACCATCATGGAGCCACTCCCATGCTTCACAGTTGGCAAGAAACATTCAGGATTAAACGCTTTTCTGGGCATTCTCCAGACATAAACGCATCCGGTCGTCTGAAATAGGGTGAATGACGATTCATCTGACCATATTACCTGTTGCCACTGTTATGGAGTTCAGCCTTTGTGATCTCTGCACCATTGACGTCGCTTGAAACCATTCGTTGCTGTCTCCAAAGGCTTACGAATTGCCCCTCTGCCATAAATGTTCACAACATGAAGTTCCTTTTGACAGTCTTTATTGAAACGGGGTCCTGGAGATGATTGTTCATTACGTATGTCATCTCTGATAACGATTGCTTGTGTTTTCGGGCTACTATGCGCTTCGAGACCCGTCTGTCCCTATCAGCAAGCTTTGACTTTCGGCCACTGTTGTGCTTTGAAGACGTCTTTTAACCCTCTTTCGTGCACGCTGTCATAACGGCTAATGCTGTACTCTTTGTAAACCCCAAAAGGTTTGCTGCTTCCGTAACCGATGCTCCACTTAAACGCGTTTCAACAATCATTCCTCTTTGGAACTCTGACGTGTCTGACATTTCAACTTATCACAGACAGTTCGATAAACGCATGCAACACAGGTGACTGTTGTTGATATGCTGATACCTTCTTCTTCATGCTCATTAGGTGGCAGACTTCTATTGCAAGTGGCGCGGCTGTACTGCAGGTGGGAAATACGTCATACTTTTCCCCAGGTGTTCGTATTATTTTGTCCTCCATCTGCATTTTTAATTGAAAAAGCAATAGTATCGATGAATTATCCAATATACATTAATCAACTGATTAAATGTTTCTATGAGACATCAGTCAGAATTTTAATGAACTGAATAAAAAACATGGATTAATTGTTTTAACAATGTTTCAAAATATTAAAACATTTATGACGAAACTTGACATCTTTACTAAGGATTTGGAAATTAAAACCATGAAATATTTTACTCAATTACAAAAACATTTTCAAGCAACAATATTTTTTGAAAACTCTGTTAACATTTAAGAAAATGCAATTAAAAATATGTAATGAATATTCTGGAAATAAAACAAAAATTTAAAGAGAGATTCAACCAGTTTAAAAGTTTGGAAAATACATTTCACTTTATTTTATATCCATACAAAATAGAAGATGAAACAATGGAGTAAACCAAATTTATGTTGCTAGGTATCGATAATTTAGAAATGGAGTTAGTTGAACTTCGAAGCAGCGTAGTGTGGAAAACAAAATTCTGAAGATTTGCTAAACAAGATTTAATTTCTGAATTAGAAGGAAAAATTCCGTGAATATCTTGCAGAAAATATTGATTCCACATTAAACATTGAAAATATTATATCATATGTATGGGAATTTTTATAAAATAATTTTATATCAATGAAAAAACTAGTTACCTTTAGTCAGCATACTTCTATGACTGTGCTACAGTAGTTGGAGTTGGAAAATCCAGTGTTTCTGGGATTATCAATCAGCAAAAGAATTTTGGTATAGTGTTTCCCAAATGAAAGAATAAATGTGGACGCAAACGCGACACCACGCCTCTAACCGTTAAGTTTCTTGCAGGAAATAGTACAATGCATCCTTACAAAACATGTAGAGATCTTCAGAGACTGGTGTGAGCGTTGATGCATCAACAGCTTGACGATGTCTTATTAAAGCAGGGAGAATTGCAAGAAAACCAACCGATAAACAGTTTTTAACACCTGCAATGAAGAAAAAAATTTGGATTGGGTCAGGAAATATTAATCTTGGCCTGTACAAGATTAGAAGAAGGTTGTATTCAGCGACGAAACGCATTTTTTTTATCAAGGGTTTGGACCAAGATTTGTCAGGTGAAGTGGTGGAGAGCATCGTATTCAAACACTAAAGCACCCTCATAAATAGATGTTTTGGGGTTATTTTATTTCTGGAGGACCTGGCAGCTTAGTATCAGCTGAAGCAATGATGAACTCTAAACAATACATTTTTATAATAGAAAGTAAAATTGTGCATATATGATGCAAACGTTCGCTGGTGGTGTTGGTATCTTTCAGCAAGATCTTGCTCCATCCATAGTCTAAGCTAACGCAACGAATTTTTTTTTCAAAAACAGAAAAAAAATAAATTTGGAATTGCCTGGTAATTCTCATGTAAATGCCTTTGAAAATTTGTGGATCATTGTAAAGTGACGTGTGAGAGTAAAATGGACTGCCAAACAAAGAAAACAACGATTGAGAATATTATAAAAGTTTGGCTTCGTGATAACGAGATGAAAACTGTATGCTCTAATTTAGTGGAATCTATGCCAAACCGTGTACAGGATGTCATTCAAGCTAGAGGAGGACATATTTTGTATTAGATTGCTATACCATGCATGTAAGTTGAACTATACTAATTAAACAACATTTGTAAAAATGTTTCTTTTGTCCCAATTAATTCGCACAGTACTGTACTGAAAAAAAAAAAAACTAACGCAAACCGTGCTCCCAAATTTAACTTTTTTAAAGAATACTTTTAAAAAATAATTCCTCAAAAATAATTGTAATTTTGATGCAAAGAACCAACAAATGTATTAATAAATTTATAAATATCTGGTGATGATTGAGATACATATTATGTATGGATAGTACAATATGTATAAAGTATTATAACATCAAATGGAATAACGTCGCCAATTGGCTCGATCTACCACCAACAAAGGAATACCATTCCTACGCTTATTCAAAAGCACTAATTTTGCTAGCACAAGCTCGAAAATTACTCTTCTTTTATAGTTTGTACTTTTCTCGCGCATGTTCAAGCACAATAACCTAGATTGAAGATAATATTATTTTAATTGGTTAATTCTTTTGTTATTATTCTCTTAATATGTTGTGAAAAATGATTAAAATTGGGAACTTACTTTCTTTACTTTCTTCGAAAGTGAACGCAGTAAAGTATTACCAAAAATATGGTCAATACGTAAGTACCCGAAAGACTATGGAGCTTAGATAAATAAGAAAAGTAACGGAACTGCAAGACAACATATAGATTTGTACTTATTCGTATTCTTAGGGTGGCGTTTACGTAAGTAAAACTCTTTTGCCACGATTTTGAATGCAACTACTGTGTTTTGATCATGTAAATATAGTAATAAAATCTTTCGTTTATTTCAAGTGCACACGTTTTTTATAAGTGCAATACTTAATTCTCCTAAATCTACGCTAATTTATTTGTATTCTGCTATAGTATTAAGCGCGATTAAAATCGCTTCACACAGGCAAAAGACGGAATGTAGATTTTATTTATGATGGTGACCTTGCTCCTCGCGAAAGATGAAGAATAAAAAAATATTACTAAAACTTGATGAAACAACTGAAAACAGTATAATTACAACCATTTAAAATTATTTAAAAAATGGAATAAGAAGGTATTCCTTTATTTTCCAAGTAAGACAGCGCAGAAAAGTGAAGAGGGGAATTGAATATGAAGAATTTCAAATGATTGTAAAAAAAAAAAGAAATTAAAATAAGCGAAAGCAGTAAAAAAATAAAATAAATAAATAAATAATTTGAGGCTGAAAGAAGAATTAAATACTAAAAAAGCAACTTCATTATGGGAAGGGGAAAAAACTACGAAATCATTTATTAAAAATAAAACTGTAGAAATTAGCTATTTACCATTAAAAAAAGAATTCTGCCTGACAGAGTTGGAATTCACCGCGCAATTTATTACTTTTTTGAGAAAAAAGTTGTTGAGTCTTTACCAGATTTGTCACATTTCCCACCGGGCGAAATCAGTAAAATCTTAACTAAGGTACGAAATAAGAAATTCAATCCCTGAAAAAAATGAAATTAGCCAAAAGAGCGAAGTCTAGATTTTGGTATATTACTATTTCAAGTATGACATGGGACCTTAAAAGCTTGAAGAATTGAAATGACTTCTGATTGTACGGACTTAAATATTTTGTTCCTATTTAATTAGATAAATTTAATGGCATATACAGCCTTCAATAGCTCAATTACTTTTATTTGAAAATAGCTGATGAAATAATAAAATATATCACTACTGAGATACATCAAAAGCTCTTTTTTCATTTAAAACTGTCTAAAAATAACTAAAAACAAGTTCAAACTCAGTAATACTGTACGATAGCGAATCGATTATATCATTAAAGCTTTTCTGAGTTAAAACGGTAGAATCTGAAGTGTTCATTATGGATGGGGTGCGATAGCTATAACTTGACCACAAAAGGTGTGGTAGTTCTATAATGTATCGAACTGGTTATGAGCAGACTTTGAGTTATGTGTAACTTATCTACTCAAGCAAAGAGAGCGCGGACTGTATACTTTAAATAATGATGGTTTATTGAGCGACGGTTGGTACGTCCGCTCCTTGGGTTGGTTACATGGATACTGAGAAAAATGTAAACAAAGAGGACTACTAGCGCCCTCTGCACATGCGGGTCGTAACACATTATATTAATATAGCTGTACCTTGTCTTAGGAAACCGTTGTCGCTTAGGAAACTCACGTTTTAATTGTGTCTATTTACCTTTACCCCGTCTTTGCAGACCATCCTCGTTTAGGAGTTTGACTCAAAGCTTTACCGTTTCTTTGGAAACCGTTCTCATTTAGGATGCTGACTCAAAGCTTTACCCTGTCTTTGAAGACCGTTTTTATTTAGGATGCTGACTCATATCATTACTCTGTCTTTGGAGAGCGCTCTCATTTAGGAGGATGACTCATAGCAATACTCTTTTTTGGAAACTGTCCTCGCTTGTGAAGCTTACGTTTACATTGTATCCGTATACCTTTACCTTGTCTTTGGACACCATCATTCACGACGGATACTGACGCACAGCTTTACCCTGTCTCAGTAAACTGTCCTTGCTCAGGATACTGGCACATAGCTTTTTTTTTGTCTACAGACACCGTTTTCATTTAGAAAGCTGACGTATTTATTGTGTCTGCAAAGCGTTACTCTGCTTTCGCCCACCGTTTTCACTTAAGAAGCTGACTTTTTCATTGCATTGAAATCGCTTTAGGATGTCGTTTGCGAATTAATTCCTTAATTATTTTTTGTTTATTTCATTAATAAAAATATGCTCATATTATCTTTCAGTAAATAAATTGTTGGGATCCACGGCTTTAACCACGTTTGATAAAAGAGATGTTAGCTTTAATGTCTTATAACCATCCATTTTTTAAATTTTAAATCACTTTCAAATCATAATTTGCCTTATTATTAATTCTTTATTTTCAACAAATATATATCTCTCAAAAATATTATCGTTAAGAAATGTCTGGAGTAAAATTGCAACAGTAAGTTTTCTCCCTTCAATTATAAAAGCATCGTAAGTATTTCTAAAAACAGACATATCATTAGTCCCAGTAAAAATGTCTTCATTTTTGACTCTTCCAAATAATTTGATAGAATATGGAATGTGACTGCATACAACTTTAACAGAGCTAGACTTTGTCATTTTATCAAAAAAATGCAGGTATATATATATGTATAAAAATATCTGTATCAAAAATATGCAAGGGAAGGTGGCAATTGGAGTCCGAATAATATTATTAACGATATATATATATATATATATATACTATATCGTTAATAATATTATTCGGACTATATATATATATGTACAAATTAATAATATTTCACAATATACATAGTAAGTAATTTTCGTTACTCCTTGTTCATTCCAGCACTCATTGCCATCTGTACCAAAAACTTAAGAACTTTTAGCCCCACTAAATAATTTTAAATCGTCAAACCTCGCTTATTTTTACTTGTTAAGGCAATTGAATTTCAAAGATGTTTAGTTTTAAAAATACTCAGTTAAAATTTTTTTGACTTAACTCTGATCCAACCACGAGCGAGTACTAAAAAAAATGTGAACAAAATTTAACCCACGTCTCAAAAAGGTTCGCCATCCCTGAAATAGGCTGTGGTGAATTATTTTTACTTAAATGAAAATTTCATTGAGTGGATTAAATGTAATTTTATTAAAACACGTGCTAACACAAGGAAGATAGCTTCTTAACCCTAACACTAAAAAATAAGTATCCTAAAGTACAAATCATCAGTCAATTTATCGTTTCGCTTCAATTTAGTGTTTCATTTATTTATTCGTTAATTTCAGTTCGTTCAGTAAACTAGCAGATGAATGAGAAAGGGAAACAGTATTCACTAATATGTAATACTTTTCAGAAAAAACCTTAATTTGATAAAATGTTTTCTTTCTAATAAAAGAAATAACTAAGTATATATGCATATGTTGTTTTTTTATCAAATTTAAAAAATATATATTTTATAATAGTGCGTTTACCTTTACTTTGAGTGCTTAAATATGACTAAAAAGTCGTATTTAATCACTCCAGCATCAATGGTCTATATATTAACATCGACGGGAGATTTGAATACACAGATGAAAAAAATTTAAGCATTTTTATTTTACATAACTCAGTAAGAATTCGGTAAGATTTTTTTTATTAAAGTGGAATTTGGATTCAACTAAGGCCAATTAAGGAAAGACTTCATAAATTTGATTTGTGAGCAATTGAAAATTATTAAAGATAAGCAGGAAAAATTTGCTCATTTCAGTGAACGGATATGTAGAACACAGAAACCATACTTGTACATATAAGATAAAGCCATTTTGCTTGAAAATAAATGAATAAAACCAACACATTGTAAAATTAAGTAAAATAGTTTTAATTCGAAAGTCATTTGTTCAATGAAAGAGAGAACAATAAACAAGGGATTTCTTAACTGCAATAGAATAAGACTTCTCTAACGAAAATTGTAGCGAAACTCGTCTCTTCATTTTGAATACTTTATTTTTCAACGATTATTATGGTATGGGTACCCATTCGACAATGAACATTTTTACAGCTCTTTGCATTACACCAATGGACGCAATGGATCCGAAAAAAATCTCGCTAAATAATATGCTCAATGCCATTTACATTACAGTACATTCTTGTATCTTCACTTCCTTATCTTTTCGCTGTAACAAGAATCCGTGTAGCCCTTCATGTTAGTCCAGAACAGCTATTCCAGCAATTGTGGCAGCAATAAAGAAAGACAAGTGAAGGGGTACAGTTTTTGGCATGTTCATACGGCAACAAATAATCGGGATTTGAATTCCCATTCGATAATAATAATGCCTTTGAAGAAAATGTCAGTACCCACAGGATCTCTTTCTCAGTGTAATGGAGCAAGACCGTAATACTCCTTTTTTCTATATATCAAGTGTAAATGAGAATCACTTTCGAAGACAGAAATGATTGTATCATCTAAAGACGAAATTATAATGATGCGATGACCTTACTTTAATCTAAATGATTACACAAATAGTTCTAAGACTTATTTTTGTACAGTAATACACAGGCTATTCACAGAATGCTCAAATGAGCCGATATCACACGAAACGGCTTAGAGTTAGCAGGAGGTTCCCTCAGAAACAACCAGCCGCAAATTCAGTCTTTATTGCACAAAAATCTTATTTATTATATTTCTTACAGGAGTGCAGGCCTTTTAACAATTCAAAAATACAAATCTAAATAACAGAATATAATTGGTAGCTTACCAAGATCGGAATAACACAGTTTCTGTATAGTCCACTGGAGTGAAAAATATACAAAGTCAAAGAAATTTGCAGAGTAAGCGAAAGCAAATAATAATAATTATAAATACATAATAAATCATTTGGATATGAACCATTTAAAATAAATCATTTGAAAATTATTAACAATAAAACTATCTATTATACCAATAATCCATGTTAATATAAAACCAAACCCTAAATACAAAGAAGAAAACAATAGGAAACACAAAATAAACCTATATGTATATATATATTATTTAAAAAAATCTCAAATACATGTATTTAAATTTCGTCGTCACTTGAAGTTGAGACTTTTTCATTTTGATTTTTCACCCAGTTTTTAACTAATAAATCAGTACCAGAAGGAAAATGATTTACTTTAGATCCCCTCTTTTTCTGATAAGCTAAGTCAATACAACAAACTAAGAAAGTACCTAATTTAGAGGATTTGACCTAGGATTGTAAATGCAATCTAAATGCATAATTTTAATTCACTATGAACGGAATAATTTTTAATAATAGGGTGAAACTCCATATATTTTTCCCATTCTATTGGCAAGGGACCTCTTAATTTTGAAATACGATGAAGCGATGATGACGAAATCATAGCTGGGAATCGAATCTCCAAACTACCACTATCGCGCAACTTGGACGGATTTAACGTACATCAGCCCGGCGCGTGTCGGTTCTTCAGGACCATCAACATTCAAACCCCGACCCGATAGAAGCGACACCGACCCCAAATTCTGTACCATGACGACCTGGCTCTACAAAGGTCACTAATTCTACATAGAATCCAGAGTTAAAAAAGGCATCCAATTAATCCAATCTTAAGCAGAAGCTTAGTCACAATAAACGTTGGTAATTTTCATTCCATATTACTTGAAAATTTTCAAAACAAGTAGGACAGCTGATGAACGCCAATTCTGTCGATGTTGAGGGTCTTCACAATGGAGTGAAGCTGAAGTTTCAGCTCAGATATCAACCTCGTCATTCGATCATGGTTCAGAATCACGAGGTCTGTCACCAATAGCTCTCTTGTTTCTTCAAAGTAGAATGTTGACGCCTTCAATTGGTATAATGTACTCAGGTTAACTTCTTTTTTTATGTTTTATGTTTTCTCTTAAGATAAAAAAAAATTTTAATGTAAGCTTCCTTTCGTAACTATACCAATTTTTCCAAGAAAAGCTATTACTTACTTAATGAAGTTGTTTATTAGGTAAATATGCGTAGTATCTTTTGTGAGACCTCTTCAAGTGAAATATCAGTTGTGTTTTGAGTACACTTTTTGTTATTAAAATTTAGAAAGAACGAACATTTTTGTAGTGAATCACTAGTTAAAAAATGATAAAAAAAAAGATATTGAAATAAACTGATGCATAATCTTTACTAGTTACTTCTTATTCTGAAACCTTATTAAAAATGCGGCTAAAACGCAGAAATATTTCCTGTTTTTTGCAAAAGCTTGGTCGGGGAGTAATACAGAGATAAACTCTATTTTTTTATGTTATAACTTAAATGTAACGCATGATATTATTTTTCATCAATGCTTACTTTTCCCTCAAAACCGTTGAATCTTACTTTCGTAATTTAACTATTCAATGAAATTCTAGATCAATTCCGAAGTCATATGGTAGCGTTACTTAAAAAAAATAAACTAAGCAAAGTTGTGGTGGAAATGATTTTATAGTGCAGCAATTATCTGTCTGTGGTGCACAAGCACCTGAAGATGCGTGGTAACAATAAATGGGTAAATATTAAATTCAAATATTATCAAACAAAATTTATCAATTTACCGAAAGGAAAGCGGAAGAAAAAAATTTTTAAGACATAAAACTATAAACATTTTGATCTATATATACTAAACTTCTATACTTATAAATGAGATTGTGTCAGTTCTACAAAGTGTGCACAATATAACTCAAGTATGTATGAATATAAATAATTAAATCAAATTAAGTAATTATTATCTGAACATGAATTACGAAGTAATATCCTTATTTATCACATATTGATGCCTTTGAATTTCAATGTGAAACAGTGACAATACTGTTATGCAATTTTAACTGATCGTGTTTAGCTTAAATTTTAGTATATCTGTGGTCGAGATAAAAGTCTTAGATAAGAACGAAATCCATAGCAATCGTCTTCACCTTTATTGTGGAAAAAGTAATATTCGGTTTGAAAATAAACCGATAAATATAATCTACTTATAGATAGATATATAAGCAAGATAATCATGGTTAAGATCAGATATAAAAGATTTAAGATATGGTTTGATGAAATTTTGTAGATTTGGCTTTCTTTTATTTCAAGTAGTTACGCATTTATTTTCCACATTCACATTTTCTTAAAACTTTTTCTTTCAAATTGCCGCTTTTTGGCAGCTAAGCTTCTGCAGACAAGGCATGTCCACAAAAGTGAGTCATTTTATGGTGGAACAATGTATGTACGATTTTGCTACTAAATTTAACACTTGAAATGATTTTAATTCAACCTCTCGTCGAATGCTAATTATTGCCATGATTTAATTTTCCTCAGAGTATTAGAACCAAATTGATTCTTATGGAATCTTTTATATGCCACAAACTTATGACATGGTTGTTTACATATTTCGCAAACATATAATCAAGCAACTCCCTTCAGGATCGAATAAGCAAGCTTGGGCTAAGCCACCAAGTCAACTACTATCCAAACATTAAAAATTCAAATTATACAAGATTGAAAATATACCAGAAGATTGTATCTGTGATGTCGAAGCATTTTTTTTTTTGACTTCGCATGTTTCTCATATTAATGCATTTTTGAATTACATAACTTAACCCATTTTTCTTCTCATCGATTCAAAAAAGTGTTGCCTTTTAAAATAAGAGAGTTCGTTTTTTGTTTTTGTTTCTAACTCTTCCATGCTTAGTGGCATATATGTAGAACTACTAAATTTTATTCCTTTAATTGAGTGGTGGTACATTAAACTTACTATTTGTTCAATGCCTCAGAATTTGATGTTAGATGGTACATTCTCTGAACCACCACATAGGTCAAATCCTAGCAGTTACTCAAGTTTCCAACATATGTCAGAGTCTCATTGTATTCAATGGGTTTATGCCAGCGTCTATCAAACTATGAGGCGCTTTCACATAGGGGAGGGGGAGGGCGTGATAACACTACGAGGGGGCATATTAAATTATTAAATCAAAAAAAACTTATGGATTATCATCGATTCATCGAAATCCAAACAAAATACATTCTGACATAATAAAAAATAAAACATACACTTACAAATGTATCAGTGCTCCACAATTTACTTTATAATTAGTTTAACATTACTAAGTTAACAACATATTTAATAATTACAAGTGACACCATGGGTTTGTCCTATATAAAATTATATGTGAAAACTAATTCGTATCTTTATAATATGTACGATTTATAATTAATCCCTTAAATGCCGATTAAAAGGAACGCGATTCGCTCCCCAATGCCACCATTTTCATGTATGCGCACGCGTATGTGATATGTTTTTCGGGGGGGGGGACAAAATGAATAAGTAAGCAATCCTCTGAAATAAGTAAATGCTACACAAACACTGTCTATGTCCTTTTATTATTAACACGCTTTTAAAAGTTTCACTTGCATGTAACGGAATCTTAGAACTCGATTTTTACTCACTTAAAAAGTTCGGATTCATTCGAAATTTCACACACTTGTCAAGGACCGATGACAATACAATAATTTCATAATTTTATTTCATTGTCTTTTTCAGGATCGTCAGGAATAAGGATAATCAGATTTGGTGACAAATCCATATATCACGTCCAGATTTGGCGACTTATTGCATATATCATTTTTAAATTTGGCGACTAGTTCCATATACCATTTTCAGACATGGCGACTAGTTCCATATACCATTTTCAGACATGGCGACTAATTTCCTACATCATTTCCAGATTTGGCGACTAAAAGAATAAGGTGTAACCCTAAAGTGTTTTGAATTTAATGCTAATTATATATGCAAGTATAAAATACACTTGCAGTTAAAAGAAATAAACAAACAAAAGAAGTGTTCTGTATCTGAGAAAGTGGAGGGTCCGTGTGTGTTAGCAATTTCTAACCCTAATATAAACATTTTTCTGAAAATGAAAATAAAAAAAAGGAGAAAAAATAATTTGCGTTCTAACTGCTAATTTTTTTTTATTTTTATAAAGCAATACGCTTAGAAATGATGATACGAATTGTGATGAAAGGAACACGTTTAAAAGGTGAAAAAACGATTGACACTTAATATTACCATGTTTTTAATAACTCGCTTTCTTTAATGGCTATCCGGGTGGAATTTTGTAATTGATTTTAAACTGTGTGACTTTGCGAGGAGCTAGAGACTTGAAATTCGGACTATAGCTCGGACATGGATGACAATGCATGAAAATGTGAAAAAAGAAAACAAAAACAAAAAGAAGGAATTTTATAATATTTAATCCGTAAAAAAACATGATACATTAAAAATTTTTGTAATTCGAACTTTTTCTTCTTTACACACTTTTATTTGTTTGACCTGTTCAAAAGAGACGGAATCTAATATAACGATCCGAGGCCTCGTAAACGGAGAGAATAAATACACTTCAGACCCGTTAATTAATATCCATTGAAGAGCAAGACTAATTCCATAGCCACGTAATTCCAGCTTCAAATGTCAAACTCAAGGATAAATTCAATAATGAATAAATGATAGTTTAAAAAACTAAAAAACACGCTTTTATTGTAGTTCGAATTAAAAAATGAAAAATAAATTATAGTTTGAAAAAAAAACTAAAAAAACACGCTTGTATACTGAATCGAACTAAAAAGTAAACAATTCTTAATAAAGAATAAAATGATTAACGAGAAAATGAATGTCATTGGGGTAAAAGAGTGGGATTGTTCTATAAATGTATCAATTGTTATAATTTCTAACTTCTATTCCGAAAAGCTGAATTTGTGGGAAAATGTAGTAGAAAGCACCCCACGCTTTTACCACAATGACATTCATTTTCTCGTTATAATCATTTTATTCTTTATTAAGAATTTTTTTCTTTTTAGTTCGATTCAGTATAAAAGCGTGTTTTTTAGTTTTTTTTCAAACTATAATTTATTTTATTTCAAAATCTTCAGAATTAATTTTAGGGATAGCAGTGCACTGAAAAGATTGTACTTCGGAAAGACTTACATATAAGTCCGTTTGGCTGAACGAGACGTTTATATTCGCCGGTGGCATTTAAGTCATATTGTTTGTGTAGCTTTAGCGATTAAGTTTTCTTCCTTTAATTCAGTTCAAAGTTATTGTAGGGAGAATGACGCGAGAAAAATTATGATTGCAAATTGGGTCGCAAATATTGGAAGTTTGAGAAGCATTGGTTTATGCAGTAGATCATTGTTGATCAGCTGTGAGTCTGTTGAGTGATATTTGTTGAAAGTGACAGTGTTGTGTATTTTTAAGTGAAAATGAAAGTCATTTTAGTGGCATTTGATACAAATTAGGTATTTATAAGCTATATTTTGAAGTTATAAGTATGTATAAGTTAAATTTTTTAAATAATAATGCATACAAAACTATAAAAATGTCCTGAATGAGTTTTCACTCGTTTTCAAGAAAAAACAAATACAACTGATACATTTATTATATATGTTGACTAAATCAAAATTAGATAAAATAAATTAGTGGACAGAACATAACATTTAAAATTAAAATTAGTAATTGGTATATTAGGATTAAACTAAAATTAAGCTTACAACATTAGATAAGGAAAAACTTAAATTGTTTTAATATATAGGATGAAAAATAATACAAGTTGATGGCGTATATTTATTTATTTTCTATCTATAAAATACTAGATGTGTTGTGTCTGCAAAGTTCTACTGTGCTTAGAGAAGAAAAAATCATGTTTCTAGAACTATATAATGCTGCTTGAAGCGGAGAGGTACAAAATATGCACCACTTATTTTTAAAAACTATGGATACATTTTATTTGAAACATGTTATTAATATGTTAATTAATGAAATGAATATGTATAATTTTTTGCTCAATAGTTATAGTTTTGTGAGGTTTATCTAAAATATTTGTAATTATCTTACTCTAGTGCATTATTTTGTTAAAAATTCAGCGCACAAAGAGTTAAACTTTCAAATCATGTAGAATTTTTTTTGCCTTGCATACAACATTATAGATCCTTTAAAGGTCTTGCTTGTTGCAATTATTTTTCTTGTAATTTATCTATAATTAATCATTAACAAAATTTAAGACACATAGACTCATTGAGCTTAGTCCTCAATAAACTTTGCAATGAATTCCAATGTATCAATTGAATCTGTATAGAATCCAAATTGCATAAGAATTGAATCACGATACCTTAATTGCCCCCTGTTTCAAAGAATACACCATTATACTACCCAAGTGAAATTTCGGCTTCGCGGTCTTTTAATGAGAAAACCACCCACTCCTTCAAAACAATCACAAACGCAATGATTGAGTTAACAAGGGGACGAAACAAAGACCCCAATCAATAGCATTTCATTGGGGAATTTGTTTCGGTGATCAATCAATGCACCAATCGCCTGAGGGAAATGAGCAAATCTCTTCAGCAATACGCGATGTCGTACAATCTACTCTGAGGTTTTTCACTGGCACTTCAATTTGTCTCAATATGTTACTGCATTATTTACAAAGGGGAATAAGAATGAAAAGAAAGTAAATACATAAGCTCTGCGAAATTATATGATCATTATTTAATACATATTTTAATGTGCTATCTAAAGCTAATTCACTTAAATTTAAGGTGTTTTCTGAAAATGGAAATCGAAATACCTATCGGTTCCCCTATAGCATACAATTTGAAAAAGAGTTTGCGAGATTTTCCATCGTAAATTTATATGGTTGTTTTAGTTGTGAATTATGATGAAATAACTCGATTTAAACTAAATCACCAAATTAATGTTCTGGAGGAAATAAAAAAAGTTTAAAAAAAAGAATCTTGAAAAATTCTTATGGATTATAAATTTTAATTTGTACAAAAGAGATAATTTTGCAAGTCCCATAATTGGTTCCATCGTAAAAACTGTGTAAAACTATGAAAGTATTTTACTTCGTAGTTTACTTCATGCTCATATATTGAAAAAATACAGTATGAAATTGTTATTTTGTTTACTAAAATAGTAGTTCTATTAAATGTTCTTACCAGAATTAAAAACTGAAAAATAAAAAGTTTTAAATTAATACGTTTACATATATTGTTATTCGAAAGCTTACTAAAAGGATTAGGAAGGCTTTATAAAAAACCCAGGTCTAATCCAGGCTTCTTAGAAGGACAACGTTTTATCTCTTCCTAAATGTATTGGAAAGTGTAAAATATCTACATGAATTTTTATTTGATTGTTTAATTTTCAACTAGCTTTTAAATGAAGTTTAAAATTTGAGGTGCTTTGATTGTTTGATTAACATCATTTTAAAACTTTTGCATTGCTTAATGAAAACAAGTTTCTTCATTTTTAAAACTACTGTCAAAAGGGGAGGATTATTTCTGAGATCTCTGTTCTTAATTAAACTTTTAGATTACGCGAAAAATTAGCACTAATTATAATTTAGAATGAAGCAAACATTACATATCAGAATTATGTAACTTACATTTACAGTCCTTAATTCCAGATATTAAAACGTGCAAGAGTATTTTCTACGATATTTTTAAATCCATATTTCAATATTTCAATCAAAATCTTTCAAAATTATTTCGTAAAAATTTGATCGTTCAGAAAGGAAACCAGTTTTTTTGGGAAAAAGCTAAATAAATTCGACTTTAGAGTTATCTCTATTTCTGGTTACCTGAACAAATGAAGCTAAAAAAATAAAGAATCGAAAAATTAGGGGTTGTTCAAATTGTATTTATTTAAATTTCTGCTGCAATAATGAGACTCGAATGTATGTGGAAATGTAAATATGTTTTCTCCTCCATTTAGGAATTTTACTATGCAATTGGTTTTTTTTTCGCTCCTTCACTTTTTGATTGTACTTGAATTGTTCAGATGGATGGAATAATCTATTAGGAAATTAGAAAATACATAGAACACACTTTCTTTTCTGTCAAATCAGTCCAGGAGAATTACACTTTCACTTGAATCGAAAAGGATTTCAGTGTTTTCTTTTTTATACGATAAATTTGACCAGGACAATAGGAAAAATTTCTTTTCTTTTTCATCTCTTAAGAGCTTAAAAAGCCTCCACTTGACATCGTGCTCCTTTCTTTTTCTCTTTTTTCCCCATCTTTTTTTTCTTTTTGTAAAAGTTTTTTGTGTTTTATAAGATATTTTTTTTGTAAGTTTAATAAACTATGCCATATGTGTCTGAAAGCTAAAAATGATTTTAATGGATTTGATCTTTAAGGTATCCGAACACTTTGAAAATGACCAAATTCAGTCAACTCGGATATTTTTGTTTTTTATTTTATTGAATAGAGTTATCTTTTGCCTTTACGAAATATACTTAAATTTGTTTCTACACTACCTAGAGGTCAAGTTACAAAAAATTTTATAAAGTTAGAAAAATTGGAACTGGGTTTTTGATCTACCAGCAGTGGACATTTAAATTGCTCCAAATCTATCATGAAGAGTCTGATAACTGAAAATATTACGAATGTATTTCTATAAAACTTTTTAAACCTGATGTTTACGTTATTTTCTAGAGAATGTACTAAAATATTTCTTATTGCATGAATACTTTTTGAGTTATGACTTGTTGTTTAAATAATAGTCTCATAAAAAAAGTAATATTTCTTAAAATGTTTACTCAATCAACTCTAAAATTTTCAAATTTTAATAAAAAATTAAAATTTTAGTACATTTTCTAGAGAAATGCATCTAGTTTGTTTTCGTAATACTTTTACTAATATATATTTATTACTTTTTTCTCTAACTGCTTTGAAGTTTTTCAAAAATATTGCTAAAATTTCATTTATAATTGTGATTTTTGTAAAATTTAGGTAATTTATTTTAAATTTTGACAGTTAAATTGTAATATTTATTGATATTGAGTCCTAAAAAAGCATTTATAATGTTTTAGTATGCTATTTTGTTAAAAAGTACTCTGAACGTGTTCGGATACCTTAATAGCAAAACATAACAGTTAATTGAGCCGTGGATAGCCTAGTGGTTAGAGTATTGGACTGCAGACCGGAGGGCCTGGGTTCGATGCCCGATGCCACTAAATACTACCGAGTATAGAAGGAGTTAGTGCTCGTTAAATCAGTGGGTCCGAAAGTCTTGTGGGCGGTCGCAGCAGAAACCACGAGTGCAGGGGGCTGGAGATTATTTCCCTCCCTTTCAGTTCCATGCATAATTGTGACAGTGGAGATAGTTGGTTCGCCATCTATCGTTAAAAAGTCCAACCTGTTTCACAGGCAATGGCAACTTTCATTCCTTCCCTGCGGGAAGGACACGACAACAACAACATAAACAATAACAGTTAATTACAAATAAAATAGTTAAATTTTTATTTGTTTGCCAAAACACATGTTATATTCATACATATAGGGTTCTAAGACAGTTAGGAAAGTTCTTAGTGGAATTACTCCCTTTTTCAAAAGAAGTCATAAAAATATTTTTAATATAAGAGGAGACGTAAAAGGTTAGTGATTATTTCCGTTAGAAGGTAATTTGTAGCAGTATAAAAGCTAAAATTAATCGCAATCAGAGAGCTTAATTTATATATTTCTGGTTTACAAATATTATTTAATTAAGAAGTCAATGAACATGTTTTCAAATTGTTTATATTATATTTTTAGAAATATATAAAATAAAGTGTGTTTTCAATCTAACTAGCCTTAAGTAAGATATAAATTTCAAAAAAAATTCTATAATACCATTTTAGTTCTTATAAAATTATATTACTTCATTATTTAAACAAATATATATTTCCCTTACAAAAAGAATATCGATGAACACATGGCATAAGTGATATGTATTTATTTTAATAATAAATATTTTAAGATATATATTAAATGAAAATAACTCTTATACGATTATAAATTCACTAATTACGGAGTTAGCAGAATATTTATCTATAAAACAATATATATTACCTTAATGGGAATATATCAAGGATGAATGTAGACGTTTTGTTTGTTAATCCGGGGTTATTTGTTATATTGGAGTCCAAATAAAATATATACGAATATTTTGCGTATTTTTTGGAAATTCTGCAATAAGCCTCAATACACAAAAAATATCCACAGTTAGAAATAACACATATTTGATTGAACAGCTAAAAATACTATTAATGAATTACTAAGCACCAGGTAAATGGAAATTTTAAAATACTGAATAATAAATAATTGATAATACTTTTCTTTCCTGAATCGAAGGATTTCTTTTTCGACATAATGCAGAGAAGAAAGTTCTGCGTTATTACATCCTGATGTATAATGTACGTTTTCCATGTTGTCAAACAATATAAGGCATTAGAAAATGTAATATTTTTATAGGAGTTTCATTTTCAATTTCTACATCAAAATCAATATTCATTGTATCCGACAAATCAACAGTTTCATCAACTTCAGTTGCACAGATAGACAGTCTGTCACACAATGTAACACAATCGTTAATATATTCCCTGCATTGTGGAGTAGGATGAGATTAGAAAATATTTTCTGTGCTTCGCAAAATCACACTATAGGTTACACTCAGGATTCATCTGCACTTGTAATGTCTAATAATGATTTGCACACTTTTCCGTTGAAATTTGAAGTCTTTTTCTGTTCTGGACCGAAAGAAAATGTCGTTTGAAAAGAAATTAAATTAGTTCCCATACAAATTAATAAAAACATTTTTCATCCGTGAAAACGTTTGTTAGTTTGGGTGTTTATATAATTCGTTTAATAAGAGTTTAATGCTTTCATTTCAATCCGAGAAAGACTAAAATTCTCCAAATAGTGAAATTCGTTAAATCACGGTCGAGCTATACATATTAATCCATTTTTATAAACCTAAATAGTAATACGCTATATGCCTCTGATGATGATTTGGAAATTGACATGTTCAAAGTAACAAAGAGTGAAATATGAAATGCAAAATAATACATTAAGCTATCACTCTCTCTGTTGTTAGTTCGCAGTAACATATTTAACTTATAACACAAAAACCCACACATGCACAAATATCCATCTCTGATCATCAGCATTAAAGGATAATGGCAGAAAATAAACGTAACTGATACTCAGTGAAAAATTATTAATAGAAATTCGTACAAAAGGGTTAGTTAACATAAACTGTAATGCTTTGCAACTGATCATTCATAAAATAGTGTAATTTAAACTAAATTCATAGAAATTTGAAAATAATGGAAAAAGTCAAATCTTGTGGAAAATGGGTTTTTTTAAACGGTGTGTGCTTGCCTTGGACAGATGCGCATGCCTCACAGTTTAAAATCATTCAAAGTTTTGTTCAAATCTTTGGAAATTGCACGTTATTCTTCAAAAGTACAGTTTTCAGTTTCTGAAAGGTCTGTGAAGGAATTATTCCTGCTGAAATTCTGCATCCTAAAGTATCCTACACATGCTCTATAAGGTTCAATGAGGGTGAATAAGGTGGCTGAACAATTCCAGTGTTATCTCTTTTTGCCAAGTATTCTGACACAACATATGCTCGTTGCGGCGGTGTATACTCATAATTTAACTTAAATTTGGGCGTACAGAATTCCTAAACAGTCTACCTTGGGATAGTTAACACTTGAACTAACTTTGAAATAGTTGTAAAAACATTATCCTAATTTTCTGTTCATATAGGCTTAAGTTCAATTCCTAAATATAAAAAAAAGGAAATAAGAATGTAAAGAGTATTTAAAGAACGTTGCATCCCGTTTAGAATATCTACCATCCGCAAGGAAACACCTTTTTATAAATTCATTTCAAATGAATATTAATGCTAATAATTACTCTGAATTACTCTAAACAAAATATATTTAATTGAAATCATTAGGATGAGTAAGAAATTGCAATCTATATAGGCAAAGGTAATTCTTATTTTGTTAACGAATTTCCTGCTGACATCGGGATCCAATCAGAGCATTCTCAGTATTTCATGAAATAGTTTGCGTTCCAAAAATTAGCAACACACACAGACACACACAGCTAGGTTACTAAACTCTGCTAAAATATCAAAAACTGAACTGAAAGCAATGAAATTTTTACTAAGACCTGAAAGTTCAGTTTTCAAAATTAAAGATTTCACATATAGTAATAACTATCTTTTACCAGATTTGAGATTTGAAAAGAAAAATCACCGATGAAACTGGGATAATTGAATCTTTACTAGAGTTCACTATGTATTACTTACATGCAAACGTTTAATAAAAAATATATCACCAAAAAAGTCCGCATAACTTTATTGAGCGTTTAATTATAAAAATTCCTTCTGGTTTATAGGAAATTAATGGTTTTCGTGCTGCTTTTAAAAACCCTCTCCTGTTTCTACTCTTCACTGGTTTTAAAAGGCGTAAAAATCTCACTGTATTTTCTTTTTAAGAAGAGGCATTTACTTTTGGATAATCTATAAAGAAATAATATTTTATGTTCGTGAAAAAAACTTCTCAACACGTCTTTAAGATATTTTTAATCGCCTTCATATGATCTTATTACTTTATTCTTGATATTAATTTTTTTTGTTACGCATCATGATATTTATATTGAATTATTTTAAAATAAAAAAAAACATTTTTAAGCAAACTAATTTCATTTAAATGAATAAAACTTGGAATTAAATTAGGCTTTTTGAAAACACCGTTACTTAAATTACATAACTTGAGTAACCTTATTTCATCTTATATTTTAACCTTTTAAACGCCGCACTAAGATTGAAAGGTAACATAAACTAAATTTTGATAAAAATTAAATTAAAATTGAAACATAAGACCTATAAAAAAATTGAAAAAAAATTTTTTAAAGATTTTTAGCATGTTTCAAAAATGGAACATTGGCGGGTGCCATTTAGTTTTTTCACATGTTTTTTAAGAGTACGACCAATGACATTTATCTCAAAAATCAGTTATTCTATACATTTTTAAGAAGTAGTATCTTACCATAGGTGTCATTAAACATTTCCCAACGAGGTTTCATCATTCACCCCCCACCCGTTGTAGGAGGGGGGACATGATACCCGACAAACAATTGAAATGACCCTTAAAAATCTAAAAATTAGAATGGGGGAAAAGAACTAAAAGTTTGCATGTGAAAGAGAAAAATCTATCATTTTTTCCCTGCAGAGTTTTTTAAATGTACCCCGATGGGAGGGGGGGGGGAGGTTCCTCGATGGGTGTCCCATATTGGCGCCACATCTGAAGTAAACTTTTAAATATAATTCCAAAATAAAACAGATTAAGTTGAAAATATAATTTATAAACAGGAATTTATACATTTCAGAAAAATACAATCACTTATTAGAAACTTTCAAGGAAAACATCAGTAGGACAAAGAAATAAACAAATAACCTTCATATCAAAATTTATCATGGGCCTTCTACAATTAATAAAAATAATTACTTACCTTCAGCATTTATTTCTGTCTCATTACTAAAACAGAAAGAAAACAACGAACGAAATCATAATTAAATTATAAACAGAACAAAAAAAAGGAACAATAAAATACTTACCATTTGAGTCCTTGATGATTTTGATGTTTGAAAGCACTCTGTAACAGTCTGGTTAGACGAAACAAAAAGTCGATACATATGTTTTGTCCAACTAGCCGTTACAGGGTGCTTTTATCTAGACAATCTCACCTGCCCAACTCGACGACCATGCGCACATCTACTTCTTTTCTTCCGAGCGAAGAAAATTTTAAATTATGTTATTATTATAAAATACATGAACAGGCATTTGATTGGGTTTTGCTGATATTCAGCCTCGAGATACAGCAAAATTTTTCAGTATGAGGAAAATACAATGTATTACCAATAAAATTGATAACATTTGTATCTAGGTTTAGAGACTTTTGAAGATGAGATTCTTTTTGAAACCAAATGTCAAAACATTTTCATCCATTTTCATTTCAACTTAAATAAATTTTGTTTCTTCATTTTTCATATATCAGTAATGCTTTCTTGGGTTCTATTCTATAAATGGTACACAAGGCTTGCTTATTGGTAAACTTTGGATATTTTTAGCAAGGGCATTTTGTTCTGAATTCTTTTTATTCGTTTAAAGTGTTATAAAGATAAATTGGATGTGATTTTATAAGTAAATACTTTATATATATATATGAATTATTTTTATTGAAAATATCTTAAATGACTTTTCTACCATTTGCAGTCATTTCATAGCAGCGACGATTTATAAAATCACTAGAAGTTTAAAAATGTGTTCATTGTTTGTTAAAGGAAAAAAGAAGGATTATTATCAAACTAAAAGTACATACAAAACTTTCAATACCGAAAAATCTTTTAAATATATAGATTATCTTTCTATGTAAACATACTACTAATTTGAAATGATTCAAATGTTCCAGAAAGAGTTAATTTAACCTTTAAACTAGCTTTTACCCGCGGCTTCACTCACGTTGATGTCTTTAAATAACTGTCAAAGCCGTAATCATTCTCATTAGAAAGTAAATACTATTATAATATGATCATTTTTTATTGCTTGACTGAAACCAATAAAATTTAAAAATTCTGAAATTGAGCTTAGTTTAAAAAAACTTAAAACGTAATTTATTATAATAATTAACAACAAAAATTCAATAAATTTAACTATTAATATTTTTAAAAATTGAAAGTATCTACGTTTAATATATAATTCCTCTTTAAAAGAGCTCAAAACAGAATATTATTCTAAGATGTTACTGTATACCACATTATATGTTCTTCCGTCAGTTGCAAATAGGTGAAGATTTGGGCATTTGACACACCGATCAGGCTACAAATATTTCGCCATAAGAAAAAACATTGCTTTTACATATGCACCCCTGCTACCTGAAATGTTAGCTTTGTTAATAGCAACAGTAAAACTGGAAATTGATCTCGATTGAATTGAAACGTTAGATCAGTGGGGATACTTGGAATACGAGGTATGATAACACTATCCGTTTTCATGATGTATGTTAAAATATTGGCACCAAGTACATTCTACATCAGTTTTGTGATCCAAAGCCTCATTCCTGTACATAGTCGAGGAGCATTGAGATTTTGCATAAGTATAACTGGTAAGTTTAGTTTTAATTGAAGTTTAGGTGAGGGTACACCCGAAAGTTCAAGTGAATTTAAGAACTCCGTGGGTATGAAGTACTTTGTTCTTTATCCATGATTGTATTCATTGATAAATATTTCTTCATTTCCCCTCCCCCGCACGTCATTTAAATTTTCAACGCTGATTTTTTGGACGTCATTGTTAGGCGCCAATACTGATCTTGCGCGCAGCCAATAATCAAAATTGAAATTTTTTTGCAAGCCCGGGTAAATTTGAGCAATAAGATTTCCATCATTTTCATTTTCATCATCATAACAAAATTCTCTGGAAGTAAAATATAACCTCCAGCATTTGCGTCTAAACATCCATAACCGAATTTCAATTGCGTCTCTGCATAATGTTCCGAATCTACGTCATTATGATCATGCAATCTTATATTCGTTTTCAGACTGAATTTTTCAACTTTTGCCCATAAGCTTGATGATTTAATAGAGATTGATTTCATCTGCCGGTGAACCCCCTCTGGATAACAGGGAGAGTTTTTCAAAATTCACCAGCAAATATATAATAAAGCTACCATTCCTCCTATAATATCTGTACTATCTCGTAAATCCTGAAGAGTCCGATTTAAAGCTTCTATAGCTTTCTTGGGAGACATCGTATTTTCATCCCACACTAAAAGCTTACATTGTGGAAGCATCCGGCCTTGAGAGCTATTTTTTCTGAAATTTCAGATGAGTGAATCTTCAAATGCAAGATAAAGCGATAATTTTACAACGAAATGTGCAGTACAACCGTTGGTAAGTCAAGTCGCTGCTATACCTGAAGAAGCCATAGCAAATGCTATCTTCTGGGTTTTTCTGATGGTCATTAATAATAAGTTTAGCAAAAACTTCTTTCCGGTTCCTCCAGGGGCGTCGAGAAATAAGAGTGCACCTCTACCGGATTCTATTTTGCGTAACACTTGTTGGAGAATGTGACTTTTTCTGGAGTTAATTGAGGGATAAATTCTGTTACTTGATGTTGCAATACTATAAAATCGTATTTTAATTCTCAAGCAATTTCGTTATTGAAGCCATTTCCGTCGACACGTCTAGGACTAATCATTTCAAAATCATGTAGCTTCTTTACAACCATTCTGAAAACCTTTATTGCGTTTCATTGTAGATGTGTTCATTGAAAGGCATATTTGCTTGTACTTGCTGCATTCGTCGCAAAATATCTTCCGCCATGTAGTCTTTGAACTTATTCCAAAAGGTTTGAGGATTAGAAAGACCGAAGATGAAATAAGTATTGCGTAAAGCTCCCTAATTTTATTCGGCGAGTAACTTTGTATGACTTCCTCCGTAGTAATATCTAGTATATCTCAGTAGGTTCAGTATAAGTGAAAAATATTGTGCAAAATATGAATATTGTATAATTAGGTTAAAAAAATTCAAAGTAATAAATATTCGATAAATCAAAACTTTTTATGTGAAACTGTGGATTAATATTACCATAGAATTTTCAATATCACGCGCTCACAATTCGCTAAAACTTTATTTCGTTTTCCTCTTTAAAAGTGGGAGAAAATTTGCATTAAATATCTGGGATTGTCGGAATAGAGAGAACCTCTTAGCCAACTTAGCGATGTTTCTCAAAGTTTGAGTTTGACATTTAACAAACGTAACGTAATAAATGTTAGACGTTTAATAAAAACCATATAAAATTTGCTTTTTGTAAAGATGCTAAATTACACTATGTTTCAGTTATTTGTTACAAATGTGAGAAAATTTTTATTAAAATTTCCATTATTGACCAAATGCATATTTTTGCGACAACTTGGCGGGGATTAAGCAACGTCCCACGGTTTTACCAGCATAGTTCCCGTTCCCGTAGGAATATGGAGATACAATATACCTTATGTTACTCGCTGATAATGTATCTTTCCATTGGTGAAAGAATTTTTAAAATCGCCCCAGCCGTTTCCGAGATTAGCCGGTACCTTATATACCTTTAAATGCATTTAGTAAAAAACTGCTAATTTGAAATTACAAACAGACACTTCAATTTTATTTATTTTTTTAGATATAAACAACTCAAAATTAGCTCCAAAAAGTTGTCAATTCTGTTACTAATGAATTTTGTTGATCATAACTTAGGATTGTTTATTCTACGAACTCTTTATAGAGCTGAATTATACCGTACTCTACGCGAAGCCACGTTGCCAGTTTAAATATCTTTGTATGGAGCTTGTTATGTTTAAGAGCTTCCCTGTCTATAACGGAACAAGATGTTGTCTCTAAATGGAGTCAATAATTTGTTAAATTAAGACCACATTTGTGCTATGGGATGGCTTCTGTCATTTAAAAAGCAATCACTGCATTAGCATTTAGGATACTTACGTATTATCGCTAAAATCACCCAAGTTCGATATAATCGCCAAGTTGGCAGCTCCATTTTCCATGTGCTGTATGCGCTGAATTGGTGAACATGTCCTTCGTTTCATATAATATCGTCAATAGGTTGCGATATTACGTAAGTACCATCTTTAGATAAATATCAATAAAATTCATTAATGTTTGGAATCATTATTACTTGCTTTGAGCATTTTTTATCAGCATATTAGACGTTTTCGGTTTATTCGGAACAAAATTTTATTCCTTTACAAAGAGATATTTGGTGCAATCCAAATTCGAATCCATGGCACATTGGACAGGAAGCTCCGAAGCGTTAATGAAAATCAGAGAAAAAAATATTTAGTATTATTTTTTAAAAATTTTATTGCAATAGAATCCCTTGCAGTAACATACAAAAGGATATAATAGTATACTTAGATTACAATCTGAAGAAAAAAGTGATTCGTTGAAAATAAGAAATTTCTTGGAGAAGTATTGTTTCCTATCAAGACATAAAATGTATTTGATGCTTAAAATGCAAAATAATTTCTCTTTCAAAAACTTTTTATTCTATGGTTCAATGTACCTAAGGATAAAATATTAAATTAAACAAAATGATCTGGTAAATTTTCCAATAAAAAATAAATCTAAAATTAAAAGTTTCAAAGAAAATTAAACAAATTCTGGTGAAGTTTAAAGAATGTAATTTATAAAAACTTTAAAAATTTGAGAAAATTATAAATTATTTATTTTTAATTTCTCGAATCTTCATTAAGAATATATTTACTGTAATATGGACTACATAAAAAGAAAGTCACATATATGTATTATTATCTCTCTCTCTCTCTTGCTGTAGTTTGTTAAATACATCTTCAAAGCTTGTAGCTTATGTCATCAAAATCCAATATATTTGCCTCAAAAGAATCCCTTTGAAGTTGATGCTGTTCAGCAAATGTTTTTGGTCGGTTATTTGATTCCAATAATCGGACCCTGAAAGGGAGTTTCGAATTTTCATTCGTGTATAATTTTCGCGAACTGTTTACCGAATATCAACAATTTTTATATCCTGCATTGTAAATAAATATTTTATCCTCCATGTTTTTAAGATTTGAAATTCAGAACTCGTAATATATATATATATAAACCATTTTTCTTTTTACTTCAACATCTGAAATATGTCATGTCAAATGTAAATATTGACTATCGTAAAATCTGAGATATTGAAGCAGAGGGAAAAAAAATTAATTTGTATCATTTTTACTTTGCGATTCAGTAATCAATAGCGTATAAATTCTAAATTACAACCAGAGTATTCAAAATATATATTCCAAGTAATCATAAATATAAAAAATTATTTTCTTAAATTTTTATGCTATAAAAACATTTTAATTACAAAACAAACTATCTGAAACATCAAGTGACTACTAATAACCTATATTTGGAGAAAATAACAGTTTCAGCGTGCATTTAAGGGGTAGGTTCACGAAAAAGGATCTGTATCGCAGTAATGTTAAAAATAGGTATTTTTAAGGAACATTTATAAACATTCTATTGAATAAAAATCTCCAATTTTTTACTGAATATTCTTTGAACCATAATACATAATTTAATCAGAGATTTTATGAATGTGATGCCTAGTTATTTTTTTTTTAAAAATATTTTTTGCACTGTTTTTTTTTCAGAAACAGTGAAATTTTGTGATGTTTAATGCCATAAATTAAGTCAGAATATTTTTTTTTGAAAAAATCCCTCGATTAAAGTGTGTATTAGAGTGTAATTATTAATTATGCAAAGTTATAAATGCAGTAGTTTAGGAACAAATGTTCTTTATGTGGTAAAAATGTTAGTTTTGAGAAAAATGGATTCTAGTAATGGATTTAGTAGACTTTGACAGGTGGTAAAACATTTTCAAAAAATTATTAAAAATACTTCTACTGCACGTAGAATAATAATTTTGCACCATTAGAAGCGTAGAAATTCATATTTCATTAAAATGGGAAAAGTGAAAAATGTGTTTGGGGGCCGAAATTCATGAACCCCATCCAAGTAAAATTTTGAACTACTTCTGATGATATTGAAATGTATTTATTTTTAAGTATAAATATTTATATATGTGTGGAAATAAATATAATATTACATTTTGTTTATTTATATGCTAAATAACATTGAAATCATTTCAAGTAGTTGTAATGTATAGAGAAACCTTGTAGTCTGTACATTGTACAGTTGTTAAGCCGAGCACTTCTCATTCCTCAAATTGAACTCAAATCAGAATCATCACAATTCATCAATTCTGAAATTTCATCTGGTGTCAAATATTTCATTAAAAATTACTTAGTAAATAAAAAAAAATATCAGAAAAAACGAGTAAAAATGAAAAACAAACACCTCAACTAAAGATTTTAATTCAATAAATACTATCCATCTTCAAATCCCCCCAAAAAATATAATAAAAATTTTTAAAAAAATTGACTAAAAAAGTATGTTCATAAGTGACCTTGTCCCATTGTAGCACAAGTGATACAAATAAATTTCACAAGTCATTAAGCTTTAATATTTCACTATATATATATTTTTTTGCTGTTAACTAGTAAACTTTTGCTGTTAACTCGCCTAGCTGACCAACCATCTTCCATTATGCTGATGATTCTACCCCTCTTAATCTACGACTGGTGCTCATATTGTCTTTGAAAACGACGTAATGACATGTCTTTCTCAGCCCTTTCTTTGTAAACGATTCAACACACTCAAGCAAGTATTGGTTACCTGTTTTATGCTCAACGTAGAACGACGTTAAACGTCCTCTACAGGCTATACTTAATGCACAATCACGCTGCATTTCTAATCATTTGCACATCTCTCCGACATGTACCTTCATGCCAAGCTTCGTTACGATGCCGTAATTATTTGTTGGTGCGCAATTTTTTTTTTGTCCATGAGTGTACTTTAATGTGAAATTCTAAAATTAAAACGAACATCAAGCATTTTGTAATGTTACATTAAGATAAATATCAAACTTTAAAAAAAAAACCCAAAAAATCTTTTAAATTTGTATAATAATTTTCATAAATAATATTAATAAATAAGGCATATTCACATTATTCTCCATGCAGCTGAACGTGAGTTATTCACGAAATAACGGCTAGCCACCAGAGAGAATATATTCATGTAAAAAAAGTTACTATTGAAAAACTATAGAGAAGGAACAATAACTGGAATCAAAGTAATCCGAAATTATTTTTAATAATTAATTACATTTTTAATCAAGATTTTTTTTTTAAAAAATTCCTTATTTAGAAAATATTCGTCATGTATTGTTACGCTCCCTTTTTTTCGTAATGACCCCCTCCCTCCTCTTATTTCCCCACTTTTCTAATTTGACAGTGTCTAGGTCGTAAGCATATGTACGGGAAAGAGAAAGGGATTACCTGTTTTTTTTTTTTTTTAAGTAACAACAAGAGTTTTGTGGTTTGACACAGAAATAACATACATAAAAGATAATTTGATTTATTGCTATTGTAACTGTAAAACAGAAGCCATTTTCAGATGGTAATGGTTTTCACTTTTCATCTTCCTCTAACTATTAGAACAAACTCTTTTTAAATCAACAAGAAATAAAAATTAATTTTAATGTTATACCAACTAAACATGTTTATCTAACTTTTCTTACTTCACGATATTTTATTTATGCAGCAATTTTTTTTCTACTAGCATGACAACTAAATAAACAAGGAAAACAAGTCGACATAAAACCAGGGGAATAATTATTTTTAGTTTCTAAATTTAAAAAGGATAAACGAAATATTTTTTAAAAATAAATTTTCAAGATAAATGGTTGAATATTTTTAAACATATTTTCTTAAAGTATGTTTTTGATAAAATTATACGTTTCACATAAAGGTTTGTCGATGCTCGAACAAACTTGAGCATTTAATGTTAACTTTTAAAGCATATAATGGCATCAAATTATCGTCAAAGTAGTTTTTAAAATTTCAGTTGTTGTAGACGTAAAAAAATAGTTAATGTAAGATCAACAAAAGAGAATTTTGTGGTGGTATGCATATTCATAATCTACAAAAATAATCTGCTGTATGCGAATTCTAAATATTAGTAAACGAGTTAGAGACGCACCGTGAGTACATTAGTCTTTCTTTTGAGAAATGGATTAATATTTCCATGTGTTTATGAAAAACTAGTTTTCTCGATTTCAACACAAACATAGTCTCAAAAAACTGTTTTAAATTAAGATATCACTATATAAAATGGACTAATTAGATTATTACACTCTTTTATGCATCATATTTAACAGAAAAGATATGGTAAGGAGTGATCATAATATATCGGGAAAAATAAATAAATAATTTCCTACCGCTGGTTAAGTGATAACTAGCATAATTTAGCAAATGTGAGAAACTGACACTCTCCATCACATCGTTAGGTTCTCTGACAACATATTTTATAATTTTAAAATGATTTTTTAACTAAAGTGATCTTACACAGCATGTATATAATCACAAGATCCTACAAATCGGGTGAAAACTTTCGATGGTTCAGTTAAAATTAACGTAATTTTCTTGAATCAACGTTTGAGAGAAAGGTGTCATAATTTTGACTCTCCGTAAAAATTAAAATCCGGGGATGGAAAGCGTGGTTGATTTGTCGCTACCCTTCTGCAACCAAGATTGCGCGTTTGAACCCGGTCCGAATCGGTGGACTTCCATGATGCAGAAAATCGACAGCAGCCATGTCGTATGATTATCCGACGTGTAAGCGATCACAAGAGTGTGTGTTTGGCTAAGGTGCTCTCTGAAAAATTAAATCCTAGTACAGGTTTGCATCGCCAGAGCTCAGGTGCCTACCTCTAAGGAGGAAACTGAGTGTAAAATTTACTTGTGGTAATTGGTATTCACCTATACTGTGCCGCTCTAAAAAGAGATACCAGCTTCCGGGGAATGTACTAGATCTGCAATAGTAAAACTCCAATCCGCAGCCCATAAGAAATAATAATAGAAAGGAAAAATAAAACATGCTACCCTAGAAATATTATTTCAAAAGATGATCTATTTAAATAAGGTTCTAAAATGGTACAACTCTTGCTACTTTATATCCACAACATAGCTATTGTCAATTTCTTCATCCATTAAAATATCTGACTATGCTTGGAAACGGGATTTCTTAAAAATATATATATAAATGATTGTTGTTTTTAAAATTTAGTACCTCCTGAATTAGAATAATTATGTAAAATTAATTTAAGAATATTATTGCAATAAAAGTTGTTCAATTTGTTTCTTTCTTTTAGTAAAAAAGAATAAAGTAAAAGTCTTCTATAATAGTAATATATTTTGCTTATATCCGATACTTTAAAAAAAAAAAACCTGAACTAAGATTTTTTTTAAATTGAAGTATGTACTTTATTTTTGTTATTACTAAAAGTTGAAATAAGAAGCAACGTTTTTTTTGTTTTTTTGTTAACATTTCTGTACTATGATGTTTTAAAATATGAATCTACTTCTAAATTATATATTTCAACAAGCTTAAATCAGACTAAGACTTAATTGTGTTTGAGCAAAATATCAAATTCAAATTTATTAAATTATATAATATATACACGTTCATTTATTCATATTTTAATACATCAGAGAAATTTCTCGTATTACTTTTAGTTGTACTGAAATAAATTCTCCAAGGTATAAAAATTAGTGATATTTATATTTGAAACTAAATATCGCTTTTATTTTACGTATGCCACACAAAGAAAAATCACAATTCATAATAATATGTAAATAAACGCCAGAAAGATTTTTTTCTCATCCTATGTATTTTAACTTTTAAATATGAATCGAATTCTAAAAGTACTGTAGTAAATAATATTTGACTGTATTATGTAATATTTTAGTATGCATACTAGATTATATAAAAATGCTAATATTTTTTCTTAAAAAAATAATATATATTAAAAAATAAAATGATATCGATTGGTTTTTCTAAAATGTTTCAAGAAGTATTACTTTTTATCTATACAGACTAAAAAAGTTTTCAATATATCACATTCTTAAAAACAGTTCCCGGGATCATTTGTTAAAACCCATTTAGATTAATAAAGGTATTATTTCATAATTCTCCTTTTAAATCCGTCAGATTTCTGTAAAAATTAGATTTAAATAATACAATTTTAAAATATTTGATTCATACAGTATTTCTTTTACAAAGTTTAGCACAGATTTACTTCAATAACTCATAGAACATACTATTGATTGAATTGCAAATTAAGGGCATGGTAGTGCATTTGGTAAACATGCATATATTCAACTTTCTAAAAAAAAGAAAAGAATGAATTCCAATAAAATCAGTTTTTTAACGGTATAAAAATAAGCGAAATAAATACTTTTTAAAACTTTTCAGATTAAGTTGCCACAAGCTAAGCGTTTCTGTTTATATTTAAAGAGTCTACACTTATTGTAAGTCATCTGCTCTTAAAAGCTTCACGAAAATTTGAAAAAAAAACGCATTTTCCTTAGAAACTTTAAGTTTTGTAACGTTGTTATTATTTACTACTTTTAACGTCTAATATTATTTTTATAATATATAGAGAGAAAGCTTTCACTATATTTACAAATTACTTTCTGAAACTTAAGAAATCAGAACATTATGAGCGAGTTAATGGTAAATAAGTGCTTTTGTTTAATTCAAAAATGAAGCAAACTTGAAAGTATTTTTTGAAAATACAATAACTTGATAAATTAAGTATTGCAAGTGAAATAAAAGGAAATAATTATAAACTAAAGGTTAATACTGCTAAGATATCCTTTTTGTATTAATTCGGTACACTAACAGTTAAAAATCTGAAATACAAATCCAGTTTTGTTTTTCGGAGATTTTTTTATCTATCTCAATGATAATTAAAATGCATAAGTGTAAAATAGGTGGATGTATTAGGTATTTATTAATTTCTGACAATTTAAAAACACCAAAAATGTTCTCCAATAATATTTCATAAAACAAATGTTCGAAAAATATTTTATTTTGCAAATTTTTGTGAGTGAAGTAATACGTAATTAAAAGATAAAGTAAAAGATTTATTTCAGCAATAACTATATTCAGAATTTTCAAACGTATTCAGGTGTTTGATAATAAGGTCTTCTTAGGAGCTAAAAAAATATGGAAATTTGTTTTCTTTATTTGTAGTTGAATAACTTTTTGGAACATTTTTTCCCAAGAATTAGACACTTATTGTTTATTAGCAAAGGTACTCGGGAATGTTTGGTGTTAGAATTATGTTAGTTTAATTAGTATTTTTGTATCAGTGACGTATAAAATCTGATTTACTGACCAAAAGATTCGACCATAAAAAATTTGGGCATCAACGCTGCCCCAAAGCAAGTTTAATTTGAACCAAATCAAATTATTCTTTATCATAGTTAGTGCATTGTTTAAAACGCTTTTTTTAACATACTATCCAATTTTTAAAATATTGCTATTTTTTATTCATTGTAAATGATTATTTCTTTCTCTTACGAGAATTGATCATAATGTTGAAAATATTCATTGTCATTTAATACACTAGATATTACATAGTTTTTCTAATTTTACAATGCATGTCGAATAGTAATAAATTCAATTGGAACACACATAACTACTCTTACTCTACAAAGCATCATGATTTTCGCATAAGAGTCAGTTTCAGAAATTAACAATTCAAAGAGAAACGAAAGTAAATAATTCAAATTGTGGTTGCATTCAGGATTTGTAATATTATGTTTATTTAAATTATTCATCTTTGCTTGGTTCATGTTGTATACTGTATAACCCTTCCTGTGATATTCCAAAACAATTGCCCTTCACTTGAACTTTTGAAGGACATCGTGATCGAGCCCATTTAATCAGAAAAATACTATATTAACTTTATGTAAAACGGATATTTTTATTACCTCCTAATAATATATTGGGATATTTAAAAAACAGCAAACAAATAAAGGAGATAAGGGTTATTCATAGGGTTTAATATTGAATTTAAAGGTTTAAATTTAATATTAAACATTTGTTTCCAAAATAATATTAGTTAAGACTTTAGAATTAATAATATCATCATTTGATTTCATTAATTATTATGCACAGAAGTTATTCTGAAGTATATGAAAAAAATATCACAAGGACATCAAAATAGAAAAACGACATAAATAAAGAATAATAGTATAAAAACGGGTGAAACAGTTATCATTCAACTTTAAGTTGTCAAATGGACGGTTGGATGTATTTTCCAATGACGTCTCGCTCTGAAGCAACGTGAACTCGTTGACATTTCTCGCAATTTGGAATCTCATTCATTTAAAGGTCCAAACTGGCACATCAATCTCCAAACTTCCATACAAGGCCAACGTGAAGACTTAGAGGCTCTAAGGATTTTATGAGCAGGAGCTCTTCTAAACTGTGTGTCGTCTGCAGCTTCAGGACTCGAGCCAAATTTCTCTACAATACAGTAAAAAAGTTACATAAAACAAGTTACATAACAAAATAACACATACGTTATATTGAAATTAAATTTAAATTGCTCAACTCCAAAATAGGATTGTTAAAAAAACTTTCATAGTAAAACCTCTGCAACTGAAATGAAGGAAAAAACAATTTTTAGATTATATATGTACTTTTATTATTAATTTTGAACACCATTCAGAGACATTAAATGTCCTCTTATTTCAGAAAAAGAAGGATATTTTGAAGAAATCGCATTTATTATCAAGAAACGCTTATAAAAGTTTACCCTTTTCACAAATGGTGATGAATTCAGGCTATTGGTTCCTTGTAGTTAGTATTTCGATGATTATTAAATGAAAAAATTGTAATCCGTTTCAAGTCATCTCGGTAGTGATTTAAAACTATTGGTGAGTTTTCAAGACAAAAAGGAGAATTTTCTTTTACCTCTTAAAGGTCTGAGAAACAACATAATGAAATTCTCCATCCAAAGTAGAGAGGTTCCTTCACAGAAACGTTTACAGAATCTTTAAAATATAATGTTTCAGACAAGAATCAGTTATCGCAGATTTACGGATAGATTTCTTTCAAAGAATTGTAATAATTTATTAAAAAAAAAAAGCTACTTAAGTATTTATATTGAAACTGGAATGTTAATATTTCAAATTAAATTCCCGTATATTTGTAAAAGTAAAATTAAGTTCGTAAAAGTTGAGTATTAAATTTTGTACATTCTACTGTTTGAGTAATAGATATTTTAAGTAATAGGATAAATGATATGTTAGTATAATAGTTAATAGGATACGGGTATTATGTTGTTAGTATTAGTAAATTAATTATAAATGCAGTGTGTAATACAATGCGTGAAAAATTTATAAGTATTATATATTATTTTAGCGTAGATGTGTAGTTTACTTTTTAGTATGTCAGAATGTATATTTTGTTTTTCTCCTTTAAAATAATAATTTTTAAAATAATCTTTTTCTTTTGATTTTTTATAAGCACGCCTTCCCCTCCCTTGTAGGTTTATCACGCCCCCTTTGGGGGACGCATCCTGCATTTTGGGAAACGCCCCAAATAAAATTTGTTTTAAACGGATATTTTTATGCCCTACTAGAAGTCTATTGGGGATATTTGATAAACAGCGATCAAACAAAAGACATGGCGGTTATTAACAGCTATCCATTTATAATTAAACATTTTATTAGAAAATAATTTGTTTATTAAGTCTTTAGGCACCATAACATCTTTATTAGGATTTTATAAATTAGATTGTATAGCTTATTCTGAAATATAAGGGGGGAAATGTGTCAAGCTATTATTATTATTCAGAAGCGGATTACAAATAAATAAATAATGCTATAAAAACCGACCCAACTACTGCTTTACCAAATCTATTTGTCAGTCACGTAACTTCACGATTGTCCACACATAGCTTTTTTCAATGATAAACTCAAGCTCGAAATGAAAACAAATCGAAATGTTTCGACAACTATTAGTGGTACTGTTATGATGCTATTTTTCAGCGGCTTTTAAATACTTTGAAATCACAAGTATATGTGTCCTATTTTAGTTTTATCATAAGTCTATTGTTCCCCAAAAATAATTATTTTTGATGAATTTCATTACTCCTTGTTTTAATTAAATAAAATTTTCATTAAATATATAATTATTCGATAGAAAATTATTTCGAATGATATCCGATCAATTTTTCTCAGGATTTAAGTTACTTTTGCGTATTTGAAACGATAACGTGTCAGATGTTACACATCGTATGCGACTACTGTAAGGCTCTTTCTTTTTTAATTATTTTACTTTGCTGGAAAACAAACTTGGATTTCTACTTACATTAAATGTTGGCTTTTCATAAAAAAAATTTTTTTGTTTCATTTCAAGCTAAAAATTTACCCAAAATTTAAAAATAAATACATATATTGTACATACACTTAGTTTTATATAATTTTCTTGAATAAAAAAGAGGCAATTTTATGATTTCTTTCTTAAAAATTATGCAACCATTAAGGGGTAAAAATGGTGGTTTGATTTAACTTCCGCTTATGTCACATTCTGAGGTTCCGCAAGCCCTGTTGGCTATAGATCTCGTAATATTGAATCTTGGCCAATTAATGAAGATAATAACACATCACTCAATAAATCCCGGGCCTAACATATAGATGGCGCTATCTTCTAAATTTTCTAAGCCTAGGCTAGTAGTATTAACTTTCAAACGGTGCGTGTCAAAATTTCGAGGGAATATCTTGTTTGGTTATAAAGTTACAGTGGTTTTTTGTGGCAATTGTTTGGAAACCATGGATGAAAAAGAATTTCGTGTGCTAATCAAACATTGCTTTCTGATAGGGAAAAACACTGTTAAAAAAATGGCTTGATAAATGTTATCCGGACTTTGCTTAATCGCAAACAACTGTTAAGAGATGGTATGCTGACTTAAAACATGGTCGTACAGACATAAACGACGTTGCACGTTCAGGTTACCCAAGTTCTGCAGTTGTTCCAGAAATCATCAAAAATGTGCATGAAATCGTTTTAGCCAATCATAAATTGAAGTTTCGTGAGATAGCAGAGAGTTTAAAAGTATTAGAAGGCAGTGAATTTGCTATTTTGCATGATTATTTGTCAATGAAAAAGCTGTGTTCAAAGTGGGTGCCACATTTTCTCACTGTTGATCAAAAACAACAACGCATCGACGATTCAGAGCGTTTTTGGAGCTATTTAAGTTAAATAATCAGTATGTTTTACGTAGGTATGTGGCAGTGGATGAAACATGGATACATTACTACACGACTGAATGAAAAAGAGCGTCAGCTGAGTGGCCAGAAGGCAGTGAAAGGCGTCCAAAGCGACCAAAAACTCAAACGTCAGCTAGCAAGATTATGACGTCCGTATTTTGGGATGCTCATTTGATTTTGTTTTTTGAGTACCTTGAGAAAGTCAAAACAGTTAATAATGAATATTACATGGCGTTAATGGATCATTGAATGAAAAAAGTCATCAAATGCAAAAGAAAAAGTACTGCTTCACCAAGACAATGCTCCCTGACACAAGTTCATGAAAACGATGGTCAAATTGATAGAATTGCACTCCTAATTACTTTCCCACCCACCGTAGAGTCCAGATCTGGCCCTCAGTGACTACTGGCTGTTTTCAGATCTTAAAAGAATGCTGCAGGGAAAGAGGTTTGGTACAAATGTGAAGAAATGATTATCGAAGTAGAAGTCTATTTGAGAGCAAAGACAAATCGTTCTACGAAAAATATATTAAAAACTTAGAGGAACACTGGGCTGATTGCATCACTCTTGAAGGGGAGCATCTTGATAAATAAAATTAAATTTTGCAGAAAAGTTGTTGTTTTATTAGTTAGGCCGGGACTTATTGAGTGATGTGTTATATCCCCTGGAACACCAGCCTCGACACCGTAATTACGTAAGGACTTTGATACTCGAAAGTTTAAATGTCTATTATCCCGTTTAAGTGGTTTATCTTCAATTGCACAAGACTCGAATCCATGACTCGACGACATCGCCAA
The DNA here is from genome assembly GCA_019973975.1 of Trichonephila clavata. Classification (NCBI taxonomy): domain Eukaryota; kingdom Metazoa; phylum Arthropoda; class Arachnida; order Araneae; family Nephilidae; genus Trichonephila; species Trichonephila clavata. Next base: position 339,658 of record BMAO01020862.1, on the reverse strand, counting down.
AGATAACCAAAAATACCAGATACGTTATGCTAAAATTAAAATAAAATTATTTATTTCCATATAAAAGTTGTAGAAAATAAAACATTCGTAGTAAAATCTCTTAATATTCTATAAAATAACAAACCAGTTTTTAGATAATATAAACTCTTATATTAACATTGAACGACATTTTCAGAGACAATGAGTATTTTTTTTAATGAATTACATTTATACTCATAAAAATCGAACCAGCGTTTCGATCTTTTTCACAAATTGTAATACTTGTCTCTTTACAGTAAAATTTCGATTATATTAAATGAGAAAATAGTAATCTGTTTCAGTGATCTCGGCAGTGAATGAAAAACCCACGACAAAGTGTCAATGCAGAAATTAGAGTTGTCCATTTCCCCTTGAAGTCTGAGGGATAACACAATGAATTTCCTCATCAAGGGAAGAGAGCTTCCTTCGAAGAAACCGTTTACGAATCTTTATAATGTCAATAAATCCAGGCAAATTTCAGACAAGAATCAATTACCGCAGTTTCACGAATTGTTTTTTTTTTTCAAATAATTGTAATCATTAAAAAAATATACTAGTACGTTGAAAGTATAAAAAGAAAATATAGAATATATTGTGAAACTAGAGAATTTCTAATTCTAATTTTCAAAACATTTCTTTCCCTTTTTTCGGGGGAGTGGTCCAGAAGTCTGTCGCACAATTATATTTAGGGTGTAATTGAATAAAAGGGTTTTAATTAACATGCGTGTTTTTGGTTCTATATAATATATTTATACATATATTTCCAAATAAAAAGGAGCAGTTTTTCTGATTATTGATCAGGATTCTTTTTTCTAAAAGGTAGTATGATGTATTAGTTGTTAACAGAAACAGTTCAACAATTCAGAATCAAAAACTCCAATTAAATAGTCTTTAAATATAATTATTGTCAAATATTCTTCATTTTCCTTTAAGGGACATGTGCTGCAAAAGGGCATTTTTATAAAAAAGGATTTTCCTTCCTTTAATTAATTTTTAAATGTTGACTGGATGGAATTGAAAAGTTTTAAGTTAAATGTCAACAGAAGTCAGAGAGAGAGAGAGAGATCTTATAAATATACTTTTCCCATAATTTATTTTATTACCTAGAACACATGCAATGCAGTGTAAATGCAGTTCATCGTCATTATCATTTTTTATATCCCAAACTAGAAAAGAAAAAAATATATATAATTATTCATTAGAGAAGAAAATTAGTTTCTATTTTAAAATACAATTTAACATGTTTGAGTTTTTTTTAGTTGCATTTTGAAATTTCTTGAAACTGTGATGAACTTTTACCTCATAAATTCTAAATTACTCAACATGTTGGTCTAATACTGAAGAAAACGATAATATTAATGCAACCAAGTGAGTATTCAAACATAATGTGTTTAAAAAAAATTATATTCATAAGAAGTGAGTGATAAGTTTGTCTGTTTCGCTTATTTGGAACATTTGGATGTTTTGTATATTTAAAATAACATAAATTAAATCAAAATAGTATCATGTTTGCTTCGAAAAATTCTAACGCAACGAAATGCTTGATAACTTTAAAAAAAATATTGAATCTCTCTTTAATTACTAGGCCAATTGAAATTCTGAAAGATCTTAATGCTTAGGTAAAATCGTAACAATTAAATTGTTAATCAAAGAACTACAGCTTCTCTACAGTAATGCGTTCAAGTATTAGTTATCATGCGAAAACATTTTAAAAAACTGTCTAAATTTATTAATTCTAACATCATAAATTAAATTTATCAATATGTCGAATACAAAAAGCATATTAGCAGATTTCGATAACAAATTTAGTTTAAATATTTAGCTCTGTAATAATCAACAAATACGTACGATAAGGTATTTTAAAAGTACAATGGATCTTATTGGCAAAAGGACACTCCAAAGGAATCTAAATAAAAATAAAAGATAATAGAAATGGAGACACTTTTTCCAAACCGTAACATTTCGTGCCCAGTGACACTTTGACAAGAATCGAAATTGCTCTTTTAGGTGGAGCGACCTAAACGGGTGGCATTGGGGAAAGACTAGGAGAGAAACATCTCTCAGAGTAGAGATAACAAATACATATGGTGCAGAAGAAAAAGATTTCGTGTTTGACATAGGAGCGAAAGAGAGAGAGAGAGAGAGAGAGAGAGAGAGAGATGGAGAGTCATATCCTAGCCCAATAAAAAGCGTTCTTATTTTAAAGCATATCAAAGAGTTCGACATTTTCTATATCTGAATCCTTAGGGACGTAAGACTGATGGTGAATATTAATGTTTGGTTTCTAAATCGAAATTTTATTTTCCTGGTTGGATGAAAATGATTTTAGTCCATTTTTTTACAAAGGGTGTCGTGCCCCAGTCCTATCTTGGACTGAGTTCACATTGCCTGACGCGCCTGGTGTAGGAGGAAACATATCATCACCAACAAAAGCCATAACAATAATTATTTATTGAAGACAGACAAACAAAATTAACAAGCACAAGTTCAATTTATAAGTGGAAACCTTGGAGTGATTCTCTAATACCTAGATTAATCCTGATACTCAAATCTAATACTTAAATCTAACATTCAAATCTAATATTCCCGTCTAAGTAATCTCAGTTATCAGAATTGACATGGAGACGAACACTTGCTAACTTCAGATCGGTACTAAATCTAATTGTCTTGATTCCTTTAATGAGTAATCTAGTACTTTACTATAATGCTATCAAATACGCGCAAAGCTCGTTGAAGTGATCCGTAGACAATACTTACATTTAGTTTGGCAACTCCTTCTCTCTCTCACACTAACATTTACGAAATCTAGACTTTATATAGTCCAATTAATTAGCATATAACTATCTCGTGTTTTTCCCGAAGAGGCTGTGAAATAGAATAAATGCTGGCCCCAAAGTTACCCAAGAGGATTAGTTTGAAAATTAACGCGGATAGACCCGTCACAAGGGACTTATCATTTTTTAAAGTCTCTACTTAAAAATACGTTTTTTCTGACTAAAAATTTTCTGTTTACCTTTTAGTAACATTTAATCTGGTAATTTAAATTATTATTATTCTTTTCTGCATGTTAGGTGATTTACTCGTCTATGTATGTTTATTGAATTATTTAATTTTATTATGAATGAAGACCTTGAGAGATGGTTCTAATAATTCCAAGTGGCCGTGGTAACCAAGTGGCCACGGTATCGGGTTATGACAGGCATGTCATGAGTTCGAGCACAGTACCACTAAAGGCCCGTTGTGTAGGGGATCGATGCATTTGTCGAGAGTTCAAACGTCCTCTCGTCGATGTGGTGTTGTATTTTGGAGAGGAGGATGATAGCTCAGCAGTCGTCCTCGTCACTTGACCATGGTTCAAAATTATGAGGTGCGTTGCCAAAAGCTCTCATGTATCTGAACAGTGCGACATTAATATTCACTCACTCACTCGTAATTCCGAGCAGCAGACAAGCGATGAGTTCAAGACCTAAGCAGGAAACCTAATCTTTAGCTTTAAGACCTCTTCAATGTTAAGACTTTGAACTACAACATTTAACTTACATGCTACATACAGAGTTTACATCGTGAAAACTCAAATCCACCGTTAGAATTTAATAACGTCTTCTGTGCAGAGACTGAGTTGTGTGTATGGTTGTAATAACTGAGTTAACATGTATGTTTTGTGTTTACATCAAAGTATCAGATACAGTTCTTAGTGACTATTATAGTATTAATTTTAGTAGCAAATTAGATTAAAACATATTGTTTTAAGGGGGGGGGGGATCCGGCAAGTCTATAGTAGCATATGTTAAAAGGGCGTAAGTTTATATGGCTTTTTCTCGGAGGCTACTTTGTGACGGATCTATACGGTTTCCACTAACCTCCTCTATTTTTCTTAAAAGTTTTATTTATTTCAACCAATCTCCACTGGGAGCCAGAGAGTGATTTAAGCAACTGAGATATATTTTATAAGTTCGGGTTTCGCGAGTTAACAAAAAAAGTAAAGTGAAGAGTTAGAAGAGTGAAGTCAAATGAATTGAAGCATCGGTAGATCAACACGCAGTTGTTGACATTAGTAGATAGCAGTTACGTGACGAGCTACGCCGGGGAGCAGTAGATTGAAATTGGAAAAGATCCCGTATTACTGAGTGTGGAGCCTTCTCCATTATCCTATCCAGCCAGTAAGGAATTTATCATCACGCCGGAACAGCCGATGTTAAAAGACAAGGTTAGTGATTTAGAATATTGTGACTACGTGTGTGTGTTTTAGCTGTAATTGTACGTGTTTGATCTTTCATGGATTCAGTCACGATTCCGTAGTTCCGCTAGTAGTAACTCCCTTCTCATACTCCACTATGTTTTATTTCTCTTAAATTTGAAATTTGTGATTATATCCTTCTGTGATTAATAAGCATCAATAAATATAGTGATTTGCAATAATGTCTCATGATTATTCAAATCCACCTACACGTCCAGAAACATTTAATAGTAGACGGGGAGATGATAATCTGAGGGGAGGATTTAATTCATGACAACTTACTTCTCATGGATAAATTTGTACTGCGAGTTATGTGTACTATGAATAAAACTTTATAACAAATGAACTTTATTTTTGTTAAAAATTAACATAATTATGATTTTTTTAAAATGTCCAATTTGTTCCCTAAAACTTAGTTCAAAAGACCTTATCTAAGAGTGTTTGATAGATATAGCTAATTTCCTCCATTTATAAATATGTAAACATGTTAGAAGTATTCTCACAGAAAATTTGTGGATTATATAATAAGTGTGTTTTGTGGAAAAATTGGAAATATTACATTTTAAGAAAAGAGGCTTTAAAGAAAATATTTGTAATTTTTTAGCCTTTTACTTTTTCAGTAATTTCCTGAAGCATATGCAACATTTTCTTTACCCTCTGCTCCTACAAAAGACTCTCTAACTTTCTTTCTTTCATTAATTTTTCACACTTTAGCCTTTTTTGGGGATGGGTATCACAAGATATTTTCTTTGTGCTACACCAATGGTCTTCAAACTGTGTTTCACGGAACCTTGAAGTTTTACAATGCATTCCTAGAGGTTCCACGAGTCGCAATAAAAAAAAATCGAGAAGAAATAATTATGTAAGTAAAATGGATTCATATTCCCTATGAAGTTTATGTAGTTACAAGTACCTAAATATCATGCCTCCCCCTATTCATTAGGGGTGACCGCGGTAGCTAGTCGTCAAGGTATAGGATCGTGGCTAACATGTCATGAGTCCAAGCCCAGTAACACTAAAGCCCCGCTGTGTAGGGGAGCGATGCATGTTTCATCTGTCTAGACCTCAAACGTCCTCCTGTTGGTGTCTTATTTAGGAGTGGGGATGCCAGCTCAGGTTTCGTCCTCGTCTTTTGACCATGTTTCAAAAACACGAAACCCGTTGTCGAAAGCCCTCGTGCAGCTGAACAGTGCGACGTTAATAATCACTCGTTCACCCCCTATTCATTAAAACTGAAAATTGTATTTATTTGTAGTACCATTACTTTGCAACACTTTTCAAAAATTTTTATTATAATATAATTAAAAGAATATTGTGTGAATTAATTTATCTTTATAAATATACTTTCTACTAAATTGTAAATATTTTATTGTTTACTATCCCAGAGACATATAACGAAAAAAAGGGAACAACTTATCAGCATCTCAACAAATTTGATGCTAAAATCCAAATTTAAGCTAGAGGATCTTTTAAATTGTATGTTGCAAATTGATGCAAAATATACGGGACTTCCACGCAACTATAAACATTTTAATAACATTCAGAACAATGTGCGTAAGTATATTTCTCAACGTAAGTGGCTACAGAAACAAAGTATTAAAACAAATTAAACTGAAAATATGTAATGTAATTGCATTTAATCTCAATTGACCTAGACTTAGACACTTTGTGTGAAACAAAGCAAGCACGTATTCAAGTTACTAAATATAATACATAAATAAGTGACACTTGGATGACAAATTAATATTATTAATGAGTAAGTTATAATAAAAAATTAGATTAGAATTTTTCAATAATTAGCGCAATACGTTTTTTAATTGCTTTTTACATAAAGTACTTAAAACATGTTGATCTATTTTAAATCTATTTTGCGATATATTCTTCGAAGCATGTGTATGGAATGGGGCTTTATGAAAACACCCTCAAGATCTAGGGGTTCCGGGAGTTCAAAAAGTTTGAAGACCACTGGTCTACACTAAATCCTATGAAAATCTTATATTTTGAAGCATCACGCAGCTATACTTGGTTCGACATCACAATGTTTTGAGATCATTAATTTTGCTACATAACTCATATTGAACTGTGCAACACACACATACGCACACGCGTGATATTTATCCCAAGATTTTAGAGTTTTTAATCCCGCAAATGTAGATTTTGGAATAACTGACGGTATGGTGTTACTAACTGACTCATTTGGGGAACCTAAGTCTTTCTATTTAAACGTTTTCTTAATAAAATAGGATCACCTAGGTTTATAAAAATTGACTTAATTTAATTCATTAGGTTATATAGAACTTATGTATGTTTTTATGATCATAGTGCCTTTCGTTACATTCAGCTTCTCCCTTTTAAAACTTGCTCCATGAATTTATACACGCAGGGCACATTTCATGTTGAGGGAACTCGTTTGAAGACCGAAGATAAAAATAAGTTGATATTATTTCTAATAGCTATATATTAACATCTTTTAATTTTTATATTAAAATATCGGTTAAGACCGCGCTTGGGAGTTTTCCAACTCTAAACTTTTTTCTCAGTTTTTGCTTATAAGATCCAAAAGACGTATACCCATATACTTTTGGACATGCCCCATACAGTCTAATTTTTCCACTGGACTCTGACAAAGGTATCATTCGAACAGGTACAGCATTATCCAAGTTTTTATTCCATGCAAGCATGAGAATAAAAACTTCAGTCCTACTCTTGTTTAAACACCCTTGAGTCCTACATTTGGGTAAAACATTTTACATAAATGAGCAACACATCGTCAGTGGAATCAGGACTTCAATCCATTACTCGTCTATATAAGGACGAGCCTAAAAACTAACTTTAACTCCAATGCAAAATCAAACCAGAAGTAAAATTTTTACTTCGTTTTACAGACTTTAATTCACTTTTATAAACTGCTTCCTTCCATGGTGGCTTTCCCCATAAGTAAAAAATTTTCTTTTTATGCGTCAAATCATTTTCTCCATTTTGGCATTTTATTTTTAAATTTTATAGCAAAACATTTGTGCAAAAAAAGTTATTGATGCTAAAACTATTTGTAAATCTCAAAAAATATCCCTAATGCATTCGAATATTCTTAATATTCAGATAATGTGAGAAATACGCTTTAAGAAATATGTCATAGTTAAAACGTGAACTAGAAAATCAATAAGAGTTCTGATTTCAAAAACAAATATAATTCACTAAATTGAAAATAGAAAAAAAAAATCTTTTGTAAAATTTCAACTTTGAAATGATATTAGAAAACAAATAAGAACTTTATTCAGAATGAAGGAATACACACTTCCCCCCCCCCCTTCACAACTGATCATCAAATTTGTTCCTTCATTGCGAACTTTCTTTGAAATTGCAAGTGAGCAATCTGTGTTTTCCTTCAACCTATTATATTTATTATTCAAGAATATAAATATGTTCTGCAGATTTTTTTAATGAAATTTTAAGTTATTTGGATAAAACTAAAATTGAAAGCGTAAAATCTTGCATGCCGGATTCCATAGCTCTTTATCGCTTTCTTGAACTAAAAGTCAGACATTTATATCTGACTATTTTTGCACAAGTTTTTTCAAAACTTTTAAGCACATAAGAACAAAAAATACTAAACATCTTTAATTTTCTCTGAAGCATACTAAAAATGAAGAAATTTTACCTAATACATATTTATTATTTCATATATATATATATTTCTATGCTGGACGAAAAAAGCCCTAAAGGCTATTTTAAAAAACGGAAACTCAGATAAAAGCAATAGAGGTTCCTTAATTTTGATGGACAAGACATTTCTCTCCCTTAGAAAAAAAAACAAATATTTTAATCGAATGTTAAAATACAATTATTAGATAAGTATAGTACAATACCTTCTTAATTCGATTGGAACAGACACAAGCCCCAGCGTTGACTGAATTAAAAAAACACGGTTACTTAAACATTCAGATAGTTGTTTCAGATAATTTATTATTCAAAAGAACTGTATATACCGGGAAGAGTGAAGGGTAACATGGGAAAGGTGACACACTCGATGTAACGTTATTGGTTGCGCGAAGTGATAAAGTCCCCCATCTCCCCCTGATTTGTTTTCTATAATTATTTTAATTGTACATGATAAAAATCATTATTCTAGTGAATAATTTAACAAAGCGAAGGCATACTTACACAATTATAAGGACTTTTAAATTTCTCTTTTATAATTAAAGAAAAAAAATTCAATAAGACTGAACAAAAATGTTTCAAAAGGGCGTGAATTTAATAATGGACTCAAATCAAAGACACGTTTCGATAACACTACAGGCATGATACGTGAAGTCAAAACTGTCGCATTTTATTCAAGTTATTGTAGTTTTATTGTTCGGGGATTGAAAAATAGCATTCTAAGCTTCTTGCTTGCGTCTTTTTGACAAGGCGTAGTGTTTCTTGTGTTACACTTGTGCCTTCGTATCTTTCTTGATGGAGTCTTTTAGGTAGGATGTTAAAATCTTCCTTTCAAATCGAACGTTCCATGTTCAACGCTATTCTCAAATGTACCCTGCTGACCACCGTAAATGCAACACACTAAAGGAAGCACGCAAATAAAATGAAATTTACAACATACATTAGCGGAGGTGAGATATGCAAATGATTAGAGTTTCAGCGCAGACACACATCACGCACGCCTGTGGCGCCAACTCAAAAAGCTAGTTAAGGCTTGGAGATTTCAACGATTTCAAGTTCGGCAATTGTGTTTTCTTGTGGTTTTTTCAAAAAACGATCAGTTATGTCTCGCAGAAAGCAGCGATCAGCTTTTGATCAAGTATTCCAGTTAGACAGAGGCAGGATAGTGGCCTACCGAGATTGTGGATTATCTTTCAGGGAAATCGGTAGTCGTGTTGGACGAAACCAAACAACTGTAATGCGGATATGTGACCGTTGGATGCAGGAGGGTACGACAGACCGACATGGTTGATCGCATCAACCTCAGTGCACCACTTCACGTGAGGACAGGCAAATTGTGCGCATGGCAGTGACGGATCGCTCAGTCACATCACGAACCATAGCACAGCACATTGAGTCTGTAACACATCATTCAATGTCTGCGCGTACCATTCTACGCCGTTTACAGCAGACTGGTCTGTCCGCAAGACGTCCATTGCTTGGTCTACCCTTGAAGCAGGACCACAGTCGTCTCCGCCGCCATTGGTGCGATGAAAGAAGGATGTGAGCGACAGAATGAATGAAGTTGTCTTTACTGACGAGTCACGCATCTGTCTGCAACACCGCGATTGTCGGATTCGAGTCTGGAGACACCGTGAGGGCGGATGCTGAACAGCTGCGTTATGCACCGTCACACTGGTCCTGCACCGGGTATTATGGCATGGGGTGGTATTGGATATCACTCTCGCACTCCTCTAGTAAGCATTGCCGGTACTTTAAACAGGCAGCGCTACATCTCCGAGGTGTATCAGCCAGTTGTCCTTCCTTACCTTCAGGGCTTGGCCACAGACATATTTCAAGAGGATAATGTGTGACCACATGTTGCACGCATTGTCCAAAGGTTATTCGTCAATCACCAGGTTGAATCCCTGGCCAGCTCGCTCTCCGAATCTTTCACTTAGAGGAAACTTGTGGCCCATGGTTGCTCATCGATTGACCGGGATTACACCCCCAGCTGCCACACCAGATCAACTTTGGCAACGTGTGGAAGCTTCTTGGTCTGCTGTACCCCAAGAACATGTCCAAGTCTCTTTGAATCAATGCCGAGTCGTGTGGCAGTGGTGATCTCCAACAATGGAGGCTACTCTGGTTACTGATTCTGGCATTAACCACAGTTCACAGAAGTCTTTAAATTTAATCTTTTGATACTTGGTCAACATGTTATCTACAAAATAAATTTTGTTGTGCTTTCTCTTGTCTTTCTTGGTGTTGCATTTACGGTGGGAGCAGTGTACTGCCATTAACATGATTAATATCCATTATTTTATCATTTTTCCCCTTGCTTGATCAGTTTCAACTTCATCTAATTTTTATCGCAGATGCTTGTTTCTAATTTTTTTTTATATTCTGTCCATCTACATTTATAAACCATAATGAGTCATGCTACAAAAAAACCAAAACCAATGCCATTCAATGTGGAAAAATATAGCCTGGTTATAGAAAATATTTTGGAACAAAGGTTGTAGCGAGAGTTATTCCAAGTACATTGAAATTGTAAGAATACGTTTGCCACTCCAAAAAAGAGCGAGTATACGAAAAATACATTTTAGTTCCTATGAAGACTGTTATATAGGAGGATACTGGCAGTGTCATTGGTAACAAACAGAATTAAAGATTTCGTGATCCTGAGGTGACTGGTCGCTGCGCGACTGCTCCCGGATAAAGATAAAGCTGCTTATAATGTGTTTATAGATTAGGAACTATAATGTTGGATTGAAATTGAATTTCTACTGAGACAGATGCACAACACTGTTACTGGTTCCTTTCAAAATGCAATAGGTTATGTTACGTTCTCATATTGTTCAGTGGCACGTAAAGTGAATATACATTGGAAAAGAAGGGATGTCCCTCACGTTTATCAGTAACGTTCCATATTTCTTCGTATTCATTGCTAAACAATTAAGAACATTGTCCATTTGTTGAAAACAGATGCACAATAGACATATGTGTGGTTAACTGTTGATGCCGGAAAATACCTTTTAACCCTGTTTTACAAACTTCTTGGAGCTCTTGGATATCGCAAAATTTCATCATGATGGATATCCACATATTTTTTGGGGTTCAAGGTTTGTACACGAAATTTTGAATTGATTTCGAAAGTTGTTGTCAATTCAAAAACAGTTTCAATCAAACAGTCTCATACTTTAAGATGTCGCAATGAATAAAACGCAGATCCATTCTTAAAAAAAACAGATTTTAAACCAACAACCCTTGAAACGAGTTTATATCCCTTCCACCTTGTGACACAGCTAAAGGTGTGGAAGGAATTAAAGGATCATAGGACATGATGATTTCCAATTATTTTATTTATCACTATAATCAACTCAAACAAAAATAACACACTGAATAAGATAATTCCGTCCAGTAATATAGAGAGAAGACGAGATTCGCGTCTGGGAAGAATATGTCCAATACTGCGGTTCTTCCTTAATATTACTTTACACCGAGCTTATGTATTTAATGTCCACACTACTACTTTAACACTCTAAACATAAACTTAATACAAGGTGACAGTACCTGAACTTATATATATATATATATATATGCAGTCTTCTACTCACAATCCAATTAGACTCCAACACTTCTTGGTTAGCTAAACATATGACTTTCTTACTTTTTGTTTACCCATTCTCCTCCCTGGCAATTCACTAACTATTCACTATTCACTTCACTTCTAATATACTCACTATTCACTAACTCTTTAAGTTGAGAAGTAGGCATATATAATAAACTTAATTTGTATATCACGTTTCCTTCTTTTAGGAGAAGTTTGGTTAAAATTTGCTGACCCTAAAGAATTCCCAAGAGGATTAGTTGAAGGAAGCGTACAGTTCCGACACACCCTGTAAATGAAAACATCCTGTTTCACGTCGCCCACAGAAACTGCTTGAAGGTATGTCCATTACTGAATTAATGGCACTGTGTATTATCACACTGTACCTCAAGGACAACAATATGATGCTACCGGCTACTGCAATTTCAGAATAAATCCTTTGTTTCCAGCAAACAGAAGAAAGCAACATCAATTTATTGGCTTGAAATCCAATTACATACCATAAAAATACCCAATGCCATAGTGGGAACGAGATGGCACACGTAAGGCACTAAAATATCCCCCATACTCAAATGACCTTACCGCCATAATGAAAGACTCTACGAATATTTTTTAGGGTACATGGGTTAAAGGGAACCCTCAGACCCATATCTGGCCAGAAAATGTTCATTAGATGGATGACATTGTGAAGTAGGATTATCATGCTGGAGTGTAGGTGCGTTGTCATTGGACGAGCGGCGGCGGGCCGGTAGGTGGGGCTTAGAGGTGATGATCTTGGATTTCCAGGTCAGGAATCTAGTGCAGAGAGCGTCTTCCAATTGGATGATGTGAAGTGGATATAATGGTTCAGATGGCTGCCCATGGGAGGAAGGGTTTGAGAGTGTGTAGGTGGTGTGTAGCGACGCAATGTCCAGTAGGGGGAAAATAATAATTTCTGAAACGGCATAATGAAAGAATCTTGATGAAGGACCCGTTTTAACAGGAGGGGAAAAGGACATCCGGGCTTTAAGAGGATCAATATGGTGCCGCTACAAAAGTAGAGGGGTTGTTCGTGTAAGACGCATTCCCCCCCGGACATTTGCAGAAGGTGCTACCCACGGCAGGTGATAATATTTAGATAATGTAGTTCTGATGGATTTATAGCAATAAAAAAGCGCCTCAATTTTATCAATGCGGAGTCATTGCTTTGTATCCGACTCTTATAAAAATTTAAATACGATTTTTAATTTAAATTTTAAACATTTATTCAAATTTCAAAAAAATTGCATTAAGTCAGACACCCAATCACGGAATTACTTTACTATACGAATCTATGGTGATAATTGAATGAAATTAAATTTTTTTTTATTTCGATAACACATAAATAGTTTTAATAATAATCCAATTAAATAATGAATTTTAGTACCGCATTAATGTAATTATAAATTTTTTAAAAAAATAGCTTTCACTTTAAGAAAAGTTAATTTTTTAACTAAAACATTTTTTAATAGATTTAATCGTTTAAATATGGAAAATATTTTCAAGCATTAAATATTAATTTGACAGAAAAATATGTGAATAACTCTAAGTTTTAAATATTTTTTTTTATATTTCATGTTAAACTAACATTCATATTTTTAAATATTTTTAAATCTAACTTTTAATCTGTTTGAATTCATTAGTTTTATTTTGATTGTCTAACATTCCTTTTTGCTTACTTTTTATTGCTTTAAAAAGAACAAGAATTTCAATTATCTAGAATATAAAAGTGTCCTCAAAGAAAAATAAATTTTTTTATTCATGACTTGGAGTCTTTTAGTTTAAGACATCAGGAATTTCTTCTACAGTATAAAGAACAAACTGCATAAGATATTCCTATCAAATATAAAGAATAATATGAGCGTAAAAACTATTATTTATATTTTTGAATAAAATAATACTATCAATCATACTATGTTATGAAACTTCGAAAAGCAAATAAAATGAAATCAAACCTAAAAGAAACATTTGATGTTCTTATTTTTATAAATAATTCAAATATGTAGTAAATTTAAATATATTTTTTGAAAAAAAAAATCATTAAGTGTTTTTTATTTCAAAAGTAATGCTTCTTTGTGATATTTTATTTAAAAGAGGAATAATCCCACACACTGGATTATGTCATTCATTATTATTTTTACCATTCACCATTTTTCTCTCCTACTATAAGAAAAGTATCAATGATTCATTCATTATAAAATAGGCTGTATTTTAATGTATTTTGCGTACACATATGAAAAAATATACGAAAAGAGCCACACACACTCAAAAGGTTTATACACTCTCCATAAATGCTTAAGCTGTGCCTTTTCGGTGAGGCGACGTTCGTCCAGATGATAGTCGAGCTCATCTACACATTTTATGTCATTGTTTGTTACCGTTAAAGTGTGAAATGCGTTATTTTATAGAATGAGTAGGTACTTCATGAAACAACAAGACAACTTAGTTAAAGTGTATAAGAATGTTGAATTCTACGATTTACCTAGGCTATTTGATTATTACGATTATTTGATAGTTGAAGCATGAAATACAATATATGTATAAAAGTTCTTTAAGCCGGTATTTTGTAAAATTTTAAAGTAATATTCTTTTTACATTTTTGCTTAAAAAGTTTACATAATATTTTTATGAAGCAAAGTTTTTGAAGTGAAAACTTCTTTAGCGGCGTTGGGCACTTTTTGGTAGGGGAAAATCTTATGGGTTCGCTTCACCGACATGCTCTGACTGGCGCATGCGCAGCGTGCTGTTTGCCTTAGATACATTTTGGATGAGTGAAATCTCGTGCGATCACGTCACCGATATACTTATAGCTGTATATCTATAGCTATACCGCTGACGTATAGTGCTGTGTATATCTTATAAGTGAAATTGAATGGATTTAGTGAAAAGTTCAATGTGTATATACTGTGCATTTTTAAAATAGTGTTTTTGTTTGATTATTATTTGAATCGTTTAATTGCAGAATCATTGTGCAGTACAATAGTGAGTACTAAATAAATATACTAAAATTTTTAAGATAAAAAAAAATAACAGAAAATTATTTTAAATACTCGCATTTGTTTTGACGTTTGAAAATGTTATATTATTTAAAATAATTTTAAATCTTCGTATTTATTCTGGCGTTTGAAAATTTTGTATTATTTATTTTCTAATATTTAACCTCTGCAATGCGTCACACAATCCGGATTAGTATTTCACATTGGCTTAGACATTTTCTTACTACCGTGGTAAAACAGACATCTAGTTGTTCAATCATAATTTTATTGTGGATTTTGAAATTAAAAATTTATAAAATCTAATAATAATTCAAGATTAATGTCTTAAAGTTTAAATATGTTTAAAAATGCAAAATTATAGTTTATTACCTTATATCATTAAAATCTTCATATTGAAATAATAAAAACGGCTCCGACTTTAATTTCATTAAATATTTTATTTTATTTAAAAATTTAAAATTTCGAAATCATTATTTATTAATTTTAATTGTCAAAAATAAATTATATGATCTTCTACTTTTTGCAAAATGATTATCTATAATTTTATATCATTCGATTGTATTGTTAGAAACGTTGATAATTTTAATTCAAACATTATGAAATTTCAAATTTTAATACTAAAAGTTCTAAGTTTTCACTTTTATCGGCAGTCTATAACTGCCATTTTTTTCACAGAATGTATATTTTCCACAGAATTTATATATTCCACAGATATTTCAATATAACTATTTCTGCAACATATTCTTTTTAATCATTTCTATTTAACTATGTTAGCAATATGACCCATAATAAATTGTATCATCTGTGTTTTCCTTGTTATTTTTTAATTAATGACCTATAAAAATATACATTTATCACCTAGGGATATAATGTATTTTTCAAGAGATTTTAGCTACTTTAATCAATTGATTTATAAATAAACTTTTCACTTTAATGATGTGTTATTACTTATTGCATAGACTAAGTAGGTGTGAAATTTGGCATCTGTTATATTCTTTAAGTGACTTGTCTACTTATTTTATGAAATACCTAGTTATTCCATGAAATAACTGAATTATACACCTTCACGGTAACATATACATTCCTTTGTCAGTTGTGTGTACACTGCAGCACTGATGTGCTCTTTGAGCTCGAATCAGGATTGCGTAGCGGGGGGGTACGTACGACAAGCGTTAATCTTAACGTAAACTTCTCACAGGAATAGAAAATCAGCTCAGTCACGCTAATGAGGAAAGAAGGCTTTTTTTGGAAGAAAATATTGCTGTGGGAGCCACCATAACTGCAACATATCCAGGTAACACTTACCGGTCGCAGTTTGCTCAGCGAAAGAAACTAACCTATACATCCCTATTTGTGATGCAGCTCAGAAAATATGCACGTTTGGAGAATATCTTACAATGGCCACGACTGCATGCGAACTTTTAGTTTTCCAGATTCGTACTTTTGTTACGATTCTGGCCCCCGGGTAAAATGAATGTTGCTGAATGAAAGGGGTGGTGATGAATTAATATGCAAGAACTACGGTATCACTCACCCTGAATGGAAATTAAGTTATTTTTAGAATGCCATTTAAGAAACGAATATAATATAAGCATTTTTGCCAGGCAATGAGAAAATATCGTAACAGCCAGTGCCAAGCACAGTTGGATATCTCAAATATCTTGAGAATTTCTTAGATTGCCGTGTATTATTTTAATGGTTATGCACACGTGCGTTGGTAATACACACTTACATCTTATTTTTTTCTTAAATTATTCTAAAATAAACATATATCATCAAATATATAATAGTCAAACGAGTACCCATTCAAAAAATCTAAAAAAAAAAGGGATTGAGACATTAAAAATTCATTATACTCACTGTGCTAGGCATCGTCTTCCTTCAAGTAACTATTATTTCATGCATTTAAAGCTATGCATAATGGAAATATAGAACTTCGGTGTCATCATAAATTTGAAATAGAATCCATATCCACTTTCTAATTCATGGCATCTCTTAGAAGTGAACCCCTTTAAGGAGGTCGAGAAATCGGGAGAAGAAATAATGTCTTTGGATAAACCACGAGAATGTGTTAAATAAATTTCCAAATATCTTTGAAGTTGATTCCGAAATGAAAGACTTTCTCCCATTCATCTCTATTCCGAGACTATTATTTCCAGGGTGGCATCATTCAACTGTTTGTAGAAAGGAAAGAGATGGCATCTCATCTTCTCTTGATCTAACTTTAACACATCCACTACCATAAAAAATTAATACATCTATCTTCAAAAGACGAATTACAAAATAGTGTTTTAATGATTAAAAACATTCCTTATATTTTAGTAGTGAAACCAGGAAAACTGAAAAACCTCATAATCAGAAAGGTCAGTCTTTTCGAGTAATTCTAATAATTCGGCTTCAGTCAATTTTTTTATTTACTTTCCTTTTCAATGTTATGAAGGCCCTGCATTGCTTGTAATGTCAGCCATTTTTAAAAACGGATATAAAAAAATTTTTAACTCAAAATTTGAAAACCAAGCACATAAAATATAAATATAATGATTCACTAACATTCCTCAAAAACCTCTTCGTTCAACCTCCAAAGCCGCACTAAAAAAAAGCATATATGTTATCCTAGTCGACCGTCATCAAGAGCTTAAAAGTTTTAAATGGATTTCACAATTTTTTCTCCAATTTTTATTCGAAATCAGAGACATTTTTCAGAATGGTTTTGAAGTATCAGAGCCTGTACTACTTATTTAACTCAATAATTTGCTAATTGATTATTAGGGTAAGTTAGTGAGTGAATATAAACGTCGCACCGTTCAGCTACACGAAGGCTTTTGGCAACGAATCTCGTAATTTATAACCATGGTCAAGTGACGAGGACGACAACTGAGCTAGCACCCCTCTCCAAATTACCACATCACACCACGGGAATTGATTATTAGAAATAAGTTCATATTTTTTGTAAAATTCATATTTTTGGTTACATTATTTGAATTATTTATATAATCTCAGAATAATTTAAAACTGAATTATTAATAAAAATAGCAATCTTTTATACTTTTAAGGCATAAGTTGGTCTTTATATGTTAATGCATATAGCTTTATATCAAATTAAATATAATTTAAAAAGGTAATGTAGTGGAATTTTCATAGAATATTTTAGAGAAACTTTTAGGTGGCATAATACTAGTCATTAGAAATACTTGTATTAAAAAGCTAGAAAAAAATTATCCGAAGAGTATAAATATCACCCACTGATTTGATGTGTTTGTTAATTTTCAATTTCTGTAGAAAAAAAGTAGGAAGAATATGTAAAATCAACTATTTTTAGACTTATAAACCAAATATTTGAAAGCATAATTTCTTTCAAATATTTTATCTTTCATATCAGGGAACTCTACTTCTATATTTCAAAAAATAATAATAAAAAAAAACATTTGTTTTAATAATTGAAAACTTTTTAACAAAAATAACCTATTATATACGAATTATTATTATTATATTATTAGCAAAATACGTTATCTCTTATCAGTTTCATAAATGTATACTTGTTTGTAAAAAAATTAGCTGCACTTTTTTTTTTCTTTTTGGTATTTCATCGAAAAGTGCCCTCGAAATTGGAAGTTCAAACACATGTATTTAAGAGAAAAAAATAAACTACATTTCGGAACTATTCTCTGTCAGAAATATTTGTTTGGTCACTGATATTTGATAACGTTGTACTACATTTTCTGGTACTTTTACTGTTTATATTCTTTATTTCTTCAAAAAATATACAACCATTTCAAATTAATATGTTTAGAAAATGCATGAACGAATAGGAACAAGTCTGAAGCTAAAATATGAAAGTGCATTGTGGAATCCGCTTACTTTTTAAAAGCTCAATAAGAAGGGGAAAAAATACGAGAAGCCCATTCATTCAATTTCTAAGAACCAATTTTCGTTTTCAAATAGCAATTACTTTTTTGAATAATAATTTTTCATTTCTATGAAATGAAAAAAAAATATATTGTATTACTATATTTATAATATTTGAAAGAACAACAGATTTCTGCTTGGTATTCTGAAAGTAATTATAATTTCTTTTTTAAATAATTATTGCTACGCATTGTTGAATAAAATCAATCTAAATAATACCTTTTTCTCCCACAAAAAATTATGTGTGATTACCTGGATTTAGAAACTAATTGTGTTAATGTAAAGAACTGGAATAATTTTGATGGCATTCATTTTATTTTCTTTATTTTATTCATGTATTGTTTTTAGAACGTTTACGATATCATTACTATGAAAGAAATTTAAATACATAATTAAATTCTCTTGTCGTAATTTTTTTGTAAGAAAAGATAATTTTCTCATTAGAAGATTTAGTAGAATTTAACTGTCTGCTTTGAAACAATAAAGAATTAATTAAACAAGTTAGTGAGATTTTCATCAACGATTTTTCTTTAAGAAAAAAACGCAAATTTTTCCTTGTATTGTCTTTTGATTTCAATTTATTATTGGTTCTTCTAGAGCTTCTTGAAAAGAGAGAGTGGCATCTTTCAATTAACTTTATTTTAGTATAGTAACAGTTAATTAAATCAAAACATATAGTTATCATTTGCAATAACTTTTTTTTGTTAAAACTCTCTCTGATCACTGAGTTAACCTTCGATGCAACTGTATGCACTTGTTTTTATCCAAAATGTAATTAAAGTTTAAATAGTCTTGATTCCCTTTCAATTTCCTAGTTTAAAACTAGTTGATACCATTTTTTCTTACCATTTTGATGAAAAAGCAAGTTCTTACATTTTCAGTAATTTGACAATTATTACCTGTCCAGTATCTATGTTTGTTGCAATAACTGCACCATTAAATGGCGAATAGCCAAATTTATGCTATGTTTGATAAGCATAGTGGGTGAGTGAGTGAATATTAACGTCGCGCACTGTTCAGCTACACGAGGGCTTTTGGCGACGGACCGCGTCATTTTGAACCATGGTCAAGTGACGTGGATGACAACTGAAATGGCACTTACTTTTCCTAACTACTACACCACACCAAAGGGAGGACGTTTGAGCTCTTGACAGATTTAACGTGCATCGCGCCCCTACACGGCAGGTCATCAGTGGTACTGGGATTGAACTCATGACATGCTAGGCATGATCCGATGCCTTGACCACTTGGCTACCGCGGCCACTTGATAGGCATAAGTTTGATATACAAGCAACTAAAAATATTTTTATTATTATCATCTTTTCAACTAGCTTCTTACCACGTTTTTATTAGAAAAAGTTTTGAGGGATTTAAAATTAGTATATTCTTAAAATATGGCTAAACTTTTGAAGGAAATACCTTTTTCCAACCAAAACACAAAATATCTACTCAGTTCTAAATTTCAATATAAAAAAAAAATTACAATGATTTCGAAAAATTTAGAAACTGCCCTCCAAAAGTAGGTAAAAAAAACTGACAGTGAAACTGGCAGTTATTGTACAGTTAATCTACAGTTAGTTATGTATAATTAAATAAAAAAATATACTGACTTAACAACAACTTCCCAGATTTAAAAGACTAATATTTTCATTATTATCTGTCAAAAAGGGCATGGCAAAACAGCTGATTATTTTTTAAAAGTCCTTTTCATATACTTCTCATTCATAAATTAGCATATATGTTATATCACTGGAAAGGTCATGAATTGGACATTTTAGAAATAGGAAAATCTCAAAATCGATAAATTGAAGATTTTAAGCATACTAATAAAGTCCTAATAAAGACGGGGTTCGAATGGATGAAGCAATAGTAAAAGCAATTATTGACATGAAACCCCCGAAAAATGCCCGGGAGATGGTGAAATTCTTAGGAATGGCGGGTTAGTACGAAAAGTTTATTAAGGACTATGCTGATGTGTGTGAACTACCCTGGCTCTACCCATGTATATTCGCCGTACTTTCATATGGAGGGAATCAGGATTAGCATTAGAAGAGAACGGCAAACCACAAGACTTTACTCAATGTACGCATGCAGTGTAGTAAGAAGAAAAATTATTAAACTTGTGATTAATTAAGAGTGTACAGTATTCGAAATTATTGTTCGCAACCATTACTTTTAGTACTTAAACGACTGCAACTTGGTTACTCATCAAGTCAAACCCGAATTGTATAAGAGATACTTACAATTTATTCCAATCTTAATCGATTCTATGCCATGCTTCATCAAACGTATTTGTTTGGGTGACTCCAGGAGGCATTTGATAGCTTAACAGGCCATGATTTTCGAATTATTATTGCTATGAGGTCTTTTGGATCCGTTGTGGGCTTTCCTACATAAGGGTGATAAACAACATCATACGTAGTGGGTAGAGAGAAAGGACGGCACAATCTCTTAGCATCCCATAACCAGATGCTTTCAGTTGTTGACACATCAACAGCCTTGCGTTGTCTTATGGAAAGATGAAGTCTTCAAGGCCTTGGGTGATAGTGATAGTGCACAGCCTTAAGATCTGAGAAAAGTGACGTCAGCTATTCTTATAATTGACGACGCGAGTGAAAAGTGTTCCTGTAATGAATCCAATGACAGCACATATTATCACATCAGTTGCAGAGTCTAAATGGTGATTCGATTACAAGGAATAAACTTGCTTTCTCTGCTGTGCCGATAGACCCAGAATCATATTGCGGCTTGTAGCACCAGAGTTAGGGAAAAAAACGACTTAGTGCCACTCATGTATCCAATTTTGTCACCGAACATACAATTTTTTCTGCTGTTGATGCAGTCACATTGCCCATGAAGCTACTTGTTGAGCTGTAAACAAATCAACTTTCTGTCTCAAGGTTCAGGATGTCGCTAAATGATTCTGCGAGGCTTCAGTGGAAGAAATCAGGTCAGATGCTGCATAGTATTTAGAACGCATTCTTAAATGATTTAGTTTCGTATTAACACGACTGTCTTTAATTCGAACAAATGCCAGTCGCAATAACGAAGAACGATGAAGGGCATGTTCAATACGTCAATATTTATTCGCTATCGTATTTCAAAATGGGGTTGCAGCCTTCTTTCTTTGCTTATTCAAAGCAAAACACCATCTTCTCAGAAGCAACCAAGATTCAAATTTAATATTTAAATAAGAGGCCCATTACTTAACAATAATTTCAAGCTAAGTTTTGAAGCATAGTTATATTTTTAACTCCTACTAAACTTAAAAGAAATGTGCATGGTTCTTTTAAAAAAAAATTATAAGCTAATGAGACACTAATGATCACGATAATGTTTCGAAAGTATAATACATAATTCTTAGGATATATAATATAAATGCTACGCATATATTTCCATCCTCATACAGTTGGAAACACTATTATAATTTTTATTTATGTATAATACATAATACTCAGGTAAAAGGTTTCATTTTTCACTGAGAATTCCTAATTTACTTGAACTTCAGTATGAATCGCAAGCAATTACATTTTTTTTAAAAATATATACTTCTGCAAGGAAGTGCAGATTTAATATTTCTTTTAAAATTCAAACTTTCCATTTTTATTTTCTCATTGTGGTTTAATATAATGTAGGGTTGGATATGTGCGATGTCACAACCCCTCCCCCTGTACTTAGGGTGGAGTAGTCCACACTGACGTCACACCCCGCCAGGAATGTCCGACTGAAGGACACACGGGAAATGAGGCAGACGGACGTTAGAGACGCTAAGCTCTAGACGTAGGAGGAAGACGTTCTCCTTTCGTGTTTAATATATTTTAAATATTTCATCCCTCATTTTGTTCAATAAAGCATTTATCATTATTAGGTTGTAGTCATTTTCCCATATTTTGGGGGCTCGACCTTTCTCTTCCATATTAAGGAAAATCTCTTCTAGACGAGAAATTTTTTTTATAAGACGCGTTAATATTTTTTTCTTCAATGGACGCTACAGTGCTAAAAGTGTAAAAACGACTTGTAGGACTTTCTTTTTATTGGATTCTTTGCGTGCCTCAACTGGTTCTGGATTAGTGAACGGACTGCTCCCCAACCCCAGGTAGGCAAAATTTAATTAAACGTATTCTTTGTTTGTTTATTTTGGGTTTCAAATTACTGTATTTAGTAGTTTTAACTCAGAGTGTGATTGGGAAATTTTGATTACAACCTTGCACCGTCTATAAATTTTCAAAGTGGCTAATTTTGTATATTAAGATGTCCTGTAAAAGTATTAAATTAGGTGATATTCCTATAATTGCCAATTCGTTGAAATGTGGTACAACTCGTGCTGTAAAAACATTAAATTCTATATTAGGATTCACCGAATTCGACCATTCTTCTCGAAATAAAATAAGAAATTTTTCCATATTCCCTAAAGAGTTTAGAGTCGAAGAACACAAAGAAAAAATTTTAACTGAATTCTCATTGCCTGATTTCATCTCAGTCGCTAATTTATGGCATTTAGACGTGGAAACAAATGAGCAAAATTTATGCAATAGTATATTTAAAGCTTTGACGAACTTAGATGAATTCCTACTAACATTAAATAATTTAGAGACGTCCTTTTCTGAAAGCGAGAACGTAGTTTTTTCTGAGAATCAATCCACGTTTCAAAAACGAACATCAAAACTGTCGTTAGACAGGAATTTTTCAACACAGGGAACAAACCAACACTCCCCCTTTCAACATCTGGGCAGCAACGCAACCCTACCCAGTGTTCAAGGTTATTCTTTCATGCCGGCACATCAAAACGTCTCATCTCTTTGTACACAAAATACTTTTCCTCCCCATTCAAACGATGCTTCTTTTACAGAGATGAATACCCAGTTTTGGACTTTATTGCGGGATATTTCAGCGACTAGTAGAAAATTTACTAGCGAAGATTTTTGTTCTGTAAATAGTTTCTTTCGCGATATTGAAGAAAATTTTGATTTATTCCCAGCTATCAGTTCCTCTCAAAAATTAATTTTCGCAAAACGTCTAGTATGTGGAACTGCTAAATCATTTATTTTTTCACAAAGAAATTTAAATATCTATGAGTCATTTAAAAAGGCTTTAATTGAAGAATTTTCGGATTCAGTTACTTCCATAGAGATACACCGCGAATTAGAGAAAAGAAAAATGTTTAAAACCGAGACTTTTATGCAATATTTTTATTCCATGTGTGAATTAGCAAATAGATGTGATTCAAAAATTGACGAAGCATCTATTATCCAGTACGTCATTAATGGAATTGATGGGCCTCGTTCAGATAAAATAATTCTATATGGTGCAACCTCATTTTCCGAATTTAAGCAGAAATTACTTACCTATGAAACAGTCATTAAAAACATGGGAATACATAACTTTAATTCACCAAATTTTCGTCATTCATATGAAAGCCTAGGACGCGATTCTAAACATTAAAGCTTCCAAGGAAAACCCACAAAATTTAACGTTTCTGACGCAGCTAAAAATCCCCAACGTTGCTTTAATTGTAATGACATAGGTCACTTATCAAAATCTTGTCCTAAACATTCACGTTGTCCCAGATGCCTCTCGTGTAATCTTTATGGTCACAAATCATTTGAATGCCGACGAACTAATTTAAATAATAGTTCTATACCACCTTCTGGTGTAAATGCTGTGCATGAATTGCCTTCTCCTATAAATATGTGTAAAGACGTAACAATTTTTGGCCGTAAACTTAACGGATTAATAGACACAGGCAGCAATTTAACACTATTAAGAAATTCTACTTACATAAATATAGATGCACCACCACTGACACAAACCAATACATTATTAACAGGTTTTGGTTTTTCGCGAATTAATGTGATAGGAACTTTTGATTCTGAAATTACTATCGGCGATCAAATTTTTTCTGTTACTATTTCTGTTGTTCCAAATTCTTGTACAAATTATGACCTCATAATCGGTTGTGACGTAATTAAACAAGCACATCTAAATATATCGCCTACAGGCGTAAATTTTTCACAAATTTTAAGATCCTCTGATAGTGTAGATGAAAATTTTATTATGACGATTTCCGACGATTCACCCACATTCGATATCGGTCCAAATGTTTCTCAGCATAATCGAACTGAAGTCGAACAACTGCTATCGGCATACACGCCTAAAAAAACAAAAACTGTAAACATTGAGCTTGATATCGCTCTTACCGACGACGAACCGATATTTCATAAGCCCCGACGTTTGCCATTTGCCGAAGGAGATATAGTGGACGCTCCAGTTGATGAATGGGTTGAAAATGGAATTGTTAAGCCATGTTCATCTCCTTACGCTAGTCAAGTTGTGGTAGTAAAGAAAAAAGACCGGAAATCAAGAGTTTGCATTGATTATAGACGCTTAAATCGCAAACTTATTAAAGATAACTATCCTCTTCCTTTAATTGACGATATTTTAGATTGTCTCCAAAATGCTAAGTTATTTACTACTCTAGATCTAAAAAATGGATTTTTCCATGTCGCGGTAAATGAAAGGAGCCGTAAATTTACTAGTTTTGTTACTCACAATGGGCAGTATCAATTTAGACGAATGCCTTTTGGACTAAGTACTTGTCCTTCCACCTTTATGCGATACATAAATGCCATTTTCCGACATCTGATTTCGAAAAGTATTGTTCTCCCGTATATGGATGATGTTTTTATTCCCGCTGCTAATGAGTCCCAAGCCCTGGAATATCTAAAAAAATGTTCTAGAGGTAGCTCGTGATTACGGACTTGAAATAAATTTTAAAAAATGTCAATATTTACAAAATAAAATTGAGTTTCTTGGCCATATTATAGAATACGGTAGATTGTTTCCTTCCCCTTCAAAAACTAAAGCTGTTATTAATTATCCAGATCTTAAAAATATTAAAGACGTTCGCCGATTTCTTGGTCTTCTGGCTATTTTAGAAAGTTTTACCCTCATATTCGACCATAGCAAAACCTTTGAGTGACCTCCTTCGTAAGGACTCCCCTTTCCAATTTTATGCTGAACAACAGGCAGCATTTCAAAAATTAAAATACTTACTTTCCCAACAACCCGTTCTAAGTATTTTTAATCAAAATTCTCCCACTGAGATTCACACTGACGCGTCAATTGACGGTTTGGGTGCAGTCCTACTCCAAAAATCCATACATGACAATCAGTTTCACCCTGTATTCTACATGTCAAAAAAGACATCAGACAATGAAAGAAAGTACACTAGTTTTGAACTAGAAGTCCTTGCAGTGGTCGAAGCACTTAAAAAGTTTCGCATCTATGTACTAGGAACATCATTCAAAATTATTACTGACTGTGACGCCCTCGTCAAAACACTAAGTAAAAAAGAGCTTAACCCCAGGATAGCCAGATGGGCACTTTATCTCCAAGAATTTAACTATACAATAGAACACCGTACAGGCTCAAAGATGGCTCACGTGGATGCTCTCAGTCGACCTCCACATTGTATGCTAATCCAAAATAGTGTCCATCTTCAATTTCTCAAAGCACAACAGGCTGATGACCAAATAACAGCGATAAAGACGCTTCTAGAAACAACGCCGCATGATAACTATATCGTAAAAAACAAACTTCTGTACAAAACAGTCAAGGCACCGATTTACTAGTGGTACCTGACGAAATGCAGGCTAATATCATTAAAACTGCACATGAACGTGGCCATTTTGCTGTTCTACGCACACAAGATTTAATTAGCAAAGACTTTTACATCCCACGACTTAAAGACAAAGTTGAAAAATGCATTCAAAACTGTGTTACATGCATTCTCACAAACCGGAAACGTGGTAAACAAGATGGCATGCTTAACCCGATAGAAAAGAACGACTTACTACTCCATACATTTCATCTAGATCATTTGGGTGCTCTAGCGACAACTTCTAAGAAATACAAGCAAGTTTTTGCAGTGATAGACGCATTCAGTAAATTTACATGGCTGTATCCCACTAGATCTACGGTCGCTGCAGAAGTCATAAAACGATTAGAAAACCAACGACATGTTTTCGGAAACCCCGCTAGGATTATCACTGATAAAGGATCCGCATTTACTTCCTCCGTATTTGAAGATTACTGTAATAAGCAAAACATCCTTTATATCTCCATTACAACTGGTCTCCCAAGATCTAATGGCCAAATTGAAAAACAAAATTCCACCATCATTGCTGTGCTGTCAAAACTTTCTGTCGACGATCCTGAGAAATGGTACTCTCACGTACCCCACCTGCAAGAAATCCTGAACTCAACTTTTCAAAGAAGCATCAAGATGACTCCATTTGAACTCCTTTTCGGCACCAAGATGAAGTCTTGCCAGGACATTGAGATAGTCCAACTTCTTAACGATGAGATTACAGCTCAATTCCAAGAACAACGTGATGCTCTCCGTCAAGATGCCAAAAAGCAAATCTACAAAGTTCAAGATGAGAATCGCCGCACGTACAATCTCCGGCGCAGACAAGCTCATAAATATTAACTACACGACCTAGTAGCAATTAAACGCACTCATTTTGGTCCAGGCTTGAAACTTAAGCAAAAATACCTCGCACCATACAAAGTTACAAAAGTCAAGCACAATGACACTTATGACGTAGAAAAGTGTGATTTCGCCGACGGACCATCAAAAACGTCTACTTGTGCAGAATTCATGAAACTCTGGCCAAACCAAATTAACTCTACACGATTTCTCCATTAAAAACTGTTCACAATTTTTATTCCAGTGAAAGACTTTCGTTATAGACATTATCAACAGAAATTTTATTTATTTATTTATTTTTGCTTCCATTTTTATTTGAATGACTCTAATATTTTCTTATTTCATTTTAGTATTTAGAAGTACGAGTATCTTGCTTGAATATGTTCCTGTGTTCCTTATTCCAGATTCTTATTTAAGCCTTGATCTTATTTGTATCGTTAACATAATTTGTTTTATCCCAGTGGTAATGTATGAAATTTTTCCTATTTATCAATTATTACTTTAAATTTGCTCATTTTTCAGTATTTTTGTAATTTTTCTTTGATGATATTTTGAGTTTTGTGTAATTCTTTTATCTACTGTGTAACTGTTTATATTTTAAATATTTCATTACTATATATCTGTACCATTTTATTATTGTAAATAATCAGGCAAGGTCGCCTTCCCAGTCATGATGGCCGATGTAGGGTTGGATATGTGCGATGTCACAACCCCTCCCCCAGTACTTAGGGTGGAGTAGTCCACACTGACGTCACACCCCGCCAGGAATGTCCGACTGAAGGACACACGGGAAATGAGGCAGACGGACGTTAGAGACGCTAAGCTCTAGACGTAGGAGGAAGACGTTCTCCTTTCGTGTTTAATATATTTTAAATATTTCATCCCTCATTTTGTTCAATAAAGCATTTATCATTATTAGGTTGTAGTCATTTTCCCATAATATATATATAATTTCTTAATTTTTTTCTTCCTTTTTTTTAAATAATTTTATCTGCTGTTGTATATTTTTGTCTGCTAGTTACGTAGGGCAACACTCCCACAAAACAAAAGGAACTATAGATTTCCTGCTTCTTAGATCATTTTAATGTATAAAAACATATTGCTTTAATTTGCCTAGTTTCCATAAAGGAATTTAGAAAGTTACTTGCAAAATTTCAATTAAAGACAAATGCAGTTGTAGAATATCAGGGTAGAGTCTTATTCATATTTCGTGGGATATTCGATAGGACAACTAATATGTAGATAACGTGGAAATCAGACAGCCAATTATCTGTTTTTTAGTTCATTGTTTCTGGTAGAAAACGATGAGACTATTGGTTTTGAGAGTTAGAATACCCACCCTTCTCCCCCATGCAATGTGAAATGAAATTTGAGTAAAATTTACATGAAAATGAAACATTTACAAATTAATTAAATTTGCATTGTTATTTTAAATAGTTACAATAAAAATATTTATAATGTGTTTTTTCAGCAAATAATAAAGCATTAATTAAATCCTATATTTTATAAAATTGTTAAACTTTTGGGCTAAAGTTCATAAATATACTATCACTCATTTAGGTTTTTCCATTGTAAATATAAAAAAGCATTCCAACATTTATGAAAAACAATTGAAAGAAAAGTAAGCAAATGGAAAAGATATTTAAAATGGAAACTGAACAAGCCGCATTCTACCCAACCATGATGTTTTATATATATCTGTGGCATTTAAGGAGAAATCGAAAATGTATTTCCTCCCCGAAACCTGGCATGCGACGGAATAATGTGGAAAGCGTTTCTCACCTGCGGGAATAACGATCGAAACGAAAAAAAAACTATTTTATGTTATAACACCGAATTTACATAAGGAACTATATCTTAAGAAAGGGACAGCTATCCTTATTTTACAGAATGTATGATATCCTGACATTTTCGATTTCAGAAAACTTTATTCCTGAAACTGGAGATGTAGGCTCACGTCCAAATTTGATATTAAATTGGATCTCTGACTTTCAAATAGAATGTGTATGTTTTATTTTTATCTCATCAAAATCAAGAAAATTTGAAATTTTGAGTTTTAAGCTACAACATAGTTCATATTGGGTATGTTGTGGTCGTCAGAACTGCTTCAATTGTTACTGTCTAAAGAAAAAAAATAAGCAAAGTAATTCATATAAAAGAAGTAAAAACCATACTCTTCGGACTACATATAAGTTATGGAACTTAATTATTGCTTAGTTTTATGATATATGAGTCCCAATGACTCGAAACTTATTTTTTATATTGCGTAGTATTTCTTAATTTAAAATGATGACTGTGCGCTTCCTTAGAAATATGTGCAATGCATTGTTTACTATTCTCTTTAAGTATTATGCAAATATTTATAAATATATGTTTATGAATTTCAAAGATGGCATTTTGAATTTGGATTTTTGAGTAACCAGCAAAAGAAATTCTAACAAAACGCAGTTTTTCTGGCGTAAAATATACGTCAGTAAAAAAAAAAAAAAATAGAAAATGTTTTGACTTTTATACATACAATACGAATTACTTTAATTTGGACCATAAATCCATACAATTTTATATTGGGTATGTTATTATTAAACACTTATGCATACACATGTTTAGGATTGCCTTTTATGTCGTTTTTTGATCCATTTGAACAGGTTTTAAACATCAAAGCCTACATTTAAACACACACACAAACACACATATACATATAATTGTGTGTATTAAATTTATCAGAGATTACAAATCAAAGAAGACATTCGTTTGGAAAAAAATATAATAGCGAGAAAAAAATATGCTTTTTACTATCATTTATTTATAAAATCATGACACTTCATTGTTGACCACCACTTTTTCAGATACTTTTGAATAAATTAAAACAAGATAATTCAAGCAAAAAAGGACATAATTTTACAAAGCGTTTTTTTTAAATCATTGATAAAGACAAACTATAAATCATAATTTTAATTTACACGAACTAAATTTTCGTCGATACATGACATCATATTTTCAGCTTCATAATAGCGTGATAATAATGCAAACTATAACTCTTTGTTGCATTTTCAATTATGATTCCCCGTACCGTTTCTCCCAAAGCTCATGTATTTTTTTTTCTAGCAAAGTAATTAATGTACAATGATTCTTTTTTTAACACAATTGATTGAATCTAAAAGACAAAAATAGAAATGCAAGTTCTACTTATAAAGGCCAACAAGAGAAAAAGTCCAAATTTTTATTACTAATAGTGTTGTTTGGGTTTTCCTTACTCGTTTATAATGTCTTATAGCAGTGTCTATTCGGGTCTATTCGGATTCGTCTTATTAAAAGTCCTCTTGGGGAAAAATGGGTCTTTAAAATTTATTCTTTTGAAAGCCTTCCTTCGAAGAAGAAGATGTGATTGTGTAAATTAAGACTTGCATATAAAGATTAATTTTTCGAGTTATAAGGAAGAAAATTAAACTGTGCTATGGAAAGCAGCGATTGATTAGTGTGAAGCTAGGCAAGTGAACTTCATTACTTAATTCATAAATGTTATAATAGACGATTTAGACGATTAAGTGCTAAATTTAGATTTGAACGAATTTAATTAGAAGGTGTATTGCTTCGACGTAAGTGATCCAATTTACTACTAATTCTCCTAGTATCTCATTTATCCCACGATTGCTTCACAAATTTAGTAATCTGCGCATTTTTAGTTAGAATTGTTGAATCTGTGTCCTCATTGAGAATTGTTAATAAACAAAGTTTGTATTGACTATGGCCAATTTCCCTTCTGACCCTCTCACACTAAGGGATGACAGCCCATCCCATGCAGAAATAGTTCTAAAAACTTATTTCATAATGTTCTCCCTATCATGATGTCATGGCTACTGTATCCTCTGAATATGAGTAAAGAATCTGTATCCTGTAAAATAAGATGCACCCTTAAAAAATGTTTTAAAGCATTTTTAGTGAAGGGTCATACTATTATTATTTTATAGAACATTTGACGAGAGAGAAACTATTGTTTTTTATTGTATTTTTAATTCTCTTGGTAAGAAAGAGTTAATTTTCACTTCAGAAAGTTTCATTTCAGTTTAATGAATCAACAATTTAAGTATTTTTCACTTTGGATGAGCCCTAAGTAAGTGTCTGCATTATAATTAATGGTGCCCCTAAACATAATATTTCTGTTACTCTTTGATTTTCATATTTGTTGATTTAAAACGAGTTTTTGAAAAACAATTGTTTGTTAAAATATCAACATTGTAACGTATTTGAATATTTAACTGCACATAAAAGGAAATCAAGTCTCTAAATTTAAGTATTTAACACTAGAACACCCGCTAATTTTTGCCTCCTAGGTCACCCACAGAGTTATTTCGACTCCTGCCTCTTTTTATTAGCGATAGCAACATGCAGAAACGAGCAAATATGTGTATAAAAAATTATCGGAATTTCTTTCCTGTCCATACTTACAGTTCCTACCTAGCCCAGTCATCTTAGACAAAAAAAAAAAGGGTCAACTGCGGAATGAGAGATAATAAGCTGAAAACTTGTATAGGCCTTTATTTTGTCACTCTAAATGTTGTCTCAAAAGTCTCATAAAATCTCGTGTCCGCGTCTTAAGATATTCAAGGTCAAAGGTCAAGAAAATCGTTTTTTTTGCAAATATCTCGTTTCCTATGGCTTTAATGGTATTTACATTTATTATAATATTGTAGAGAATAAAGTTTTCTATAACTTTAACTGAAACATTTTTTAATACATCAAACCGTTTTTGAGATAGATGGCGCTGAACGTGGAGCGCTGAACTATCTACAACATAACGCAAGGTCAAAAATTAGTCACATGATATAATACGCCTTATAAAGTCTATAAACCTTAAAAATATATAAAGTTACAAACATTTGGCATTTTTTATTAATTATTACATTATATTTATTAATAGTTTTCTTTAATCAAGTATATTTTTTTAATAATCCTCATCAGTTCGTAGAAAATTTCATCGTTTCCTAGTGGAATGGCTTTCTCGAACAGCTCACTAAATATAATAAGGATTTTTCTACTTCTCAGTTTATGTTTCTTCCTTTTATTGATCATCCTGCCAGTAAAGTTGACACAATTTATACTACTTTACATTGTACTGCAAATATTGCCAAGTTACATGGCCAAAAAACGTGTTTAATTACTTTTGATCAAACTCTCTACTCTAAAGCTCGGGAAATAGTTGCTGCATTAGATGCTAACTCAGAATTTTTTAAGATAGTTATTAAATTAGGAGGGTTTCATATGCTCATGTCCTTTCTTGGATCCATAGGATATATAATGGACGGAATTGGACTCAAAGAAGCTCTAGGTAAGATATATGCTACAAATTCAGTTGATAAAATGTTGAATGGTCACGGTTATTCAAGAAGTATCAGAGGTCATACATTATTACGACTTGCATTATCAATGATGATCTTCGAAGACATTAAAATTGAAGATTGTGTGTTAAATGAGTTAACTGAATAAATCAATTGCTGAAATGTTTCCTATGAAGGTGTTGAAGAGTGTGTAGGTAACTCAAACTTATTTATTGATCAATTTCAGAATAAACTGAATGAATTAAAAGCTCGATGTTCTACAGCACAATTATGGGTACAATATTTCGAAATTGTATCAATAGCAGTCGACTTCATTCGCGCTGAAAGACTGGGACTTTTCAAAAAACATCTTAATGCTGTACGAAGAATGCTGCTGTATTTTCGTGCTAGTGGTCATTTTTTGCATGCGAAGTTTGCACATTTATGTCTTCAAGATATGATCGATTTGTAAAATACAATGGTTGGACAGAATTTTAAGAACTTTTAAAATGGATTCTTCAACGTGAAACGAACAGAGAAATTTAATTCTGGTGCATGAACAGATATGGTTATCGAACAGAGAGTCTAATGAAATCTATGAAGACAGAAGGGGAGTATCTCGCGGTCGAAGTACGCAAGAAAGTGTTTATGTAAATGTGCGTTTGCTATGTACGCTACAAATAAAATTTGTGAGGAGATGGAGAAGTTTTATCCCATTTCTTTAAACTCTACTGAACAACACGTTAATGCTAAGGATTCAAGAGTAAAAAAGAGATAATACTGATGTAAGTAAACTAGTTGAATGGTTTACACTTCATAATCTCTTTCTAAATAAGCAACAATTGGTATCTTTAACTTCTGTAATGGTTGGGAATGATCAAATTAGTTATCACAAAGCCCATGAAATCGGATTAGAATCAATGGTAAAGATAACTGGTTAAAAATTTAATGAAATAAAGTTAAAACGATCCGATAAGGTTTTACCGCTTTCGATTGTCAACAAATCTGTCAAAATTAAAGGTTGTAGAGTTTCAATTGATCTATTGTTACTCTTCCAAACAATAACTGAAAGCAAACAGTTTGAATGTAATATTCAAGAATGTCTCCAATATGAACTAAATTAATATCCATCTGCTTTATTTGATAATTATGATATGTGAAATACCACGAAAGCGACATTATATGAAAATATGACTCCTGTCGATTTTGACTTCAATGAAAAAAATGTTACGTACATTATCGATGATGGGTTTCTTCTGCATCGCGTCGTAAGGAGTAAAGACGATACTTTTTCGATAATATTAGATAAATACGTAAAATATTTACAAAAACATTATGATTCTATGATTGTATTTGATGGATACTCGCACTATAGCAAAAACATAAAAGCAATGAGACAGCTAAGAGCTGCTGCTTTATCAAAATCGAATGAAGTTTGTTTCGACGAAACAATGATCGTATCAATTCGCCAAGAGAAAGTTTTGTCGAATCGATGTAATAAAAAATATTTTATTAACATGTTGATTGGAAAATTAGAATTTGTTGATATCACGACAAAACAGGTCAGAGATGATGCAGACGTTCTTATCGTAGAAACAGCTATTGAAGAATTCGAACATTACAGGACTGCCGTCATAGTAGGAGAAGATATTGATTTGCTCATCATTTTGATTGGACGTATTCAAGCACATTAAGAAGAAGCGTTCTTTAAAAATTTGGCAAATGGAATGCTAAAACTCAAAAATGTTCTTCCAAAAGTTTTTATAAATATCCTCATTGTAAAAAGCACATTTTATTTCTGCACGCATTTAGTGGCTATGACACAAAATCTACATTTTTTAAAAAATAGAAAAAAAATTTCATTAGAATATTAGAGAATGTTTCCTATTTAGATCAACTAGTTCAAGTATTCCAAGAAGAAAACTGTCCTGTACAAACATTACATGAAAATGGAGTACGAGTCTTGTTGGCGATATACAATGCTCCAAAATCTCAGAACAGTAATAATAATCTTCGTTACACACACACACACACACACACACACATTCAATTCATCAAGTCAACAAAGCTCAACAAACCCGGGCAGTTATCCAATCTTCCACCAACAAGTAAAGAGGCTCATCAACACATCAGCAGTGTATATTATCAAGTTTAAATTTGGTTAGGGAATAATTTAGAACCCCAGGAATGAGGTTGGATTCTGAGGAATAAATTCTTGGAATCGATCACGACAATATTACCGCATGCTCCAGATGAATTACTCAATACAATATTTTGCAACTGTAAAAATGGTCGTGGCTCACGCTGTGGATGTAGAAAATCGGGGTTGCAATGTTCTTCAGCTTGTGGCCAGTATAATGGGTAAGCTTGCTTCTATGCTTCACGACACGAGAGCGATCTCGATGAAGATTGTACTTTTGATCCCGAAATCCTTCTGAATTTGCAGACAAATACCCTTCACAACGAAAATAATGAGAATGAATTGGAAATTTTCGAGGGACCGGAAGACAATGAAAAAGAAGAGGAAGAAAGAAAAATAACATTCATGTTCATCTTATTATTAAAATTTTTGTGAAACCTCTTCACACATCCTAATTTTGATTGTAATAATTATATAAAACGATATTTCTAAATAAAAATATAATTAAGAATTACTTGCTTTATTTTTTTCAGTACTTTAAATGTATAATTAGTATATATAATAATAGAATATAATTTTAAAAAATACCTTAAGCATATTTGTCAACAACTTTTGAACTACGTGAACATGTAAGTGTTATAAAAGAAATAAATACTTCCTGAATGAAAACTATTAATAAATGTAATGTAATAATAAATAAAAAATGCCAAATGTTTGTAACTATATATATTTTTAAGGTTTATAGACTTTATAAGGCGTGTTATATCATGTGACTAATTTTTGACCTTGCGTTATGTTGTAGATAGTTAAGCGCTCCAGTTCAGCGCCTCTATCTCAAAAACGGTTTGATGTATAAAAAAATGTTTCAATTAAAGTTATAGAAATTTTATTCTTTATAATATCTATAATAAATGTAAATACCATTAAAGCCATAGGAAACGAGATATTTGCAAAAAAAACCCGATTTTCTTGACCTTTGACCTTGAATATCTTAAGACGCGGACACGAGATTTTATGAGACTTTTGAGACAACATTTAGAGTGACAAAATAAAGGTCTATACAAGTTTTCAGCTTATTATCTCTCATTCCGCAGTAAAACCCTAATATGACTGGACTACCAATCTAGTTCCTTTTTTTTGCAGTTATTTTGAAACTGTGGTTAAGCTAAAAATTATCAACCGCGACATTTATTTCCTTGTTTAGAAATAGTTGCATCATTTGCATAACTGAATAATTTGATAAATGTTGGTCCAAAGTTCGTTATTCACTTCTACCTAAATAAGGAAGCAATACTTTGCATTCAAAAATACTTTGTTCTAAGATCAACAGCTAAACCAAAGTTTTTGGCCATATTTAGAAATTATTGTTAATCTTTTATAATGTTCTGCCCAGGTTTGAAGCATCCAATACAATTCTCATTGAATTTGTCCCATACATCCGATGTAATGCCAAATTTATCCGTTTTTAGCCGTAAGGGTTTGTTAAATTTAAAATCAAATCTAAGAAATCTCACGGTTTCACACAACAGATTTCTCCCCATAGTTTATGTGCAAAGATTCAACCCCCTTAAATTTAACCATAAATAATGGTTATCAACACCTTTCTCTCTACTTACGTCTCTAGCATATAATATTCCGCTTCAAGCATGGATTACTATGATAATAGGCCAATTACCTTTTAACCCTTCAACTGTCGTCATTCCGAAATACAATTCTTTTCTTTGAGCTGCTATCAGCAAACTTATTCCGAAGACTTTGGAATGCAATAAAATGATCTTGACAGTGTACGTGAAGGATTTGCTTATTTATGTCTTTTCTTTTCCACCAAAACATCTCAAGCGCTCCATGCTATGTGAACAACAGTGGCGCTGGAGAGCGAATCACGTAACTTTTAATTGGCAGTTAAGGGGTTAACATGTCTTGACTTTTTATCGGTGGATTCTTTTTACTTGTTGAACAATTTTGCTGGCAACAAAAACTCTTCCAATTTGTACGTGTTTCTTAGAAAATGTGTTGATCGAGTTACCTGACTTATGGTATTTTGTTTGGGGTACTGTCCTTGACTTTTTTTCCACTTATTTTTCCCTATGTACCATCTGGATCAGGATAAATTTTGTCTTTATCAGATACATCACCTAACGATTCTTCATATGTATCCAAATCGGATGAAGAAATGTTTCATAATTATTTTCTTCCTTTTCAGATAGTTCACCACCTTCAGATTCGTTTTACGAAAGCTCTCGTAAGAGTGTAATAAAAGACTTTTTTTTCCGTGGCACGCACGCACATTTTGTAGTTCTTTCTGCAACTAACCAAGAGAATTTGAATTGACAGTCAAGTAACTGAAAGAATTTTGCTAGCAGCAAGTACTTGTACAGAATTATACTTTTTCGCATTAAAAGTAGAGCTGAGATGAGAGTGGACACAACTTACTATCCCGATAACAAACCTTACTTTACCCATTCTAAAGACAGGAGACGTGAAAAATAACCGGAGAATTTCACTTAAAAGTCAATTCGACTTCATTGGACGTTCTTAGGGTATTGACTCTTATTTAATACTTTCTTGACCATTTATTTCTCCTTTGAATTTCTTCGCAGTTTTTTTTTATGTTTTATTAGCAACTATATATATATAAACAATACCATTTAAGGAAATATATTTTGCTGTGCCGAATTTTATGTTTATGCATAGATTTTAGGCTTGGGAAGAATACTTCCCCCAATGAAACATTCACTGTCATAAATAAAATAAATTTAATGGAGGTTATTTGGCATGAAAAGATAAAAAACATGTTGCAATGCACAAGGGGACATCACATTCTACACACATGTAGCGGGTCTTGTTTTCTTGTCCCTTTCTGCTACATTTCCTAACAATGGCATGCACAAGGGGGTCACCAATTCCGCACCCCCTCCCAAAACACTTGATTTTTTTCGATTGATTACTATCCGATGTATAAAGTACGTAAAATTAAATTAAGTATTTGTCATTAATAATTAATTTTACTAATTAATACTAGTTATTTATTTAATAATTTAATATTTATAATTTTTTTACTGTTTTTTGTTCTTAAAAATCGACAAAATCAAAAGACTATGTTGCACGGTGTATTGGAGCATATATATATATGATAATGGTGAACTTTCAACCCTGGACTCC
The DNA here is from genome assembly GCA_019973975.1 of Trichonephila clavata. NCBI lineage: Eukaryota > Metazoa > Arthropoda > Arachnida > Araneae > Nephilidae > Trichonephila > Trichonephila clavata. The sequence continues at coordinate 302,126 of BMAO01020862.1, read as the reverse complement.
TCCCCCCTCTTTGAAAAATTCTCGTGAGCGTCATTGTTTCTTACATCTCGTCTACAGTTGGAAACTATCTTTGGTATATGATTTCCCACACTGGCTAAGGGCTTAGAATATTTTTTTGGCACTAGGGTTGTTCAAAATATTTCATTATGGGATATTTGTCCCCCCCCCACCTTTGTTCAAAAGAAACGTGGTGTTATAAGTTACTGCCTAACGAACTAAATACTCTATTTTTTTAAATACACAAATTGTACATGGATTTTATTGATGAAAAAATTACAATTTTACATTTAAAAGATAGGCCTAATAATTATTATTCATATTAAATAATTACTCACACAAAATGTGCAAAAATGTATAAGAAATCAGTAAGTATAGTTAAAATAAGGAACAATATTTCCTTTATTTATTATCGAAATACATTATTTCTGAACGAAATATTCCATATTTTAAATCAGTATACAAATTGCACCATAATTTTACATGATACAATTACAACTTTTGTACATTTGAAGCATTATACAATATACAATATTAGATAGTTACTGCACAAAAAATAAAGAAATGCACTAAATAAGAAAGTGTTATTACAATAGCGACAGTATTTGACTCACATTTGCAGTAGAATCGCTGAGGAATACAAATGCATATCGAAACAGGTGTCATAGGAGAAAAAATTTTAAACAACGTTTTCAAACTTTCAAAATAGAAGTGCTAATTCTATTCAATCGATCGAACAATATTTGGCATCATAAAACTAAATCGGGAATCAGTCTATCTAACTTTATAACAGCAAGGCCAATATATTATAATAGACTTTGCGATCCTTCAGGTGTATTTTCTAAAATTATGTAGATAAGAATTAATTTTCCAAAGTCCCATGAAACGATTAAGTTATAAGATAATTTTCATATTAAATATGTATTTATTAACTATTAAAAGTCACCGAAGGCAAATAACAAGAATCAAACTTTGTATAAGATGCGAGTTATTGAGCAACACTAGAGTCTAAAAGACTCCAAAGGCGTTCTAGAGTTAAAAGATAAAAGACGTTATGTCAAATGCAAATCAGTCAATCTTTACACTTTTCAAGTTGAAAAAGATTAAATTTTTCCAACACAGAAATCCATTTTTTTAAAGACTTATTTTAAAGTTTCTTTCTTTTAATCAGCAGATTTAGCATCCGTTGCCAGCAGAAAAAATACTGTTTCTCGCTGAAAAGTACTTGATTTAGAATTCTAACCTTCAAAGAATAAAAAATAGTGTGTGTTTCAGAATATGTTAAAATCCGTATCTGGAATTGGCTCGTTGTCAATATTGAATTTTGTGTTACTTCAAAATGAAACACTTTCAGACAGCGGACAAATCGTTTCCAATGCCTACTAATCCATTCATCATTCGCTTTTGCAAATAACACTACGAAGAGGCATTTTTTTAATACTTGGAAGTTTTAAACTTTGTTCAAATAAATTCTCGAAATTGAAATCTTGAAGAAATATGCATTGATAATGTAAATATCTGAGCGTTTTCCTTTAAATTTGTTGAATAATGCATTGCGATGTATTTCAACAAAAATTTAAATTACATTTACATTTTTTTCTTTTCTTGCATTTTTCTGAGTGTGTTTAAAAGATATAAACATATTAAAAGAATATGAAATTAATACTATATGTAATAACTGTTTCTGTTCATATTTTCAATCGAACTTTTTTATAAATGCAAACGCAAAAAATACTTTATATTTAGTTTTTAGAAATTAATTTATGTAAATATATAAATTCATATATATATATATATATATATATATATATATATATATATACAGAACAATATTATCATAAAAATGAGTTCAAGCGCCGAAAAAGAAAATGAATAAGATGTCGAGCTAGCAGTCTTGTTTTTTTTAAAGAGAATAATGTTTTACAAAATCCTCTGAAATGCTTAATGGCATTTTAATAATTTAGCAAAACATATAATATTTCTTGTCACAAATATTATATTTTAAAGTAATAAAATTTTCAAGATACATGAAAAATAGCTTTTTAGTAAAGTTCAAGTTAAAAAAAAAATTGAAGCACTATAAAAGGAAAACAAAATTCCAGCTTTAATATTTCCTCTCTGATAAAGGAAGTAACTTTGTGAACAATTTTGCAAAAATAAGTTTCCTCTCCGCATTTCGATACCTATGGTTCAAAACAAAGGAAAATGTGTTAATTATATATGAAAAACAGTTTATATATGAAGAAAATTAAAAGATATATGATAAATTATTGTTTTACATTTCAGTTAATGTTTCAAATTTCCAATAGATTTAGTTGTTGAACGGTCGATAGGTTTAAGACCATTGATATCCAAATATAACTCCGGGCTCAATTTGGATGGATTTGGAATCCTCTAAGAGCCCGTCGTGTGGAGTTATGGAGTATGCGGGATGTTAAGTAGGATAGATTGCACATTCTTCACTTTCCTATGGTACCACACTTAGGTAATTGAGGTTTTTCAGATGTATCACCGATTCGGACGATTTATCGATCCTTCAGTTTTTAGATTTGTCATACAAAGTACAATTAAGTACTAAGTGTTTCAAAAAATATGATTATTCTTTGAATTTTTACTTTGTTTACATATTATTAAAATGAGAAAATGTTCATAGGCAGAAAGGAAAAAAGTTCTGTACCTTAAAATTTATAAACGCATCATTGTTTTACAAGTATATTTATATCATTTCTATAATATGCGAAATGAAGGGTAATCATGTTAAGTTTAGTTTAAAAAAATTGTATATTAAAAAAACAATTAAAATAGTTCCCCTCTACTACCAAAGTAGATAAAAAAAATCAGGCAAATAAAATAAAGGGTAATCAACAAAACAAAAGTAATGAATTAAATGAAGTTACATAATAAAGTAATTACATTGAAAATTGTTTAACGTGTATCTCAGGGGACTGAAATATTTTTTCATGTGAAACTATATTGCAAGGAAATAAAAACATATATTCAAAAAAATTTAAGTATTGATTTTAAAATATATATCTTTATATATAAAATATACGTGTTATATATATATAGTGTTTGTCCGCAATGGACTCCGAAACTACTCAACCGATCATAATATAATTTTGCATACTGTGTGTCATTTCGTCCAACTTAAAACATAGGATGGTTTTTATATCAATTAATCACGCCATAATTTTTTTATTGCCGAAAATGTGAAGAATCTGGAAAAAACGTTGCCAGATTCCCATAAGGGAATAATCGCAAAATGTGGCATTGCTCATTTATCTGTGGAAGCAGATATTGCAAACCCAAATGCATGAAAATTAAGTGCCTGGCGTATTTCGGGGTGTGGGATTCCACACCCCGAAATACGAGTCGGTTTCCAAAAATAACCATAACTTTGCCGGATAAAGCCGGCCGACCGTATTTTAGGCACACCATAACAAGGGCTTACATTAAAAGCCTTGAATCGTGAAAACTTGGACCCTGGCATACTTAAAAATGGATAATCCAAATCTGATACTCAGTCTGAGAAATAACCGTAACCTTGCCGGATAATTCAGGACGACCATTTATTACGCAAACTGTGGCAAGAGCTTACCCTTAATGTCTTACTGCGGGAAAAGTGCGTTTCTGTTGTAATTCGGGATGGTGAACGAGAGTTTGAAATCGAATTTTAGAAATTCCTGTAACTTTGCCAGATAATGCCGGACGACCCTAATGCCCCTTCCAGGGACTGAACTTGCCGGCTCAGGGGAACAAAAGTAATTTCCAGTTGTATCTAGGGGCGAGAAACGATAATTTGAAATTATATTTCAGAAACTTCACTAAACTTGCCGGATATTGTCTGAATTAGTAGAAAAGGCAAATGATTCGAGTCCCACGTCCGGATTTTCATTATCTTTAGCGACTGAACTTGCTCGCGCTGGAGCATCAAAAGTCAGCTCCGTGTGCATTTCGGAGTGTGAAATGAGAATCTGAAATTGAATTTTAGGAGTTTCGATAACTATGTCGGATATTGCCAGACGACCCTATTTTAGACACACCGTAGTAGGGGCTTGCCTTAAAAGCCTTGGATCATGAAAACTTTGTTCCTGGTGTATTTCAAAACGGATAATCCAAATCTGATATTTAATCTGAGAAATAACAGTAACTTTGCGGGATAATGCAGGATGGCTGTTTCTTACGCAATCCGGAGCAGGAGCTCACCCTTAAAGTCTTGCCGCGGGAAAAGTGTATTCCTGGTGTAATTTGAGATTTGTTTAAGCGAGTTTGAATTTGAAATATAGAAATTCCTGTATTTTTGCCAGATAATGCCGGGTAATCGGAATATTCTCAGACAGCAGTATCAGCCTATCTTGCCGACGTAAAATGAGTGAGTGAGTGAATATTAACATCGCACTTTTCAGCTACACGAGGGCTTTTGGCGACAGACCACGTAATTATGAATCATGGTCAAGTGACGCGGACGACACCTGAGCTGGCACGCCCTCTCCAAACTACCACACCACACCACGGGAGGACGTTTAAACTCTCGACAGATTTAACGTGAATCGCTCCGCTACACGGCGGGTTTTCAGTGGTGCTGGGCTCGAACTCATGACACGCTAGCCATGATCCAATGCCTTGACCACTTTTCTATCGTGGCCACTGCCGACATAGGGGATCTTGATTGTATTTCGGAACTGACGATCCGAATATTCTCAATCCAATTCAATATAATCTCATATCTAACTCAAATAATGCCAGACAAAAGTATTTTGCATGAACTGTGGAAAAGGCTTGCTTTTTAAAATTCTCGAGGAGAGAGAGAAATGCTTTCTTGGTGTTTTTCTGGATAGGAAACAATAATAATATGAAATCGGATTTCAGAAACTCCCGTAACTTTACCGGATAATGCTGACCGACCGTAATGTCCCCCTTCAGAGACTGAACTTACAAGAGCAAGGGCGTCGAAAGTGGGCATCGAGTACTTCTCGGGGTGGGAACGAGAATCTTGATACGGATTTCAAAAGCTTCGGTAAATTTTCTGGATATTGCTGGAATGAGGTCAAATGGCTTTGCGTTTGAGTTCCACCTCCGGATTTTCATTCCCTGTAGCAACTAAACTTTCAGGTGCAGTCGTGCGAAAATATGATTGCAATAAGAAATTGCATCTTCGGGCATTGTTTTCACTGTGTTAGATGGCGGGAAAAGTGCACATTCCCCATCAGCTGCCATTGGACATTCATAAAGTACAAGATTGAATGTGTACCATTGAAAAAAAGAGTGGATTGGCTACAGTATTGCAAATGAATTCAGTCATGATCAGGGATAAGTGCACCATGAACCATAAACATTCACTCAAAGCATTACATAGTGCTTTGCAAAATTTAAATGATAACGATAGAATATTCGGTGTTGCTGTTGTATTACTGTCTGGTGATTTCCGACAGGTATTAACAGCCATTACACGCTCTACTTTTGCTCACGAAATTAACGCCTGTTTAAAACAATCGTTTTGATGGCGAAACGTGGAAACACTTAGACTGACCGTAAACACGCGAGAACATTTGCAAGATGATCAATCTGAGCAAATATTTCCTAACCAACTACTGAATATCGGAAACGGTGAAGTAGAACTTCATCCCAATACATAATGCATGAAATACCCAGAAGATTTCTGTAATGTTCTTTAGGCAAAAAGGAACTGATTGAGAGTGTCTTTCCGGATATACTGTATAATTATCTAGATAATTATTGACTCTGTAATCCTGTTACTTAATCAGAAAAAATGTTGATATTGTGATGAAATAAACTTTCAGACACAAGGTTGTTGCCAGTTGATCCAAAGTTTTTTAAACCAATCGACACTATTGTTGATGAAAACAAAACCGTAAATTTTTCAACCGAGTTTTTGAATTCTCTAGATATATCAGGAATGTCACCACATAATCTTCGGTTGGTTGCCCGGTAACTTAAATTCACCTAGATAATGCAAAGGTGTACGTTTGATCATGAAAAAATTATACCGGGAACTTCTAGATGCAAACATTTTGAATGTAATGTTTGAACAAAAATTCGGTTTCGCTACTACGGAATTTGTTGCCACGTATTCCACTGATACCGTCAGAATCTCTAATACCATTCAAAAGGCTTCAATTCCGATTCGCGTTTGGCTTTCGCGATGACCATAAATGAATCTGAAACCGAACATTATTCATTTTATTTTTGGACTTCCATCCATGAAAATAAATGAAATCCATGTTTCTCGAATGGGGAACTAGACGTTACATGCTCACGTGTGCGGAAACCGTTGAATCTATTTGAGTTAGCAAAATACGGGGGTTACCGAAAAATATTGTGCACCAATTAGCTATTAGTTGTATAAAATTATTATTTGTTATAATTTAAAATGATAGAAATAGTTTTAAAAATTGCGAAGAATCAACGTTATTTACCACATTTATAAAATTAAATCTTCATATGTTGTTACTTAACGGCTTCGTTAGTAATTCATGCATTATACTACACTCAAATAAGAGATGAATGAAATGCAAAATTAAAATAATTTGTTGTTTTATACTTTGTTTCAACCCTCCAAAATAATAAACGAAGATTAATTTGACTGCATTGAATAGCTTAGAATAATATTGAACTAACGTATTAAAACAAAGCCACATCAACGCGTGGCTGGGTCAGCTAGTATATATATATATAATATATATATATGCATCTTTGCGTGTTGAGCGATTTTAGTTTCGTGTTAAGAGAAAAACAGAATAAATATACACAGTACTTTGTTGAGGCCATTGCATTATTTCGTGTTAACCAATGTTTTGTCTTGAGCATTTCGTGTTAAACGTACTTCTCTGTATGTTACAAAGACAATACCAAGTATATTTCAAAAATAAAAAAATGACATCTTCCGTACCTGACAGCACTTCTGGCGTACTCACAAATTCCAGATTTATAAGGATCTCTTTGACGTTTTAACACACATTTCACTTATCCTTCCTAAGGCGCACTTTAATTTGTGTTTCATTTCACTTTATATAGTTTGTATAACTCCATTTGTTGTTTATTTTTACTTTTTCCTATAAAAATGACATCGTCCTTGTATGTTAACAAAATTAATATTGAATGACTTGAAATTAATACTAAATGACAACTTGATACAGGTTGGGAATTTTTTTAACCAATTGATTTTAATAACGTGCATTTAAAACTGTTTAATCTGATCCAAAACAAATTAAGTACACAATAAACATAAATTACGAATCTTTCTCTAATAACATCTAATGAATTTATTAAATAAGTTTCCAGATATGCATTTCTCTTGAATAATCTACTTTGTTAGCTTCAATCAAGTTTTTACTTTAGTTTCACAATTCTCTTTGCAATTTTACATTGAAATGAAGAAAAAATATACCTACCATAAAAAAGATAACATTTTTAGTTCCTATACAAACAAACGTTAAAAGTGTCCTATAGTGTCAAAATTTGAGGGGTATCAAATTTTAAAATGAGCTTTCGTTTTAACATTAATAATCAAGATATAATGTCGTGTTTTTATTAAATTAAATAATCAATATATGTTTCGGTAGTTCATTTAAATGCCTTTTAGTTAGAAAAAATGTCAGTTATTTCAATCTATATTGAATTATTACCTATGTAAAAAAACTATGAAACTCGTTTAAAAGTTAATTATTTATTTGACAGATTCTATTTAAAAATAATTCAGTAAAATGAAAGATCATTTTTTTTCATCAATGCTTAAAAAAATATATACATTTTCTTTTAATATTTTTTATCTGTTAAGTATTATTCGTTGCAAGTTTAAGAAATCCAAATATTTTTGTTTGTTTTTTTGTTACTTCAAACAAATGAGAAAGAAGAAAATAATTGGGATTAGAAGATTAAGAAAAGGTAAATATTTAATAAAACAAATTGAAAGCTCCTTCTTGCTTTAAATTTCTAGTGAATTTTTCAGGAATTAAAAAGGTCAAAAATAAAAAATAGAAAAATAGAAAATAAAAAAAAACATTGAATAACTTTAAAAATATGAAATGTTTGATTTCTGTAAAAATTTCAAAACATTTTATTCATATAAAAAGGAAAAAATATCTGTAAAAATATGAACTATTTCATTTTTTTTCCTTTTTCGTATTGTAGCGTAGGGTAATCCACAAAAAAGGTAAATTTACTGATCTAACAATAAAATAAGAAAAATATCGGAAATGCAATATATTAAAAGAAAGACTTTTCTATGCTTAAGAATCTAGAAAAATTAATTTTAACTATATGCATATTTTGCGCGTTTCATATGGTTCCTTTATCATTAAAAACTTTTTTTTGTAAATAATTTTTTAAGACAAGATCATGTTAGTATCAAGCTCAATAGATCAAAAACTAAAAGAAGATTGAAGCTTTATCTAAAGGTTAATCATAAGGTAATTTTTTAAAAAAAATTTCTTGCATTTAACTTAAGTCTCTATTATTTAAAAAAATTGACTTTTCTTTTTAAATTCTGGCACTTTTACGTACTTTTAGTCATAGCAAAAATATTTCTGTGGTTTGTTTCTTAAAAAAGAAAAGACATATTCTTTTGCATACTCTTATAGCTATACATTCTTCATTTCCTTTCGATATTTCTATATTCAACATATTTATCTTTTTATCTCTTATCATTCAATAGAACATATATAACTATTTAGCTTAAATTAAATCTATTAATTGAATTACTAAATAATTAATTAGAGTAAAATTAGACGCATAACGCACACTTTTAACACAAAAAATTCGAAATGTATGGGTGTGCGTTATACGCTGGGTATACAAATTGCATTAAAAATAAAATAAAATTACAAAAAATAAAGGCATAGGAAAAGTTAAACTTCTACAAACATCTTAATACTGTTTATTTAAAAGAAATGACATTCCTTATGAATTTAAAAGTCTGTAATTCTAAATGTATATTAGTTTTTTCTAAATCCTCGAATAATACATCGAATTAATAACTTCAATACATAAGAGCATTGAACTCGTACATTTCAGGTTCGTTCGTAACAAGCAATAAAAAAAATTGTAATGAATTCCTACTTAGGTAAACAAAGATAAATTATATTTTAGTTCCTCTTTATTAAATAATTACAATTAATATAAACATGTTTATTCATATAAGATAATCACAATATTAAGTAGCAAAGCAAAAAGTGATTCCTTCCAATTTAACACATTTTTATTTTTATGTATAGTATTGAACTATTTTTTTGTAACTATTTTTATTCATTAATTAAATTTAATTATTCCATAGTATAGTAAAAAATAATCGCATTCTCAGAAATTATGCCATCCCAGATTTGATTCGAACCCAGTACCTTTGGATTAGAAGCTCACCGCGCTTTTCATTATGCTAGATTGACACAACGAGCGGTTTTCCTTTTTATATACGGTGTAGGACTATTACTTTTGTTTGCTACTGTTTATTCGTTAAGTAATTTAATTAATGCATTAATATTTGAAAAAACTGTATTAACATCAAGTGCATCCATTACAAGGTTAAAAAAATTTATTTTAACTTGATTGGACGCATAAAAAATATTTTATTAACGATTGAAAATTTGATCAAGATATATGTATATAGGAAGAGTGTGAATTAGTAATAGGAGTTGAATGAAAAAAGGAAATGCGTGTTATACGGTGAATATACCTAAAATTTCTCAAACAATTACAGCTGGAATACATAGATGCACTTTATACAGTGCAGCGTGTTATATGCCGTATTTTACTGCAGTCAACTTAATTTAAATTAAAAATGCCAAGAACCTTGAGATAAATTTGGTTTTAATTATATTTTCAAATTCATAATTTTAATTTACAAGCTTTTACTATAGAAATATTTTTTATTTCCATAGCAACATGTGAGTATGACTTACATTCTATAACAAAAAAAAAATTCTACTCATTAAGGAAGTCTGATAAAACTTGGTAGATGCGAAAAACATAGATCGAAAAACAAACAACTAAAATTTCCGGACAATTGAATAATAATCCCAGAGGTTGACCCTTACAAAGGGTGAATGTTAATAAGGTATAAATCCATCTTAGTCAGGATGCAAGATGTTACCCGGTGTGGAATTGACCGATGAAGTTGCCGGATGGTGTCCTGCAAAATTTCGTGCAAAATTGCCTCCAATTGTTCAGATAAATCATCAACATGACGAGATGGTTAAAATTGCCTTCTCATCACGTCAAATGTGCTCTACGGGAGAGAGGTCAGGTGACTTAGAGTGAGAAGTAAATGGTAGAGCAAGCTAAAATACACTTCATAGTAACATGTGTCATGTGTTACCGGTCATTGTCATATTGAAAAAAGAACGCAAATCTCAAAATAAACAATAACACAATTAGTCATAGGATACCATCAACGTGCCACTGTGGTGTGCATATGTCACACATGACTTCTAAAGGGGTTCGATTGTCAAAGAAAACCCCTGGCTGTGGGCTTGATTGACGTACTATAGCTTGGGCAAGATTCCTATGCTGTCCTAGAAGGTTCCAGATATGTCTGGAGTTTGAGGAGGTCGTCAGGACATGGTTGGAAATAGGACTTGTTACTACAGACAATGCGTACCCCGTCAGCATAGTTTCCCGTTTGATTGGTTTTGTAATCCATTCGCGAACGGATACAACTGTACAGGAGTTAACTTTGTATGAAGAAGAAAAAACAATTTCTCACTATATTAATTGAGATTTAAATTCAAAACATTCAAAAGAGTCAATTAATTCTTTTTGGATTAAAATTAGAGGTAATTATCTCATAAAATCTTTAAAAATATTGTTACAAATTTCGAAACCTTACTTGCCTGAATTCGAATTTTCAGCATTAACAAATATCAAAATGAAAAAAATGTAGACTTTGAAATGTACACTCATGTCCATAAATTAAGAATAATGAAGTTCAGGCAAAGAAAGAGACAGAAGCAAAACAAATTTGATTTGTTTGTAAAGTCTATTTATTAAACAAAAGGTAAAGAGCAAAAAAGATGCTATATATGTTTGACATAATTAATAAAAATTGCGATTTTTACTCCCTGGAGCAAATTTTAAAAAGGAACCTTTTACAAAATACAGTATAACATAGTTAGTATGATGGTTAATACGGAGTATGTCTCCCGGACGATGCAATACAGGCCTTATACCGCCTACGCATGCTGAGTATAAAATTATCAATCTGATCTTGGGGAATATTACACCACTCCATCAAGTAATACTCTCCGAATTTCCGGTAGACAGGTGGGAGGGGGTTGACGGGCTGCAATTCGTTGGCCAAGCATATCCCACACATGCTCTACTGGATTCAAGTCCGGTGAGTATGCTCGCCAATCCATACGGGTGATATACTCCGATTGAAGGCATTCGTCTACGATGTTTGCACGTTGAGGTCGGGCGTTGTCATCCATAAACAGAAATTCAGCACCCATGGCGCCCCGAAACAAACGTACATGTTGTTCCAGAATGACATCCCGATAGACGTGGTCTGTCATCGTTACACTCTGAACATGCAGGTCAGTTCTGGAACCAAGAATAATTCTTCCCTAAACGAGTCATCCTGCACCACCGTAACGGTGCCGTTCAATGGTGTTCTCTTGATGGTAACGAGTACCTGGATTTCTCCATATGAAAGTCCGGCGAAAATCAGATTGCAAACTAAACCTGGACTCGTCGGAAAACATCACACAAGACCACTGTTGCGGTGTCCACAATGCATGCTCTCTACTCCAGGTTAATCGCAGGCGACAGTGAGTTGCGATAAGGGGAACACATCTGACAGGCCTACGAGCATATAGACCAATGTGCCCTAAGCGTCTGTACACGGTCTGCCTTGAAACTGTCGTACCGGTAGCTGAAGAGAGCTGACGAGATAGGTCTGATGCTGTTCTCCGTCTGTTTCTTTTGGCACTAACTGCCAAATACCGGTCCTCATTCGGCGTTGTAACTCGGGGGTGACCTATGCTGTAACATCTACTCACATTACCATCATCTTGGAATCGTTGTCAAAGCCTGGAGATGACACTCTGGGCGATTCCAAGTTCCTCGGATACTTCCAGCTGCTTCCGTCCACATTCCATTCGTCCGATAATTCTACCACGTAAAAAATCATCCAAATGCTTCATTTGTGCCATAACTGTGCGGTTATTGCACTGAAAGACTTTTAAAGCGCTTGTGAACAATTTTACTTCTTTGTCACCATTCTTTATATACCCCTTTCTTACACTCTCGTCATTGTGACGTACTATCCGCGCCATCTGGTTGTTTCCTGTAATTTGCATATTCTTCTTCAAGATGTGTGTGATAATTCTACAGATGAAATTTTTATTTTTGAGTTCAATTTCTGTGTGATTCTGAATTAGCCTTAATTTATGGACATGAGTGTATATGATGCAAAAAGAGTGGCATTATATTTTTTACGACTAAATATAAACGAAACTCAAGCTCAAATTTCACATTAAATGTATTCTTATAATTAATTTGTCATTGATTGCTCAGTAAATATTTTGTTGTATTTGTCGCACTTATGATTTTATTCATAATCTGAAATTATTATCATACGCCATTTTACATAGAGGATTACAAATAAGTAAAATTCTTTTAAACTTATTTTATTGCTAGTGTGCTGCCAAAAAAATGGTCGTGAGTCAATGATTTACACATTGCATTCATAATAATAGAGCCTTCTGTAAATATAATAGTTTCAGAGAGAAAGCAAATAAATTTAAAAGACAGCGTTTAAGGAAACTCAAATGCATAATTAATGTGCATACATAAAAATTCGCAATTATTAATCTCTTTCTTTCGGTGGAAATGTTTTCCTAACATTTAACTCTCAGCTACTCCAAACTAAATGCTTACCTCTCTAAACAATATTTGTTTTTTTTTAGAAAGTCTTTTTGAGAACAATTTTGAAATGATGAATATTTTATTTTTTCGTCTCGTCTGGTGTGTCGCGAGACTCAAGATCATATTTCACTTCCAGTGAGTTGACGAATAAACATTTAAACAGCTGCCTCTTACCCGGTTGAGAAAAAAACAATAATTGAATTCCCATAGAAATCCGTAGACTCGGTATCAATTACGATCAATGGTTAGGAAAATTCTGTCTTTACGAAAGATGTTTTCCAAGTATCGAAAGAAAAAATACAGAATACTGAAAAGCTGTAAATTAGGAAAGAGGCTCAAGGTTTTGAATCCCCCAAGACAGATTGTTAGATTAGTTCCTTAATTATTCACTTGCTAAATTAATGAAGTTTTAGAATAGTTTAACTGTCCAATGAAAAACACGAAGGAAATGTTTTTTTTTAAAAAAAATACATTACGCATTCAATTTTCGGATTCATCATTTCACACAGAAATGATGAATCGCCTTATGAATAAAACGCCTTATATTTAATTGCTTTGTTTTCCAGTTCATGGAATTTAGATTGAAAAAAAAACGAGCCTTACAGTAGTCGCATACGATGTGTAACATCTGACATGTTATCGTGGTAAATTCGCAATAGCAACTTAAATCCTGAAAAAAATGAACCGAGTATGATTGGAAATAATTTTCTATGGAACAATTATATCCTTAATGAAAAATTTAATTTAATTTAATTAACGCAAGGAGTATAATGCAATAATTTTTATAAAAAATAATTATCCTTGTTCAATTTGGGGAAGAGTGGTAATGATAACTTATGATAACTAAAGTATGACACATATACTTGTGATTTCAAAGTATTTAAAAATCGTTGAAAAACGGCGTCAATAACAGTACCACTGTTAGTTGTCGAAACATTTCGATTTGTGTTCATTTCGAGCTTGGATTCATCATTCAAAAAAACTATGAGGGGCTCGGCTTCCAGCAAACTGAAGTTAACTTTAAAATCACCACTCAAAATCATGGAAAGCGAGTGATAGTTTTTTTTTTTAAAGAGCAAAACCACCTTCGTTATATGGTATAAGTAAAAAATGCAGGAAATCTTTAATTTTTTGAGCCGTTTGATTCGGAGAAATGTATACGACCACCAAAACCACTGTTTGTCCATTTTCAAATAACCATTCTGCCGCACATATGTCTCCAATATCTTGAATAACAATATCCAATCCACTTGTTTGAGGATAAGTAATATCCATATGAGGAGAGAGTCATAACATATGAGTTATGTTTGCAATAGATCGCAACACCAGCTGCGCTTCTTCTTTGATCTTAAAGTGAGAGAACAAAACAAAAACGAAGATCCCAACACCTAGACCGCAGGGGGGGGGGTCCTCCTTAATGTAGGAGAAAAAAACAGAACTTCAATGGGAGGGTAGGGAAGAGACACCACCAAGCGCGCTGATTGGTCAAATTAAATAGCGTTCGCTTCCCCAACTTCCTGTTACACATTTCCGTCCCTTTTCACGAAATCACTCCCACAAATCTCCAGCAATCGAGAGGAAAGATGTTACACATCAAAAATTATGTCATTTCTCTTTCTCAAAAAAGTAATAGAGTTATTTGAGTAACAATTTAAGAGATCCTAATTTATTATTTATAATTATAACTACGTCAACGTTTTGTGAATATTATTTTTAATTTGATACTTATTTTGATGAATTTTCTTATCACAAATGAAAAAAAATCATTTTTAGGAGAATTCTTTAAATTTCGTAATGTCTGACATTAGTTAATTATTTGGTTGTTGTTGTAGATATCAAATTTATCAGATTTTGATAAATCTGATCAGTCTGAAAGCAAGTGTACTCCTAATTTCTACCCCTAGCAAATGAGTTAATGCATAAATCATTTACATTAATAATTAACTCGTAGAGTATAGCCATGCACTTTTAAATACAAAATTATAGTGCACTAAATAAATATTGTGTATTGTCATTTTGCTATAATATTCACGGTATGAGCAGCAGTTTAAACACAAAAACACACACACATTATATATTTTTTCAAGAATAAATCAACTTAGCTAAGAATGTTAGCTTATTTAATGAATTCATACACTTCTGCCAGCATTCGTGCAACACCTGGAAGCACTACTGGAAGTCATTATTGTTCCAACATTTCGTAAGCTCTCCTGCGATGCTGTTTTTAACTCAACTGTTGATACTAAATTTTGTTCCTCTATACTCTCTCTCTCTCTTTGCACCATTATTAAAAATAAATATAAATCTCGGAGAACTATGTCTGGCAAAACAAGAGAAATGTGGAAGAGATTCAGTTTCAGTTTTGGCCAAAAGACTGTGAAACCATTTTGAATTGATGTGCAGGTGCATTGTCATGCCAGATGTAAAATTGAAAATTTATCTACATTTAAGGACATGTGCGATGAATGGAACCTTTCTAAGGACGTAAATTGTCGCAATCGTAAAATTCTAAATAAACGGTTCTTATAGAAAAGAACATTCAGGCATAATTTTGATCTGAGGGATCTCGGACTTCTTAAAAAGGTCTAGTTTCCTAGCAAATTCTCGAATCCCTTATTATTTTTCTTAGCATTTAGGATATCTTTTCGTGGTCCTGATCGTGGCTCTAAATTTCGAGTTGTGAGTTCGAGTCCTGGTACCACTGCAAATGTACTGTGTAGCGGGGTTGTTCACGTTAAATCTATCGAAGCTCTTAATTTTCACGTTGGTGTCGTGTAGAAATTTCGAGAATTAAATAAAAGATCAGGTGTTTTCCTCGTCACTCGACTGATATTCAGAATTGCGAAGGACATCGCCATAATCCAAAGAACGTTTAAGGGTTGACGTTATTAAAAGTGAAAATGAATTGAATAATAAATGACATATTACACACAGAGGATAAAAAAAAGTCTTCGATGCTCAAAAATGTATCGTTTCACAGTACTTTCGATGTAGTGTAGATCCAATTGACGAGGAAGTAATCACTGAAGTCATTTTCAAATGAAAAAGGGAACAAGTGCTTGCTACTAAAACCGAAAATAAAGTATGAAAAACTTCTCACACACCATTTCTTTTATATTATAAAACCTAAATCAAAAACATTTTCAAAAGAAGCAGTTTCGAGTATCTAACAACAAATATGTTTTGCCGCATTAGATGTGAAAGAGAAAAGAAAGCAAAGATATTTTATTTTTTACTTTTTTCCACAGCACCAATAGAAAGCAGGAGCATGATAGCGCCCTTCTTGTACTTGAAGGAAAATAAATCGTGTCCTTTTCGTCCAATTTTTATTACCTGGTAACTGGATAAGAGATTTTGAAATAAAGTTCGGTTTCTCTTTGCGATTACTTCCAAGAAGTCGTTTCTTTCTTGAGATTTATTTCAGTTCAAAAAATTGTTTCGCTATTATTTATTTTGTTTCCTTTTTTATTTCTCGGGAAGAGAATTAATATTTGGAAGTGAAGAACAATTATTTTATTGCAGAAGATAGACTTGAGTTACAGCGTCGTGAGTTACTGCCTTCTTGCAGATTACAGTACTTTATAGAAAAGCTAAAGCACATTGGGTGAAGTGATTAAAATTATTACCTTACGGCTGTTAAAAAGTTAAATTCTTCTAATGGAAAAAAAATAGAAACTGGGATAATATTAATAATAAAGCATTGGAATAGCTTACGTAATATTTTTAAACTTCTTAACGTGATTTTGATTTCGTTTATAATCGGCTAAATACATTATTTTACATTTTTTAAAAATTTATTTTTGGTCAGTTTCTCAAAAGATAATGCACCCATTTATGTTGAAACCCGTAAAACACACACAACTGCTACTAAGAGCCTAGCGTCATGAATGAACAGAGGGTGAAATTTTTCGGTATTCTCGACGTTATTTAAACAGCCATCCGATTTTTGTTTTTTAAATCAGACAAAAAATAATTACAGAATCGGAAAGATCATTTCTTTCGCCACAATACAGTATAACGGTTTTGCAAAATAAAAATATTTTCTATTTTTTAAGGTTTTTTTTTAAAAAATAGTTAAAATTGAAGCGTTTTTATGAAAATTATATCGAAATCGTTGCGTATGAATTTATTTTCGTGTTATGAAAACGATATTCTACACTAAACAACTTCAAGCCTTTTTCTTTTAGAACCAGTAATTTAAAAAATAAAATGCCCAAAACTTTTTTTAAAGATTTTTCGAAAAATTGTGGAAATTTTTAACTTAACATTGAATAACATCATTATTTATTAAGATTATCATACGAAACTTTTGTTGCCTTTGTAGAATAATGTTGTCAAATTTCTGTGCGAAGATTGAAAAAAATTGCTTAAAAATTACGGATTTAAAATTTTTTTTGTGATTTTCGTAAAATAACGTTATTGCAAGAAGTAATCTAAACAGTATTTTTTGTACATTTTTTTATGTAAAAGTCCTTAGTTTTCTAAATTAATGTGTGAAGTTTGAAAGCATTAACTTAAAAATTAAGCCCTAAAAAAAAGAAACGATTCTTACAGTAGTCGCATATGATGTGTAACATCTGACTTGTTATCATGGTAAATACGCAATAGTGACTTTAATCCCGTTAGAAATGAATCGGTTATGACTGGAAATAATTTTCTATCGAATAATTTTATCTTTTATGAAAATTTTATTTAATTAACACAAGGAGTAATGCAGTTTTTTTATCAAAAATATTTATTATTGTTCAATTTGGGGAAGAGCGGAGATAATAGATTTATGAAAACTAAAGTATGACACATATACTTGTGATTTCAAAGTATTTAAAAATCGTTGAAAAACGGCGTCAATAACAGTACCACTGTTAGTTGTCGAAACATATCGATTAGTGTTCATTTCGAGCTTGAGTTCATCATTCAGAAAAGCTAAGAGCGGGTCAGCTTCTGGCAAACTGAAGTTAACGTTAAAATCACCACTCAAAATCATGGGAAGCGAGTGATAGTTTTTTTTTAAAAAAAGAGCAGAACCACCTTTGGTATACGGTAAAAGTACAAAATACAGGAAATCTTTAATTTTTTTAATTGTTTGATTCGGAGAAATGTATGCGACCACCAAAATTACAAGATTTGCTGGTATGTGCGGTAGGCAGGCGTCTTAGTTGCTACTACAGTTGGGCCCCCAGACGAGGGTAGCGAAGAGACACCGTCAAGTGTATCCTTAAAAATTAGAAATATTAGAGAAAATCAAAAATACCCGTTTACTTAATTAGTTTTTTTTTAATCGAGAAATTTTTTTTAATCACAGTTAAAAATATTATATTGACAGCTACAGGAATTAACCTCAAAGTATGAAAATGATAAGCACTTAAATATTTATTCAAATAATTTCATATTACTTACTATTTTTTATAAGAATGATGAGCTTTGTCAGACTCTTAACAAGAATAATAATTGGTAATATATAGTTTACACATATATAAATATATATCCTCTATCAGATTTCACACACAACGTGCCCTGAGACTTTGACATTTGAGCGTACAAATCACAAGTTTATTCTGGAGGAAGTCTAATAAGACTAGCTGGTATGTGCGGTAGGCTGGCGTCTTAATTGCTAGTAGAGTTGGACCCCTAGACGAGGCTACCGAAGAGACAACCCCAAGGCGCTGAATTGGTCAAATCAAACAGCGCGCACTTCCCCCGACTTCCTGTTACGCATTTCCGTCCCTTTTCAAGAAATCACTCCAAAAAATATCCACCAACCGAGAGTAAAGATGTTACACATCAAAAATTTAATAAATAATACGTGATTTTACAGTTTGCCAAGCATTGACGTCGAAAAATAGTTTCGCTCCAAATACCTTTCAACTGTTTCACCTGAAACTTCACATCTAACTCAAGGGTTACACCAAAAAGTTCTGACTTAAACATGCGAAAATCAACAAATTTGGCGATTAAAAAAAATGCGAGTGAAAAAGTTATTTTTGCTTCAATTTTCTCTTTATATAATTTTCAAAATTAAATCATTATTGATGTCAGATTAAGATGAAAGAATGTATTCAATACATTTCTGAGATTCATTTAAAATATTTATCTGTATCAAATCAGTGATTTAAAAAATAAAAATCCAAAAACTGTGTTGAACAAATTTTAATAAAATACTCAAAATTCTTAAATCACTTAATGATTTCTTCTTTAAAAAAGATAATTACATGAAACTTTATTCCCATGTGTCGAACATTTCAAAAAATTCTCACAATTTTACTTCAAGATTTAAAATAGTTGTAAAATTTTGTAATTTGAAAATTTTTTACTTTTCTGTCTTTTTTCAACATACAACTATTTTTAAAAAGGCTACATTTTCGTTTCCAAGGACTAAAAATCTGTAACGAAAGAATTGGAAAGTGGGTGAGTGATTTATAAATTCGCAATGTTCACCTACTCGAGAGTCTTTGGCGACGGACTTCGAAATTTTAAGCCGCGGTCAAGTGATGAGGACGACACCTGAGCTTTCACACATTTCTCCTAATTACCACACCAACTTAAGAACAAATTTCGAAAAAGGGAGTTTTTATGAAATAGTTAAAGAAATCACTCACATCGCGCGCATACACACACACACATAAGTGCTATCGTCCTAAGGGAAACAGGAAATTCCCATGGGGATGAAGTTATTCACTCGGTAAAAGCGCGTGCAACCCCGGGGTAAGCGGAGAGGAAAGAAACAAAGAAGTCAAAGTAATTTCGAAAAATAATATTTGAAGTGCTGATTTTGTCAAGAGAAGGGTTATGTTAAACGAGAAAGCCATGATACGCACTCACGGGCCATGCACTCACATCGTACGTGTCACACCCACACAGAAGTGCTGGCGTCAGTAATAAAGGAGGAAATTAACATAGGGATTAAGTTATACCCTCGGTAAAAGCCCGTGCAACGCTGGGCCGGGTCAGCTAGTATATTTATATATATATATATATAAATGCGTGTGTGCAATAACTTAAATTTATATCTATTCATAATTCGAATTTCCTTTATTTTTAAAATCTAGTTAATTAATCTTAATACCCTATTTCGAAACACGTTACAGTTTATCTTTTTCTAAATCATTAACCGCATTAACTTGGTATAGTTATTACTGATTCTTTAAACCTTTAATTATTGATAAACTTATTGGCAATTTTAAGAAATACAAGATCATTGAATATTTTTATTCGCCTTACTAAACGGGATTTAATATTTCCTAAGTAATGACCCTATCTTGTATTTTAGAACATGTACGAGAAGCATGCTCGAATAAATGATGCGATCATGATCAAGGTTCTTTATTTTCCGGCCACGACTCATTATTATATATTTAAATATATACATATGTGCATTGTTTTATAACTGATCAGTATCATCCTTGTCACCTGAGCCTGTTGCCAATTTGAGAAGTCTACTGATATTATATTTTGTGTAACACTGTTGTAACATTCGTGGAAAGTGTTTTTAATGAGATCCATGCAAGTACATAACTTAATACAGACTCCATTTCATCTCATTTGATAAGAGTACGTGTCTGAGGAAATCACATAGAAATGACTCCAAAAAAAACCATTATTCAAAATAAATCAAACTTGTTTACAGAGAACGTGACACAAATTAAAAGAAAATCACAATTAATTTTGAAGAGAGGGTAGTGTTAACTTCTAGATTGAAATGAAAGATGCTCGACAATATTTTATTATATCGCAATGTGGGATTTAACTATTTAAGCTTCTAAGAGTTTGATCTGCAGAAATATAGTTAATTCGCTAAAATCCACAAACTTGATTATTTGCAGTGAGAATGAGTTGGCATCATTATTTAGATACGCTTATGAGATGGAGGACTAGTAAAAGGCTTGAAGTTGGGCTGCCTTTAGTTGAGGTGGCTGGAAAAGTGGCTTATAAGTGGCACCGAAAGTAGCATACAGGTTGTGAAATCAATTACCAAAAAAGTAGTACAGTCAACAGGGGGCCTAGTCAAGGCTTTCCAACTGTGACATCTGCGCAGGATCTCTAATTGATATTAAGTGTACAACGAGATAAATATGCAGCGAGTACATAGCTTAGTGGCCTTTCAGCTGCATCTAGGAAAGAATTTCTAGGCAAACGCGCGAGAGATATGCAGAAGGTCTAGCGGAGAGGACTTCTTACACCCAGGGTGTGTCACCCTCTTAGTACATAACACAGCAGAGACATTCGGCATGGATTCGAACACAACATTCTTGAACACACAGAGAATGAATGTGTCTTTTTCATTGAAGGCGCGAGTCACACAGTGCAAATCTTGATGAGTTTCTATCTGACACGAACGTGAAACTTGTTCATATGGCAACTCGTCCAAAGCAACAGAAATTCATCAGTTTTGTGGCAGATGGGTGTTTGCCTGTTTTTGCAAAGCATTGGGTATTTGTAAGCCATTTCACGTAATTCACGGGCCGAGTGTCCTCAGAAGCTTAGGGATGAAGTTCTTGATGATTATGTAAGGGAGGCTTAATATCCTGAATTCTTTTTAATAATAAATTATTTTTACAATAATGTACAATAAGGTATATAAAAAAAACCTTTCGAAAATTTAAAAACTATTTATGTGTAATAGATGTTCTTTGGTATCTAGATCAGGTGATCAAAGTAAAATATGTCATAAATTTCCCAAGTAATAATTTATATTGAGCTTAATTATTTTTTTAATATAAAGTCCTATGTTTATGTAGGTTTTCGCAAACAATCATTTGTGTTGGACAAGGGTGTTTCTATCACATACAGCGTCAGAAATTGTAGTTCGTATATTTTTATCCAATGGCAATATCGTGATCTAACTTATACATCATCTCTCTTTTTCCCGCTATCTCTCTCTTCCACACACTCTTTTCTCTTAATGAAGAAAATTACTTTTAATTACTTTTTATTTTTTACATATTTCGATTTATTTTATTACCTTATGTTTTTATATGTGTACCTAATTTATTATTTCTATGTAAAGCTTCTACTTTATTAATCTGCAATTAAAAACAATACCAATTTTATTAAATTTCACATTTAAAATTTGCAAAAGAATTTTTAATGTCAAAAATTGCTCAAAACAAATAGTTTGTGAAAAATTTTTACTTTTAAGACATTTATAAATAAAATTTTAAAAAAAGATTAAAGTTTTATTTCTATTACTTCTTTCTTTCATTTCATATACATATTTTACATTTTGAATAAAAAATACATAATTATTGCTTACTTGAATATAGTCAACAATAGCAAAGTGTTAAAGTAAAAATGATCAAATTAAAAGCTTATGCGTTAGTCATATAAAAACTTACTCACTAAAAATGTAAAAGAACTTAAACTAGGAGAGGTAACAAGGGACACTAAGTCACCTCAGGATCATGGATTTTTTAATTCTGAAAAAACTATTGGTTTTTTAACATTGACCCTGTCAGTATCCTCCTGCATGACAGTCTTCGTGAGAACTAAAATGTATTTTCCACATATCTCTCAGTTGTATGTGAGTGGCAAACGTTTCTTTACAATCTTAAGGTACTTGCGGTGACGAAGTTCTCCGTGAGATTACATTTGCCCCACCCAAAGTATTTTCTTTGAACAAACTTCATTTTAATACTTGAACGATTTAGTGCTTTTGATTATCGTGTTTAACGACTCATTATGGTTTATCAATGTAAGTTAACACAATATAAAAAAATGGAGCATCTGCGATCTTTATTGGATGAAGTTGAATCTTTGAAGAAAGAAACTGATCCAACAAGGGATGAACCTGATGAAATAGTGGATAGTGATCATGATAACGAAAGTAAATATGAGAAAAGAGGCAAACATGAAGCATTTGAGTCAAAAGGAATATTTTGCAAATGCTACTTTAAGAACTCCGTCAAAAAAGATATGAAACCACAAACGTACCAGAAGACAAACAGTGCCATGTCAAAAGAACACACGTAAAAAGTTCAACATGCTATTTGTAGATCATCTAAGAACAATAAAACTACAATAACGTGAACAATATGTAACAGTTTTGAATGCAAATATCTTTCCTGTATAGTGAAAAGTGTCTGTAATTTGAATCCTTTATTCAAGTCACTCACTTTAATAATATTTTATTTGAGTTTGGTTAGATTTTTCTCAAATTATCAAAAACAAAATGAAAATATCTTAAAAGTAGATTATATTTTCATTTAATTAAATTATTCACTGCAATAATGATTTTTATGATCAATAAAATTTTTAAAAAAAGATTGTGGTGACTGTGTCATCCCGCATGACCACTAACGTTGGTATCGAGTGTGCGACTTCTTCCAGTTGAAAAAAAAATATCATAAATTATTGCTGAGATGTTGCTTTGTTATTTAAACCGTGCATATGATCCCTTAATTAAGGAAATTTTTTCCTCCTCTTAGCAAAATTTGAGACAAGTGCATACAAGTGTGAATCAAATTCAGTTAATTTAACACAGAAGAATAATCATATGCATTTTCTAAAAATGTTTTTAATTAAATGTATGAAACTTATAACTTTCAGTTACGTAACTTTAAGAGAACTTACAATGCGAGGGCGTTTTATGTGAAGGTGCAAACTAAAACCCATCTACCATTCTTCAGATGGAATGTTACATTTGGTTTTTTCAGTATCCAAACTATTTACCGACGAGAGAGTGGGATTTTTTAATGAAAATTGCTGTTTGTCCGTTTCCTCCAGGGGGATTTACAAGGAAAATATTACGTCTCTTTTTTCGAAAACATCCAAATAATGACGATTGGAAGCTCGAAGGTATGTTCGAATTTTCATTCTGAAAAGAATCTTTCAACTCTGAAAGAACGTTTGTTCTTTGCATCTTTTATTTGTTGAGAAACTTTTTGTCTTGATATTGTAGTGAACAAAGAAAACCCAATTGTGGATTTCACCCCCTCCCCCTCTTCCCCATTTGTCTTAGAGTTATGTTCGGGATGTGTTACCCAGAGCATTTCAGGTAGTCACGAGAAAGGAATGACCAACATTATTTAAAATATTTGAAAATTTTATTAGTCATACCAAGGCAAGGCTTATTTTATTAAAGATACGTTATTTGGTGTCTTCTTCATAAAAAATATTTACTAAGAGTTACCTTCTTCTGTGCAATTTATTTAGGAATAAAATGATCCTATGCAATATAAAAACACTGACAAAAGATAAACAAATGTTTTTTTTAATGAAAGATCTGCTTTATTTATCAGTCTTATCTACATAAGACGGATTTTCACGAAATGTATATATCTTTGAACACATTTCTTTAGGAATGAATTTGAAACGTCGGCTATCACTAATATTCCTTTTAATTTGCTAGTGCATTTTCTTTTGGTTCTATTTTATTTTGAGAGGTATAGTTATTCCTCTTTTAATGGTTGTCAATCGATTTTCTAAGAACATTTTTTTATATACTTTTCTTTTACATTGAAAGTTCAAAATAAAGTTTTTAACTCTTAAGTGAAACAAATCAGATAGCAATCAAATTTTCCAGGCAAAAGATTTTAGGGGAAAAAAAGAATGTACTGTAGAATTACATTTTACTGTAGAGTACAGAAAAATTACACATTCCTTAAAGTTATTAATTCATCTAATGCAAGAAACATTTCGATTTTGTCTTGACTTTTAACAAAAGAATGTATGCAGACGTATGCCGGAATTTAAGACCATCCATTGGAAACATCAGACTGAATGGAATTCTATAATAATGCATAGGACATCACACATGAACCTCTACACCCTGCAAACAGCTTTGTCAGGTTTAAAATAATCAGCCCCCTCTACATGCAACTTATTCAGTGGCTCTGGGATTCAAACGCATAATACGCGGGTTATGAATCCTCGATCATACCCACATGATTTCCACGGCCTCTTAACATAATATAATAAAAATGAATAAAATTACTAAGGAAATCAGCTTATTAAAACATGTAACATGCATTAAACATGATTTACTTTATCGTGATGAATTTAGGATAATTGTGTGCTATATTATTTTCCTATAATAATATATATATATATATATATATATATATAATGTATATCAAAAATGTATATAAAATGTTAATTCCATTTTTATAACTAATACTATTCAATAAAATTTTCTTCCTTTCTATTATGCTCCATCAAAATTCAAAACAAAACCAAATAAAAACGTGAAAGTTAACTTAGTAGGAAGTAATTATTGGCGAATAAACATTATGAAGTGTTTTCAATGATAGATGTATAATGAAAATACTAATTTCAATCACTATCTATTTTTGAAAAAAATCGTCAGTACATATTTAAAAAGCCCTCAGAGAATAAAAATAAAATAAAATAAAATCATTTTCAAAAATATTGGAAAAACATAGAATAAAAATATATAATGGAAATATATTATAAAATAAAGAACTGAACAAACAAAACAAAAAAGTAATTCTACAACTGAAAATCCGATAGCAAGCCAGGGGAGGGAGGGAGAGTAACAGGTGTGAGGAGGCTATTGATTTCTGCTCAATGACTTCAGATGTGGAAAGTCCAATATCCACCATACAAATATTGAATCTTCTCTCCAGTCCCACTGCTTAAAGGTGGAAGAGAAATAAATCACCTCCCATCACTCCTTTGGAACGAAAAAGGAAACTGAACACCCCCCCACCCACCCCCTGATGGCTGAATGTTTCATTTTTTTACATAATAGTCCTAAAAGCAAATAATGACACATTTCTGCTCCATTTATATGAGAAAATTCCTTCTTCAAGTTGAGTTGAAATTGATTATTCGAAGCTTTGTAGTGTCCAGTGCGAAAAACAGCAAATAAATCGCCATAGTTCTGTCGAGACGGAGGTTTACATAAGTGTTGAGAAAGTTCTAAGAGAGAATGAAAAAATCTTCTATATTTCATTAAATATAATAGTTATAGAAATGGTTGTCCGATATTTTTTTAAATAGTAATTATTTGCATATACTGTTCATTTGAATATATATATGTAGATCTACCATTGCATGTGACTAAAATTTAGAAATATCTGCAGCAAAATTAAATAAATCACAGGCAGTGGAAAATGGAAGTTGATTGAGAAGTCACTGTATTATAGGAAGAAGACAATGAGATGAGTTCTTACCATACTGATAACATTGTGTAAAGTATTGGATGATGTGATAGCTATCACAGTTTTAAACAGTCCACAAAGCACTCACTAAATATAGAGTTTTTACATCTGTTGCTTAAATTGCCTTAGCATTGGATCTCACTCTTCACAAGATCTTCTATTAGACCATAAGTTCCCAAATTTTTGAACTGGTGCTCTCTTTTCCAGTAAATATTTCAATACCACCCCTTTTCTTGTGAATATTTTAGTTCCACCCCCCCCCCCTCTACAGAAATAAGAGTATACATAATACATGGTGAAAACAAGAGTTAAATTTTTTAAAAAAAATATTCTATTACTAATAGAATATCTTTTTTAATTCAATTTTTTTCTAAAGCCCAATTTTTTTACTTGCAAATCTGGGGTAGCTATTGCCACAAATATATTTAAATGTGTAATATTATGTATTTCAGTCATATATAGGATATTGTTGGAATTGGAATGCTACTGAAGTTCTTCTTCATTTAAAAATAATGAAATAAAAGTTTTAGCTTACCTCTTACAAAGTCAGGCAGGGGTTTTGATGATACGAAGTGATTCAGAATAAACTATTGCTTTCTAAATGAATATAAATTGACAGTTTCAACTTTTAAAGAATCACAAGTTAATTCCTGGTTAATATATTTAATTATGTTCTAGGTTAATATACGTAATGCAAAAGAGAGAACGAAACATTTTTTTCTACTGCTCACAAACAAAGACGACACGTGCGCTACAAATATTAAAATGCACTATATCATTTAATTTAATGTAGGTCTGAATGTAATGCAATCTTTAAGTTTTTCCTCCCCTTCCCGAACTACCAAAATATGTGAATTTTCATACATGTGAAAAGAGAAATTATTTAAATACATAAAATCAACATAAGTAAACAGTATTAAATTTTACTTTTGTTGGTACATAATCAGCGTGTATTTTTAGTCTTTTTTAGATTGTATTTGGTTAATCTGCCCAAACCCCTCCGTGCCATCTCAACGCCCCCTACTTTTCTCTGTGTTTTTTACAGCCCCCTGAAAGTCTCAAACGCCCACAAGGGAGCGTTATCGCCCAAGTTCAGAACCTATGTATTAGACCTATAGAATTGAAAGTTGGTAAGCGTGTTTCTGTTATTGAGCAGAGATTAGCTAACAACAGATTTGGTGACAATCGCATCCATAGTGTGTTAAGTAGACATTAGATAACGAAAAATTCATGTTTTCGAAATATTAGACCAGCGAACTAGAAATTTGTTATACATGCTTCCTTTTTTCGGAGTAGAGTTTCACTAAGAAGGTTTTTTGTGTAGGATCTGGGTCTTGGGTTAGGGGGAGTAAAGGTTAATTATGCTATTCATTTTTATTCATTACTTAAAATTAGCATATTGTGATACGTCCTGATATACCTAACGAAGCAGTTGGGGAATCGCTACACTAGCAATAAGTTAACTAATCTAATTCAGAATTATCTCTTTGTATGCTGTTGGACCACCCATAATGTGTGCGTATGCTGTTAGTAGCATATAAATTATTTTCTTATTAAAGTCTAAAGCTGGCATTAAACTCAATAAATATTTCAACAAATAGATATTGATTTATTTAATAATATAGATTTAATAATTTCGTTTACTCATTGCCTATAGCATATAACCACATACACTGGTGTCCAAAAGATAAGCATAAATCGTAAAATACGAAAAACATGGAGTAAATATTCGTAAAATTATTCCAATTTTCTTGCGGATATTCATTGGGTGAATAAGAAACATTGGGTTTATGCAAAACCTTTCAGTCGACTACGTCCTGCGTGAAACACCGGTGCATGTCGGAACGCGGAGAAACTGATTCACGCAGCATAGGCAGTTCAGACAAGTTTCGTGCAACTTCTGTGCGAAGGAACGTTGTTAACCATTAAGCAAGGTGAATGATGGCACAAAGACGCCAATTGGACATGTTTACGAAAGGAAGAATCGTTGGAATACTGGAATCCTCATGATCACAAACCGAAGCGTCTCGAATTCTGAATGTGGACCAATCTGTGATCTGAAGACTGTGGATGGTTTCAAAGAACGGGAGATGTTACCCGACAACCAATATCAGGTCGACCAAGAGTCACAACCCTTCGCCAAGACCGATATCTGGTAATAAGTGCGCGACATCAGAGGGGCAGTACTGCCAGAGCACTGGGTTCGGCGCTCACAGTCACCACAAGAATATGAATTTCGAGCAAACTGTTTACAGAAGACTCGATCATGCTAGCCTGTATGACAGAAAGCCAGCAGTTTGTATTCCCCTCACGTCTGCGCATAAACGCGTTCGTTTGAACTGAAGTTTGAAACATCAACATGGGAGATTGAGCCAATGTGATGTTCAGTGACGAGTCCAAGTTTAGTCTGAGTAGTGATTCTTGGCAGGTAACGATATGGAGAGAACGTGGAACACGTTTTGAACCAAGAAACATAACGGAAATACATCATTTTCCATCAACCGGAGTAATGCTATGAGCAGGCATCATGACGGACGGCCGCACAGACCTCCATTTCTTTGACACGTGGTCTGTGACTGCTCAAAGATACAGAGCCGAAGTTCTTGAGCCTTATGTTCGCTTGTTTCGAGGGGCTGTTGGTCCTGATTTCAAATTCATGGATGATAATGTTCCGTGTCACCGAGCGGTGCTGATTGATGACTTCCTTGAAACGGAAAACATTCAGCGCATGCCGTGGCCTGCGAACTCCCTTGATTTAAGTCTTATCGAGCATGTATGGGATATACTCGGGAGACAAATAGCAGCCCTTTTGCACCCACCAAGCTCCGTTACAGAACTGAAGAGAGCTCTCCAAGAAGCTTGGAACCGTGTGAGCCCACAACTCATTCATCATCTCATAGCAAGTATGGTAAATCGCTGTGCAGCGTGCCTGGCTGTCAGAGGTGACCACACGTCTTATTAAACTGCAGCATCAGTATTTTATTTAATGTTTTCTTTCATTTGTTCTTTAAAGTGTGGATCCTTGCTATTCTCAGTTTTCTTACAAACTGCTACTTTGGATAATAAAACTAATTATTAACATTCTTTTGATTTGCTTCCTTTTTTTATAACCATTTTACACTCGCACATCACGTTTCCCGCCATTCTGAAAATAAATTCATTATTATTCAAAACGCATGCAAAAAATAAAAAACCCATTGGGAATTATTTTTCAGCTACACTTCCTAGAATGTATTGTTGCATATTATAAAAAAAAATATATATGCATGTATAATTTCTTGCATATTATATACATCACTTAATTTAATTATTAAATATCCCCAAAATGTATAAAACAAAGAGTCTAATTTCAAAATATTGAAACTTGGTATGATTTTTAGGCTTGTATTTAAACTGAATGAAAATAGTTTTCTCTCTCTCTCTCGCCTGGATTCTTATTTCATTATAAGCATTTAGCATAGGAAATTATCTATGCATATATTCAGAGAGATATTTTACCATAAATAGCAATGTTTTCATGATTTATAGAAGTCTGCTGATGTACACTACTGGGCCCCACAAAACGTAGCGCCATGAAAGACCGGAGATATAGCAGCGAAATTTATTTCGTACATAACATGTACAAAGATTAGATTATATTAAAATTACAGCCGCTTGTGACGTGTGGATAATAAAATCAGTAGTTAGTGGAGCAGCCATTGTTGGTGCTTCAAAAACTTTAAGTATTGACGACCCAATTTTCAAACATATTTTTTATCCCGTTCCCCTATACAATAAAAATGCAGTTGACGCTAAGGCTACAAAACTATTTTAACTATAAACCGTACAGATTAGCAAGATAAGTATTAAATTTTGTGTATGTTATTTATAAGAAATATACATTTCAAGTAAATTACTTTTAAGTATTAGGATAATTTTTTTATTTTTTATTTTCCTTTCTCTGAATTTTTAAATTGGAACAGATTACAAAAGGACATTTAAAGCATCCAAATACGTTCGTAACTGTTATTTCGAAAGAAGCGTGTAAATGGATAATTTGTATGATATTTAGCGTCACTTAGATTAAATACATGTATAAAATTGTTTTACGAATATTATTACATTAAAAAACTATTTAGATGCAATATTTTGGCAAAAAAAACTCCTTTTTATGGAAAATGCTTCGATAATAATTATATTTTGCCTATGTACACCTCAGACCCAGGGCTGAACTAGGAATTTTTTTAAATATATAACTTAAAAGTGCATTTATACATATTTTAATACAACACAGTGGAGAAATTTTAAGAAAAAAAAAACACCAATAATTATTTTAATTGGTAGTGATTCTGAAAATAATGTGAATTTTACAAAAATCATAGTTTAGGTTCTGTGTAGAAATCTTTGCTTTTTTAAGAAAACTATTATAGAAGCATTTTTCATGAAAGGAGAAAGTTTTGAAAATTAATCATTTCATTTTTTGCCAAAATATTGCATTGAAATAATATTTAATTGTAATAATCTTCTTAAAACAATCTTATACTTGTATTACAATCAAAGTGACACTAAATATAATGAAAGATATCCATTTATGCGCTTTTTTTAAATCACGGTTCCGATCGTATACCTTAAATAAGATTTATTTCCTCCATCATCCATTTCTTAAAGTACAAATATCATTAGAAAAATAACCTAGTTTATGTTTCTCGACATACGATATGAAGAGTGTAATTGTGTTAATATTTAAAGCAAGAAGTC
The DNA here is from genome assembly GCA_019973975.1 of Trichonephila clavata. Lineage (NCBI taxonomy): Eukaryota > Metazoa > Arthropoda > Arachnida > Araneae > Nephilidae > Trichonephila > Trichonephila clavata. Next base: position 271,395 of record BMAO01020862.1, on the reverse strand, counting down.
TTAAAAATGTTTTCACTCGGGAGCAGGTGCGCACTCTATACAAACGTTAACGGTCGCACGGGGTATCTGAGTCACATTTATCCTTTTTTTTATAATTATTTTTATTGTGCACGATAAAAATCGTAATTCCAGTGAATAATTTAGAGAAAGTATACTTACCTAAGGACTTCTCAATTTTTCTTTTGATTATTTGGGAAAAAATCCAATTAAATTGAACTAAAATGTTTAAAATGTAGGTGACTTAATAAAGGACACAAACAGGGATGCCGGTTTAAGCTCATTTCGGACCCTGGGTTCAACAGTCGGATCCAAAGAGGGCCTCTGATCTGGTTAAATCCAGCTTATTTGGGAGGCCGACCCAAGCGCAAAAGTGCTCTCCGTGCTTTTCCAAACATCATATAACTCTTTATCATGGGAAAAAACGCAACAGAAATACATTACTTTCAACCTCCCTAAATGAAAATAAACACACATAAGGGAAGGGATGGAACTAACCATTCGAAAGTTAGCGAATGCATCTTGCTTCTTGGGTGAAAAGTGAATTAAGTCTTCCTTTTCTTTTTACAACTCATGTACAGTATTTCAGTAATAATGACAGTGATGAATTGTTTTTGTTTCTGGGTCTAGGATTTGTTTTTTTCTCTGAAAGAGTAGTATTTTAGGTTTAAAAAGAAAACAAGATAAAAAAAATCTCTCATCTCCTTCGTGGGATTACAAACAATCAAGCATTTTTTTTTTATTTGGCTATAGCATCAAAGATAGCTAAAAAGCATGTTGAAGCTTTTATTTTCGATGACGTAATATGGATATATGATACGATTAAATTATATCAATGTAAAGGTGTGTTTTTTATTATGTCAGAAAGCATTTTGTTATACTTCATTTCACAGTAAATTAATTTTTTTAAATCTTTTATTTTTGATATGCGCCCCTCTCGTAGGGTTATCACGCCCCCTAGAGGGAGCGCCCCACAGTTTGAGAAACGCTGCCTTAACTGACGCCACACTCTTCGGCGTAGAATCAAAGAGACTTTGGATGTATCCTTGGGCAACGGCTGTCTTCCCCATATTGCAAAGCAGATATGGTGTAGCAGTGGATGGTGTATCCCAGGTCAGTCGTTGTGGAAGCAAGGACCACACTTTCCCAATTGGCGATAAATAGGAAAATCAAGCATGCCAAGGAAGCAATTCAATCTGATGGGTACTCTTGAAAATTGAGTACCACGTGTGGTTGCACGTTATCCTGTTGGAATATGGCTGATGACAAGCACTGGATATACGGAGGACCACTAGCTCCAACACCTCAGAAATGTAGCGCTGACTGTGCAATTTACCGGCAATGCGTATTAGAGGGATGCGGCAAGGAAATCCAATACCAACTTAAGCCAAGATACCTCTCCCCGCAATGTATTGTATGTTGCAGGCACAACCGGAATTCGTCAGTAAACACAATATCGTTCCATTTCGTTGTCCATGCCGACCGTTCATCGCACCAATGGCGGCGCATTGACCTGTTGTTTTCCAGTCAAGGGTAAACGAAAAAATGGACGCCTTGTGGGCATTCCACTTTGCTGCAAACGGCATCGAATTGTACAAGCGAACATCGAATGATATGTACCAGACTGAATGTGTTGTGCTATGGTTTGTGATGTGGCTCCGCGATCCACCACTACCATGTGCAAAATCCGCCTGTCATCACGCGCAGTGGTACAACAAGGTGAGTAAGATCTGTTCTGTCGGTCCGTCGTTTTCTTCTGCTTCGAGTGATGACAAATCCGCGTTATAGTTGCTTGGTTTCGTCCAGCAAATTGGCCAATTTCCCTGAAGGTTAATCCGCAATCCCTATCGGCTACAATTCTTCCTCAGTAGAATTCATAATCTTGATCAAGTCTCTCGATCCCTTTCAAGAGGCCTATTTAAACAGCTTACGCAAAAAAAAAACCCTCTCACTAAAAGACAATTTCTATACTTCAAATCGCCAATCATTTCTCCGTTTTTATAGAGCAAGCGGGTGGCGCTACAGTCACCCGCGATGTGCGTCTGAGCTATAATGGTAATGATTTGAATATTTCTTCGTCACCAACGCATGATATAAATTTCACATGGTTTGTGTGCTTCCTCCAGCGAGTTACATTTTGTGAGGCCAGCAGGGATATTCAGATTAATATACAGATGATACTACAATATGAAGTTGCCAAACATCTGCAATTACGAAATTATAAGATTCCAGTTTTAGCTCATGAAATGGAAAATTAAATTTGTCATCGAAGAACCCCTTCCTTAAGTTTTCGTTGTAATTACTTCGATTATTGTATCGAACTTTGAAGAAACATTAACGTTATTAGCGAAATAATTTGTAATATGTAACCACGATGAAGTAAATAGGACGACACCTGAGTTGAGATCCCCTATTTTGCTCTTCATAACACAACGTTGCTTCGACAATTTGCCTCGTGCTGTGATTTTTTATCACTGCCCTTAGCAGAATCAACCAACAGATGTAATTAGATTTACTTTTAGGCGCAAGATTAACTTTCGCGTAATACATCAAGTATGTTCAAAAGAGGATTTTTAACCACTTGCCCGTTTTACCCAACATGAAATCGCAAAGACAAAACCAGCTCCATATTTGCTCATTCCGAGTGTAGCTCGGGAATTGTGAAAATTTACACTATGCTTTTTGAAATATTTCACATAGGTTTTTATAGGTTTTGCATAATTGAAAAGTGCCCTTCGGTGAACTTTTCAGCAAAAAGTGGACGTCCTTCTGCTGAGTACCTCTCCCCCTTCACGCTCGTCTCAAAGATGCATTCTTGTCTACATTCCCAACAGGGAAGAAGACTAATAAAACACGAAGTGTATTTCTTGCTGCTTAAAGAGAAACCGTAAAGGAGAGAAGGTAAGAAGAGAAACAGATGTCGGATTATATGCAGTACCATGTTTTGGAATGAATCCTACACGATCAAGCTTGGATTAATAAATTCATAATCATTTATGTAAATGCAAAAATGTAAACAACAATTTTAATTCAATATAAGAGCTAGGTATTCTAATCTTTATATATTTTTAGTTAGTATGAATTGAGACCAGTCTAATGATTTCTACCAAACAGAAAGCCATTTGCATACAAATTACTCATTTATTTATATATATATACATATAGTTTTATGTAACTTTTTAGGAAATGTTTCATGCAAATGGTGTTATTGAGTATAAAAAGATATGTATGTTTAAAAATAGGCATAAAAATTGATATTTTTTGATCCATGACCCAGAGATAAAAGGAGCCAGGAAGGGGTTAAATATTTAATCACACCAAAAAAATCTTTCTTAACTCAGTAGGGCAGTTGGAAAAATAGTTTTAAGTAACCCGTGTGTATTTATATACACTTTTTTCATGAAGTTATAGATCGATTACTTTTTACATTCAAACCTCAGGCTTCCTTTTTCTATGGTAAACTAATAAAGTATTTAAGAAGATTCTTCTAATTAGACTAATGAAAAATATACTGTGATTTTACAAATCTTTTTTAGAGTTGTGGAATTTTTGTATTTTTTCATACTTTTTCTGTCATCTACTAATTACTATTGAATATGTACTACTTCATACCGTACTGAAAAAAATTCTTCCTATCTTTCTTTTAAAATATTAATATTTTAACACGACTTAAAAATAACAGAAAAAATAATTGAAGAATGACTGAGAATAAGTTTTAAAGCTTCGAAGAATATCTGTGTTTACTCTAGAATCAGAGACAGTTCTCTTTCTAGCGAAGATTTACTTCGATTTTTTTATTTCAGTGCAAATAATTGCTCATAATTACTGTGTGAAAATCGATAAGAAAGAAAAGGTGTAAAGGAAAAAGAGATAAGAATTTTATTCAAAAATTCTTTTCTTTCCCCTGGAGCTATATTTGACAATTATTCCTTGAATTAAATTTATTTGAAAATTGTAATTGAGCAAAATAATAAATTTAAATTGTACAAGTCCTTACACATGTTTGGTATGTTATATTTAAGTATAAGAAAAAAATAAAAGTATACAATTATATATATAGTTAGAAAAATATAGATAGAACAAACTTGAATTACAATAGTAGTTCAATCATTCAAAATATACAAACTTTTATATGTTTGGATTAACACTTGGATTATTATTACGTATAAATTATAAGAATTTTGATTAACTTCTTGTGTATTTACAACCCTATAAAAAGACTAGTTAATAGAAATTTTTAAATACATTTATTGCACAATAGCTGCTGTTAAATGCTTTTTTTCTCTCCTTTTGAGGCATTTGAGGGTATACAGCTAACTTCTTCCCGCTTTACATGGGCATGGCATTAGATTTCAAGGGACCTGCGATCTTACCACCCTAACTCATTTAGTTCTCTCTCAAGTGGTTAAAACTATTCATTGCCGTCCCAAAACCAGCTTCAAAATGTTGGTACTGTTCATTGGAAGAGAATATTTCACTTCCAATGAAATTTTTGCTTTAGCAATGAAATGCTAAGTATCTTACATCGTCCGTTGCGCAGGGTATCCAGCTGTTGAGCTATTGGCTACCAAAAGTTAAACAATTGCATGTTCTATCGTAAAATGCGCACATATGCAGTTTCGTAACTGTTTAATGGAGCGTCACTTGTTATTTTAATGAGTTTATGCAATTTTTATTTTTACTTTTGACTTCACTTTTTCTTAGTGTTAATAAATAGAATACAGTTATAAGTAATTTAATTAAAAAACAAAGATAGAATGAATGAAAGATTTAATACTAAATTTCAGAGCATATATGAATTAATTTAGGAGTTAATAAATTTAAATAAAAACAACTACTTTTACTTATGAGAATTGTCTAATATTTAAGTTTAAGCCTTTATTCCCTGGTATAGGGGGAAAATGTTTCAGACGTAATATTTCTAGCATTCATTTCAAACACTTCTTATGTATACTATTCCCTGTACACATAAATATTGTGCTGCTTGTGCAAGGAAATAACCATCAAGTTTTCTCGTGAACTTTGTGTTTTGCTTGCGCTCATTTGAATTTTTTTAAAACAATTCTTACAAGATTGGTTACGGCATCTTTTAGAAACTCTAGATGAGTCAACTTGCTACTTTTCTCAATAGGTTACTGAATATATACACCAGACACAGTGACATTTAATCTAATAAAAATATATTTCGCCAAAATTTCTTATTGAGAAGAGTTGTTTGGTGATTGCATTTCATTCTGCTTGGCAGATCACTGACTTTCTTTCCAGTGTTACATTTCTGCATTGAATTTGATTGATGAATATTTCAATAAATATTTTAATTGACTCCATAGGGAAAATAATGCAATAATTAAAATGAAAAATAATCACTACAGAATTGTGATCCCAATGACATAAATCGTAGAGATCCAAAAGCGATTTAAAAGCTTAAAAAATAAAAGCATCTCCATAAGTTTTGCATTTGTCCGCGGACACACGGGCGTTCTTGGAAATGAGCGGGCCGATAGACTTGCAAAGGCTGCCGCCAAGCACAAAATTGACTTTTCCGTTAATATTCCTTAATCATTTTACAAGAAGATTATGAAAGAAAGAATGGTGAAGTCTTGTAACCAAGAATGTCTCATTTCAAATAAAGAGAATTTAACAAAGAAATTTTTCCCAATCATTAATAAGGGACTGTATTGCCATCATTTTTATAATAATTACAAAATAACCCAATTTCTAACTGGTCATGGTAAAGCTACATGAACAAGTTTAATTTAGTTCCTCCACCTTCCTGTTATTGCAATATTGGTTGCGGGGAAATGTAGAATATGTGCTCCTTCTGTGTTTCAAGTTTGTCAGAGAAAGAAAGATCATATGACCGGCTTTCAATGGAATTAATATAAAATGTTCTCCGAATCTTCGCCCAATTATATCCCCCAGATGTGAATTTAAAATATTCTGTGAATTTATTTAAAATATTTGTAATCCTTAATAACCTCAAAATTTTTTTCCCTTCTTTCCTTTTGATTAATACTTACTTTAATTAATACTTACTTCTTCATATGAGTCCCTTGTGATACATTTTAGTGCACGCGGATTTTATAACTGTTTTCAATAGAAAAAAGGGCATAAATACATTTATCTATTATTTTATTAATCAAATTATTCTCCAATTTCTTCATCACCTATGCAGGAAAAAATGAGAATTTTTTTCATCTTATGTTCTCAATTAGTTTCAATAGCTTCCGCATTAGCACTTGCAAAATCTTGAATCAAATTATAAGGAGTAAATAAAAAAACAACAACATTTATTTTTAATTAGTGTTTGTAACAACTTTCCGAACATTATTTACAACCGCAGTAATAGGAGAAACCATTGAACTTGACTTTTCCCTACATAAATTTAAATGAGACGTGAATAAACACTATCAGCCTAAATCCTTCCGATTTTAATTTCTTAAAATGAATTTATCATCTCGAAAAAAAATTTTTTGTTTTGTTTCATTTGAATTTAGCAATGTGAAGCAACATGAGACCTGTTGGCGACGTGCTTGTAATTTTAAACCACAACGACGGACAAATATTTTTAGCGCGTTTTTCACGTAGTGGAACAAAATCGCTATTAGGACGCAAATTTCGTCTCCCTCTTCATTCCATATTTTGTCGTACCTTTTTCTCAGCCAATAAGCAACCAATTGACCTCGGGTTTTCGGCATTGGGTCGCATTTGTGTCCTAGATGAGCCGAATCATACTAAATTTTCCCATAGTTTTCCCGAATTTTCCTACAAATTTTCCTGAATTTCGCTAGTTTATAACAAAATTTTCTCAAATTTTACCTAGTAAATTTATAGTTTGCAAAAAGGTTTTTAAAAAAAATCTACCTGCATTTTGGAGGAAATCTTCACGAAAAAAGTTCAGAAAACAAGTATAAAAGGCTCTGATTTTACTTTTTTAATTTAATTCTTTTTTTTAAACAGTAAAGTGATAAGATGTATAGTGTGAAGTGAAAATAGTTTTTTTGAAAACTAAAAGTGATAAAGTGATAAGATATATAGTGTAAAATGAAAATAATTTTTTTAAAAACTAAAAGTGTGAAATTTTTTTTTGAAAACTAAAAGTGAGAAAAGGTTTTTTTGAAACCTGAAAAGTTTATTAGTTGCATTATTGTAAAATATACAACATGTGAAAAACGCGCTAAAATTACTTGGCCATGCCAATGATTGATATCTTGTTTAGCATTTTGTGGACATAATAAGAAATAATTAATTCGTCTAGGTTACGCTATTTGTGAAAAAATCTAGTCTTTATTGGATTTGTTCGTTTGGTCATCAATTTGTTGTATTGTACCCAACTTATACCCATGTTACAAATAAGAATTATTTAACGAATTATTTATTTAAAGAAATTATTTAGGAAATTATGTTCATATATTTTTTTAATTACGTTTTCCCACTTGTTCTGTTTCGGTGATCCCTTTATGTTATCTACTCAGTAAGAATAAAGGAAAATTGGAGCAGTAGCATTCTAGTCAATTTATATTTTAGTCTCAATGTGAGCAGCACAATTTGAGAAGTCAGCTTGCTCAGATAATTCATATATTTCTCAATAAAAATTAATTTGAAAAGAAAATATCACTAGATTCTACTCGTAGTTTTTCTCAAAATGTATTTACAATTTGCTATTTTTTTTTTTTTTTGCATTCTTTTACCATTGTGTGGGCTCTTTTCTAACTCTAGAACAGCGACTAACTTTCGTTTTCCCGCGTAAATACTTAATAAATCAGAATCTCTTTGAGAATCATCAGATATTACTCAGCTGCATTATGAGTTCGAAGTTTTTCTCCATATTCTTATAGTTCAGAGAAGGAATCAAAATTTGGCCCTTTTCTCATAAGCAAATGCACCAAACTGCAATTACAGCTGAAAGATTATTTTACAGAATCAGACAATTAATTTTTTTCCACAAAAAGTGGTTCGTCCTTAAGAGAAAATTATGGAATTTTCCTTTGTTTCCTTTCAAAGGGGATTTCCGTTTCAATCCACTGTCGAATGTCCCTTTTACAACTTTCAACAAAATTTTTGAGTACAAGAAATTATGTCGCCGCAAAATAGGGCGACACACACCAGTGTTCTGAGTTAAGATCATGGATGTTCACTGAATTGCTGAAAGAGCGTTTCTGATTAAAATTGTCAATTTTGATATTTTCTTGAAAATAGTTTTGAAGCATATCGAAAGGTTTTTAAAAGCTTTAAATGTTTTTTTGTTTTGTTTTTTATGTATATTTTTATGAACTTTTTAGTTGTGCTTTGAAAAGATACATGAGAAATTAATCGTCTTAATTATTTTATGTATATGTTTTTCCATTAACGTCAGAAATGTACTTTCTGTTTCAAAAACTGAATTCAACTGTAATCGAAGTCTGCATTTTTTTTTTTTTTGAATTCATATTGAATGAAATTGAATTTTTAAACATTATTTTTATTTAATTACTTCAAATGCAAACATTGGCTTGTAAAAGGGGAAAAGGGCATCTCTTAAAAATACGCCATGTTTTTGTAAGTGTTCGAAATATATGATTTTAATTTTATCTCATTAGAGGAGAAGGAAATCTAGGTTACTTCTGTTAATAAAAAATATTTTTTTTCATAAATGTATTTTAACTTGCATACATATTATGGTATTTCGAATGATAAAGTCATTACTGAGAAATTAGGACAGGATATTTTTATATTAGTTTTCCTGTTCATTAGTAACTGCTGGGTAATACACATCGTTTGAGATTTTTTCTTCTCTAATGATTTCAGAAGTTTCTTTTGATGTCTCCAACTCCACCGATGTCCCGTTTTTTCTCCAATTATTCTTCCCTTTCGTTAGATAAATGATCCGTGTACAATACATGAAAAGAATACGATAGAACTTCTGAATTTTTAAAATGTGCATTTGATGATTCTTAAATGCCAGATGTGTGTGTGCCTGAATATTGGACATATCATCGTTTAAGGAAAGGAACAAGTTAAAAATTTCCTTAAAGTGAATTTAACTCTAGTTTTATAAATTACATTTTGATGTTGAACACATAATTAAGGGTTAAAAATGCATTTATTGATACTATCTGCACTCTGAATTTCTGTATGATCATCTTCATGTAACAACTCCAAATAAACTGAGAAAAATTAAATATCATACTAGTTCACTAATGAATCAAAATATACTATTTTATAGAAATAAATATAAAGAAATAGACATATTCATTAAGTGGCAGCGTCAGTTCACGCATCGGATGTTTTGAGTTTTCAATAAATACCCAACCCATTTTTTTCCCTGAAAAAACTGTGTAGGGGTACCATTGATTTACACATTCATATTTAAGTAATTTCTCAATATAATGTGTTGTTCTTAAGAGTTAGATTAAATAAACAACTTCATGTACATAATGGCTTTTGATTTTAATTGTATTCCAGTTTGAGTAAAATAAACTTAATGCAAACACACCATGTCTATTCCTAATTCTGTTTTTTTTTTAAATATCAAAAACGATTGTATTATTTTTATCTGAACAAGAAACAGGTAAGGAGTGCTGAAAATGGCACATAATTATTGTTATCATAATAATTTATGCATTTTTTTCAAAATTTAAGTAATAGAGAGATGTGGAGTAATTGGGAGATGAATTAGTGAAACCAAGTATAAAATATTTTATTAAATATACAGTCACCAGTCACTTCTTAGAAAAAAATTCCTACACAAAATTTTAGAAACAAAAGAACGTATAGCATCATAAAACACCTTTTAAGAAGCAATGATTTAATAAGCCCAATTACCTTTTTCAATCCTTTCTTATTTTTCTGACCTTACACGAAACTGTTTCCGAGACGAAAAATGCGAGCTCATAAGGTCTTATATAAATGTATTCATGGATATAAAAATAAGTTGCATAATGTTCTTCTTTACCTTTAATAAGAAGTATTATGCATCGAAATTCATTTTTTCTTTTTACTGGTGGGATTATATTATCTAAGCTGTGTAAATCACTAATGTGCTAAAAAAGATTATGAAATACTCTTTAGCCAAGTCTGTGCAAACTTTGAGCAAATAAGAGTAAATTCACATAGTTGTTTTTTCATTTTTAATTGAATTTTGAATACCCATTATAAAATATTAGTGGATCAATATTATTATAAAAATCAGCAATTGACTATTAACAGAAAAAGTTGAAAAATAAAATCAATTTGCAATCACAACTTTATTTACTTAAATATAATTAACTGCAATAGATATTCTGTCCTTAATTTGGATTTTATTGCCGATCACAAAAGTTAAGTTAATCTCTTATTTTACTTTAAAAAAAAACATTTCATATCACGGATGCCAAGATTTACTTTTCTGTTTGGGGAGACTCTTGAATACTAAACAATAAGGAGAAAAAATAATAGTGAAAAAACTCAAACGGATTAAATTAAGTTTTTTCAATATCTTTTTTTTCTAGTCTACTTTAAATGATATTTCTATTTTAATTACCACCGAGAGAGTCAAAACATATGAAAATTTCATTTACATCCTTCAGAATTCTATTTAACTATTTCTTTTATTATTTAAAAATTATGTGTATGAATATGTCTGAAAATATTTACATCATTTTCCCAATGTTTAAAAATTGAAATTTATTCAGCTAATTTTTTTCCTAAGAGACATGCTGTCTGTCATATATGTGTAATACAGAATTAACAAATCAAATTAAATATAAAGCAAAAATGAAGAGAAAATATTGTTTAGGGTTTTTCAAATCATTTCTGCTAAACGAAGAAATATGATAATACCCTCATTTAAATGATATATTAGTTGTCTATTCCCCTTTACACTTCTATAACATGATAACAAGAAAAGAAAACTTTGAAATAAAATAAGGCTGTACTTGCTATAATTCCATTAAATACTTTCCCTCGAAAGTAAATATAAATGCTTTCTTTTACTGTCTTTATTTTTACATCTTCAAAAGTTGATTGCTATTTTAGTAGGTAGGAAGTTATATATATATTCCGCTGAGGCTGACACTGAGTTTTAAATTAGAGCAGATTACAGAGAAAATAGGTAGTAAGACTTACAGTATTCTTTAAAAGTTTTTCTTTTGATAACTCCAGAAAAAGAAACTTATTTTACTTTCTACAAAGAGTAAAAACTGTGGTTAAAATGGCAGATCAATGTTTCAAAGCATTTTAGAAGACATTTCCTTATTCGTAATTCATATACATTTTGGGATATTATTTCATTCCAATTTTTTTGGTTGCTTTTGACTTGGGAGGAATTGTGTGTGTGCGTTGCTTTATGAATTTATGACCAAACAAATCTTGATCAAATGGCTGTTTCGCTGTATTAATAGTTTTGGGTTCTTCATATGAGGAAAAATATTTTCAACATGAATTTGGATTTTTTAATCTACATTAAAACTGCATTAATTCCAACTTCCCTAGTACATCGATTCATAGATGGATTCTTTATTAATACCGAACATAAAAGCATCCCGAAAGATATCAGGGATTGATCTTATAATTTAGTGAAAACTCTCAACTTCTGAGTCTGCTCTCAGTTCTCTTTCTATTTCCGTTTAGCAGCAGGATTGAGACTTGGAGGCCTGAAATATTTCAATCTATTAAGAAGTAAAGGAACTCTACTAAAATATTTCCATAAGCATTCATATTCTTAGTTATAACAGTAAATTGTCATTCAGCAGTAAAATACCATTTTTTCAACGAACACCTTACTTTATTTTTATCGACTGTGAAAAAGATACTTACATTTTTATAACCATTAAGGTATTTAATATTTTGATAAGTGTTTCATCATTTCAGTCTCTCTCTCTCTCTCTCTCTCTCTCTCTCTCTATATATATATATATATATATATATATATATCCTATTTAAATATTTTGAAATGCAAATGATCATTTATCAAAATATATTTTTGTACTCAAAAGTCGTTTTATGAATAAAAAGAATTTGTAAATAAAATGTACGCTCCAAAATAATGACCAAAAATATTAAATACTTTCCAAAATCAATCTGAAATATGTTTAAAATTTAATCTTTACGCAAATTTCACAAACACTGTAATGAAATATTTTTCATTAAAATTTAGGTAAAAAAGAGTAAATGTTCTCTTTTATTTCTCTTTCAAAGCATTGACATTTTAGAGATATCTTTCCATTAAAAATCGTTACAAGTGATTTTGATCAGTTACAGATTGACACGGCACTTCATCCTGTGTATTATATTTTTATACCTTAATTTTATAAAATTTGAGTTGTGTAATTTTTTTAAAAAAAACTTTAAAACGTTTTTTTAATGAATTGAAAGTTATGAAAATTTTAAATAATAAAAAAGAAGGCATTTGTTTTACAAAGCTGTTCACAATCCAGACAGTATTACTCCTTTCTTTATTACATATATAAATAGGAATCTCTACACAACCAAAAATATATTAATAATACATTCGAATGTGAATACATTAATAATATAGTATAAGAATATACTATATATTATTTTAAAACATTAATAATATATTCAAATCTTTTTTGAACCACTTAGCAAGAAATGAGTTTGAGTATACATTTCCTAATGCTTGATCAGTATCCAATACATTTCTCATTTAAAAATAACATTTAGACTAGATTAGCTTTTAAAAAAAAAAATTTTTTTTAAACTAAAATTTTTACAAAATTTATTAATTTTTTTTTTAACTTGGGCAAATTTTATTAACATTTAATTAAAAATATTTTCCATAAGAGCATTTAGACTAGGGTTTCATCAGTCATTTTAAGGTATCCGAACACGTTCGGAGTACTTTTTGACAAAATAGCGTACTAAAACATTATAAATGCTCTTTTAGGACTCAATACCAATAAATATTACTATTTAACTATCAAAATTTAAAATAAATTCCCTGAATTTTACAAAAATCACAATTATAAGTGAAATTTTAGCAATATTTTTGAAAAACTTGAAAGCAATTAGAGAAAAAAGTAATAATCATATATTTGTAAAAGTATTATTAAAACAAATTAGATGCATTTATCTAGAAAATGTACTCAAATTTTAATTTTTTTATTAAAATTTGAAAATTTTAGAGCTTATTAAGTAAACATTATAAGAAATGTTACATTTGTCATGAAACCATTATTTAAATAACAAGCCATAACTCAAAAAGTACTCATACAATAAGAAATATTTTAGTACATTCTCTAGAAAATAACATAAATATCAAGTTCAAAAACTTTTATAGAAATACATTCGTAATATTTTGAGTTATCAGACTCGCCATGATAGATTTTGAGCAATTTAAAGGCCAACTTCTGGTAGATCAAAAACCTACTTCCGGTTTTTCTAAATTTATAAAATTGATTGTAACTTGGCCTCTAGGTAGTGTAGAAACAAAATAAAGTATGTTTCGTAAAGTCAAAAGATAGCTCTATTAAATAAAATAAAAAACAAAAATATCTGTCTTGACTGAATTTGGTCATTTTCAACGTGTTTGGATACCTTAATTATAAATAGCTATTATCAAGTGTTGGTACGGAAAAAAAGGAATTTAAATGTAAAGCTAGTAATTTTGCTTTTGACATTAAGTTAGCTAATTTAAAAAGTACAATTTGAAGCTAAATTTTATCAATATTCGATATACAGTATAACTAAGGTGACAAGGTGCCATCCTTAAAATTTTATTATTTTAATTTTTGAAATTTGTTTTTAAAATTGCATTTTATGAAGGTCATTATTAAATAATAATTCTATAAAAATATTTCAAATGTATTGCAAAATATTTGTAAAATGTAAATTTTATAAAAGTTCTTTTAACATTTTTAAAATTTTAAGTATGTATATTTTATTTCATTTTTTTCTTTAAGTACTTTATACTGCTACATAAAACCTAAAATGTTTTTTTATGCTGCTTATTAATTTTTTTTGTTGTGAAACAATCAAACATTTTCTAAAAAAAATAATTTTGAAGTTGAAATTTTTGAACAAAATTGCTACGTATCTTAGAGCAAATTCCCTGCACAGTTTTACAAAACATGTAGTGCAGAACATTTAGAAAATTTCTCATCCCTACTTCAATTATCAAAAAAGTCTTAGGATTTTGATGATAGTATGTGATCAAAAATTCAACATGGGGAAATATCAGTTTGAAGTTTTCATTCCATGATTAACATGATATAATGTTCATCTAATAGTCTGAAACGTTTAACTGCTTAACATCATAGGACATTTTAAAAAGGTAGAGAATTTAAGCAGTTTACTGGCATAATGAATATATAGGACAGACAAACGAAGGATCAATGTTTCATAAAACTTTACCTTAATAATTGTAAAAATTAAAAATAAATGCATATCTCAGAGCAAATTCCTTGCTCAGTTTTACAATTTAAATAATGTACAATATGTGCAAAAGACGTTAATGCCTTTATTTTTTTATTTCCATGATTTTAGAAGCCTTACCATGTTAAATATTCTACATGAATGAAAACAAAATCCAACGAAACCTACTAATGTAAAACTTGCATTAATGCAATTAACAATTTATACGAAAATTATATCAAAATCGAAGAATTGCATCTATTAATTTGTTTAAATAAATATCCTAAAATATTTATTAATTGTGCAGAATTTCAAATACATGGCATACAGTATATATACACAGAGCGGCAAATAAGTTTTAAGACTGTGTCCGTAAAAAGAAATTTGAAGCAAGAAATTAATTCCTGCTTTGATTTTTTATTCAAAACAGGACACTCCGGCTTCAACGTACTTGTTACAGCGATTGATTAAGGAATCAAACGCCTGTAGTAAATCACTCTGTGGAATGGCCTGCAAAAATTGTGCCGAAGCTATTTTTAAGGTCAAAATATCACCCTTTTAATTTCATTTTAAGTTTTGGGAATAAGGAGTAGTCACAAGGTGCTAAATCAGGTGAATACGGTGGATGGTTCAACACACAGACATTATTTTATTTCCAAAAAGCGACGAACAACAAGGAAGCTGTAACTGGGCGCATTGTCGTGTAACAAACACCAACTGCTTTCAGTCCGATATTCTGGACGAATGCGACGAATTTTGGCCATCAAACGCTTTAAATTGTTTGTCCAGTTTGACCAAATTCTTTGCGGATAATAACCCTAGCATCGAAGAATGTAATATGCATTGTTTTGATTTTGGACGGAGTTTTCCTTGTTTTTTTATGTGTAACATCTTTTTCTCTCGATTGCAGGAGATTTGTGGGAGTGATTTCGTGAAAAGGGACGGGAGTGCGTAACAGGAAGTTGGGGAAGCGAACGCTATTTAATTTGACCAATCAGCGCGCTTGGTGGTGTCTCTTCGTTACCCTCGCAGTGAAATTCTGTTTTTCTCCTTCATTCAGGAGGGGTTCCACCCCCATCCCTCACCCCGGCGGTTTAGGTCGTGGGATCTTTGTTTTTGTTTCCTCACTAGGCAGAGAAGTGGTTAGACAATGACGAACGTTTTTCGATACCTGACAATTCGTACAATTAAAACGACCGGGCCACACAGCAGCTGGTGTTGCGATGTATCGTAAACAGAACAACTCACATGTTGTGGCTCGACATATGGATATTACTTATCGTCAAACAAGTGGACTGGGTATTGTTAGTCAAAATATTGGGGACATAAGTGCGGCATAATGCTTATTTGAAAATGGACAAACATGGATTTCGGTGGTCGTATACATTTCTCCGAATCAAAGAGTTAAAAAATGTAAAGAATTTCTGCATTTTTTACTTTTACCATATACTGAAGGTGGTTCTGCTTTTAAAAAGAACTATCACTCGCTTTCAATGATTTTGAGTGGTGATTTTAAAGTTACCTTCAGTTTGCCAGAAGCTAAGCCACTCATAGCTTTTTTCATTGTTGAACTCAAGCTCGAAATGAACACAAATCAAAATGTTTGCACAACAGTGGTACTGTTATTGACGCTATTTTTCAACGGTTTTTAAATACTTTGAAATCACAAGTGTATGAGTCATATTTTAGTTATCATAAGTTATCATTACCACTCTTCCCCAAATTGAACGAGAATAATTATTTTTGATAAACAAATTGCATTACTCCTTGTGTTAATGAAATACAATTTTCATTAAAGATATAATTATTCCATTGAAAATTATTTCCAATCAGACTCGATTCAATTTTTTTCAGGATTTTAATTGCTATTGCGAATTTACCACGATAACATGTCAGATGTTACACATCGTATGCGACTACTTTAAGGCTCGTAATTTTTTTTTAATGCTTATGCTGAATTCTTGATTTTAATTCCTTCTTTTGTCAATTTCTTACAGGGTCATATTGGAAACGCCAAGTAATTGCTATTGCGAATTTACCACGATAACATGTCAGATGTTACACATCGTATGCGACTACTTTAAGGCTCGTAATTTTTTTTTAATGCTTATGCTGAATTCTTGATTTTAATTCCTTCTTTTTTCAAATTCTTACAGGGTCATATTGGAAACGCCAAGTTTCGTCGCCTGTTACAATGAACTTCAAGAAGTTTCGATCGTTTTCAGCGGCTGAAATGATGTCTTTGCAAAGTGCACTTTTCATTGCTTTTTGTTCAGGGGATAAAGTGTGTGGAACAAATTTAGCACACACTTTTGTTGTGCTTAAATCTTCATGTAGGACGGTTCGAATTGCTTCTTTGTTGCTGTGTCTGAAGAGTCTTCTATCATTCTAAATGACGCGCAGCGATCGTTTGTCATAAAATTTCGTACTTTCTCAAGAATTTCAGGTGTTCTAGATGGACTTCCACTACGCTGATCATCTTTTACCGTATCTTTTCCTTCCAAAAAACGTCTGTGCAAGACAAAAACGTTTGATACACTTTAACAAATATCATTGTAAACTTGATTCATGAGTTGGTATGTTTCCGAAGCACTTTTACCCAGTAATTCATGAATTTGATTACAGCTCTTTTTTCTATTTTAAAAATCAATGTTAAAAAAATTCTCTTCCGTAATAAAAACGTGTTTTCTCTTAAATAATTAACTAACTGCGCACAAATTGTTAGCAGTGTGCCAATTGACCATGGGCATTATGACACATGCACATTTGCACTCATGGTGCCATTACAGGCTACGCTCTGGGACGAGTCTTAAAACTTATTTGCCGCACTGTGTATATCACCAGAAACAAAAATATAAAAATGGGAGAGTTTTGCTTTTCTTGCAAATTAGATTTTTGATTGTCAGAGCTATTAAAATGAGATTAATTATCTGTGCTTTGGGCTAACCCGTTTTGAAGTTTCTATTTCATTCAAATCATAAAATCACATACAACTTTTAAAACTTGAACAAATCCATTTGCTCTTCAATAAACAACTCATAAACTAGAGTTTTGCATGAATCTCACAATTATTTCTTGAAATGATTTGTTACTTCATATGTAATTCTATATATGTTAGTGTCAATGGTGCGGGGTAGAAAAATAATTAATTCATTTTTTATCTAGCACTTTGCTAGCAAATGATCTAAAAATAGGGCCTGACACTTTTTTTAGTCTGTTGCCGAGCATCAAAAAATGTTTCATAAATTAATAAAAAAATGCAGGTAAAGCTTTGAAATTTTGCAGGCATGTTTATAATAACTTGAGGTGTCATATAAGCCAATAAAAACTTTTTTACTATGTCGTCTTAAGAATAAAAATAATTTGCAAAACATTTTAGAAAACTCATCAAAATTAGTATATTTTCAAATGAAAAAGAAGCAGGTTTTCAAGACAAAAAAGAAAAAAAACCTTAAAATTTTGATTTGTAAAGAATGAATTGGATAGATTGTGACATTTACTTAAGATAAATATATTTTTACTTTAATTTTATGTCAACCTGATTTTTTGAAATTCCCCCAATTTTTTCTGACATTCAATTTTAAATACTATTTCACTCAGTAAAATTTCTTATTTTATTAATTCTTAAAGTTTTCTGTATATTTCGTATTCTGAAATAATAAATTTTTCCGTTTCGGATAATACATTTAAAAAAAAAATTAATTAAAATTCCGTATTTTTTATGTAAGAAGAAAGAAAAAGCGTTACTTTAATTACATGAACGCCAACAATTATTTTTAACAATGAAATTGCAATTTACAGTTGTTTTAATTAAATATTTTGATAACTAAATTCTTCTATTAATTGTTTTTTATTCATTACAAAAAATAATACAGCAAATAAATATTAAGAAATAAACAATTCCAATCAAAAAAAGGGATAAACATTGCTAGTAATTAACGATGAAGCAAATTTATTTTTAATTGCTTTCTATGTAGATAAATTAAAAACTAAAATAAAATATTGGAACTAAATTGTAATATATTTCACACGTAGGTGAGCGTTTTTAGTTTAAGGTATCCGACTACCTAAAACTGTGAATTTTGCCAAAAATTGACAAATTTTTCTTATGATTTCATTTTATGTGCCATCTTATCAGCTTTATAAAAATGCAAAGTTTATCATTTTACGTTTATTAGAACAAAAACTACTAGTGTTTCAGTAAAAGCAGATGCCATTACTTTATGCAAGATGTCATACTTTAAAACAGGTTTTACTCGAAATGTGATTTTTTTTTAAATAATCAAACGAGGTCAGCGATTGCTAAAAATATTTTGAACATAATTAACTGAAAGTTTTTCTGTAAGTTCTGTATAATAGTAGAATTGTTTTAACTTTCAGATTTATCAATCACTGTTTTATTACAAAATTTACGGTCCTTTATGTGAATATAATCACTGTCTTTTTAAGAATTTTCACATAGTAACCGAGATAAGATGCTCTAGTTTTTATAAAAAAGAATATTTCTCTTATCCTGAAGGTTATTTCAAAATTGAATAATATAACAACACATTAGATTGAAAAATTTGAAAATTTGTTTATAAACCTTTGGTGCAGAATGGGCCGCGTTTATGCTATTTTTTGTCAATGTTTACCTATTTTTTCCATTTTAGTAATATTAATGTATTTTTCTCTTCTTAATTTTAGCACATTTTTCTTAAAATGCACTAAGCAAATCTAAAATCAACAAAAAAATCATCATCTCTCCTTTTTTTTTTAAAAAAAAAAGTTGTCGCAACCAGTCGGATACCTTAATTTAGATATGCAATTTTTCCTTCCCAGAACGCGCGTTATTAAATAAACTATACATATCATACACATGTTTCGCTGGATTAATCTCATCCATTACACTTAAAAACTTTGAAAGTATGTACTAAAGGAAAAAAGAGCTTTATTTGAATGAGTGGTGTGTATATTTTCTATTTTACTTCTCACAGTTTTTAAACTGTGTGTTGGACGTGACCATTGCATTGAGAAAGATTTAATATAAAAATGCGATATTTTTCTTCTGCCTCTTGGAATGTAAAAGGAGAAGCGTTTTGATTCAATAGTTCCGATCGAAGAAGTATTTACTTCAGAAAGAAGAAATCTTGTCAAAACTTTTCCAATTCTTTAGAGGGAATGGCATAAGCAGAGATGTCAACATATCACATTATTGGCGGCACATTTTATAGAAACACATAAGAAAAAGCCTCATCCTTGAATTACATAAACGTATATTTATAAATGTGTATGTATTACTTAAAGAGTAAATAAAGTATTGAACACATTTCTAAGCATGCGCACAAGCATCATATTAAATTATGAAACACTACGCATTATAAAAAATACGTTTCAAACTCTTGGGATGTAAAATTTTATAAAATTAAACATGAATTAAGTTCTATAACCTATGCTCCTAAGTGTATGAATTTTACTTATTTTATATTAATTACATTGTTTAAACATTTTTAGTCTTTAGACAGTAACAATTGAAGCAGTTCTGTTGACCACGACATACCCAATCTGAACTATGTTGTAGCATAAAACTCAGAATTTCAAATTTTTTCTTCGTTTTGATGAGACAAAAATAAAACATACACATTCTATCTGAAAGTCAGAGATCCAATTTAAAATCAAATTTGGACTTGAGCCTACATCTTTTGTTTCAAAAATAAAGTTTTCTCAAATCGAAAATGTCAGGACATCATATATTCTGTAAATTGAGGACTGTTGTACCTTTCTTAAGATATTGCCCCTTACGTAAATGCAGTGCCATAACATAAAAAAAAGTTTTGTTTCGATTCGACCGTTATTCCAGCTGGTAAAACACGGCTTCCATATTATTCCGTCGCAAGCTAGGTTTCGGGGGAAAACACAGTTTCGATCTTAAATACCACTTATACATATTAAACATCAAAGGTGAATAGAATGTGACTAATATAGTGTCCATTTTAAACATATTTTCCGTTCGACTTACTTTCGTTTCAATTGCTTTCTATAAATGTAATTTTCATTCTTATAAGCGAATTATCATACAAGCCTTGCAACTGATATGATAATATGTGCTACCAT
Organism: Trichonephila clavata; assembly: GCA_019973975.1. Classification (NCBI taxonomy): domain Eukaryota; kingdom Metazoa; phylum Arthropoda; class Arachnida; order Araneae; family Nephilidae; genus Trichonephila; species Trichonephila clavata. Next base: position 250,974 of record BMAO01020862.1, on the reverse strand, counting down.
AGGGTCCATTACAAGAACACTTCTCACTTGCGTCGTTAGTAACAAGAATAGTTGACGTCAGTTTCCTCAAGTCTTAAGGCTGTGCACTATCACTATCGCACAGTCTTTGAGTTGCCTTTCAATAAGACAACGCAAGACTTCAAAGTCTTCACTACTGAAAACATTTGTGAATGAGATGTTGCGAGATGGTGCCGTCCTTTCTCTCTAGCCATTACATAGGATATTGTTGTTTATCACCCGGTTGTAGGAAAGCCTACACCAGGTCCACTCTTATCAGGTACTTGTTTCATGAGTAGTTGGAAATTCCTCTTCTTCTAAGCCGTCAAATTCCTCCAGGAGACATTCAAACACACTGCGTCTGATGAAGCATGGCATAGAATTGAAAACGCTTGGAAAAAATTGCAAGTTTCTGTCATAGAATTCAGGTTTGATTTGATGCGAAACTAAGTTACTGTCTTTTAAGTACTATAAATAGTGACTGTGAACATTAATTTCAAATACTGTACACATTTAATTGATTACAAGTTTTATCATCTTTCTTCTTACAACACTACATACGAAAAACGAGTAAAGTTTTGTTGTTTGCTTATTTCTCTTCCGATGCTAATCCTGGTTCACTCCATATTAAAGTGGGGTGAGAATACATGAGTCGAGACTCCCTGTCCTCCAATGTTTGAGAAATTAGCCATTGCAATAACGGAGGCTTGCTGGTATTGGCAGGCATCACGTTGGAAGGCCACACACAACTGCATGTCTTAGAAAGAGGCACTGTGACTGCTGTGATGGCTAGGGTAGAGGTCTTGGAGCTCTATGTTCGCCGTTCCCTTGTTGAAGTTGGCTCTGATTTTATTTTAATGGAAGACAATGCAAGGCGCATATAGGCCATCTGGTCAATAAATTTCTGGAAAGTGAGGATATTCGCCGAATAGATTGGCAAGTTAGATCTCCAGACCTAATCAGTATAGAGCGTGACTGAGATGTTATGGGGAGGCAATTACAACTCGCGAACCTTTTCGAGAACCATACAAGGCCTGGAAACAGAGTTGCTGAGCGAGTGGGATCAATTGTCAAAAGAACTCATGAATTCACTTATTTCCGTAATAAAATCACAATCAAAGGCTTGCTTATCTGAAGGAGTGGACCATGCTTCCTAGAAAACAAATGTTTTGTTATATTCTGCAACTGCTGTTTCATACCTTCCGACTTTTATGAGTGTTACGCACGACCACCCGTGTGTATTTGAACAGTTGAAAGATATATTTTTACATTATATTAGCCCTATATACTTACCAAATCTTCATTAAAATCTGTCCAGTATGTCTGGAGATTATGAACAAAATCTAGAATTGTCTAAATTTGAGCACCAGTGTATTATAGAATAGTTTACAAATATAATTCTAAATCAGTCTAAAATGCTTTTTAATTATTTAAAAATACGAGCGAGACATTCTCATTTTTTAAAAACATTTATTTGCAGATAGTATTCAAAACAATAATAAAACGTACCTGTGGTTATTTCCTTTTCTCTAATACATTTCTTCCAAATAAAAATAAATTTTTCTTATATTATCTTAAAATATTTATTGTTTAGGTAATGTAAAATCCTGCTTATAACGAACACTCTTACTTTCAAGTTACCTTTTTTAAGTATGAGGTATATTCGCCGTATAACCCGCACCCCCTTTATTTGCAAAGGAACTGGAAATGTATGTGTGCAGTGCTCTTATATTTAAAAGTCATTTATTCGATGTATTATCCCAGATTTTTAAAGAAATATATCTAGTGTACTTCTAGAACAACTCTTTAAGTTCATTCGGTATGGCATTTCTTTTAAAATGAACAGTTTTTCGATCTATACAGATATCTAATTTTTTTATGCTCCTCTGTTTTTAATTTTTATTTTTAAAGCTGATATTTTTATACCTGGTGTATAATTCTCACTCGTAAATTTAGATTATATTTCTTGTGTTAAAAGTGAGCCTTATACGCTGGATTTTATGTTACTCCAAATACATCTTTAAATGCGGGAAACTATATTAGATGATTAAAAAATTATCTAAAACTCATATGCTAAAAGAATCTTGGCTTATTTTGCGCGCTATTTTTTCTAAACAAAAATAGCATGAAGACCCGAATTATGGTTTAATGAAACCTTTTTCCTTTATAAAATATGTGTTTTGTATGTACTAAAGTGTATTTATCGATTAATTAAAAATCAATTTTAAGAATTCTTGCTTCTCTAGGGAACTAAAGAATGTACAAATTGCTTTTTAAATAACAGGACACATAAAAATCAGATTTAAAATTATTTAAATGCCAATATTATAATATGAAACGGTTTGTCAGATTAGCTAAAGATAAGCAAGTCTGATAAAAACACTTTTATTTATTTCTATCTAACTTTCTATTTACATGTTATTTCCCTTTTAAGTTCACAATTCATTACGATTTCTTCATTTCTTTAAAGATTGTTTTTTCTAGAATTAACATACTTATATTGCTTAGTTATTAATTCTATTTTAAACGTACTTCAGTAAAATAAGTTTTATGAATGCAATAATTTTTCAAAATTCAGTTTTTCATATTTAGAATGCCTTGAATAATTATCTGTTTCTTAAATATAAAATGCACGTAATTATTTGTCAAAGGCCTAGAGAAGCTATATATATTGTAACTAGAACGGAATATTGGAACACACACACAGTTTATCTATCTATATAAAAAGATATCTATCTATATAATTTATATAATACATCAAAAACAAGAACAAAGAACATAGCAACAATTAAAATCATATATATATATATATATTCATTTATATATATATATATATATATATATATATATATATATATTATATAAATGGTGTTCAAATTAAAAAAGGAAAGTGTTTCGAGGCGAGTATCCATGAGTTGCGTAGAAGCAGAAATGCAAGAGTACATATATAGAAACAACCATTTTTAATGAGTGAAATGCATAAAAAGTTTGTTAAAAGAAATCCCTCATGTTGTTTAGGCATGTTTCCCATTCCTTAGAAAGAAGACGAATTCCGTCCGGGTAGAACAATGTCGGCTGATCGTGGAACCAGTTCAGAACAGAACCGATGGAAACGTCGAACTCATTTGCGACATCACGAATGTTCCAGTGCCGATGTCCCTTGAGGGCAGTCTCAATGTGCATAATCAGCTTTTATGTCACAGCATTGTGTGCATGACATTGCAAATCCCTTGTCAACTGTCGAACACCCCTAAACATTCTCGCCAACCGCGTCACCATGTGTTTCGACACACATGTGTCACCGTGCAGATCCAGCATTTTACAAAGAATATCGAACAACTTGTTTTAACTTCCAGTTTTAAAAACTTTATTACGGTTAACTGATCCGCTTTGAATGTAGTTGCATCTATGCCAGCCATTTTTAAATTAATGCCACGTTCTTGTGAATACTGTTCGCACAAATTTGATGGCACACACGTATGCGTGGTACATACGCCTTCTCTATTACGTTTCTTCCACGAAAATACATTGAAAACTGTTGACATGCGCCGCTTCGAATCACTTCCATTTGAGCGCACCTTGTGTACATTGATTTCTTAAATGCTTAATACATTCAGAGGGAATTTCTGAAATATTCCGCAATGGCTACACGCAGAAATACTTATTACGGATTAAATTTCATAGGGAATTGTCAAATTTATTTAGAACAATGTCTTAGTTAAATCATTCAAAAGTAAACAAGATAGATCTTAGAGAACTGCAATTCGGATCCATTTATATATTCCGAGAAAGTTATGCATGAGTCAAATTAAGAATTTAAATTTTAATACTTGAGTTGGGATTGAAAGTTAGAAATTTCAGAAGATTCAGATTAAAGTCCAATCTTTATCATTCGATTTCGATTTGAGTTTTGATTTGAGTGCGATACTCACCAGCCCAGCTGAAAAATCATCATTCATGCAAACGTAGTTAAAATCAAAGTGGATAATTTCTAAATATGAATGTGATCTTCTGCACATATTTTAAAGATTTGGGAATTTTTCAAATCTGTCTCACTTTAAGAAAGCTAACAAATCATAGATAAACGAAACTATGAACAAAGTAATCAACCACCGTTATAATAAAATCAAAACGCCATCAAATGAAATTATAATGATAATCTTAATAATTTAATGGAATAACTTAATGGAATAATTAAATTTAATTAAACATAATCTTATTTTTAATTCCATTTTAACATAATATTATTTTTAAACGCATAGGAATACAATAATCTTATGATCATAATATACTATTATTGAAAGAAAATAGCATGTGACATATTTATTTCTTAATTTATTTTAATACGGAATCATATATAAAGATTATAAGTAAATTTTATTAGTAGTAAATCTCATATTTTACATGGATGAAGCTATTTAGAGGAATGTTTTAGTTCCAATTGTATTTTACATTACAAAAAGCCTATTTGAATTTTTCTAACTTGAAGAATTTTATCGCCTATTGTATAATTGATATATCTTATAATCAAGAGTGCCTTTTTTAACGTGTTAAGGACAGATAAATACATTTACAGGGTGAAAATAAATTAAGTGTTACATTATAAAATTGAAATGCTAATCCATTTTGTACTACTGAATGAATCTCAAACCTTTGTAAAACATTTATTTTGCATCTATTCTAAAATGAATATTTTTTGTATTTTGTTTCGAATAAATGCTGCTAATGAGATAATTTTTTGATTCAGTAAATGTGTGAAATATATGCAATAAAGATTTCTGTAGTTAATAGGAATTCAAATAAATTTGAATAATTTGATAAATCTGAACACACTTATTTGGGCCCTTTTGATGTGACATGGTAATTAAAGTGCATATAATTATTTCGAAGATTAACTCAAGGATCAGATAGAGTGTTTTTTAAAAATAAGTCAAAAGTAATTACAAATTATAACTTCCTGTTTTGATTTAATTAACTGTTGGTACTAAAATAAAGTTAATTGGAAGACGTCCCTTTCCCTTCAAGAAGCTCTAGAAGAACCAATAACATATCGAAATTAAATTACAATAGAAGGCAAAACTTTTGATTTTTCTTACAGCCAAATTGTTAATGACATACTCACTAATTTGTTTAATTACTTCTTTGTTGTTTAAAAAGCAAACAGTTAAAATCTGTTAAGTCTTCTAAGGAGAAAATTGTCTTTTCTTACAAAAAATAATTAACGACAGATATTTAATTATTAATTTCAATTTTCTTTGGAAATAATGATATCATAAACTGTCTAAAAACTATGCATAAATAAAATAAAGAAAAAAAAATGAATGCCATCAAAATTATTTCAGTTCTTTCGATTAATGGAATTAGTTTGCAAATCCAAGTAATCACACATAATTGTTTCTGTGGCAAAAAAAAGTTTTATTTAAATTGGTATTATTCAACAAATCGTAGTAATATTTGTTTAAAAATAAATTATAATTCATTTCAGAATACCAAACAAAAATCTATTCTTCATTCTAATAATATTGATACAGTAATACAATATTTTCTCCATTTCAAAAACAAGAAAATTCACAAAATTAATTGTTCTTATAAAATAAATTTGATTCTCTGAGAAACTAAGCAAACGGGCCTCCTCAAAATTGTTTTCTTCCTTCTAAGAATTGTAAATGTAAGAGGATTCCACAATGCACTTTCATATTTTTGCTTCAAGTTTATTCCTATTCTTTCCTGCATTTTCTGTACACATTAATTTAGCAGTATATTCTTAAGAAATCAAGAGTTTGAAAAGTCAAAGTACGAGAAAAGAAATAATACAAAGTTATAAAAGATCAGTAACCAATAAGTGTCTCTGTGACAGGGAATTATTTCGAAAAGTAATTGTTCTTCACTTAAATACATGTGCTTGAACTTCCAATTTGGAGGGCTCTTTTCGAAGAAATACAAAAAATAAATTCTCAGGTACATTTTAAAAAACAAGTATACATTTATGAATTTGATAAGTATAATGAACTGCTAATAATATAAAAAATAGAGATAAAAAATCCGTTTTATACTTTTATAAGGTAAATAAATTGATTTTTCTTATTTCATTCTTAATTATGCTAAGAACTCAGAATAAATAGATAAAACATTACTCTCAATTTGTTTTTCATTTTAAGGAGTCATGATATGTAACTGTAAACCTCTTTAAACATTTATTTCCAAGAACTGTAAAATGAAACATTTATTTTAATTCTTTAAAATAAATATAATTTAATAATATTGTTAGATTTTATTCAGTCATCAATATTTTGTAATGCATTCGTGAACTCAAAATGTGGATCAGAGCGTTGATCTAACATTTTATGGAAAATTCAGCAGAAAGTATTAATCCTAAAAAGAGCCTAATTAAGCTTTGTAATCGAAGGAATAGAGCTTATATCAAAACTAACTTTAAAATAAGAGTTTTGTTTCATGTTTTGCGTATTTGATTCACATACTGTGTTATAGTTTTCCAAAGCGATGTGCTAAAAAATATGTATATTTATTTATGTCATACGTTACGAACCATGTCTTGAAATCGAATATTAGTTCTCATTAAATTATAAGCAATAATAAAGTGAAAAATAATTCATACTCGAAAATAAAATAAGGTGTTAAATTTTTCATTTTCAAACTAAAACAGAGATGTTATTTTTATCACTCTGTGTTAATGTGGTTACTACTAAATGTTGTTAAATATTTTATATATAGTTTGTTTTTTCTTTTATACTTCTATTGAAGTAATACTTCCTATAGCTAAATTAAACACAATAACCTTTATGCAATTGCATTTTTTTTTTTTACATTATGCAAATAAAATTATAAAGGGTAAAAATTTTAATTTTAATTTGAGTTTTTCCTTTTTAATTATAAAAATAGTATTCGGCCTTAGTACGTTGAAATATTATAAAAAATATTTATTTTAACGTTTACATTTTCAAATGAGTACGTTTTATACGCAGATGATCTTGAACAGAATTTTTTTCTCAATAAAGAAAACCAATGAATATTCGATATTATAAAAGCATTTAAAAACTAGAGAAAATGAGAGAAAAAAATGTGATGGTACATCAATTTCTCAAACTTTTCATCACTCCATCCAAGCCTCCATTTAAATTGGAAGTGCTAAAAATCCAATAGCAAGCTAACATTAAAAAAAAAACTATATTTATTTATTTAAAGAATTTTACTGAAATTCACAAAAAGAAATTCGTCTATTATGGCTAATTTATTTATAGTGACACTTTTTATCATAAGACATTTAACTTAAACTAAAATTTGTGGTCAAATATATATAGCATTATTTCAGCTTTAGAGAAATTAACAAAAATAATTTGTGTGCGTACAATTTTTTTTGACATTGATTTTCAAAACTTTTTAATTTAATTAATAGATAATCTTTTCTCAATTTAAAACAAGTGAGATTGCAAATAATGTAATTTTTCAATTTCTTATTAAATCAACTTTGGTGACTATCTCAAATGCAGCACTAAAACGAAAGTAAAGAATTAACGTGAGGATTCCTCAGCGGACTTTGACAAAATCAGAAAATGATTCGCATTCAAATTCAAATTTCATTTATGTACTCTTGTATAACCACCTATAAGCGTTATGTAAATAGAGCACAAAACACTTGAACATCCCAATGTTTATTTCTTACTTTTCGGTTAGAAACTTTTGATGGTTTCTTCAAGGGAGTCTACCAAGAGCTTTTCTGAATTTGACACTAGAAATATTATATTTTATAGAAAAGAAGAATTACCGTTTCAAAAATCAGCAACAGAGATCAACGAAATCATATTAGCAAGAATGCTAAAGCATAAAATTTAAGGTGAGAAAGGTGGGATCAACTTCCAGGAAGGATTGAACCCAATTCGTCAGTAAAACAACGTGATGTACATTATGTGCTCTACAGTGACTAATGGTCTGCAATGAAGATTAATGTGTCTTCCAACAACCCGTGTCAGTCGGTATCACTCGAATTCATTTGCAGCCGAAGGGAAATTTATGAAAGCCTCCCATTGCTGTGTTTGCTTTTGATTGCGTATCAGCTACAGAGGGTGCGTTGGACGCCATATTTGGAGAGACGAATGACACGTTACTGGCTTTCCAGACAAACTTCAGTTTCTTCAAAATGCCTTGAAGATGATATCTGAGTCTAGCAGTACGAAGGGGAAAAATTAAGTCATACTTCTCCATACCGATTCTTCTCCTCGTATTATGATTTTAGAAGCATTTTAATAATACTTCTGCACCCGTCTCCTAATAAGGTTTGTTGTTATATTCACTCATCAGACGTTTCTGAAAGCCATTGGCGTTAACTTCAAGGTTTGAATGAGACCAAGTCTCAAGAAGACAATGGGAGACCGCACGTGATATGCTTTGTTCATGGGTTACAGTACTGTCTTGGCTCACTCTCTCTCTTAATCACTCACTCATAGTCACGTGGACTTCATGATATTGACGATGGTGAAGGACTGAACCAGTACACACTATTCGTTGCAACACCGTCATGGAATCGCCTTTTGCCTCGGCGTATCAAACATGAATGGCAAAATACAATGAATTTGGTACATTTGAATTTTTTAAAAAAATAACACAATTATTTCTCGTTAGTTAAGAAATATTGAAATATAATACCAGTATATATATTTTATTTCATACGAATAAATCAATATTTTTTAACTATACTTTCAATCTTCAACAAACTTAACACTTTTTTTTCCATATACTCGACTTCCAAGAATGAAAAAAAATCGTTTGAGTAATATTTTACATTTTTTGGAATCACAATAATACTGTAATGTAGAGAAACAGATTTTGCATTGCAATATAAAGGTAAAATAAAGTAAATCTGAAGGTGAAAACAGATTTAAAAAATCTTCGATCTAAGATGATCATTAAAATCATTTAAGGTTGATAAATGGACATTTCATTTATAATAAATTATTTTTTTCAATTATCGAAACATTTTTGTGGAGTTTCCTAATATAAAAGATAAACGTGTTTTATAAGAAATTATGCATTTAAGTGTTTCATTTATAGATCTAAAAATAATTGATTTTACGTATTCTTCCTACTGTTTCTACAGAAATTAAAAATTAGCAAACGCTTCAAATCCGTAGGCAATATCTATATACTTCGTTTAATACAAATATTTCTAACGACTAATGTTATGCTGCTGAAACTAATGGTTAATCTAACAGCTTTCATTAACATTCCAAAATATTGCCTTGATTTTATTAACATTCCAATACATTTTAAATTTACTCCAAATGTATGTTAACATATAAATACCGAATTATATCTTAGAAGAATATTAATATGGGATCGCAAATTTTATTTATATTTCAGTTTTCAATCATTCTGAGATAAGAATAGAAATATACTTAAATAATGTAAATAAAAAGAATAATTAAAATGAAAACCATTGAATTCATTTCTAATAATCTCGAGTAAACTATTTAATATGTAATAAAGTGAAAGGAATCTCAAAAGTTTTCTCAAAAATATACCTGATTTCGAATTAAATATAGAGAATTGTCCTAATAAAAGCACGACCTATGAAATATTTTTAAAACTTTTACTTTCCGAAAAACTGTTTAGATATCAAATAATAACGATAAATAATTTTTAATCCATTTAACTATTATTTTGAAAATTAGCAATGATATGAAATCTGTCAAATCACTGTAAAAATTAAATATATTACTTAGAGAATTCTTTTATTTTAAGGAATATTTGTGTTTTCAGTTCAAATTTTTATTATTCGTTTAATGGTTGTCCTTGGACACCACATATACTTTCCGTGAGCTCATCTCAAATGAATACATACTAACAGACAGATATGCTCTTAAACACGGACTGGTAGACAAATTAATATTAGATGAATAGATGATATGCCATCTGTTGCCTTTCCATAAACAGTTGAATGATACCGCCGTGTAAAATAACAGCCACGGAATAGAGATGAATGGGAGAAAATCATTCATTTCGGAATCAGCTTCACCGATATTTCGAAATTTATTTCACACATTCTCGCGGTTTATCCAAAGGCATTATTTCTTCTCCCGACCTCTTCAAAGGGGTTCACTTCTAAGAGATGCCATGAATTAGAAAGTGGATATGGATTCCATTTCAAATTTATGATGACACCAAAGTCGTTTCTTTCCATCTTGTCTAACTTCAAATGCATGGAATAGCAGTTATTTGAAGGAAGAGCATCCCTAGCATAGTGATTAGAAGGAATTTTTAATCATTCTAAATTCTTTCTTCGAGATTTATTGAATGTGTTGAGAGTTCAACTATTACATATTTGATTATATATGTTTATTTTAGTACATTTTAAGAAAAACAATGATGTAAGTGTAAAACCAATCCCGAGGGCGTAACAATTAAACAAATTAACAAAAATCTCAGGAATTCTTTGTATATTTCAGATATTTAGCTGTATTTGAAATAGTCTATTACAATATTTTAATGCCTTGCAAAAATGCGTATATTACATTGATTTCTTTAATAGTATCCTAAAAATAGAATAATTTGTATTCATGACAAATGATATGTTGACTTCTGTGAAAATCAATTTATTATACTTCTTTTAAAATAACGCATAGTTTGAAGCGCTGTAATACCTTACCTAAATATTTTCTATTCTATTATTATGAATATGTACTACAAATATCAATTAAATATAAAAAAAAAAATTCAAGAATCATTTAGAACTATTTTAGTTCTTTAAGTACGTTTATCTATAAATTTACAGCTGCGTGTATTCATTTGTATTACGAACTTACTATAATATTTCATATGTAATTTTTATCTCTAGAAAATTAACTTTTTTTAAAAAAAAATGGTTAGATTTTATGCCTAATTAGGTGTACTTCGAAATGTATATAAATATGTCAGAAAAAATATGCATCTGTGTTTCAGAGTGATTTTAAACAGAAATTTAAAATATTTTTTGATATACGTATGAAAATTGGGATGCATTCAGAAACTCGAAGCATGTCGAAACGTTTTTCTGCTATATACAACCATTTGTATCATATGATCTTCTTAAAATATTGCACCATTGCTCTTATGCATTAGTATTTACGAGTTAATGTTTTTTTTTCTTCACTTCGTTATATTTATTAGATAATATTCAGTGTATGAGAATGTAAGGCTCCCTCTAGCGCTCATAGTGCTTCATTGTGTCCTTAGACACCGAAGAGGGAGGAGTGGAGTCGAGATGAGGCATTTAATAAACAACAGTTCAAGTCAAATTGAGTGAGACTCTTTTTTTGGAGTATTTAACTGAGCTATTAGATAAGTGTGCTCATACTTTCCCTAGTTGATTGAGTACCTGCAAAAATAACAATCGTCGTTCAATCCGAAACTGCAAGTTAACTTTATGTGTGGAATTGCAAATTCTAAATGTATTCATCAGAAATGTTTACTTACCAATTTTTAATGTAACATTTGGATTTACTTACGGATACGTGTAAATAATGCATCACTTAAAAAGAAAAAATACATTTTTAAAAATATTGGTAAGTTAGCTATATTTTTTTACAGAAAAGTTTCTTAAAGCAATTAAGTTACATGTATAGTTTAATATATATTGTTCTTTTAGTACATGAGTGTTTGAAAATTCAAATAATCGTTTGACATTTACGTTTTTTCTTGTTAATATATATGTATAATACTAGCATAAATAATTTTTTCGTTTTAAAAGGCTATATTTTCAAAAGTATTACTCGTACACCAGTGCTTCTCAAACTTTCCATATTTCAGACCCAATTTTCAGTCGTAATTTTCATCGCACCCCTTCATACAAAAACTATGTATTGCATGCAAGAATAATATACTTTGACGATAAAGCTGCAATGCAACTTAAATTATAAACTGGACAAATTATCAAGATATGCATTATATTTTGCATATGACAAGCCCATGGAAGTCACTAGTAATTTCTAAATTTGCTTTTTATTTGGTGTTGATAAATTAATGATCAAATAGTTTTTAGCGTGCAGATACTTGTATAAGTATCTTGTCAGTGGGAATATGTATTTTATTTTTTATCATGCCTGCATATATTTTGTTTTTTTTTCCTTTTAGTAAACTTATATTATTTTAAATCGCTTATTTTAGACTTTTCAATATGCTCATGCCTCCCCACACAGGATTATCACGTCCCCGTAGGGGGCGTGCCCCACAGTTTGACAAACGTGGACTTATATGAATGAGAGGTACTTGCAAAGAGCTCTGAGCTCACCAATTTTAAGTTCGCCGACTATATTTTTGCGTCGACATGCAGGAAAAACAGAATGTCGAAGATTTTGCCTCCAAGTCTGTATTCAGCGAAGAAGCAACTTTCCTTTTAACTGGAAAATTGAATCGTAATAATGTACGATTTTGGAGAACTAAAAGGTCACGTGCAGTCGTGACCATTGATATCAAAGGGGTGATCAAATGAAAAGGTACGAAACGACATAAAAATGAAACAGTTAAATATTTGCATATTCCGCCAAGGGAGAATGTAGCGAGACATCTCGGGATGCCATTGGAGACTCTGACTGGGATCGGATCATGCGCGGGTGCCCGCATGCGCAGGAGAGAGCAAAGGCTCTTATAAAAATCGGCGTCCAAATGATGCGAGCACAGAATTACTCGAGCACAGAAAAAGCATTAACTCCGATGTGTACTGTGAGACACTCCGACGCCTACGTAGGTCCATCAAGAACAAAAGACCGGGGCTGCTCACGGAGGGTGTGGTTCTGCTCCATGATAACGCGCGTCCACACGTCTCCAGAGTCACACAAATGGAACTGGACAAGTTCCAATGGGAGACGTTGGACCATCCGTCCTACAGTCCAGACATATCACCCTGCGATTTCCATGTGTTTGGTCCACTGAAGAAACACCTGAAAGGAAAGCGCTTCAACTCGGACGACGTACTCAAGGATACTGTGAAGGACTGGGTCTCGTCACAGACACAGGAATTCTGGGAACAAGGAATCCCGCGGCTTGTTCATCAGTGGGATCGTTGTGCTCAGGCCTATGGTGTATATTTTGAATAAAGTCTATATTTGTACCCACCTTGTCGTTTCGTGCCTTTTCATTTGATCACCCCTTGTATATTCGTCAAACATGAAATTTTTCTATGCAGTGTCACAAACAAAGTTGTAGAGACCAGTTTTATTGGCTGAACAAACTATGACAGGTAAGTGTTACCTGGATATGTTGCAGTAATGGTGGCTCCCGCAACTTAAGGCTAAGATTTTTCCTTCCAACAAGACGGAGCACCCCCTCATTAGCACATTACAGTTCGTGACTGCCCAAAAAATGAATTTCCGCATAGCTCTATGCAGCGTATTGGTTAGAATATTCTAGTTCTGTTCCTCTGGGCTCCTAAATTTTCTGATTTAATTTCCAGTGACTTTTACCTGTGGAGATACATTAAGGATATGCTCAACGTACCGCTACTACCGCAATCCTGAGTCGAACTCATAGAGCACATCAATGCTGCAGTGAAGACACAATTGACACAGGAATGTAACCGTTAAATATATTTCAGTTGTTTCATAGAATGACTAGGTATTTGATGAAATAACTAGGCAAGTCATTTAAAGTATATAATGGATGAATCATTCCATATTTTACCTAGTTATTCTATGAAATAACTAATGATAGACCGTTAAAGTGAAAATTAAACAATTTCAAAGGTATTTTATAAATTAATTGATCATAAATAGCTAAAATATCTCCAAAAATACATTGTATCCGAATTGTAGGTGATTAATTGATAAATAAAAAGGGTACAGCAGATGCTATAATTTATTATTGGTCATATTAGGGCCGTGGGTAGCCTAGTGGTTAGAGCATTAGACTCCAGACCGGAGGGACTGGGTTCGATGCCCGATGCCACCAAATACCCTCCGAGTACACACGGAGTACTTGCTCGTTGAATTAGTGGGACCGCAAGTCTTGTGAGTGGTCGTAGTAGAAAGAACGAGTGCAGGGGGCTGGAGAATATTTCCCTCCCTCTAGTTCCATGAATTGTACTTTTAATCTTGATTGCAAGATTTGTTTATTTTCTAAAAGGGAAAGAAATAACTTATCTGGCCAAAATTACAGCGTTGCTATTACTTTTACATAAGGTTTCACTTTTGAGAATCCCTTTTAAAATACATTTTAGTGTTTTTGCTTTCGTCCAGCATTGGAACTGTACGAACAATTTCTTTAGTTTTAGTATGCTTCAAAGAAAATTAAAGATGGTTATTATTTTTTGCCCCTGTACGCTTATAATGTATTAAAAAATCTCTAAAACAAATTGCCAAATATAAATGTCTGATTTATTGTTCAAACTTAAAGCGATAAAGAGCTTAGAAATCCGGCATACAAGATTTTACGAGGCATAAATCAATACTTCACGGCTTCAATTTAAAGTTTTATCCACAAAACACCTTTAAAATTTCTTTAAAAAAATTTGCAGAGCATTATTTATATCTGTGGATAATAAATAAATAGCTTTAAAGGAAACACAGATTGCTCATTTGCAATTTCAAAGAAAGTTTGCAATAAAAATACAATTTTGAACGTCTTTGAAATGAACTGTATTTGAGTTTGGAAAAAATCATTGTCTGACTAGCTATCAAGAAAAAAATTGTGTATTATTTCATTGTGAATAAGGTTTTTATTTATTTCCTAATAGAAATTCAAAATTGAAATTTTACAAAGGATATTTATCTCTTTTTTTGTTTTTCAATTTAGAGAAGTATATCTCCTTTCAAATCAGAACTCTTATTGATTTGCTAGTTCACATTTTAACTAGGACATATCTCCTAAGACGTATTTTTAATTTCTCACAGTGGTAAGAATATACGGCAGATTTTATTTCAGATTTACAAATAGTTTTGATACCAATGATATTTTTTTCTTTTTATAATAAATGTTTTATTATAAAATTGAAAAATAAAAGTAGTACATATATGAAGAAAACAATTTGATAAACAAAACAAAAAAAATACTGAAGAAAAAAGCGTTCATGGAAGGAACCTGTTTTGAAAAAAAAAATTTTAAATCTGAAAAACGAAGTAAAAAATTTTATTTCTGATTTAATTTTACCCAATTCACAGGTAAGTAGTGCATTCGTTGTTGTACACAAGCGTAGCCGGGTACTCGAATAACTCATTTAAGCTCTTGCTTGGGTGGAGTAGGAATTTTGGAGAATGTTGCGTGATGGTTGGTCTGTCCCAAGCATCAGTGTACATGAGTTAGAAAGAAGATTAGCCATAATCAAAACAAAAACAATTTATTTACAAGTCTCAACAACCTAACAAACTTGAACAAACCATGATTAGGAAATGTACATTAAACTAATTATGGGAGCAAGAGCGAGGAGTAATATACAAGTAAATTTAATCATAAATTTTATTACTTACTTTAGGTATGTCTTCACATTTGAATAATCTAAGATACGTCTAAGTTGATCTACTTCAAGCAACCCTTATCTGATTTAGTTATCTTATTGACAAATCGTCAATCTTAATTATTAATCAGCTAATCTACTGAAAACGTTCGTATAACTTTTTATAACGTTAATCCTTATTCCTATCTAACCTATCTTTCTCTCGTCGAACCCGAAAGTGAATGCTTAAATACACGACATAATTTGCATATACCGTGTCTTCTTCTTCGGGAGAAAGTTTTCAATTGAATAATATGTATAGAATGATTTTCCCCAAGAGGATTATTAGAAGGTACCCGAGTAGACCTGTTATAGTTGTACCCTATCAAATAATGCCCTTATCAAATGACCATAATTCAAAATTTTGAAGTTTTCGTAATTACTTGTGTTGCTTGTGTGATTTTTTTGCGCACCAAATATTCAAAGCATTAACAGCTCCTGGACAAATTATTCAACCGGAAAGAACATTTTCTTTAAACTTGGTAAATTTTGCTGTTAATAGTTTAGCTGTAGATGATGCAGTGGCGAATGGCTAAGTATGACCGTGGTACGTCCGGGGACAGAGTGATTTGAACTGCCCTCCCTTAGGTCATGGAGACAACTCCGTGCGCCCAATACATGGCTAAGAAGAAATGGCCTCCCTCTTTGGAACAGTAGCTAAGCGTTTTTATTCTTGCTTTTTGTTGTTTAAGACTTGAGGGAGAAGGGTTCATGCAATCTCATCTTGAATTTCTTCCCCCATCTTTTCCATTGGAACATGTTTGAATATATGACCGTCAGTCGCTTCACCGAACCCTCTAGCTTTTAGAAGGAAGGTCGTATAGACCTTTCACATGCATATATTGATTTAAATCAGGAACTTTCGTTCCAATTTTAAAGGGATATTAAGACAAGCACATTTAGATTTTTTTGCACTGGCTTATGTAGCAAAGCTTAATAAAATTCTCGTGGATAGGATATTTTTTTAAATTTCTCTCTCTTTTCTTACTTTGGTTTCGTATATGAACCGAGGCAAATCGTACTGTCACATGCACGGTGCTCAAAGCTAAAAGCTAAATATAGGCGTACACCTTGCCACAATGAATTTCTTGGACCTCTATCTGACACCATCCAACAAGTGGCATTAAAAACAGCATTAACATGCATAAAAATAAAGCACGTAAAACCAATTAATTATTTTTATATATAATTGGCTTAATTATAATGAATACTGAATAAAATATATTTGTGTACTAAAATGCAGAGACAGTAAAGTTCTGATATGATAATATTGTTGCGTAGAATCAAGAATTTTAGGCCTTCAGTCTCAAATAAAAAAAAACAGTTCTTAACAAAGAAAATTTATTGTAGAAAAGCAATCCTTAGAAATAAAGTATACATAAGCAAAAATCACCTATACCTAATGAGTAAGATTATTCTCAAACGCTCGTTTTAACCGCTGGTTGACTTCTAACGGTACAAAACAATACTAACTCAGTGTCGGTGAGTGACTCCTATTTATAGCATGTACGGAACTTTCTCGAAAATACTGTTTTTGTCGTAAATGGTGATATTGATAGAATTCTTGAATAATATCCAGAAGCATCCGTATGTTCACCTATTCACCGAAAATGGGCGCCAATTCGCCAAAATGGTCATCAAAAATGATGCCAACTTGACTTTATCCCCAAAATTTTCTTAATTTTCAATTGCATCGCAAATATAATATAAGGAACAGCGTTGAATTCGAAATTTAAAATTTAGCATAAAATAAATACAACAGAGAGTAATATTAACATGCTACACATCCATATAGAACTATTTAAACTATTTTAAGCATTCATTACACATACTCTTAACACTATTCAAAGACGATCCCTACAAGTACAATCCCTGCGTACGAGGCATCTATTTACTCAAATGAAATATTCACTCAATAATCAAATACAAAGTAACAAATACTCAAGAGCAAATGCAAAACAAATAAATTCAAAATATAGGAACATATTCAAAAATAATTTACAACATTAAAATATTTGAATAGAGAAAAAAATTACATTATATTTAAAATAATTAGTTACCATGGTCTGTACTGAAGGATCTTAATATACTTGGCCAAGATAAGAGGCTGTAAAGTACTACCTACGGTTTTGAGAGTGACGACTTCTGTATCCATACCACGACGTCATTCAGTTTGTTTAGGACTGTATAGCAGCGTTCTTAAGACTGTGGGGTGTACTCGTCCCCCTAGGAGAGCGTGGTAATCCTACTTAGGGGGGGGACGAGCATTTCGAAAAGTCAAAGATAAAAGATTATTTCAAAAAACTATTAATGTACTTGAAAGAAAGCAAAAAAAAAAAAAAATACATTCTATTCCAATAAAAAGTAACATAATTCCCATCCTATTACTAAAAAGTTTATAACTTAAGGTATGTACTGCTTAAAAGTAAAGTATAAAAAGTGTAATGCTTATATTGATAATTTATTCCGTTTGTATAAATAAGGTCGTATTGTATCTTTAGCGTAAAAGTACATTCATAGTTTCATTTAATGCATTGCCATTGCATGATAGGTGTGTGATGAAAATTATGATAGAAAATTAGGTCATCAATATTGAAAGTTTATGAAGCACTGTTGTATAGAAACCTTCCCAGTTAGTCTGAAGCTTCGGAGAGAGTTCTTTGTGACGTTTCGGATTCCACAACCACAATTTGTCGCCTTCGAGGAAGTCATACCCGTTGCTCTTGCGTCGTATTGGGACTTCATATTCTCTCTAGCCATGCCGATTCTATCCCTGGCCAGATGATACATCTATTCAATCCATGCCTGAAGTTTCTCGACATACTCCTCAGGCTTAAATGGAGCATCTGGGATGGGGAACAGCTGGTGGCATCAAGAACTGCACATATGTCAGCAAGCAGAAGATGCAGTTTCTTGTCCTAGTCCTGTTGATTATACTAAATACCAGAAGAGGTTGTTTAGGATGGTCCAAATAAACCTTTCTACCAGGCCGTCTTAATGAGGATATAGAGCTGCGGTTCAGGTGCTGCCGATGCCGGGTAACTCACAAAGTTTCTTTCTAACTGCAGAATCGAGTTTCTCCGTTGATCGGTTGCAGTTGTAGAGGAACTTTGTATCATGAAATCCAGTGTCGCACTAGAATCTCTGCAACGTTGAAACCACTTGAACAAAAATATATAATGACACTGAATCACTGTTCTGCAAAAAAGAAGTACGCCAAAATAATCAACAACTTCTTTCAATAAACCATTATGCATGATATAAATTTGAAATCAGTTTTTGTAACCAAAATTCATGGCGTGCTTGTCCAAGCACCAGTTTAATTCCTCATTTGTATATAAGCTGATCCTGTATTAGTATAGTTTTGGTTCAGAAACGCATGAAAAACCGTTAGGTGTTGACAGTAAGCAAACAAATCTTCTTCTCTATTTTGCGTTCTCAAAAAATTTAGAAACTAAGAACATTCTCCTTTTTCCAAATTTTGATTGTGCAGAATGAGTTCTGCAACAATTACAGATATTACGCTTTTAGTTTTGATTAAATTTAATTGGTCATCTTGTAGTTTCAAAATTTGGAAAATAAATCTGCATCATAATATAATTTATTATATGTCATTTTTAATAATAATTAATAATTATTTTAATTATATTTCATTTTTTGATTTAATTAAATTGTGTCGCAGATCAATGTCTTTGCTTTACAGGAATTACAATACTGAATCAAACAGCGTATAAAATCAATTTAAACATGCACTTTGAGAAAACCAACGTACACTTTAGTGTGCAATAGCAAACGATTATAGACTTCATTTCCCAATAGTTTCTCATTGAAGGCATTCCTTATAATTTTAACAACTGATCTAATGACATAATCTAGTAATCAATGCAAAAGTTTACAAAGGATTACTGCGACAAAACTATGTCCATGAATAACTCAATGTACTGGAAATACATTCAGTACAGCTTGTTTTACGAGTAAATATGCCAGAAAATATCGGTATTTTTCTATATTTGACGTAGTACTGTCAGTAGCAACATTAATAATAGTAGTCAAGAGTATAGCTTTTACATTGAAAAATCATTTTAATTCAGTAAACAGCGTTTCACCTTTCGTATCGGTTTCCGAACATTTAGCATACAGCATTTCTTGACAAAATTTTTCTTCTTTTACAAATGTTACATGGGCTAAAAGTAAAGCTTCATTTTCTATCAAAGTGGATTTGTCAAGCTGTATAGAAAATTCAGGTCCTTTTAAGTACTTACATAAAGAACTTTCTGCACAATGAGTTATTTCTTCAATCTTTCTTTGTACTGTATTATTACTCAATGTAATTATTTTTATAATTTCGAAATTGGTTTGTGTGACACAGTGAGTGTTACCTCACTTACGGCTGGTAAAATAAGTTCTTCGCTAATAGTGTATGGTTTTATGGACATTAAAAGTTGAAATTTCAGTTGGCTAAGTGAAAAAAGTGTAAGGAATGTAGCTCTAAGAGAAAATGCAGAATACATGTGCATTTTTTCAAAAAAAAATATTTTAAGATATTTTCTGTGCCAAGAGCATGGAATTATTCACAGTAAATCTATTTTATCATAAAAATTATGGTCACTACTATTATAATTATAAAGAGTGAATGGCCGTGGTAGACTAGTGATCAAGGCATTGATATGTGGCTGGCCTGTACCACCAAACACTCGCTAAGTAGGGGAGTGATACACATTAAATCCGTCAGGTGTAGTGTAGTAGTTAGGAGAGTGGGTACCAATTTAGGAGTTGTCAATTGACCATGGTTTAAAATTACGAGGTGAGTCGCCAAAAGTCATCGTGTAGCTGAACAGTGTGAAGTTAATATTCACTCTCTCACTCACTCAATAAAGAGTAAATAAAAATTGTTACTAAGAAATGAATTATTCTATTTGTTTTAATACTTTAGATATTAATTAGTCCATCCGAACTGAGTAAGAATTTTAAGAAATGGACAGGGAATTTAAATTAATAAAATATGCTTGGCACAATATTAATTTACAATTACATATAAAACGAACTTCAGAGAATATGTTCCGCATGACTTTGTGTAAATCTTTAAGAATTGGATATTTTAATCGAAATATCAGTTTAATTTTATGAAAGGTCATAAATGGTTTGATAGAAAAAATTATATATTTAGAAAACATTTCACCTTTAATAACTCCAGTCTTTTGAAAAAGTAATGAATTATTTCATATCATTTTAACTGATTTTCAAGGAAAGAAAAGTATGTTGACTGTATATATTTATTTATTCATTGCACAACTATTTATTACATTCATAATTTGTGTTTACAAGTTTTGTATACATACTTTTCAAAAAGAAATAGTAAACTCGTGGCTGCAAATGATGCTCCAAAGAATAATTTTGCGAATAATAAAAACGTTAAAAGCAATATTTTAAAAACTGATTTGTAACTGGTTTTAAACTTATGATGTTAATTACAATTATCACACACATTATCCGATACTTTGTAAACACGAAGTATACGTGTTAAGTGAGTAATGACAACCAAGCGCACAAAATAATCTTTGCACGGAAGACATTGTTAAATTTACAATGTAAACTCAAGCTATAGCTGGATTCATGTAAGTTAACTGTCAAAGTCTTCACATTGAAGTGGTTTTAAAGCTTACAGATTCGGATTCTTACTTAGGTTTTGCCCTATCATTTGGCTTCAGCTCCGGAATTACAAAAACCACCTCTATCAAACTCTTCCTTTACAATAAAACAATAATTCAATGAACATACAAAGGAGAGTAATTCCTTTAAAATGTTTCTATGAATAATAATACTCTAAACTATCATTTTAAATGTAATTGAAAGGTAAAATAGGCATTTTAACTAAGAAAAAATATTTTTAAATAGAAACTTAAAATAAGGGATGAGTCCCTTTGTAGAGAATGGATTAAAATCTTTTCCATCCAACCAGGAAAATAAAACCCGATTTAGAAACCAAACATTAATATTCGCCGTCCATCTTACGTCCCAAAGAGTTCAGATATCGAAAATGTCGAGCTCTTTGATATGCTTTAAAATAAGAACGTTTTTTATTGGGCTAGGATATAGCTCCATCTTTCGCTCCTGTGTGTCAAACATGGAATATTTTTTCTTCCACTTCAGATATATTTGTTATCTCCGCCTGTGCTAGAGATGTTTCTCTCCTAGTGTTCTCCCAACGGCTCCCGTTTAGGTCATTCCACCTAAAAGAGCAATTTCGATTCTTGTCAAAATGTCACTGGGCGCGAAATGTTACGGTTTGGAAAAAGTGTCGTCCATTTCTATTATTTTCTATTTTTATGCAGACTCCTTTCGAGTGTACTTTTGCCAATAAGATGCAATTTACATTTGAAATACGTTATTGTGAGTATCTGTAGAATATTACAGAGCTAAAAATTTAAACTGACTTTGTTATGGAAATCTGCTAATAACCTTTTTGTATTCCACATGTTAATAAATTGAATTCATGACTTTAGAATTAATAAAAGTAAGCAGATTTAAATTTGCAGTGAAAAGTATATATGGAAATGTTTCCCCATGATTGCAAATACTTGTACGCTTTATTACTAGGAAGCTGTAATGAATTGAATAACAACTTTTTTGTCACTATACAGTTTAACATTGGGGTCCATAGTTGTTTTTTCAAAATTTTAATGGAAATAGTAGTTAAAGAGTGGTACATTAATTATTTTTATTATTATTAGGTATTTGATCGTATCGTAACTCTACGAAGCAGACATGATTCACTTTAGATTTCCAATTTAAATTAATTTAAAAATATCATGAGTGAAACACACAAACTCATTACTCACTTGTGAAGTATATAAATTTTTTAAGAGGCATACATTTAAACATTTCCTTGGTTGCAAAAACATTTTCGTTTTTCTTTTCAATAATGACTCCACATGATGGTAAATTAAAATTATGAACTGAAAATACATTACAGTTTCAAAAAGTCTAAAAATGTAACTACAAAGTAAACAAAAAAAGTTCTTGCCGTTTGCGGTTTTCCACTGAAAGAATAAGTATGTAAATTCGTGTATGACGTGATTCAGAAACCGTCAGTCAAGTGTAGGAATATCAGTTGTTATAAACGCAGGTCCACTGCTCACATTCATCAATTGAAACTCTTACAGAAGCTAAGTGAAATGGACGTATCGAAGGAGCTCATTTGGGGTTGTTTACTTTACGACATTCAAGCGGGCTTACCAGCCGCTGTATCAAGTCGCCGAATATGTCAAGCGTTTGAGGATAGTGCTGTCAATGAACGTATGGCAAGGCATTGGTTTCAAAAATTCAGGTCGGAAGATTTGTCTCTCTGCGATAAAGCTCGAACAGGACAACCACAGGTCTTCGATGACAAAGTCCTGCAGGTGGTCACTGAAGATGACAGTAGTCAAACGTGTGGTGAACATGTTAGACAATTCAACACTTCCAGTAAAACGGTTAAACTTCATCTGCACCGGTTTGGTAAGATGTACACGCTGAGCAAGTGGATTCCTCACACGCTGTTGGAAGTCCATAAGCAACAACGAGTGGCAGCCTGTTTATCGTTGCTTTCTCGCCACCGTAGCGCATCCATTTTCAATCAGATGCTGGCCCGTGACGAGAAGTGGGTCCTGTATGAAACTCCCATTCGTTCTAAACATTATTTGTCACCCCAGGATACTGTCCCGCATAGCATAAGACCACCTATGCACCCACGCAAGATTATGCTTTGTGTCTGGTGGACTTGTCGTCATATAGTTCTCTATGAGTTGCTACCAACGGGCCAAACGGACACTGCTAACCTGTATTCGCAGCAATTGGAACGTGTACAACAGGCATTGCATCAGAAGAAGCCAGCACTGGTTAATGGAAAGGATGTATTGTTACTGCATAATAATGTGAGACCGCATGTCGCACGGGTTGCCAGGAATATGATACAGCGACTTGGTTAGGAGACATTGTTCCATCCTCCTTACTCGCCTGACCTTGCACCATCTGATTACCACCTCTTCAATTCCCTAGACAATCATCTTCTTCGTAAATCCTTCACCAACAAAGCAGGCGTGTTCCAAGCTCTCACGGACTTCTTTGCGTCCCACACCCACGAGTTTTACCGCAAGGGGAATGAAAAACTGGACATACGTTGGCAGAAGGTGCTGGATGCCGATGGTGATTACTTCGAGGAGTAACAATAGGCTACGCTGTTTGTATGTCATTTTCTTTTGGGTCATTAAAAACGCCAAGAACTTTTTTGTTTACCTTGTAATAAATAAAAAAATTGGCAGTTTTAGAAACTGCCGATAGAAGTGAAAACTTAGAACTTTTAGTATTAAAATTTGAAATTTCATAATGTTTGAATTAAACTTATCAACATCAATCTGGTTTTCACATCTATTGATACTCCGAGCAACAACTAAATGCATGTTTATATGCATGTTTTTATTATTCAAATAAATTACGGGCTGTACAGATCATGACAAAATATAAATACAATTCAATTGAAATAAAAATTAGTATACAAGCATATTATTTATGGATATTATTTGTATTTACTTAAATTTCAACGTACTTAACATTATTTTAATTGTTTGCATCATTGTCATCATTAATTTCAACAATGCTTGGACTTTTTGTACTTTCAATCATTTCATTTTGTTCTAAAAGAGATACAATAGGCTTATGGTAACTAAAGTAAGAAAAGAAAATGTTTGATTCAAATTTATCTAAGTATCGCGTAAAAACCACATCGATCGTCGTTTTATATTTTGTAGTACTGAGTATTCGATCATTGGTCATAATTAAATTAAGTGTTTCATTTAGAAATTCAATTAGTGGTAGATTTATATCATCTGCAAGGTTAATATTGAAGTCTCCTCTTAAAATCATCGGTACATTATATTTTTCGCAAAATCTTTTTCGAGTATTTCAGAACCTTCTTTTGTATAAATCATCAAATTTTCGAATAAAAATTGTTGTATCTGTCTCATAGATTTGCCAGGCGAAATATAAATGGCAACCAAAAACATGTATTGTCCATTCTCGGAATCGTAATGAGCAATGCACAGTATATACACATTGAACTTTTCACCAAATCCATTCAACTTCACTTATAAGATATACACAGCACTATACGCTAGCTGTATAGCTACAGATATACTGCTATACTGCGGTGATGCGAACGCAAGAGACTTTACCCATCCAAAAAGTGTCTAAGGTGAACAGTACACTGCGCCTGCGCCAGTCAGAGCATGTCGGTGACGCGAACTCATAAGATATTCCCCTACCAAAAAGTGACCAACGCCGCTAAAGAAGTTTTCACTTCAAAAAAGTTGATTGTAATTTAAAATAGCAGAAAACTAATTTTTCTTCTCTAAGAAATAATTATAACTATTTTTCCTTTGCCTGTTCCTGATATTAAAATTGATAAGATTAAACTTTATTGAATGTTTTGCTGGCAAATATATTAAACTATAGAACTTGCAAACTTATTGAAGTGGTTTGCTTTAAAAAAGCTTCTTAACATTCTATATTAATTTTTAAAAATGATTTTGAAAATTCGATTTTTTGAAAGTCTAAAGATACTATCCCTCCTTATTTCAATATTATATTTATATCCTTCCTTAATTCAGTATTTAATTTTAAATTTCTATCAATACTTAAGGTTCTAAGAATACATGTATACTTAATTTTGTCTTGTTTTATTATACTAATTTTTACTTTTAAGCAGTTCTGTTAAAACTTCGTATTGTACTGGCGGGAAATATTAACCAAATATTGTGTTCTGGGGTTAAGTTTCATTATCTTGTAGTATTTAAAACAAAGATTTTTAACTCTATTTTAGTAATTGGTCCATATAGTTTTATGGTAATATATTTTTTTTAAATTTAGCAATAAATATTTTATTTTGTAAATATTTTCGAAAATTATATTTCTTTTTTCCCTATGGCACAGTAATGTTGTCAAATTACAGGTGAAGTTTGACTGTCCAAAAAACATGCTTAAACCTGCATTCTTAGTTCGTAAGGCCATGAGTTTGCTATTGTACTACTGTGCCTAATATGTCTTACTGTTATGGCTAGTTATATTTAGATTCATAACTATTTGTATATATATATAGTGGTTAGTGACGTTGACTGCTGTGCTGCAGGGCCTGGGTTCGACTTCCGGGGAAGGCATGGTTGTTTGTAAATGTATAGAGTGCCTTCTCGACATGGGGGTACTCTAAATAGTTGTCGAGCCGTAAGTCCTCTCGTGAGGTTGGTCGAAGAGAAAGAAAGGTGGGAGGCCACCCAGGGTGTACTCCCTCAAAATTGGGGTCACAAATCATACTTACTCCTTCATGGGGCTCAAAACTACGGCTAACGACAGGCGTACAATCTTGCCCAATGCCATGATGAATTTCGTGGACCTCGATCTGACTACGTCAGACAGGTGAAATTAGCAACAACAACAGAACCAACAGCACGTAAATTAAAACCGTTCTACTTTTCTGGAACGAGTTAAAGTTAAAAAAGAAGACAGAAAATATGAACCATTGTACCACGAAAGTATTTCTACGCTAGACTAATTGCAAACTCTCCTCCACCCCCAAAGAAGAGAGAGAAATATATTAGAAGTTCACGAAGAAACGTGAATTTAAATTGAAGAATTAAAATTTCCAATTTCAAAATATTCATTAGTACCTCTTTTTCTAATGATTACAATTTTTTGAAAGAAAACTACCCGGGAATCTGTGATAAGTGATTCTTGTCTGAAACTCGCTTGGATTTATTGGCGTTATAAAGATTCGTTAAACATTTTCTTCCAAGGAAGTTCTATTTACTTGATGGAAAATTTCATTATGTTGTCTTCCAGACTTGAAGAGGAAATGGAAAAATCCTATTTTTTTTGTTGACATTATACTACTGTTTT
Source organism: Trichonephila clavata (assembly GCA_019973975.1). Lineage (NCBI taxonomy): Eukaryota > Metazoa > Arthropoda > Arachnida > Araneae > Nephilidae > Trichonephila > Trichonephila clavata. The sequence goes on along the minus strand of BMAO01020862.1, from coordinate 224,576 downwards.
TAATTAGCTACCAAGATTACTTGAAATGGATTAAAATTTTGTCATTTAATTTAATCGAACGTTTCACTGTTAAGAGACAAGTGTTTCAATATATTTCGATTTGTGGAAAAGATCGACGCTGAATACATTTTTATGCTAATAAAAGTAATTTCACTTTTTTAAAGAAATAAAAAATGCTTAATGTTTCTGAAAATGACACGTTCAATATTAATAAAAACATTTCATAATACCTAAAAACTAGCTTGTGTATTTATAGTCTTTGTAGAGATTTTACTATGGAAGATTTTTTTCCACACTATATTTTTATGGAAATAAATCGTTTTAATTTAATTTTAGCCTAAGGTATCTGACATTTTCAAACTCATTGGAGCAGTTGTCTCTTCATGGTTTCGAGTATTGTTGACACAGAAGACCAACCACTTAAAGAGGATAATGGGCATTTCAAATTTCAAGTATCAAAGTCCTTACATTATTATGGTGAAGAAGCGTGGAGGCTGGTGTTCCAGTTGATGAGTTATCTTCGTTAATTGACCGAGATTCAAAATTACGAGATTTGCCACGAACGGAGCTCGTGTTGCCTCAAAATGTGACGTAAATGTAGATTAAATCAAACCGTCATTTTAGAAAATAAAACATAGAATGATAACCGCTTTACCTATTTTATACTATTATTTACGTGCTCGTTAAATCAGTGCGTCCGAAAGTCTTGTGGGTGGTCTCAGCAGAAACCACGAGTACAGAAGGCTGGAGAATATTTCCCTCCCCTTCAGTTCCTTGCCAAAATTGTAAAGTTGGAGATAGGTGGTGTCGTTATCTATCATTAAGAAGTCCAACCTGTTTCATAGGCAATGGCAACTTTCATTCCTTCCCCGCGGGAAGGACACGACAACAACAACAACAACATACCATGTCACATAAAACATAATCGCTCAAAAGGAAACGAGCTACTATCACGAAACTTAACATGTACGTAGTGTATAAGGAGATAAACCAGTGATTGCAAATTCAGCAGAACAGATCGTTTTAGTAAGAATATATGACGTGAAAAAGATTACACCACATACCTGTGCCTGATAGTCCTCTCCGAATGGTTTCATTTGATGCTACCGGATGTCTGGAAGAAGTAAAAAACGTCCAACCTATTTTAGGGATGTTGTTGGTGAGGATATGGCTGCTCTTATGATTACACAATCATCACACGCATTTAAGTTCCTGGGATATACCATATAAATTTAATTTAATTTATTTTTTAAATCATGTATAATCTTAGAGTGCCCCGAAAATAATGGTAGTATGTTTACAATTCTTAATTTAGCGCTGGCTCTGCATTTTTGAATGCAATTTTTAGATAAGTTACCATTTTCTCATAAAGAATTTAGATTTTATATCCATTATTTTCAATACTATTTTGCTGAGTATTATTAACAGAAAAGGGGGAAGGTTGGCTGGCCACAAAACATGTTCAAACCCAATTTTATATAAATTATTTTATATATAAGCTGTCATAAGTCAGGAATATTTATAATACTGTAGGATCCATTCTTTTCTATTGTTTTTATATTTATCTCTATTATTTAATTTTTACATATTTCCTTTTCCATTCTATTGTCTGGCTATCTTGCAATTTCAATTCTTTTCAATTTTAATCATATTTATTCATCTATTTCTTGTAGAGAAACTTTGGTTATATATGTATATATATTGAAACTTTAAAATAAATATATATAACAAGCTTTTTTTTCGTTTAATTTACCATACATAAAATAAAATTATTTAATTGTATAAAATCTATTTTTTAACAAAAATGAGCTGATGTAGTAATATTTAATAATAATCCCCATTTAAATATATCATTGTAACTATTTTTTCTTCTTCATTTACATTTTTAAAAAATGTACAGGAGAATCTTTTTCATCCTGGCATTCTCTTTTATATTCACAATGCGGGAACAAAGCTTCTCTTGTATTCAAATAATTTTTTTAATGAATTTTAAATTTTAAAATCTTTAAAGTACTAACTGAAAATACTTCATTCCCGATCAAATATTAAAAAAAAAATCTTCTAAAAAATGAAGAATTAATTTATTAATATTATGTTACTGCTACAGTATTTATTCAACGATATATATTTTTGTAAGGTTTTCCATAATTTCTGAGAAATAAATATGGTGAAAAAATGCTCTATCATTTAAAATGTGAAACTTATGGTTCAAATTTCAGAATGGATATAGAACTTCTGCTTTCCGAATTGAATGCACTTCTTAAATTCATTTCTTTGATAATGTCCAAACATTCACTTTTAGATAAGAGCTCGTTCTAATTTTTATTTTTTTTATGCATTTTGTCTTAAACGAAAATTAGATTCAAACTAAAATATTTGTAAAGTACCTTATCGTATAATTTGTGACATTTTGAAAACATAATTATGAAGCTTGTTTTAGAAGGCTAAACGAATCTAAATGCATGTTGGTTTTACATTTATTGTTGGTGATGTTAAGTATAAATAAAAAATAAAGATTTATTACTTCTCATATATACATACATATGTATTAAAAATATAATACCCCCAATTGTTTTTTTCCTAAAAATATATCCCCAAAATATAGTTTCTTAGTAGTCAATTAATGTTTCAGAAATTTTGTTTTGCAAATAAAAATATTTTTATAGCGTAAGAACGTAAGAAAAGAATTTTTAATATTTATGACCACATAGAATATTTTGGAATACTTTGGTTATAATTTCGAATTTGTACGCTATTGATTAGTGAATTGCAAAGTAAGAAAGACGCAGTTCTATATATTTTTCTCTGTTTTGCTTCAATATCTCAATATTTTCCATGCATGTGAGAACATATTGATTTTGCTATATTCAATTTTTATTTGATATAACATACTTCAGGGGTATAAACAAAAAAAACATATTTTATAAAAAAATTTTGAATTTTGAACTTTACAAGCTAAATAATAAATTTTTACTTACATTACAGAATATAAAAGTTGTTGATATTCGGTAAACAGTTCACAAAAATTGTACAGAAATGAAAATTCGAAGCTCCCTTTGAGGGTCTGATTATTGGAATCAAATAACTGACGAAAAATATTTGCTGAAAATTATCAACTTCAAAGGGATGCTTTTGCAGTAGATATATTGGATTCTGTTGACACAAGTTTCGAATTTTGGTGATGTACATAATAAAGAACGAGTAAGATAATAATATATATGTGAGTTTCATTTTTGAAATGTAGTCCGTGTTGCAGTAAATGTAACCTCAATAAAGTTTCTCAAAGTTAAACATAAATAAAAATTTTCCCCATTTTTTTAATTGTTTTTATAAATTAGACTCTTCAAAATTCACAAGAGATTTTTTTAAAAATTATATATATATATATATATATATATATATATATTATTTTAGAAAAATCATCTTATTATTTGTTCTATTTAATATTTTATCTTAGACATATTGAACCCTAAAATAAATAATTTACGAGAGAAATTATTTTTACATTTTAAGTATCAATTACATTCTATGTCTTGATAGTAAAGTTAAAATTTCATACTTCTCCAAGAAACCTTCATCCCCGCATAAAATCTGTTGTGTCAGAATACATGGAAACCTAAGTCATCACTACAATGGATTCTCCACCTTACTCACCCTCATTGAACTTTATTCAGCCTGTAGAGGATGCTCGATTTCAGCAGGACAAATTCCTTTCCAATCTTCCAGAAACTTAAAAGTGAACTTTTGAAAAGTGGTTTGCAATTCCCCAAGACTTGAGCAACAGTTTGTTTAATAAAGTGAATGAAGTTAAGCTGTGCAGTATGCTTGTCCTAGGCAAGCACACACCGTATTAAAAAACATTTTCCACATTATTTGACTTTTCTCAAGACAATATCTTACGAATAATCAATTGCAAAGCATTATAGTTTATGTTAAATAATCATTTTGTACAATTTTCTATTATTGATTTTTCATTGAGTATCAGGTACATTTAATTTCTGTCATTATCTTTAAATGCTGATGATCAGAGATGCATATTTGTGCATGTGTGGGATTCTGTGTTATAAGTTAAATATGTTACTGTGAACTAACAACAGAGAGAGAGATAGCTTAATGTATTGATTTGCATTCCGTAGTTAACTCTTTGTTACTTTCAACCTTCCCATTTCCAAATCAACCTCAGAGGCATGCAAGCTATCACTATACTGTTTTATAAAATTTGATTATTATGTATATCCCATAAGAATGACAACTACATTCATCTTTAAGGTCGTTCTATGAAGGTAATATATTTCTTTATAGATAAATATCCTGCTAACTCCGTAATGAGTGAATTTATAATCGTATAAGAGTAATTTACATTTAATATATCTTATATTCTTTATTATTAAAAATATATATCGAGTTTTGTTATGTGTTCCTCAATATTTTTCTGTAAAGGAAATATATTTTTGTTTGAAAATAATAAAGTAATACAATTTATACTTATAATAGAATTTACTTTGAAATTTATATCATACTTAGGACTAAGTAGATTAAAATCAATATATTTTTATATTTCTAAAAATATAAAAAGATGAATAGGAATACATGTTTATTGACTTCTTAATTAAATAATAATAGCAAACCAGAAATATACAAGTTAAGCTCTCTGATTGCGATTCATTTTAGCTTTTGTACCACTACAAAGTATCTTCTAACGGAAATAATCACTAAACTTATACACCTACTTTTATACTAAATATCTTTAACCCGGCACTTCTCGCGCAGGGTATATCATACCCACCGTCTAACTTTTTCAACGCTCCTTCTACACCTATTTTGGAAAATGGATAGTTTCTCGTGTAGGTGACATTAAGGTCATATCCTTTGAGGAGCCTCAGTTTTTAGGCGAATTCTAAATATATATTTTTGAATGTCGCCTCTTCGGGTATGTCATACCCTGCGCATGAATCATTGTTACAGTTCTGGATACATGAGCACATTTTAAATCTTCCTTATGCTATGGCGTATTATTGTAGGTATGGTGAGAGAAATGTGATATTGAAGTAATTTAATAGATGCAGTATTTAATAGATATAGTGCAACAGTATTTTCGGTTGAAGAAATTCTATTCGTGGTTATGATGAGGAAAAATCAAATGAAGCGTATAACAGCAAGTATGATTTCTCCACTGAAATCGATCCAGATTTAGAAAAGGGGACACTGTTGAAAATAAATGTTTTATATGTAGAGACACAAAAACAACGGGGACGAATGTAACTTTAAAAGAGACAATTGGTACAATTCTTATCCACTTTCAGATGAACTTTTGTGGAAAAAATTCTATTGTTTGAACATTAAAAGAAAAGAAAAAAGAAGTTCCAAAATTTTTGAATTTAAAGACATGAGAAGTTTGCTTCTATATCTTTAGTTTTAATAATATACAGATTAAAAAAGAACTAAGATCCAGTGAAAATATCGCACTCACTCACGACGAGATTAAAGGAGTGTATAAATAATGTACTGAATGCCCTTATAAAAAGAACAGAAAAACTAAATTTACGTATGAAAAATGTAGTAAAAATATTGTATTTCCTACTTTTCTTCCTGTTTAACTTTTGTTTTCGAATTTTATGGTAAAAACAAAATGTAAACACCATTGGGTATGAGATACACTGCGCGAGAACTTTAGGTCGTTTTCTTCCCGCGAGTGATGCCGGGTTAAATGATTTATTTTAGAAAAGGGAATAATTCCATTAAGAAATTTCAAACTGGGCTTTAGCACCATATATCTATCCATATAACGCGTGTTATAGCTAACTAATTAATATTTATTATTTTTATTTGTAATTTACTGTTACAATTCACTATTAAAGATCAAATCCTTTAAAATTATTTTTAGTTTTCAGACACATATTGCACAGTTCTTTACACTTATACAAAAAAAATTCCTGGAGTAAAAAAAAAAAAAATCTTATGAAACACGAAAAAACTATTACAATGCGAAAATAAAAAAGGAAAGAAAGAAGAGAAAAAGAAAAGAGTACGATGTCAAGTGGAGACTTAAAAAGCGCTTAAGAAATGAAAAAGAAAAGAACATCTTTCCTATTGTTCTTGACACATTTATCGTATAAAAAAGAAGGTACTGAAATTCGTTCCGATTCAAGAGAAACTAATTCTTTTGGAATGGGTCGATAGAAAAGAAAGTGTGTTCAAAGAGTTTTCTAATTTCCCAAAAGATTATTCCATCCTAACAACATTCTGAACAATTCAAGTACAATCAAAAGGTGAAAGAGTGAAAAAACTAGTGCATAGTAAAATCCCTAAATAGAGGAGGAAAGATATTTACATTACCGCACACAGTAGAGTCTCATTATTGTAGCAGAAATTTAAATAAATACAATTTGCACACACCCCCCCTCCCTAATTTTTCGCTTCCTTATTGTTTAGCCTAATTTGATCAGGTAACGAGAAATAGATATGACTCTGAAAACGAATTTCTTTAGCTTTTCCCCAAAGAAACTGGTTTCCTTTCTGAACAATCAAATTTTTTCGAAATAATTTTGAAAGATTTTGATTTAAATATTGGGCTATGGATATAAAAAGGTCGCAGAAAGCACTGTTGCACGCTTTAATATCTGGAATTAAGGACTGTAAACGCATGTTACATGATTGTTTTGCCTATCTCTAAATTATAATTAGTGCTAATTTTTCGCGTAATCTAAAAGTTTAATTAAGAACACAGATCTCAGAAATAATAATTCACTTTTGACAGTAGCTTTAAAAAGGAAGAAACTCTTGTTTTCATCAAGCAATGCAAAAGTTTTAAAATGACGTTAATCAAATAAACAAAACACCTCAAATTTTAAAATTCATTTAAAAGCTAGTTGAAAATCAAACAATCAAATAAAAAAAGCATAATGCAGATTTATTTTAAACTTTTAATAAAATTTTGAAGAGATAAGACGTTGTTCTACAAGAAACATTTAGCCTTGGGATTCTTAAAGCAGTTCTAATCCTTATGTTAAGCTTTTGAATAAAAATATATATATGTAAAAGTATTAATTTAAAACTTCTTATTTTTCATCTTTAATTCTGGTAAGAAAATTTAAAAGAACTATTATTTTAGTAGTCAAAATCTCAATTTCATACTGTATTTTTTCAATATATGAACATAAAGTAAAATATTTTCAAAGTTTTACACAAAATTGACGATGGAAAGAATTATCGGTCTTGCAGAAAAGTATCTCTTTTGTACAAATTAAAATTTATAATCCATAAGAATTTTCTAAGATTCTGTTTTTTAAGTTTTTTTATTTCCTAAAGAACATTAATTTGGTTAGTGAGTTTAAAATGAGTTCTTTCATCATAATTCACAACTAAAACAACAGTATACATTTACGATAGGAAATATCGCAAACTCTCTTTCAAATTGTATACTATAGGGGAACCGATAGGTATTTCGATTTCCATTTTCAGAAAACACCTTTATATTTAAGGGAACTGGCTTTAGACAGCACATTAGAATATGTGTTAAATAATGCTCATAATATTATCACAGCTTAACAGCTTAATTTCTTTTCATTCCTACTCACCCTTTGTAAAAATGTAGTAAAGCATTGAAACAAATTGAACTATTACTAAAAGACATCAGAGAAGATTGTACGACATCGCGTATTGCTGAAGGGATTTGCTCATTTCCCTCAGACAATTGGTGCAATTATTGATCACCGAAACAGATTCCTCAATGAAAGACTATTGTTCGAGTTCTTTGTCTGGTTCCCTTGTTAAAACTCAATCATTGCGTTTGTGATTGTTTTGAAGGAGCCAATGATTTTCTCTCTGCGAAGCCGTACTTCCTTGTGAGTAGTATGAAGGTGTATTCTTTGAAACAGGACAATTAAAGTATCGTGATTCAATTCTTCTCTGCAATGTGAATTCTACCTAGATTCAATAGATACATTGGAGTTTATTGCAAAGTTTATTGAAGACTAAGCTCAATGAGTCTCTGTGTCTTAAAATTTAATAAAGGTGAATTATAGTTAATTCACAAGAAAAAGAATTGCGACAAGCAAAACCTTTGAAATCTCTAAAGGATGTATAATGCTTTATACTGTCAACAAAATCCTACATAGCTCTCTACATCCTCTTTCATGAGCTGAATTTTTAACAAAAATAATGCACTGGAAGAAAACAACTAAAAATATTTTAGATAAGCCTCGCAAAAACTATAACTATTGAGCAAAAGCTGATAAATATTAATAACATTAAGCACTTTTTCAAATAAAGGGTATCCAGAGTTTTAAAAAATAGGTAATACATATTTTGTACCACCCCGCTTCATGCCGCAAGATAGTTCTGGAAACACGATTTTTTTTTCTTTTATAAGCACAATGAACTTTGCAGACTCAACACATAAATTCTTTTATTTTTGGAAAATAAATAAATACACTTCTTATCATTATTCACCTATTTAAACATTTTCAGTTTTTCCTAAGCTTATTTTCATTTAGTCCTAATTTACCAAATGCCTGTTTTAACTTGAAATATTCTATTCTATATATAATTATATTTTACCTAATTTTTATTTAGTCAACATATATAATAAATGTATTGGTTTTTTCCTGAAAACGAGTGCTAACTAATTCAGGAGATTTGTATAATTTTTTTAATGCACTTTTATTCAAAAAAATATTATTATTATTTAAAAACGTAGCTTATAACATACTTATAACTTCCAAATGTAACTTATATATACCCGATTTGTATCAAATACCACAAGAATGGCTTTCCTTTTCACTTAAAAATGCACAACACCTTCTCTTCCAACAAATACCCTCAACAGACTCACAGCTAATGAAGGAATGCATAAACCCCATAGCATTCAATGAGCTTCTGAGATCTGTTGGAAACTTGAGTAACTGCTAGGAGTTGACCTATGTGGTGGTCCAAAGAATGTACCATCTAGCAGCAATTTCTGAGACATTGAGCAAATGTTACTTTTTATATATCTCAACGCAATAATTGAAAATAAATTAGTGGTACAACAAATGTACCACCAAGCACGAACGAGTTAAATCGAAAGAAAACGAACTCTGTTGTTTTTACATTTTGGAATCGATGAGAAGAAAAACGAGTTAAGGAACCTAATTAAAAAAATGCATTAATATAAGAAACATGCGAAGCCAAAAACAAAAACAAAAAATGTTTTGACATCACAGAAACAATCTTGTATAATTTTAATTTACAATGTTTGGAATGTAGTTGGCTTGGTGGCTTAAGCCAAGAATGCGTGTTCGATCCCGAAGAAGGTTGATTGATTATCTGTTTGCTAAAATTGTAAGCAAGCATGTCATATAATTATGTGGCCTGTAAAAGTTTCCTTTGAGTGTTCATTTGGTTCTAGTACTCTCAGGAAAGTTAAATCATGGCAATATTCAGCATTAGACGAGAGCTTGAAAAAATATAATTTCAAGTGTTAAAATTTAGTAGCAAAACCGTACTCAGATAGTTCAACAATGAAATGAGTTTCACTTTTGAGGACATGTCTTGTCTACAAAGGCATAGCTGCCAAAATGTAGCCATTTAAAAGAAAAAGTAAAAAATTGGAAAATAAATGTGTAAATACTTGAAATAAAAGAAAACCAGATCTACAAAATTTCATTTCGCCATATTTTAAATACCCTATATCAAATCTTAACAATGATTTTCTTGCTTATATATTATAGTTAGATTATACTTCTCGGTTCATTCTCAAACCGAATACTCCTTTTCCACAATAAAGGTGAAGACTATTTCTATGGATTTCTCTATTACCTAAGACAGTTATCACGGGCACAGAAATACTAAACATAAGCTAAACACGATGAGTTAAAATTGCATGACAAAAATGTTGTCACTTTTTAGCATTGAAATTCAAAGGCTTGAAATTCTTATATGAAAAATAAGAATATTACTTCGTAATTCATATTGTGCTAATAATTACTTAATTTGATTTAATTCAGAATATTCATATGTTAATTATTATACACACGTTGTAGAACTGACACAATCTCATTTATAAGAGTATTACATAGATAAAATTGTTTGTCTTTTTATGTCTTAAAATTTTTTTCATTCACTTTCCTTCCGTAAATTGATAATTTTTTTAATAATAATTCATTTTAATATTTATCATTTTATTGTTACTACGCCCTCTCAGGTGCTTGTGCACCATAAATTGGTTGTTTGGTGCATTTTAAAAACATTTCTACCAACTTTGCTTAGTTTTTTTCCTCCCTTAATGTAACTCTGTCTTTGACTTCGCAATTCTTTACAATATTATGCATTTGATATTTAATTTGTAATTAATGAATTTCATAGAATAGTTAAATTACGAAATTAAGTTTCAACGATAATTAACAAAAGTAAGCATTGATGAAAAATAATATCATGCTTTATATTTAAGTTATAACATAAATAAAATATAGTACCTCTCTCTGTATTATTCACTAGCTGAGATTTTATACAAAAAAAAGGAAACATTTTTCCGTTTTAAACCACATTTTTAAAAAAGCTTCAGAAAATTAAGTAAATAGTAAATGTTATTAATCCAATGTTAGTTTAATCTTTCTTTATCACTTTTTAACTAGTGATTCACTACAAAAATGTTTGTTCTTTCGAAATTTTAATAATAAAAAATGTGCTCAAAACACCACTGATATTTCACTTGAAGAGGTTTTACAAAGGATTCTACACAAATTTATCTAAAATAAAACTTCATTAAGTAAGTAATATCTGCCCTTGAAACCATTGGTGTAGTTACAAAAGGAAATATATGTTAGAGAATTTTTTTTTTATCTTAAGAGAAACCAAGCATTAAAAAAAGAAGTTACATCTGAGTAAATTATATCAATTAAATGCGTGTTAACCTTCTATTCCGAAGCAACATGAGAGCTATTAATGACAGACCTCGTGATTCTGAGGCATGATCGAATGACGAGGTCGACATCTGAGCTCAGTTTCACGCCATTGTGAAGACCCTCCACCTCGACAGAATTAGTGTTTCTTCAGCTGTGCCTACTTGTTTCTATTAAGAGTGGTTGAACAAAGGATTTTTGTTCTTTTTGTGATAATCATATTTTTTTTCCTAAGAATTTATCATCTTATATTTTAGATTCACTCTATTTTTTAGAGTTGAAGTAAATTCTAGTAGCTATGCTGTGCAAGTAAAATGTTGTAATTAGGCACGTAAAGTATATATTTATATTTTTAATTTGTAGTTTTAAATTAATGTGTTACGTTTACTTGTATTGGCACGCGTAGTATAATTAAAGAACATATATTAAATGAACTACAGGAAAACGAAGGACTGAGAGTTTCAAATATTCTAACTTGTCTTTCATATGCTATCGATGCATGTCGTTTACCATTCCAGTGGATATAATTGAAACATTGGTAACGAAGAAATTAACCAGTTTCTTTGTAATATTTTTATTATAGTAATTAAAAGTTATTTATATTTATTACACAAATAAAACACTAATATGTTGAATTAATTATTTTTATTTCATTTTTATGTGCACTTACAGCAACTGTATAATTTTTTGGAAATTTTTTTTTTTAGATTTGTAATCGAATATTTTAGGTTAGTTCTTTTCCGTTGCACTGATTAGTTTACAGTATCAAGTTTTCTCACAATGAAACAGCTTAAAAACGCTGCTATAACCGTATCAATTAGTTTTCAAATCAAGAATAATCCTTTTTGCTCTTCAAGGCTTGGTGCTTCCGCTCTATTGCAAACGCTTGGGAACACTCTAATATTTCCGAGAAAGATTACGATTCACAATCGAGTCTTCTGTATTCTCTCCATTATAACCGACTTTCCCCCATTCCATAATTGCATACTATTTATTCATATGAATGATGCAGAGACGTACACAACTAGAGCAGTCGCTTACAGTTAATATCTCATTTGAAAAATCTATCCCATTTTGTTGGAAAACCTGAGGCAGGGCACAGACTTTAGAGATACGTTAATCATCTCGAGTTCATTTATCAGTCTCGCGGCATCTCATCTGTGGCATCATTTTTCTTTCGGGAGGAAAAAGAAACTTCTCGAAAGATGAAGTTCGCTGTTCAACGAATGCGAAACCACTGAAAATGGATGATTAATATTTCTTCAGAAATGATTTTTTTACTTTTTGAAAATGGAAGGTTTTTTTCGCTTCAAATTTAACTTGTAAGGAGAAAAATGAAGCTCACTTAAAGTGGAGTTTTGAAGAAAATTAACTATATAAAAGTTGAAGGGAGGTTTAAGGGGTATCTATAAAAAAATTTGATATCACTAAACTGAATACGTTTATACGCAGATGTCTGATTTGTAATTGTTGCAAGATAATTAATTAAATTTTTGTTAAAATTTTTAAAAAATTCATAAATTAATGATGACGGGGAAACGACGTACACGGATATTGAGAGGCATGTTTTCCTTCCAATTGATTGAGTATGCTGGTTTGGTTAAAAGTTTTAGTTTACAAATATGTAAATATCATAAGGGATAGATTTTATTGTTCAAATCACCAAGAAAAACGTTGATAATTATAATGTTATTTCATCCTCCTCGAAGTGGGTTTCAGGCTGTTTTTAGTTTATTAATTTAGTCCTTTTCCAATTATTCCAATTTAAAATCTTTGAAAGAGTTTAGCTGAAATTCCACATTTCGGCTGCTCACCAAATTCACGATCTAATTTTTAGGATTATGACGGCTCCCAAGAAAACTAAACAAATAAGAAGTAGAGAGATATGAGTAATTTTTAACACAATAAGTAATTTTAAGCAAAAAAAAAATCAAAGTATATTGTTCATTTATATATTATTGAAACTACGAGGGCTGTTTTTTTAAGTAAGGTCCATTTGTTTTTTTAAAAAAATAACGACAATATTTTGTTTCAAAAAAACTTTATTTTAGGATTGTACATACTTTTGCCTATTTTTATACATAGTTGCCGAGTTTATTAATGCACTTGTCATTCCTTAGAACTAAGTTTTGAAAATCCTCTTCAAAGAAGTCTGCCGCCTGACTGTCCGATCAGGTGACAGACTCCTCAGAATAGATATAAATGTGCATTTATTGTTCGACAAGTTTTTAAGCTTCAGTATTTAAAATTTTCTGAATGAAAGGTATATTTAAATAGCTCAAATGCGATGCTTTTTATCGTATCACGCGAAGCTTGTTATATACATAAAAGTACAAATATTCCATGTTTAAAAACATAAAAGCAGTTTTTTGGCTTTTTTAGAAATCATTTGTCCAGTTTAGAGAAGCTTTTGAATTTTTAAACTTTTTGAAACTGTGTTTGCAAGGGAACATGGAAAACCCTAACGAAAACTTTCGAAATGTTGTATAATCATGCATTCTCAAATGCACACACAAACCATATTGATACATTTTCACATTATATTTATGATTCCTTATGGTCACCTTTGATGTGGGTAATGCATCAAAGCTGAAAATTCTTCAAAGATTGATACAAATTTGAGGAAAATGATGTAAATGCTACATAATATCTCTTTAGACAAAATTTGAAAAATGCTATGTAAGTATTTTCTGGGCAATATAAGTAAAATAGGAAACAATAAAGTCTTAAAATAAATTAAAAGGAAGCCAATGTCTAATAAAATGAGGCAAATACATGTTGTAATTAATGGTTTTTGTGATGAAGTGTCATTTTTTATATTAAAAAAGGCAATTTTCTCAAATTTTACCTTTTTCTAAAAATCTTCTGTATGAATATAACAGCAATTTTTCCTCATATTACTGATATGTAACTATATATACTGAAGTAAATTTTTGGAGATATTCCAAAAATATTTTACTAGAGACCAGATATCGTAAAGAAAAATGACTATTTTCAAAAAATTCAGAGTAATGCTACATAAAAGTATGCTTTGGAAAGAAAAGAAAAAATGGCAGTTATAGAGACTGCCGATAGAAGTGAAAACTTAGAACTTTCAGTATTAAAATTTGAAATTTCATAATATTTCAATTAAAATTACCAACATCAATCTCGTTTTCACATATATTGACACTCCGAGCAACAACTAAATTCATTTTTATATGGTTTTTTATTAATCAAATATATTACGGGCTGTACAAAATCATGACAAAATATAAATATAATTCAATTGAAATAACAATTAATATACAATCATATTATTTAGGGATAGTATTTGCATTTACTTAAATTTCAATGTACTTTATTTTTAACGTTATTTTAATTGTTTGCATAATTGTCATTATTAATTTTACCAATACTTAGACTTTTTTACTTTCAATTATTTCATTTTTTTCTAAAAAAATACAGTAGGCTTATGTTAACTAAAATAAGAAAGGGAGATCTTTCATTCAAATTTATCCAAGTATCGCGTAAAAACCGCATCGATCGTCGTTTTATATTTTGTACTACTGAGTTTTCGATTACATTGGACATATTGAAATTAAGTGTTTCATTTAGAAATTCAATTAGTGGTAGTTTTTTATCATCTGCAAAGTTAATATTGAAGTCTCCACTTAAAATCATCGGAACATTATCATATTTTTCGCCAAATCTTTTATCGAGTATTTCAGAACCTTTTTTTTTTTTGCATAAATCATCAAATATTCGAATATAAATTGTTGTATCTGTCTTATAGATTCTCCAAGCGAAATATAAACGGCAACCATTAATATGTATTGCCCATTCTCGTAATCGCAACGAGCAACGCATATTTCGCCTATATCAGAAACATTAACACCGATGCTTCTAATGAATTTATTATGCATGTCCATATTTGAAGTAATGAAGTGTGACGTATCTTGAGTATTGTGATAAATAGCTATGTCTGCTGCTGGAACTTCGGGTCTTTCATAACTTACAACAAAGTTGAAATTCGGAATATCAAGTGGTTCTTTCATATTTTCATCTTTTTCATACGAATTTCTGACAAAAGCAGATTTTTAGGTGAGCTGCATGCTCATGCAAGCTTTGACAATTGAATGAAAATATCGATAATTCTTTCTTGTTGGAGATGAATTCTAGAAAAGTTTTGGTGACCATTTGTAGTGGACCGTTTTTTTATTTCAATTCTAACGTTAGATCCTCTCGATGACTTGTTGATCTATGATGTTTATCTGTTTCTGAAGCATTTAGAGGTGTTCCTGTTCTACCAGCTGCTGCAAATATTTCTTGAGCAACCAAACATAAAACTGGTGAATTCTCGTTACTCTTGTTAAAGCTACGTAAACTAATTCTCTAGGATGTTTGTGATCGCATTCGTAGACAATAGAATCATAAGTAAAACGGCATCAAATATTTAATGGAATTAAAGTGGAAGCCGTTTTCATTATTTCAAACTAAAAATGTTTATGATATAAGGTAATAAACTATAATTTTACATTTTTAACCATATTTTAAACTTTAACACATTAATCTTGAATTATTATTAGATTTTATAAAATTTTTAATTTCAAAATCCACGATAAAATTATGATTGAACAACTAGATGTCTGGTTTACCACGGTAGTAAGAAACGTCTAATCTACTGTGAAATACTAATTCGCTTTGCAGAGGTTAAATATTAGAGAATAAATACAAAATTTTCAAACGCCAAAATAAATACGAAGATTTAAAATAATTTTAAATAATATAAAATTTTCAAACGCCAAAATAAATGCGAGTATTTAAAATAATTTTCTGTTATTTATTTTTTATCTTAAAAATATTAGTATATTTATTTAGTACTCACTATTGTACTGCACAATGATTCTTCAATTAAACGATTCAAATAATAATCAAACAAAAACACTATTTTAAAAATGCACAGTATATACACATTGAACTTTTTTCGCTAAATCCATTCAATTTCACTTATAAGATATACACAACACTATACGTCAGCTGTATAGCTACAGAAAACCGTCTATAAGCATGTTGGTGACGCGAACACACAAGATTTCACCCATCCAAAAAGTGTCTAAAGCGAACAGCACACTGCGCATGGGCCAGTCAAAGCATGTCGGTGACGTGAACCCATAAGATTTTCCCCTAACAAAAAGTGCCCAACGCCGCTTAAGAAGTTTTCACTTCAAAAAAAATAAACAATGTATTTAAAGAAAACTCATTTCGGTATAAAAAAATATAATTAATACACAGACAAAATTTGAAGTTTTTATATTTAATAGTTTCTGAGAAAATGTACATAAAATAGGGGAATTTAACATTGTCGTTATAGTGGGTTCCGAATCATTTTAATACAAAATGTTTCATTTCATAACATCATAAAATAGAAATATCTGACAGCTTAAAATAAAAAAAAATCCTGTTTATTTACTTATTTGAAATTGTAGTGTTAAATAAGTCAAAATAAATGTACAGCTTTGATTATGCTTATATATCTTACTTGGCACGGCTATTTTAAACACGAAAATGTTGCAATATCTATATGCACTTGTTGATGTAAATTTTTGTTCGAACATAGCAAAAACATGAAGAGAGTCGCTCTACGTTCTAGGATAACATTTCTGATACATAAGTTTTATTAATTGTATACTTTTATGCATGCACTATTTCAGTATATGATTGTTTTATACAAAATGAATAATAAATATAAAACTCAATTGAATATCCGTTATTGGCTACAAGCGTTCCGTACAGTTGTCTGCAGATGATGGCAAATCTCAGTCATCGGTTACGATCTCTAAGGTCATTGGAAGGATCTCCCACGATTCACAACGCATACGGAACGTCACTATGTGGCTTTAAGTGTACGGTTCCATAAAGGTGATACTGCTGGGTTGCTGTCTGAAAATCTCGCTGCTCCGTCTGGAACAATGTTGTCGAAACAAACCGTGTACAGACGATTAACGGGGGGGGGGGGGATTTTTACGCTCAGATACCAGTGTAGTATGTTACCTTAAATAGTTTCACAACGAATCTCATCTATTTTGTAGTCGTGGACAGCACTCTTGGATAATGCTAGATCGGTGCCATATCCTTCAGAGCAACGAAGCTGGATTGAGCACACAAAGCGATTATCGACGAGGATTCATCTGCACAGAGCACAAAAAACATTATTATCCAGAAAATATCAGAGAAATCGTTATCTTTGGCGACACTGCCATCCTTGTATAGGGAGAGATAATTTTGGATTTGTGTATAACACTCCACACATTCTATGTTGGTACAGTAATATTACAACACTATACGGATTAAATTTTCGAGCCCTACGTAATAGTTTGAAGAAGCTGTGAAACACTAATTTCTTTTATGGGAGATAGCTCCCAAACATTCCTTTATCGACCATCATATTAAATAAGAGTTTATTACATGAAATGTAGGAACAGAGAGAGGTCTCCAGACCTCACTTCCATATAGCACCTGTGGGTCACTACAGGAAAAGCCATTGCATGTCGACAATTCTTCAAGTTCTCTTCAGGGGTTTCTGTTAACCATTTTGTAATAATAAGATCTAAATCGATAATCAATGAGCAATAGCTTTTTTTAACAGTATGAGTGTGTGTTGTGACACTTGTAGAAGGTATACAAGAGCATGCATAGATGTTAAACGTATCTAAACATTTTACTAGACGAGTATTAGAGAGATTATGGTATATTTCTAATAATGGCGCTTTCATTTGCCTATCAGCTTACATCTGTGCTATTTTTTTTAATTTCCGAATTTATTGCATAAGGTATTAGTGCATAAAACTTCCATGCTATAAACGAAGTTTTTCTCGAAATATCTTATTGTTTATGTTAGTCTTGATTTTGGACACCAGGGCTTATCTGCATATATATATATATATATATATGTACGTTAAACATTAATACGCATATTTATACAGAAAATTACATTTAAAATTGTATTATTACAATCTAATTTTGATTTTATTTTTGTACTAATAAAATATTATATCACTCAACACAAAAGATTTAAGATTGTTTCTAGCTTCAAAAGTTACAAATTTCCCACTTGATAACCTTACCATGTACTAACTAATTTTTATTATACTATGCAATTTAACACAATATTTAAATTTGAATTTTAAAAAAAATCATATTTTTCAAATGATTAAGCGTTTTTTAAGCCTGCATTCGACGAATCTATTCTAGAATTCAAGCCACTGATTAAATTATTTTATGAGACATTTTTAAATATATTTTCAATACTTTTTCACCTCGTATTACGAGTTATTAAATCTACACAATTTTAAATAAATTATTTTAGAAAAAACCTCGAAACTAAAATTAAAAATGGATTTCCCCTATTGACTGTGTGAGTTGTTGTACAGAATGAATTGAAATATACCTCTCAGCATCATTTCATTTAACAAAATTAAAACTTAATATTAAAAGTACGTGGAAGGTTGCATAAGATATCAAACATACACAAGAAGTAAAAAAAAAAAAGGATTAATATTGTCATTCGGTAGTTGTTATTAGGAGAATCAAACTAACTTTTTATCATTATCTAATTTCTTCCTCCTTCCGTTTTTACATCAACCGATCACACCATCTCGGCTAGTCCTCACAATATGATGAAACTTTCCCCAAACAGCTCTGGGCAGTAATGAGACCACTGCACTTGGTTTTCTTCCATCCATAACTGGAGGTGAACATCATAATGTCGTTGCTCCTCCACTCATCGGGAAAAGTTTCCTTGGTTTGCTTTTTTTATACTCCCAAGATACTTCCGTTTCAAGATATTTCTGAAAGCTTGTCTTCTGCAGAAGGAGGAAAGTAAGAAATAACTTTAGCAAAAACATGAGTTCTATTAAATACGAAAATTTTACAAAGAGAGAAGACATAATAAATTTTCCCGTAACTTTCAAAAGGTAGGGGAAAAAAGTTAAATAGTATTTTTGTTAACAATGACTGAATAAGTTTTGTTTTTCGTTTAACTAAAGGGGTGGAATACTTACATTAAAACTACTAAGCATTTTGTTGTTAACTCTAAAACAAATGTATTGAAACAAAAAATAGGTAATTTTATACGGTCGTGTTTCAATTACGAATAAACTAATTTAGTAAATATCGTATATTCCCCCTCCCTTATAATCATCAATAAATCACTGTATTTCCAATGAATCACTGTAATTTTTTTAATTAATAGTGTTTTTAACGTTTGTTAATTTATTTTAATACTTTATTCCTGTATTCATTTAAATTTTAAGCCATTCACAAAATGATATTTCAATTCCCTCTCCCTCACCGAAGGATGTTCTGTTTACGTAAATGGAGGGAAAAATTTAAAGATGTCAAGTATTATATTTTTAAAAAATGATAATATACAATAAAAACAAATTTTACGTTACTTTTTGACTTTTTAAAAGTAATGATTTTGCAATTTTAAAGACACTTAAATAAAAAATAAAAATTTCCATTATTTTTACTTAAAAATATTAATATCTTGTTTCAAGTCCATCGAATTTGTGTTCTGCAGTGAATACTTTTAAAGCACATTCATCATGACAGCATGTAACACAAATTTGTTAATATATTATTTTTAAAGTATTTCTTTATACGTAAATATTGAAAAAAGAAGCACGCTTTTTGCCGGAGAAATATTACTGGTCATGTTGAGTCAACACGCCGTTTACCTCGGCACTACAATATATTCACTACAATGTCATTACTATTTTAATGAATTGCTTCGTGGGACTAACATCATATATGCTTCTTTAAAATAAAGAGAAAAATAGTTAATTTTACTTTATGCTTATTAATTATCACAGCTATTCTCAATCTAGAAACTCAAATATTGATTATATTAAAAGTTTTGTGCTAACGATCTCATCTAATTCAAACCCTTGCATTTAGTACTTCATTGACCAAACCAAGTGTTAGTAAATCTATAAGAAAAATAGCTGGCTATCACATTAGCTAAAATGAAAGACAAATTGGAATATTTTTGCTGTAGAATGAACGATAAAATTATCTGCTTGTTAATAGTGTGTCAAGGTTAATTATGATAAGCATCGCAATAAACAGAGTGATATAAATCACGTATTTCTGCTACAACGGAAAGTTGTGAAAAAAATAAAATTTAGCCTTCATGACATATATTTAGTGTTACCCGCATGGTTTTACTATTTAAGAATGTTCTACAAGGTTTGAAAAGGGTTTTATATGCTCATAATTGCATAATTAATTATGTTTTGTGTAATTGATTTTACATTTTCTTTGTTTTTCTGAGAAATAAAAACCAAATTAAATTTTAAAATTTTGATGCTCATTACAAAATTTTTAAGTTTTAAATTTTTTTCACTACATAGCTTTGGAGCCATTTTCCATGGTTTTCTAACAGAAGTATCTTATTTCAGTAACCCGGTAGTAAATCAATAGTAACGTTAGCGGTCACGCTGGATGTCGATGTCACCTCAATCCTTTTTTTAAAGCTATTTTTATAGTACAATATAAAAAATCGCAATTCCAGTGAATAATTTAATAAAGGGAAAGTATAATTTCCTACTTTTAAGATTTTTTTCGAGTTTTCTTTGATAATTTGAGAAAAATCCAATCAAACTGAATTAAAATGTTTCAAGTGTGCGTGAATGTAATAAAGGGCACACATCGCAGCCACTTTTCTATAACATTACAGGAATTATATTTGTCGATAAAATTGTCATATTTTATTTAAGTTAATGAAGTTTTAATTCCCTTTGATGATCAACAAATAGCATGTTTAATTTTTTTTGCTTGTTTCTTTCCAACAGGGCGCAGTGTGTCTTGCGGTGCACTTGTAGCATCATATCTTTGTTGATGGAGACTTTTAGGTAGACTTTTAAAATTTTCCTCTGGACTCAAGCGTTTCATGATCATCGCTTTCCTCAAAATTGGTTTCACTATCATAGTTAATATACATTATTTCATCAGGATTTTCAATTGCTTTATAAGTTTCAACCTTATCCAACAAAAATGCCTATTTCTCTTTTTATATTCTGTTCGCTTACATTTTTAAACCAAAATGTTTCATACAACATAGCAATGAAAACCCGTAAGTGGTTCACAGAGTAAAATGTAGCCTGTTCAAAGAAAATGTTTTTGAATAAAAGTGGTCGCGTGGAAACTCAGTCACCCCAAGTTACAATAGATCGTAAGAAGCAGCTGCCACTTCCCAAAATGAGGGAGATGTGTAAGAAATACGTTTTAGTTCTCGTAAAGTTTGGCATACAAGATAATACTGACAAGGTCATGTTTGTTAACATTTTTATTTTACAAAGTATTGCTTAAATATGCAATAGTAGAAAATTTATACACTTTAAAATATGAATTTGAGTTTTCAGAATCTTAAGAAATATAATTGGCAACAGGTTTCTACTAATATTTTTATCCAGAATCTGGCGGAAAAGAGAGTGTGTTATTGTTTCTTTATATTTGCTTACGATTGCGCAGCACTTTCTAAGTTTCTGTTAAATCCTTTTTTATTGCTGAAAATTTTAATTTTTTTCATTTAAAATGGGAAATTTAAAGCGCAGAATTAGTTCAAAAAGAAAACGACAATTTCGTGGTAATGGATCTACTAATAAAGATTCCAAAAATTGTAGCTCACATCCACCAACGCCAGTTCTTCAAAGATAAAAATGCCTGCTGTTTTTGATGAGGAAATGGCAGAGTATGAGCATAAAACAATTACAGGAAATGGAATCATAGATATTGATGTCCTCTTAAATGTTCTTTTACAACTTTGTTGCCCAAGGTGTTTCGAAGAAGGCTTATTGCTTTCTGAGGTTTCAAGATATGGTTTGTGTTCAAATTTTGCTATAAGGTGTAAACATTGTAACATTTACTCAGGAATTCTTGTTCAAAGAAAACTTTAAACTGTCCTGTAGTAAATACAAGATTTGTTTATGGTATGAGACAAATTGGTAAGGGTTTTTCTGCTGGGTTTAAATTATGTGGTACGTTAAATTTACACAGGCTCAGTAAAACTGCGTACACTAATCATGAGAACAAACTCATGTCTGTGATTTCAGAAGTTAGTGAACTATCAATGCAAAAAGCAGCTTCTGAACAGTTAGTGCTACATCCTTCTAAAAATAAAATAGTTGAATGTGGTGTTTCAGAGGACGGAACATGGCAGCGTAGGGGTTACACTTCCATGAATGGGTGTGTCGCAGCTTTGTCAGTTGACACTGGTAAAGTAGTGGACATTGAAATAATATCTTCATATTGCCCCATCTGCAGAAAGATTTCTAAAATGCCTAAAAGCATTGAATCTGAAACATTTGCAGCAGATCACGTATGCCATAGCAATTTTCAAGGTTCTGCGTTGAAAATGGAAGCTGTTGGTGCGACTAGAATCTTCCAACGTTCTATTGTGAAGCGAGGCCTTAAATATGCACAATATAATGGTGACGGGGATTCAAAGGGCTTTATCAGTGTCAAAGATACTTATGGTAAAGATAGTGTCACAAAATATGAATGCATCGGTCATGTTCAAAAGAGAGTAGGTGCGAGATTGCGCAAACTAAAGTCGAAAAATAAAAATCTGTCTGGTAAAGGCAAACTCACCGACTCTTTTACTAACCGATTGCAAAACTATTATGGGATTGCTGTTCGTAGCAATGTGGGAAACCTCTCCGGTCTTCAACAAAATGTTATTACGGCCCTGTTTCATTGCTCATCAAGTGCCAAGAAACCCATGCATGGACAGTGTTCCATCGGAAATGATAGTTGGTGCTACTACCAGCGAGCACTATCTTGTGGCTAAAAGCCAAAAGAAAAATATAAAGGTTTATCTAATGAAGTGTTAAACATTATTAAGCCTACATATTTAGAATTTTGTACAAAAGAACTACTAACTAAATGTCTGCATGGCAAAACGCAAAACTCAAATGAGTGTTTTAATGGCATTATTTGGCAGAGAGTACCGAAAGAAGTTTTCGTGTGCCTCAAAACTTTAAAATCTGGTGCATTGGATGCTGTTATACAATTTAATGATGGGTACAAGGGTTGTGTTGAGATTTTTAAAAAGCTTAATATAACTCCTGGTTATTTTACTTTAAAATCATACTAACATCTTGACATAAAAAGAATTAACGATGCAAAACGTCATTTAACACCAAATGTGAAGCAGCGTAGAAAAATTTTAAAAGCAACTAGGAAAAAATAATCAATGTTTCAGAGAGTAAAGAGGGTGTTATTTATAAATCAGGGGCATTTTAAGTATATCTGCTTAATATTAAAAATTGCAGTTTAAAGTTTATTTCTGATTTATCTCAAAATGCATTTTTGTAACGTATTGGCATCTGGCAACGTAAATATTAGAAAAAGTTGTGAACCAAATTAGGTTAAATTTTACAAGTACATTTATTTTATAGATTTAAAGAACCCCTACTGTTTTCATGTTTATAGAAGGGATATATTTTTAGTAACTAAGATTTATATCATGTCTCGTAATAATTTTTTAGTGATTTTTCAATGTTCTTTTACTCGAACCTTGATAAAAATTGTAATAATTTGATTATCATTAGGAAAATGGTACCAACCTTAAAAACTGTTATGATGATAAACATCAAATTCACAGAAAAGTGATATTTTTGTTTTCATTTGAGTTATGTGCGTTATTCTAACAATGAATTTAATTACCAATTTTCACTATGTTTTTCTCCCTAATTTTTTTTTGTTTTTTTTTTGTGTTATAAGTAAAATATTAAATGTATTTTTCATAGTTTTAAGTTATGTTTCATCAGTAAAAAATATTTTAATAGCAAATATTACAGTTTTTCAAAACTTTTCTTCGAAGGTGTACAGATACTTTAATGCATTGAGTAAAATAACTGGAGCGATAAACAGCTTTTTCTATTTATTTGTTTAAAACCGAGATCTTCCTTCGATACAGAAAATGACGCCTTTAAGTTTAAAAAAGTGGATTATTATTCATCATTTCCTATGGAATGATTGTTTTGCCAAAACGGGAAGCTAAGAGATCATAAATATTAACACATCATGGAATATTTGCCCCCAAGTAGTAGCCTAACAAATAATTTTTTCTCAGCACTAATATTTTCAAATTCTCAGCAAAGTTTTTAAAAGAATATTCATGTAAAACTTCTGAAACTTCTTGTAATTCTTTGGAATCCAGAATGAGGCTATTAGTTTACTTTTAAAGCTAGAAAATCTTCGAAATGTTTTAGTAGAACAAGAAACAAAATTGTATGAAGTAATCAAAAATAAACTCGCTATTAAAAACAACGCATCAAATCTTTAATAGTTTTTACCTATGAAAATATTACTTTCCCTTTGTGTATTAAACATCGATAAAATCATTAGTGTTATCTATATATGTTCTCACATGAGACACGTATAAATTCTTAATTTAAAGAAATGTCTCTTTCTGAAATTAAAAGTTCAACAGTTCAAAAATATGAACACGGTATCAAAATATTTATAGCAGAAGCAAGACTAAATATATTGTAAAATATTTTATTATTTCATCCAAATTATATAGATAATTGTCGAAGTTCATAGTGCGTATATCAAGCGGCATGAAAGATTCCAAAATTTAGCACAAATGGTAATTCAAAACTATTTTCGGACCTGAAGTTTTTTGCAGTAAGCATGACTAGAACGTTTGCAATTACTCATGCGTTTCTTGTAAGTTAAATAATATTCAGAATATTATTTAACTTACAAGAATTATTTATTAATAATATTTTTTATTATTGATTTGCTTTCTTTCATTAAATTAATAATTTTTAAATAATCCTTTGTTTTCGACATTTCGATATACTCGAGCTCCCCGCCCCTCGTAGGGGGGGGGGTTCGCCTCCCTAGGGGTTGCGAACCACAGTTTGAAAAACGCCGACTCATGTGTAAGTGTAAGGAACACAAGTATCTGACTTATTGGTGGTATGATTTAGACATCAGTAAGAAACACATGGACTGGTCATCTCCTCATTATAGTTTCGTCTTTTGATAATAGGTCAATTTCTCTCTTCTCGAGTGGTTCCCAATTCCACATGATACAGAGAAAAAAGGCAGGGTCTTGCTCTATTACAATGAGAAAGAGATTCTGTGGATCCTGACGTGTTACCCTGAGAGGCATTATTATGGTCGTATGGGAACTCAAATCCAAATTACGTTCCTGGATGAACGTCTACAGAAGAATATGCTACTGTCAAATAGAGTACCCATTCAAGTGTGTTTCTTTCTTAGTGTCAAGAGTGCAGGTATAGCAGTTACGGACAAAAATGAAAGGCTACGTCGGATTCCTGTTCAAGCGAAAAGATAGGAAAGCGAAAATTCTAATAAAATGTACTATGACGTAAATCCCATTGATCATGTTATTTCGGGAGATTTTTTTCAGAACAATTGAACCCATTAATACAACTCAAAGAATTGTAACAGATGACCATTGATGAATGGGTACTCCTACCTTTAAAGTTGCTGAAAAATAAAGTATCAAATTGAAGAGACGGGCCTCGCTAAAATTGCCGTTAGAGATGTCTTATTTCATTGCAGATAAGAAATCCTTTGTTCACTTTTTCCTTATGACAAATAACGTTCCAATGAAGTCTATGTTGCTTAATTTTACTCAATATATTGGTTCTGTTCGTTTTTTTCTCAAGCAAAAAAGCTTTATCCTATACGTATAAATATGGTGTATGTATTTTACATATCCATTCACCAAAATGAGCAGATTTTTCCGACTTACCTTTGATCCTTTTCACTTTCTCACAAATAAAATTAACGAAGTCCTTTATTAATTGACTTTGGTTGATTTCAAAGTCCACGTTAATAAAAAATCATAATTAATCTATTTATGATATATAAATGTAATTAAAAATATTTTTCGAAAATTTCAATTTTAAAATAATTTGGGCGTTAACGGGTTAAAGTTATATTTAATCGCTCCAAGCTTAAGTAAATACTATATTATGAAATATATATAACTAAAACATATGCATGTATGTTAAGTAGTTTTTTTTTACTGGAGCACGAATATTTATTATTATATTTAAAATAAAGTAAGGTGCTCCGCATGTTTTTTTTCCTTAAGGGGGTAGGTTCACGAAACATGATCTGTATCTCAGTAATGTTAAAAATAGGTATTTTTAAGGAACATTTATAAACATTCTATTGAATAAAATCTCCAACTTTTACTGAACATTATTTGAACCATAATACATACTTTAATCAGAAATTTTATGGATAGGATGTTTATTTTAAAAAAAATCTTTTTTGCACAAATCTTTTTTTTTCTTTCCAAAAACAGTGAAATTTTAGGATGTTAATGCTATAAATTAAGTCAGAATATTTTTTTGAAAAAATCCCTCGTTTGAAGTATGTATTAGAGTGTAACTATTAATTATGCAAAATTATAAGCTGTTAAATGCAGTAGTTTAGGAACAAATGTTCCTTATAAGGTAAAAATGTTAGTTTTGAGAAAAATGGATTTTAGTAATGGATTTAGTAGACTTTGACAGGTGGTAAAACATTTTCAAGAAATTATTAAAAACTCTTCTACTGCACGTAGAATGATAATTTTTGCACCATTAGAAGCGTAGAAATTTATATTTTATTAAAATGGGAAAAGTGAAAAATGTGTTTATGGGCAGAAATTTATGAACCTACCCCTTAAATGAATATTACATATCAGTGAATACAGTCTCACTTTTTCATTCGTCTATTATTTTACTGAACGCACTGAAATGAACAAATGAATGAATGAAACACTAAATTGAAATGAAGTAATAAATTTAATGATGATTTTGTTTTTTCGGATACATTTTTTAGTGTTAGGCAAATAGTGTTAAAAGAAAATGTCTCCATTGTGTTAGCACGTGTTTTAATAAAATTACATTGAATCCACTCAAATGAACTCTTCATTTAAATAAAAATAATTCAGCAAAACAGAGAATTACATAATTTTATTCATACATGAAAACTTGAGTATTTTAAGAAACATTAATAAGTAATTTATATGTTTCAGAGGATGATTCAGTATTTGTATAAGGTCACAATTAGACTGAAGGCATACGAAGCATTACAGAAAAATTCCCATTCAAAAGCAGCTACTGGATAATAAATTGAAGGGAAAAAAATATAACTTTATTTTTTAAAACGAGGTTAAATAAAAATAGCAGCATTTCTAACAGAAAAGATTATCTTTCTTTAACTAAACACCCTTAAACAGTATAAATATTCAGCAACATTTTACATTAATTAATGCAGTAAAAATAGAAAAAAAAATTCTTTTTTTCTAAAATAAATTAAATGAGTGCAGAAAAAGTGAACAAAAGAATTCAGGACGTTTTCTATCCAATTAAACTAAAAATGAAAAACTCTCACTGCTTTTAGTTTTAATGTCTTCTGATATAATTCGCAAGATTTTCCTGCCATGTTTTTTTTTTTTTAAATGAAGTTCATTCAATTATCAAGTCTTTAGGGAATAAACTTATTTAAACCAAATCGAATTAACACCTGCATGCTGGGTCCGCCTTCTTACAGGGTTGATTATTTCACCGCTTTGTTTGATTGCATTTGGAAGATAATGCAATTACCTTCGCGTCTTAAAGATTGTTTAACAATAGATGAGAGCTAAAATGGGTATGAGTGTGTATTTTCATGAAATTGCGAATTATTAGTTCGTGGAAATTCAATTTCTGTTTATAGACGTCATACAAATTATAATTTTTGCGACGATGAAGAAGGCCCTAAATCGCATATATACATGTGATTTTTTACAAGAAAAGGCTTCATTTCACACACGTTGAACAAGAACAAAAAAAATAATAAAACCTATTCAATCATTTTACACAGATATTTTTTTATTTATGTATCCGAAATAAATATTTATATTTTTAGTATTTTAAGAAAAATTCAACTGTCTCGCAAGAATTTGGGATATGAAATGGGGAAAAAAAATCAATACATATATTTAATAGCTTTCATGAGTTAGTAATGAGCTAATGTTCATGCTTTTATTTCAGTGTAATAATCCGTCTTCTGTTTTTCAATGACTGTAATGCAATGATTTTTTTCATTTTATACTTAACAGAAATTTCGAGGAAATGGCAATCAGCCACTGGTTGGCGCGATTATAAAAATCGCCAACTAGGTGAGATCTCGCGTGCTGCCCTTCGGAGTAGCAACTCCTCCAGAAGGCGTAATGCAACAGCGGGAAATTCAAGATGGCTGAAATGTGAATTAATAACAAAAAATCATTTAAAAATCTGTTAAAGCTGACCATCCTTGCAAAATTGAAGTACTTTTAAAAACTCAAAATCATTAATAAGAAATTAGTTTTAGTTAAAATTAATTAAAAAGGAAAAATTAAGAGAGACACTATTTTCAAAAAGATTATTTATTACCTTCTTACACTTCCTTTTTCTCAAATTCATGCTTTTCCCTCAGTTCGAACATGCATTAGGCGATCCAATTAAACCATCTTTATGCTCCATTCTTCACAGCTTTCTTTCCTGGCACAGGGGACACAGCAAAAAACATTTCAGAAAATCCAGCAGATTTAACCATACATTTATTCGAATTTCCAACAATACTAATGTCATTGTTAGCCATTGTAAGTATTGTATATTTTTTATGAAGGAAAAGAAATTTACATTAAAAAATCTTATCCACATCGGAAGAATGAAGCTAAATATCAAACTGTGAAATATTCCACTAAATGTTCCACTGAAAAGCTGGTGCAAAAATTCAAGCTAAAAGCAATCGAAAACTTAGACCATGGAAATGTTTAAATTTGAGAAGAAATAGAATTAAGGTATCCGTACACCTTCAAAACGTCATTTTCGCCGACATTTTCGATTTTTGAATTTTGATTTTATTTTAAAATTTGAACTTTTTTCTTTAAAATGGTGCTTAAATTTTGTTTCTGTCTAATTTAGAACTTAAGTTATGGGGATTTGAATTTTACTCGGTAGCTACTTTTTGAAACCGGAAGTACAAGTCTACATTCCGGAAGTTGACAAAAATGTTTGTTTACATTTTTATTTAACAAAGTATTGCTTAAATATGCAATAGTAAAAAATTTATACACTTTAAAATATGAATTAGAGTTTTCAGAATCTTCAAAAATATAATAAGCAACAGGTTTTTACTAATATTTTTATTCAGAATCTGGCAGGAAAAGAGAGTGCGTTATTGTTTGTTTACATTGGCTTACGATTGCGCAGCACTTTCTAAGTTTCTGTTAATTCCTTTTTATTGCTGAAAATTTAAATTTTTTTCATTTAAAATGGGAAACTTAAAACGCAGAATTAGTGCAAAGAGAAAACGGCAATTTCGTGGTAATGGATCTACTAATAAAGATTCCAAAAATTGTAGCTCAACATCCACCAACGCCAGTTCTTCAAAGATCAAAATGCATGCTGTTTTTGATGAGGAAATGACAGAGTATGTGCATAAAACACTTACTGGAAATAGAATTATAGATATTGATGTCTTCTTAAATGCTATTTTTACAACTTTGTTGCCCAAGATGTTTCGAAGAAGGTTTATTGCTTTCTGAGGATTCAAGATATGGTTTGTGTTCAAATTTTGTTATAAGGTGTAAACATTGTAACATTTACTCAGGAATTCTTGTTCAAAGAAAACTTTAAACTGTCCTGTAGTAAATACAAGATTTGTTTATGGTATGAGACAAATTGGTAAGGATTTTCTGCTGGGTTTAAATTATGTGGTACGTTAAATTTACACAGGCTCAGTAAAACTGCGTACACTAATCATGAGAACAAACTCATTTCTGTGATTTCAGAAGTTAGCGAACTATCAATGCAAAAAGCAGCTTCTGAACTGTTAGTGCTACATCCTTCTAAAAATAAAATAGTTGAATGTGGTGTTTCAGTTGACGGAACATGGCAGCGTAGGGGTTACACTTCCATGAATGGGTGTGCAGCTTTGTCAGTTGACACTGGTAAAGTAGTGGACATTGAAATAATGTCGTCATATTGCCCCATCTGCAGAAAGATTTCTGAAATGCCTAAAAGCATTGAATCGGAAACTTTTGCAGCAGATCACGTATGCCATAGCAATTTTCAAGGTTCTGCGTTGAAAATGGAAGCTGTTGGTGCAACTGGAATCTTCCAACGTTCTATTGTGAAGCGAGGCCTTAAATATGCACAATATTATGGTGACGGGGATTCTAAGGGCTTTATCAGTGTCAAAGATACTTATGGTAAAGATAGTGTCACAAAATATGAATGCGTCGGTCATGTTCAAAAGAGAGTAGGTGCGAGATTGCGCAAACTAAAGTCGAAAAAGAAAAATCTGTCTGGTAAAGGCAAACTCTTCGACTCTTTTACTGACCGATTGCAAAACTATTATGGGATTGCTGTTCGTAGCAATGTGGGAAACCTCTCCGGTCTTCAACAAAATGTTATTACGGCCCTGTTTCATTGCTCATCAAGTGCCAAGAAACCCATGCATGGACAGTGTTCCATCGGAAATGATAGTTGGTGCTACTACCAACGAGCACTATCTTGTGGCTAAAAGCCAAAAGAAAAATATAAACGTTTATCTAATGAAGTGTTAAACATTATTAAGCTTACATATTTAGAATTTTGTACAAAATAACTACTAACTAAATGTCTGCATGGCAAAACGCAAAACTGAAATGAGTGTTTTAATGGCATTATTTGGCAGAGAGTACCAAAAGAAGTTTTCGTGTGCCTCAAAACTTTAAAATCTGGTTCATTGGATGCTGTTATACAATTTAATGTTGGGTACAAGGGTTGTGTTGACATTTTAAAAAAACTTAAGATAACTCCTGGTTATTTTACTTTAAATTCGTACAAACATCTTGACATAAAAGAATTAACGATGCAGAACATCATTCAACACCAAATGTAAAGCAGCGTAGATCAATTTTAAAAGCAACTAGGAAAAAATAATCAATGTTTTAGAGAGTAAAGAGGGTGCTATTTATAAATCAGGGGCATTTTAAGTATATCTGCTTAATATTAAAAGTTGCAGTTTAAAGTTTATTTCTGATTTATCTCAAAATGTATTTTTGTAACGTATTGGCATCTGACAACGTAAATATTAGAAAAAGTTGTGAACCAAATTAGTTTAAATTTTACAAGTACATTTATTTTATAGATTTAAAGAACCCTATCATTTCCATGATTATAGAGATGATATGTTTTTAGTAACTAAGGTGTATATCATGTCTCGAAATAATTTTTTGGTGATTTTTCAATGTTCTTTTACTCGAACCTTGATAAAAATTGTAATAATTTGATTATCATTAAGAAAATAGTACCAGCCGTAAAAAGTGTTATGATGATAAATATCAAATTTACAGAAAAGTGATATTTTTGTTTTCATTTGAGTTATGTGCGTTATTCTAACAATGAATTTAATTACAATTTTCACTATGTTTTTCTCTCTAAATTTTTTTTGTGCTATAAGTAAAATATTAAATGTATTTTCAATAGTTTTAAGTTATGTTTCATCAGTAAAAAATATTTTAATAGCAAATATTACAGTTTTTCAAAAAAAAAAGTTTCGAAGGTGTACAGATACCTTAAAATCATTTGCCTAAATATTAACTAATAAATTATTTATTTTATATACCTTAATAATAATAATAATAAAATAATATAGAAGCAATCAGTAATAAAGAACATATTTACGAAATAAAATTGCAAACTAATAATAATAACAATATAATAATATTAAAATTAACATTACAGATCCGAATTGTGCAAAACTTTTCAAATTTAAAAAAAATAATGTACTGGGCATGTGCGAAAATGTGGCGATACGATTTTTCCTTCACAAGAGAGTTCCGAAATCAGCTAGGTTGCCATACTGGGTGCGCTTATCAATCTCGTGAAAGTGCAAAAACTAAATCACGTTAACCGGTTGCCGAATCTACAATCTAGCCAAACTTTCATGCAGAAAAATTTTCTAAAAAAATAAACATATTTTTAATAAATAAAAATAAATTTTAATAAATTTCCGAACGCTTATAATACGATGATCTTTACTATGATATAAATTTTTTTAATGTATATTGCAAATGGTAGCATTTTCAAAAAAAATACATTTCACATTCTGTACTAAATGCTGACTAATTTATCTTCATTCTACAGCTCACTTTTAAAAACACGCTAATAAAATAAAGCACGACGC
Organism: Trichonephila clavata; assembly: GCA_019973975.1. Taxonomy (NCBI): domain Eukaryota; kingdom Metazoa; phylum Arthropoda; class Arachnida; order Araneae; family Nephilidae; genus Trichonephila; species Trichonephila clavata. Next base: position 192,474 of record BMAO01020862.1, on the reverse strand, counting down.
CCCAAGCAAGGATTATCTGAATGGGTAGAAAATCTTTTGATGTCAAGTACATCTATTGAGTAAGAAACACTAAGAAAATCAGTATAGTCATTAATTTCATGTATTACACTGAAAATACAAATTAAAAAACAACCATAACAATCTGTGTTCCTTCTTTTAACCCTGATACAAATGTATTATGCGGGCCGACTTTGAATTGTATAGCAGATGGATTTCCTTCTTACATCTCAGCGAAAGTGATCGGCGTGATCCTTTGACTTTTTTTGACGCCTGAAATGTGTTGGGGGAACGAACACAAAGACAAGCAAAAGAAAAGCATTTTGTGGGCAGTAGAGCATTATCTTGTTAATCTGTTGACCAGCGATGTTCCACCTGCGGCCCGTGGGGCGCATGTGGTCCGGCGGGAGTTTCTCAGTGGCCCAGTGAGGGCACATTGTACTAAAAATTCAATTAAGTACAAGTTATTAAAATTTAGCAGGAAATTCTAACAATAAAATCCATAAATGTCACTGTACGATTTGCAATATTTTTTTTATTTGTAACTATAATAATTAGTAATAACAAATAATCTGGAGTAGCCATTGTGCTTTCACAGTTCTGAATTGAGTTGGAAGAGCGACTTTTTTATGGTTGAAACTCATTGTTTTAAGGTTGTTTCAAAACAATTGAAATGTTGGCAATTTTGTAGTGAAGGGCAGAATCAAATAATGCACAATTTTTCAACCATGGCAAAAGTTAAACAGTATGGTCTTGATATTTTGCAGGAAAAGTATAATTATTTCAAACTATATATAACAGCATTATCTAATGAATTTAAAAGTTCATTTCAGAATATAAAGAAAATCAGGAATATGTTTTTACTCGCGTAGAAATTCCGTGGCACCCAAGACCAGCAATAATATCGGCATGCAATTAGGCATACATAATTTATGATTTTTTGTATGTTTTTTAATTGTTAATATAATCATAAATTTGACATAGAATAATTTTAAATAATAAATATAGAACATGCATACTTTATGTTAATTATGTTACATGGTAACACAAAGGCGTAGTATAAATAATTATTAAATTGATTTAATTCCTTCACTGTACCCAGAATGTACTTCAATATTGTTACATTAAACTTACTATGCATTTCATTAATCTCAATAAGTTGTAAGAAAATATTTCATTAGAATATTGGAAAAATGGAAAAACTAATGTCAGATTTCTGACCTTGCAGTAGGATCTCAAAATTGTAGTTTTCTTTTCACAAAAGTTGCCGTTTTAGGTGAATTCTGACGTCGTTTCGTTAGAAACATATTTTTCCTTTAAGTATGCTGATTTTGAGTGTTTCTATATTTGGCTGTTATAAGATCACTACTTAGTAATTTTATTACCAATAATATCTGAATTGATCTTTAGATCTGAAAAGAATCATTTGCTTTAGTAAAATTAAAAAGCTTTTAAGTAAATTTGAAACAAAAAGTACTCAGGCAAGTCTGAATGAATTATAAATAAATAAAACTGATTTTACACATATTCTGGAATTCAGTTAAAACTCTTTGTTATCATTCGGCATTAGATAAATTAATATTTAAAATAAAAATAAGAGAAGCTTTCTGTCTAACGAAAAACATCAGGTTATAAACTGCATGACAGCTTTCTTTGTGTGGTAGAATGTAAACAAGAGGCAGGATCAAGAATGAAAAGAAATCGAAAGTATTCCATAACTTAGTAAAAAATACACAAACCAAACTTTTTCTGTGTGTTTGAAGAGAGATTAATATAATATTCAAATAAAAGCCAGCAATGAGTTCGAATATCCTAATCAATTTTCCACATTTTAGATCTCTAATGTGGCCTTGGTTTTATAGTATCTCCCCAATAATTGTCATGATTCAGCCCGCTTGAAAAAAACTATATGTATGTGGCCCGGCTTGAAAAACAGTTGTGTACCCCTGTATTAGACCATGAAGTGAAACGAAAAACTAAAGAATACAGAATCACATCAACGGATCGCCGTAATGTAAAGGGATCATGGGTAGCAGGGAAACAATTCAGTTATCAAATGAAATGATTCCTTATACAATCAATCTTAGTTGTCGGGGTGATAAGGTGGACAAAAATGAGATGAGTATTCCATTGATGTAATGGGCTTCTCCAGATGAAACTTCTTTGGTCAGTGGGGCTGAATTAAAAAGAGAGAAAATATTGATAACTGAAAATAATTCTATGTAAGTCTTTAAGATTTCATTTCGAATGTGACCTGTCACTCAACAAACGTGCTTGATAGTTTGCCTGGTGAGGAACAGTCGTTGGAATAGAGTTCGTTTGTTGAGTAATCAATCGGAGGTCATTCCACTCCCTGGCGTCCCGGTTACACGTGGGATGGTTGATAAAAACACATCATTTGATGTAAGCGACAATTCGATGATTACTCGTGTTCCGTTTTCCATCACTTCCTTCTTGGCACTCTATGTGGCGAGGGTTATCTATTCATCCAAACATCTCCAAATGTTTTTCTAAGATACGAGGTCGAACGATCCTGTGTGATTTGATCATCGTGTTTCCATTAATCCAATTGTACACATTTAATTTCAAACGGAAATAAGAGTTTGCTTTTACTTATTCCTCATTCATTTTCTAGGCATTCGTTTATTCTAGGTTGGGTGACGGTACCAAATTTACGTGCAAGATGTTGCCATAACATTGTAATTCTCTATGTTTTATGCACCACTCGAATGTTCCATAGCAGAAAACTATTGTTTTACTTGTTGCACATTACATCTTAAGATATATTAATACGTAGTTTTTAAACTCATTTGAATTACTCCATCTGGGTGTCTTTTATTATATGATTGAGTATATTTGTTTTATCGAATAAAATATTTCCCATGTTTGCAGCAGAAATAAAAATGTTATTAATTTATTATAAAAACTTGTTTTGAAAAATATTCAATCTTAATTTTTTGAAGATTAAAGAACCATATGTTCCGGATAAAGATTATTTCTGAATTATTCACTCTTCAATTCTAATAAATAATGTACAGAAAAAAAAATATTAATCAGCTGTAATGCAAAATTTCCATTGGCTTTTTTTAAAAAAGCTCCTGTTTCATTTTGTGCAGTATACTTATATAAAAGTAACAAAGGGCATAGTTAAGAGGAAACACACAAAAAATATCCCTCTTTATGTAAGTCATTTGATTATACAAATATCATAGTTTTTGTAGAAATATTGGGAAAATATAATTGTAAGGGTATATACAATAAAATATGAAATATAATTGTAATATATTTATAATTCAATGGATATATTTTGATCCCACAAGAAAAAAGAATTTAATCTTAATGTACAAAACAAAATTAAGTTTAATAATTTTGGAAAATAAATCACAGTAAATTATTCTTTAATTTTTTAATGTTTCCGTGTTGGCTCAGATAAGCGTAGGCGTAGGGTAGAACGTAGTATAATATTAATAGTACATGCATAGCATTTGTAAGAATAATATTCCAGAGTTTTGAACGGATTACACACAATATATTACTCCCATATAGTAAAAAGAGTATTGTATTTAATTTATTTTATCAATCCTGAAACATATTACGTTTTTGTTCTTCCTCTACATATGCATGCATTCTGGAGAATAAAAAGGACTCTTCCATGTGTGTGTAGAAGGAATGTAAATTACGGCTGTTCAATTCATATATTTTTGCTGTTTTATTTTTGATTTGAAGGAAGCTTTCTTCTGTATAAGCAAAAACATTTTACGGATTTGTAAATAGCCAGGTTTGTTGATTTTATTGTGAAACTGGAGTTTTTTGGACAATCCATACAGACATTTATTAATTCACGAAATAAAAGTGACATCTGTATTTCGAAACAAATTCTAAATTATGTACGATTTCTGAATTATTAAAGAATAATAGAGGTTAAAATAACGATAAAGACAAAGGAAAATAATACAACTTACATTGTTTGGGTAATCCACGTTTACAAAACCTCAAATGCCATGGAAAAAATTCTCCACTTGGATCCGAAATCTCATGTAGTTTTAACCCTGGTCAATTTTTTTGCTCCAAATGGTTCAAATGCAGGCACTTTTTTTCCATACATCTAAGCATAATACCTAATAGAATACAAAAAAGAAAGATTTTTATTTTAATTTTCAGTTTTAAAGTTTTGACTCTATTTTTTATTTTATAATTGTGGAACTTTAAAAAACCCTAAATGTTTGCATTTTATTTGTACTCTCTCATGCTATGAAGAATGTTTCATATATCTTAAGAGCATTTCCCTCATTCTTTGAAAAAAATCATGCTCGTACTTCTTTTTCAAACGGTTGAGGTTTTTGTGAGTGTATGTGCGTATATAAGCACATACAATTTGAAGCATAGTGTAATACTATGTGTTGAAAAGGAAGCAATAAATTGGCCAATGTGGTAACCTACTAGTAACCCTACTAGTAACCCTATATTTAAGCAAATGTAATTATATTTAAGTTTCAGTTCTGCATAGTGCATGCTGTGTTACGGTTTGGCTTTTACGTGTTCTGTGTAGTGTGATATTAAGAATTTTAAGTTTTTACGTAACATCAAAAATAGTCTGTGAAATTAATGTTTGTAACTGTGTTTGTGTGTGAATAAATTGTGTGTTTTTAATTAACCAGCATTTCATCATTCCTGGGGCCCGAAGATTTTTATTATATTTTATTTTAAATGATGAATACGCAACACTATGTCTTACATTACAATGGGGACAGAGAAATATCGGCTTTTTGGATAATGTCTTTTCATTTTCATTTCTTCTCAAGTAAAACATAGCACACTGTCCTGCCAATCCTTGTTCTTTATTGCATAGCTTTAAGAATCTAGATTTCTGTCTTTAATGAAAAATCCACTTCACCACAAAGAAAATCCCGAGTGTGAAGTACTCCACTACCATAGACAAACTGTGTACCTTAAAAACACAATAGCACTCATAATTTCATTATAAGAACTAAAAATATGCTCTCAAATCAAAGAAAAAAAGAAGAAAGTATCAGTGCTAGTACAGAATACGGGCAAACCGGTTGCGGACAGCTTTTGGTAACCCGTACGGTATACGGGCAGGGCAGTTATGCAGATAAATAGGTTAAGTTTTTGAGGAATATTTTTTAAGGGGTCCGGCACGTCCATAGGAGTCCATGTTAAATTGCGTTAGTTTATGTACCTTTTTTCACAGAAACTACTTACTTCTTATGAATAAATTTTTATAGTAGGTTATGTATACTATCAACAACACTTTAATGAAGGGTTTTGGGTTTTGTCTTTTTATTAAAAATTAAATTAATTATGATTTTTTTTAACAATTGTCCAATTCTTCCCCCACACTAAAATTTAGTTTAAAAAAGTCATATCTAAAAAGGTTTGCTGTATATATCTAATTCCCTCCATTAAAATATGTAAACATGTTAAAAGTATGTTCACTGAAAATTTGAGGATTATAAGGTAAGTAGTTTTTGAGGAAAAGGTACATAAAGTGAAAAATATTAAATTTTGTTAGAAAACAGGCTTTAAAGAAAAAAATGGTACTTTTTTGAGCATTTACTTTGTTTATTACTTCCCAGAAGCATATGAAGCATTTTTTTTAACTCTCTGATTTTACAAAAGACTCTTCTAATTTTATTTTTTTCATTGTTTTTTAACAATTTTGCCTTTTTTAGGGATCTTAAGATGCTTTCGTTGTTCTACACGAATCCTACGTGTATCTAGTTTTTTAAAGCATGAAACGCAGTTATAACTTGGTTCAATATCACAATGTCTTAAGATCATTAACTTTGCTGCATGACTCATACTGAAGATGGCAATAGCCATATTTACCTCTAATCTTAGAGTTCTTAACCACACAAATGTAGATCTAGAAATCACTAACCATATGGTGCTATTAACTCACTCATTTGGGTTCTGAGTCTTTCCATGAAAACATTTTCTTAATAACATAAGATAGAATAGATCTCTGAAAAAAATTGGCTTAATTTAATTCATTATGGTGTATGTTTTTATGATCATAGTGCATTTCGTTGCATTCAGCTTCTGCCTTTTAAAACTTGCACCATGGATTTATACTCGCAGGGCACAGTCCATGTTGAGGGCTCTCGTTTGAAGACTGAAGATGGAAATAAATTGATATTCTTTCTAATAGCCATTCTATAATATCTTTGAATGTTTCATATTAAAATGTTGGAGAGTCTGTTACGACCTCTTAGGCGTATTCCATCATTTAACTTTTTTATTTTACTGTTTTGCTTTTAAGATCCAAAATATGTGTATAGATACATTTTTCTATAAGCCCAATACACTCTATTTTTTCCATTTGAACATCATTTGGACTCGCGCTCATCAGAAACTAATGCAAGGGGAAACACAGGTGCTTCTAGCAGAGCTCATTTGATGCACACCAAGGAGTAGCTTCGTTTTAAAAAAATGCTTCTAATTATCGCAATTCTCACATCTTCCACCGTTTTAAACAAAACCATTTGAACTTTTAAAATATATAAAAAGTTAAAATCGATAATTTTTCAAAAATTTATGTGTCTCCTTTAAGTAATGTCAATTATGGAAAATGTTTTTAGAGCTATTAAATTTATCAATAAATCGCATAATGTCTCATGTGGAAAACTTTAAAAGAAATTGCGTAGATACACCTAAGGACTAAAACACTTCACTCATGAAGAAATTATGTGAAATGTGGCTGTTATGGTGGTGGAATTTTTTTCGAATTTTTTCATCAAAGTTGTACAAGTAAAGTATCTGTTTAAGTCTTCACCACGCTGAAAAAAAATTGAAATTTAGAATAGTAGGCGCTTTGTCATATTAAAGGTAGTCGGAACCTCCTATAAAATAAGATACATCTTTTATTTCATCAGCATTACAAGACAGAAACATGAAATGTCAAACTTGAAAAGACATCTGCTGAAAAAAATTGATTGAAATAGTAGGGCTTTCATATTAATGTCATTTAAAATAAGATACATCTTTTATTTCATCAGCATTACAAGACAGAAACATGAAATGTCAAACTTTAAAAGACATCTGCTTGAACAATGTAAATAGTTATGGAGATCCTGAAGCCCCTCATTATTTGGCAATGGATGTGCAGTTTTTAAGGTAACTAGGACGTGAAGGTGCTTTAAATTTTGCATTTCTTTATTTGACTTTTAAAAGATAGAGGGCATTTTGCTACTTCAAAAATGTATTATTTATGAGTATTCGATCAAAAGAACGCTAGAAAATTGAATTTTAAAATTGTAAACAACTGTGATGTAACTGTGATTCAGGTACACTTTCATCAAAATCTGTAGTGTATTCATAATGTATTGTAAAAACCTAATTTTTCTATATTACATGATGAAATGTATTGAAAATTGTACATTTTTTGAGCAGAAACTACGGAAAATTTAAATGATTTGTTACAAAATTTTGAAAAAATTTTTTTTGAAATGTTTATTATGTCTAGTTTTGCATTTATAAATACTCCGTACAGTTTTTAAATTATGAATGAAGTGGATAAAGTACAAAGTAGGTTTTGAGGATTATTCTAAATTAAATACACAGTTTGTAAAATAGATATTCCGCTTTTCCTCTCTGCTTATTGTTAACATTTGAATGCTCATGAGTAAATCTATATGTTTATTATATATATATATATATATATATACTCTTTTGACTTTACATTAAAATAAATAAATATTCAAATGTATGAATACAAAAACAGAGATCCTTTTATTATAATTTTTAAAGACAGTTCCATTTAAATTAGACATCAAATTAACTTCGTAAATTCATCAAAGACATTGTTTTGTGTATCTTTATAACAATAAAAATATGTGTTAGGAATTTTGTAATACCTTGAAATGATGATGTTCAAAGTGAAGTAAAAATACTAAAACTTATAGACACAAAACTTTGGTATTTTAAATGGAAGAACATGTGAATCGTTGATAACACGTATTGATGACACGTATCTTATATAAACTTCTAAAGAATCTACAATTTTAAACTTACAGTTTAAAAACTGAGAAATGATGCAAAATAATCCAATGAACAATGGTGTGACTTTATATTGTATTAAAATATACTATTTTTCAAATCATAGATGAAAATATCTTTATTTGCAATTTTCTCAAAACGCATTTTTTAGTGATTCTGGTACACTTTCCTCAAAATCTGCTTTACCTATAGTGCTGATATTTTGCATACTACAAGGTTAATAAACGTTTAACAAAATAAAATGAATTCGTTTTTAAATAAACATTCAGTAATTTCAGATATAGCAAAATTTCTGCATAAATTTAAAAGAAATTTGAATGACTAAATTAAAACATTTTTTAAATTTTTCTAAATTTATATTTTAAAATTCCATTTCATTCATTTTATGGATTGTTATGTTTCCAAAAACTCCGTGAAATTTTATAACTATATATGCAGTAGATTTTATGCAATATGTACCTAAAAGTAAGAACATTCTGGAAAATAAAAAAGTAATAATTATTGATTAATTATTGCTCTTACAGATTTATTTTAAATTTAAAATGAAATTTTTTTCTACATTAACAAGTACATAAATATACTGGTAACTTAAAGTAAAAATTTATTTCCGTTGATTTATATTTAAGTAAGTGAGAACCATTTAAATTTGGTACAAAAAAAGTTCACTTTTCCTTCTAGCAGACGTCCCAGTAACCTTAAAGGACTTTCAAAAAATTTGCTGTGTGATGTTTGCAAATCATATTTACTAAAAATTGACATTGGTGAAAAGCTTGGATTTTCAAGAAAAATTTTCTGTGTTTTGTACTTTATGTGATGTAATTAAATCAAATAACTTTACATCCAGGCGAATTTCTTACAGTGAAGACAAGGAAGCCAATCATTTGGCATAAACATGCGCATGGTGCACTCATTTTTAAGTGTTGGGAAAGGCTATTTAGCTATGGAAACATTTTGCATGCTAATGAATATGGATTTACCCTCAATGAGAACATTCAATATATATAAAATACTAGATAAACTTTTTTTTGGATTTATGATAAAAAGCTTCGATGATGTTCGTAGTCAAGTGAAAAGGGCTTATCAAAGTAGCAGTGTCATTACTGATATAGATGTTACTTTTGATGGTAGTTGGCTGAGACTCAGGGACATTAATCTCAAACAGATGTAGGTTGCGAGATTGACCTCCTTACGGGATTTTTCATGGATTTTGAAATTATGTCCAAACACTGCATTGAATGTTAACTTGAAAAATCTGACATGGAGAAAATTCTGCAGAATTTTATATGTGGCACGAAATCCATATAGTCATGTGATATCAATCACGTAGCATCATCTTGTGCCATGGAACAAGTGGATGCACCTAAATTATGACAAAGATCTGAAGATATTGTTTTTCGATACTCGACACTATTGACAGATGGTGATGCAAAAACATACCAGTATTTAAATGCTAAGGAAGTTTATGGTCCTGAGATAATAATAAAAAAGTAGAATGCATAAACCATGTTAGCAACAGACTAAGGACAGCCTTACGAAAAGCTGTTTGAGAATGGCGGATAAGAGGTGTTTCTTTGGGAGGGAGATCCCGTGGTAGTTTAAAGGAAGAGACAATTCAAAATTTCCCACTTTAATATCAGTATAAGTCCGTTCAAACAAAGGTGATGTAGAAGTAATGAAAACTGTGTTTTATGCAACCTTGTTTCATAGTATATAGAACGAAACCAGAAACGCTCAACGCTGTTTCTAAATGCGGAGAGGAGATCCGTGGTAGTTTAAAGGAGAGACAATTCAAATTTCATTTAAACAGTATAAAGTAAAAAATGTGTTTTATGCAACCTTGTTTCATAGTATATAAACGAACCAAACTCAACCATTTAAATGCCAACTGGAGAAGAGTGGTGCTTTTTCAGGCAGCTGTTGCTATTGGTGAAGTAACTGGTCCTCCTGAAAAGGCATGTGAAGACACCCTTGAAGGAAGTTCATTTAGCCAAAATTATGCCAATCTATCAAAGATTAACTTCAAATGAACTTCTTAGAGATGCATAAGATATGTGACACAAAATGCAAAAACCTCACAGCATCATTTGGAGTAAATTTTCGAAGAAGCGTCATCGACACTGCATCGAGTAACTATTTCTGTTTGTGAAGGAGTTTGAAAATTTAAGTTTGGTACACAAAAATCATTAGAAAATTTGCAACTGGACAATAGGTTTGCTTCAAATAAATAGTCAAAAATAGTAGCTGTTTGGCGAGATTATCGTAGTTTTTATCAGAGGGAAAGAAAAAGATTATGTCAGGCAATTACTCTAAAAACAATAGCGTTAGCGATAAAGTGGTGAAACACCTCATTGATTAAAATAGAAGGAATAATATATAAACCAGGTGATTTTTAATATTTATTTAGAATAAATTATAATATGAACTTAAAAAGTGTGTTTTATAAGTTCAAAACAAATTGTTAGTGCCTTTGATACATATCGCAATATTTTAATGCATTTAATTTTAATATATTTATTTAATAATATATAATAACTTTGAATATATTCTACTGTGTTAAAATATTTACTATGGCTTGAATCTATATATATATAAAGGAGAAAAGCGACTGACTGACTAATCACGATATCTCCGGAATTGTTCAACCTACAGACTTGAAATTTGGTAGACATGTTCCTTTCGTATAGTAGAGATCAGCTAAGAACGGATTTTGCTAAATTCGAACCACAAGGGCGTTACGGGGGTTAAGGGGCGTTATAAATAATTGTTTCCATTTTTAAACTACTTGACACACAATCTTGAAATTAGGTAAAAAGATTCCTTTCATAGAGTAGAGATCCGCTACAAAATGAGTTTGGTGAAAATCGACCCTTAAGTGGCGTTGCGGGGGCTTAGGGGGCGTTTTAGATATTCATTTCCATTTTTAAACTATTAGACGCACAGTCTTTAAATTTTATAAATAGATTCCTTTCATAGAGTAGAGATCAGTTACATGATGGGTTTTGTGAAAATAGCTCCGCAAGTGGCGTTGCGGTGGATTAAGGGGCGTAATAGATAAATATTTTCGCTTTTAAACTACTTAACCTACCTGCTTGAAAATTGGTGGGCATGTTTCTTTCATGGATTAAATATCCGCTACAAAATGGGTTTTGGGAAAATTGACCCCCCCCCAAGGGGTGTTGCGGGGGGTTAAGGGGAGATATAAATAATTATTCCGATTTTTAAACTATTAGACGCACACTCTTGAAATTTGGTAAGCAGCTTCCTCTCATAAGGTAGAGATACGCTGCAAAATGGGCTTTGTGAAAATCGACCCTCAAGTGGCGTTGCGGGGATTAAGGGGCGTTATAGATAATTATTTCCATTTTTAAACTACTGGACGTACAATCTTGAAATTTGGTAAGTAGATTCTTTTCATAGAATAGAGATCCGCTATATAATGTGTTTTGTGAAAATTGACCCCAGGGGGCATTGCGGTGGCTCAAGGAGCGTCATAAATAATGATTCCCATTTTTAAACTATGAGACGTACAGTCTTGAAATTCGGTAAGCAGATTCCTTTCGTATTGTAGAGAACCGCTCCAAAATGGGTTTCCCGGAAATCAAACTACAAGTTTCATTTCGGGGGATTAAGGGGGGTAATAGATAAATACTTCCGTTTTGAAATTGTTGTATCTGCCCGCTTGAAATTTGGTAGGCATGTTCTTTCCTTGGAACAGAGTTTTTCTAACAAAAAGTAAAATTAAAATCGACCCCTAAGGATGGTTGCGAGGGGTCAAGGGGAGTTATAGAAAAAAATTACTGCTTTTGAATAGTTATACCCACGTACTTGAAATTTGCTAAGCATGCTTCTTTTGTTGAATAGGGAACTACTAAGATTGTATTTTACGGAAATCAACTCCTGGGGGAGCAGGGGGTTTCTGGGACGTACTAACAAAAAAAACTCCTTTTTTCGAACAACAAGGACTATAATAATGGAATTTGGTTTGCATTTTCCTTTTGTTAAATTGAAATCTGCTAAGAACAGTTATATTGGAGAACGACTCTCAACAGAATTACGGAGGGTATTGATAATGAAAACTTCGTTTTTGCTCTATTAGATTTAGACTTGAAATTTGTCTTGCATGTTTATTTTACGGAGTAGAGATCCACCACAAAAAATGGTTTTGCGGAAATCCACTTTCTTATAGGGTTAGGAAAGTGCAAGCATCATTGTACACTTCAATTTTAGAGATTTTTAGAAAATACAAATTAAAAGTCCTGTCCTTTTTTATATCAAGAGTCGAGAGTTACAGGTATAATTATATTTTTCAATATAATCGAATTCTTAATGCTAGGGCTTAGATATCAATAATTTGAAATATGTATATATATAGAAACAGTATACATTTATAAAGCATCGTGAAATACACAGCGAAGCGGGTGGGTAACAGCTAGTTGTAATATATGTAAGAATGAATACTATGTTTTAGATCTTTCATTTATTTTATATTGACTTTCAAAACTTTAAATGTTTTTTTTTACGGCAATATATTTTTCATGATGATCATATATTTAAAAAGGTAAGGCTTTTTGTTGTATCCATTATCAATCTTTGAAACTTTTCCTGGTTGTTTTGTGTAAAATGTTTGATAATTATGGGCATAGATTAAGGATTTATATGAAGAGCTATTTTTTAAAAAATCCTCAAAATTAGACATAGCTGTGTTTTTTTACTGCTTTTTTATCACTTCCTTCCATTTAATCTTAATTTATTTACTATTTAATATGTGATACTTCAGGATGGATTTTGCATTAAAAATAACAGAATATGAATTTTAATATGTATTAGAGTGCATATAATATATTTTATAGCTCTTTCTCTTTTTTTATTTCAAAACTTAAAATTGCTTTTTCTCAGCTTCTGATTTTTCATAACGATCATGTGTTTAAAATGCTAAGGCGTTTTTGTATTTACTGTAAGATTTTGAAACTTTTTCTAGTTGTTTAAATAATATGTTTGATAATTCTGTGCATGGAATAAGTATTTAGATAAGCAGTTATTTTTTTAGAAATCTATAAAGTTAGATATAGCTGTTTTTTACAGTACCTTAGAGAAAAAAAAATTCTAAAAAAAAATATCACTCGTAACACCAATCCCATGCACATAATTGTGAGAAACACTTCCATCAATATAAAAAGAATGGATCAAAAATATTTAAATATGTGAAAGTAGTAGGGATTTAAATAATTTGATATAATTTCCAAAAATTAAAAATTTCAAATAATTGTTTGTTTAAAAATGGTATTTTGCTTATGAAATTTTTATTAGGCCGCCCATCCGGTAAAGTGGTTAGTGAAACTGACTGCTGTGCCGTAGTGACAGAGTTCGAAACCTGAAGAAGGCATTGATGTTTGTGTTGTAGTCCTTTCATCTGTCTGTGTTGTATTCCCCGGTGTGATACATTGTGTGGTGCACGAGATTTATAAATGTTAAAAAATTTATTATATATATGTGTTCGAATACAGTACATGTAAATTTGTTCTCATAACTAACACAGTAAAAGAAATTGTGTGCAGAGTACCATGTCCGCTTAAACATGAAATTTATTTATTTAACAAGCTTCTCGCAAAGACAATAAGCGCGTCACATTTATTATGTATTTTTTTCTGAGAAACTATTAAACATAAAGACTCAAAGTTTTGACTGTATATTAATTAGACACTTATATTTATACTGAAGCGAATTTTTTTAAATATATTTATTAGCTTTTTCAAAGACAAAATTTAGTTCATCGAGGATTATCATAAATTTATTGAAAATTGTGTCATTTTTTGTTACGATATCTGCTTTTTAGCTAAATGTTTCAGTATATTTTAAAAATGTCACTTCTGTATACACAATGGCATTTAAGAAACATAAAGTACATGCATACAGTAAATTTATACAATTTTAAAAATATAAATTTTAGAAAACAGTATTTTTTACAAAAAAATCTTAACTTGTCAAAGTACATATTATGTATTACTTATTAATATTTTTTTTACCTTATTATGGATAATTAACAAATGTTATTTCTATTATTTATTACTTGGTATAAAATTTCTTTTATAATTATTTTGAAACATTTAGGCGTATGTAACATTTATTAGCAAAAAAAAGATCAGCGTTTACAGGGTCACAATCCAACATTTAAATTTGTTTCTTGAATGTCAAGCAACTCTAATAATTTTAATTTCACAAAAAGTTCAACATTTTTTAACACTTTACTAAATCTTAGCGCGTTTAAATAATCATTAACAATAACTAATTAAAACTAAGTTTTAAGTAAATTGTATATCTAAATTTAAGTAAAAATCAGATTAATCCGATTCAGTAGATTAATTATAACATTAAAATCACTAAAACCACTAAATCCAAAATTAGCTCTCAAAGGTTTTAGAAAACCTAACAATTAAACTTGCAGTTATCATACAGTAATCTAAAATTAATTGCGTACGCAGAAATAAAATAAGTAAGAATTTGCAGCTTTTCCCCAGGTTTAAAAAAACAATGCTTATACATTTAACTATTGATGGGAGGCTTGGAGGCTGGGAAGCTTGGATGCTGATCGGTTTTGAAGATGGCTCCCAATACACATGTAATTTGTGTATTCCCCTTGTTTACAGGATGTGGTCGGCTTCCTGAACCGGGGGTTCCAGCGCAGGCTGTCACTGAGTTTTCAACGGTCATGAAAGTTGAATGGACTCATAAATTTAAGGAGAAACTTTAACTTTTGTAACTTTGCACTTGGTCTCGGACCAATGACTAGGCGAGACCGAAAGGCATGCGGATGAAAAAAGGGGTAATTTGCACTCACTTAAAAACAGGCGCCGAGACAATTTTCGGCAGATTTTTCACTCTAACAATGAGAATTTGACCCCCTGATTTTTAGGAAACTTCGAGCACCGTCCGGGACCATGCCAGCCTCCCATCACCTCGCTTCCGTTTCAGATAAGTGAAACTTCTTTGCTTGTTTCAATGTTTTTATTCTTTTGTTAATCTAACTTTCGTAATGTGTTTTAAATTGCAATAAACAAATTTAATTTAAATTTAATCCGAGTAATGCCATTAGTTGCGTCGTCTCCAAATAATTAATTAGTACTAGCTACTATCATGATGCGGATCAAGTTAAATAAGCGAACCTGGGTAGTTGTTAAGATGTTAGTTTAAAGTAAAATTATTCAGCGCCGCATCACTATCAATGTGGCCGTAGCAAAATAGCTGATTATTTTTAAAAGTAATTTTGACATACTTATAATTCATAAAATAGCAAATGTGTTATATCAATGGGAAGGTCATGCATAAGAAATATCAAAATCTTGAAATTGATAATCTGAAGATTTTAAGCCTATTGGCTGGCCTTAAATGAATTTAAGTCTCAAAACCTTCACGTCGGACACATAAATGCTGAAAGAGCAAGGTATCTTCTTAGGTGTAGTCCTCATCCCTTGCAGAGATTAAAATTACGCGATTCAAAATTCTGATTTTTTTTTATAATGAGATATTAGTTCAAATATATATTTTTTGTCGTATACCCCAGTCTACGTCTTTTTTTCTCCTTAAACACAATCGTAAATGGAGAAAATAAGTTATCTGATATAGCATTTGAAAAAGAATAATAATAATAATGAAAAAACTCAAACTCAACAACGTTGTGTTTTTGAGAGATCTTACATAGTTGTGAGTCAGATGATTGAAAAAAAAACAAGCATTATTGATTCCTAAAATGTGGTATAACATAAATGTGATTAACTTTTTTGCTATGGATAAGTGACCTATTATCTGGAAAACGAAACAATATCCCCCTAGAATCATCGTTCTAATAATAACTGTGTCTACAGAACAATGCCCGTATTGATTTTTGCGCAGGTGTCCTCTTCAACGAAGGGAGATGTTTACTTCTAGCGACTCAATTGATTTTCTACTCCCAAACAGGTGACATCTATAAATAAACGATTCTCACTTAATTCGATATTGATTGCAAAAGGAAATAACTTGATATACACTCCTAGTAATTGCTTTCCATCTAGCATTTATCACGAGCACATTTATTTTATTGACTTCTCCTACTTCGAAACGGTTCCCTTGCCTAAAGTGGACACTGTACTAAAGTTCCGATTGAGTGTATTAAAGTCATTTCGTCTTGTTTAACCGACAACGAAATATGAGAACAGTTACTCATAGACATTCTGTAGAATACTGTTGGTTTTAAAATTGTAAGAATGAAAAACTGAAGTGGTCTCTTGCCATTTCAAATGAATATTTATCTTAAACTATAAAATATATATACACAAATATAATATAAAATGTACATTTTATCAAAATGCAATCTTCTTCTAATAACAATATTTTATGTTTTATAGTGATAAATTGCAATCATCTTGCTGGTGTAATATTTTATTTAAATTGCGGTATTGTTAAAAGGAAAGTAAATAAGTTTACACAGTTTTTTTACCAAAAATTTACCTCTTATGAGATAACGGCACATTGTGTTTTATTCAAAGTTTTGTCCACCGTTAGCTAATACTTTCTGGTAGAATACATATACTGAATATATCAGAAGTATGCTTCATCTTTTAAAGTTATCCAAGAATCAACCCAATTTTAAGTATTTTCATATGATGTGAAATGCTGCTGGACAAGTCAAGTGTTAGTAATTTGCACATGGGATAATCAGAAAGGACAATGTCTCTTGAGTCTAGCGGAGAGAAAGGTATACTTTCCAATTGAGTGCTTCTAGGTAGGTTTTTACTGGCACCGCAACTAGTGGACAAGCATTATCATATAGAAACATTATAATTTGTCGTGTTTGGAATAACAGGGGGCGTGTTATACCTTGAGTGTTCGGGTAAATAGTATCATTTTTGTTCTATTTCGAATTCTAATAATGGTTTAATTCGGTTTTAGTAACCCATAAAGCGCGTAAGTTCGCTAACCTCACCATGTGTTTCATTCTTTCAATATTTGGTTAATGAGTCATGGTCGCGTGGTTTGCATGGTTTTCTCTTCTTTGGGTCATCTTAGTGGATCCATTCATTACCACCTGTGGTTATATGAGGCTAAAGAACTCTTTCGCTTATGCCTTTCAAACATTATTTCACATGCGCAAAATAAACATTCAAAGTTTCTCAACTTCAGTTCATTTGGAACCCTATTTCACTGATTCTGAATCAATCAAAATTATTTTGAAGAATGTAAATTTGCTTGTCGAGACACTTTTAACATACAGGTATAGGCCAAAATAATGGGTGCACCCATTTAAAATTATTCGTCTTTCCGAACATCAAATAAAAACTGTCACATGTTTCAACAGTGTGCCATCTAGTGGCAGCAAAAGGGAAGGTATTAGTCAAGCATTTGACATTGTGAGAGTTATATGCGAAATTATGTTCTTAGCAAAGCATGACAATGTCCGACCTTAGCTATGTGAAAAGAGGCATGATAATTGGAGTTCGCGGCTCGCAGGATTATACGTGTATAGACTAGTCAACCTTGTAGGTGTTTCAAGGACCACTGTTTCAAGGGTTACAACATCCTACACACACCTGGGTAAGCTGTCTTCTGTGAAGCACAGCAGTGGGTGAAAATCGAAGTTGAAGCACCGTGAGAAACTGGCGTTGAAGATGACAGTCACCCGAAAAAGCATGACTACATTGACGCAGATAACGTCCCAGATGAATACCCACCTTCAAAATTCCGTATGCATGCAAACTATTCCACGGGAGTTGCGTTATGCGAACATTCATGGCAGAGTAGCTATTCCGAATAAGTTAGTTCCAAAGTGGAATGTTATAAAGAGACTAACTAGAGTGGAGCAGAGACCACCTAAAATGGATACAATTGCAATAAAAACAAGTCATTAGGTATGATGAATGCTTATTTGCATTATTCCAGATTACGGATGTGTGTTAGTCTGGCAAACATCGGCCAGAAGATTTCAATTTGACTGCCTGATTACAACTGTGAAACATGGAGGAGGATTTGTGATGGAGTGGAGCACGATGTTTTCCCGACCACACGTGGCACGCATTGTCCAAAGGTTCTTCGTCAATCCCCAGATTGAATTGCCTCCCTGGCCGGCTCGCTCTCCGGATCTTTCGCTGATAGAAAACATGTGGTCCACCCCTAGCTGCCACACCAGATCAACTTTGGCAACGTGTGGACGCTTCTTGCTCTGCTGTACCCCAAGAACACATTCAAAGTCTCTTTGAATCAATGCCGAGGCGTGTGGCAGCGGTGATCTCCAACAATGGCGGCTACTCTGGCTACCGATTCTGGCAAGAACCACACTTCACAGAATTCTATAAATTTAATCATTTGATACTTGGTCAACATGTTATCTGCAAAATAAATGTTGTTGTGCTATATCTTGTCTTTCTTGGTGTTGCATTTACGGTGGCCAGCAGTGTATAAATGGTCTCTTAACCATACGAGATCAGAGTGACCTGAGAAGAGTGAAAACTAAAATCATTGAATAGGATGACTCTTATGCATTTCGTTACCCTGTTTTATTACCTTCCAGGCATTACATTATCGACTGTGTTTGACTAGAGATTATCATTTAAGGTATTTTCATGCCGGCTTGCAAGCACTGACTGTCATAATTATAGAAGATTTCTGGATTATTAATGCGAGACGCACAATAAGGACAGTGGTAAGGCAAATTCATCTTCTTTCCAGGACGTATATTTAAAATAATAACAGAAATAAGTTTTTATAACATTTATATTGTGTTTAGATCATTAATTAGATCCTTGATATTCCTTTCCAAAAAAGTGAGAATTAATAGGAATATTTTTTTAATAGAATTATAAGAACATTGTACACCGATGTACGTGTTCAAGAAATAAAATAGATTAAAAAAGAAAAAAAATGTCATTTTAAAAATGTGTGTAATCTGAAATAAGAAAAATTAATTGATATAATATATAACCCTAGAATGCTGCTATTTCGTCTAGCAGGCTACACCCATAGCAAATAACCTTGTATTCTGTGCCTCAAATCAGGGAATGGAACGTGTGACTCACAGTACTTTTATATGACCTTGGCCACCACAAAGTGAAGATATATCTTTTTCTCAAAATATTTTCACGTGTAGCTTTTTTTAGAACAATATTTGTCTGGGAGATGAATGGGTAGAAGTAATGTTTAGAATTGAGAAGTAAACCTGAGACTATATTTGAATTATTAAACAAGTGATGAAAATTAAATTTTTGAAGTTGAATTGGAAAATGAAGATCTTATTGGAATCCAAAACCACGAATTTACAGCTAATGATATAGAAGAAAGCGATGGATTGCCTCGAGTGGGTATAAATGGTGAACAAATAGTATCTAAAGTGAAATTCCGGAAGTTGATAAAATATGAAGCTAAGCTAAAACAGAGAATTGTGCTGTCTCAGATAAAAGTAAATGGGTTGAAAATATTCCAAAATTTTTTGAATCATGTGATAAATCTATAATTCATCCAATCAAAAGGAGCTTACTGGTAAAGACAAATCAAAGTGGTCACTTATTGCTAAATCGAGCGCCACAAGAACAGCAACTCGAAATATTATTCATTTTTTAAGGTCCAAAGGACTTAGTAAAATAACTATTTAGTCCTCTTGAAACGTTTAATCACTTATTTACTCCAAAAATGCTTGAAAACTTAATTTCTGATACTAATTCTGAAATTAGAAGTAAAAAAACGATTGGTACGCTGAACAAAAATTTACAGTATCAGAAGCCTGTATTGATGCAATTAAAGCATTATTTGGATTATTTATATTATCGATACCATGAAAAATAATCATTTAACCACAAATGAATTATTTAATGCAATCTTATGTGGTGAGTGCTACAAAGCAATCTGAATTCTCTACGTTTTGACGCTTAAAATACTAGGATTTAAGGAGAAGAAAAAGATAAATTTACACCAATCAGAGAAATATGGGATAAATTCATAAAGATATGCAAGGATTCTTATAAACCGGGATCATATGGTACTATTGATGCACAGTTATTAGCTTTTCGAGGCAGGTGCCCAGAATTTTTTATTTCTGCTATATATTGATAATTGCTCCAGTTATTTTTAAAGCTGTGCAAAAAGAGTACTCAGTGTTGCAAACTTATGGTATGCTTATTAAGTCTATGCACCACTAAAGATCCACCGTGTAAATGATCAGATGTTAATTTTATCGCGACTCAAAGTCCTCAAGTTGATGTGGTATGAATGATTAGAAAATAGGTTTAAAGATCATGTGTCATTCTCATCACTTGTGCGGGGTTCAACAATACGAAGTCCGTTACCGATATAGTTGTCGATTGTGTAGCTTCAACGTGCGACTTTATAAATAAATCAAAATCGTAGTAGTATTAGTCCTTTTACCGTTTATTTTATTAAGTTCAGTTAGCGATACTTAATATTTTGAAAATAAAACAGTCGATTCAATATGTATTTTTCTCTGACTGTACGAATAAAGAAGAATGCCATAAAAATAATTCATCTTAAATGTTTTTATACACCATTTCTAAGAAAACAATTGTTTGTCAATTTGAATTTGATAGTTGCTATTTCCTGTTAAAGCAATTGGTTTAATTGTAAATTGTTTCAGAACAACTGTTACAGATTCTTAGAATGCAACAAACAAATTATTCTAATTTCGTTTGATGAAGCAGAATTAGAATATTCAACACTAGTTCAGCAGAATTCTAGCATTACAAACGGGACCTAAATGCATCTATTGATAGACCAATGAACGAATTCTACTCATCGCAGTAGTTAGTTTTCTTCCGAAGTCTTGTCAGATTAGAATTGTGTACGTGCTTCGGTCTTTTCGTCTTCTCAAATTAACGTTGTTGATCAAATGGAATGCATACTTTCTACCCGAGGAAAGAGAAATAATGGCGAGGCATCGTTGATCTTAATTTCTCCGCCAATGATTTATTCCTCTTGTTTTCCACTTGGGTGCGAGATGAATACCTAATTGCAGAAAATATTATATATTTTCTATCAACCAGTTCAGTTTGTTTTTAGTTAGTTCTTCCTCTCGCTAATGTAATTTTAGAAAATCCATTAAAAATTTTTCAATTTATGTATGAAAAAATGCAATAAACTACATTTTTAGCGTATGTTATTGGCAATGTCATTACAGGTTCGACAAGGTTGAAAAAAGTAAAGATGCAATGAAAAGACTTACTTGGCTCTTTCAAAACTTTTCTTGTTCATCAAAGTAATTAATAAGACACAAAGATCCATTTAAAATATTGTGTGATAGACGTTTGTCATTCACAAAATACTTAAAAAAAATTAATTAATATTTATAAGGAAATGCTTGACCTTCTTCAAATTAAAAACTGTATATATAGAATGAAGATATGCTCGGAATCTAAGAAATTTCTGAGAATTACCTGTAGATTTAAGATTATGAACACAACATTTTAAATGATTTATTTGAATATTGCATAAATCTACTAAGAATTATACATACAACACGCTGAAACATGATCATGTTCATGACTTTTCAATGATGACAATATTAGCATCGAAACGAGCAGCATCCGTTTTCCAAAACCAATCATTCAGTTTCAACATTATATCTTATTCCGAGATTTGAACAACATATTTAGTCAAAAATAGGCAGAAAAATGTGTTACCAGAGGTTTTAATGCCACTGCATTCAAGTAAACAGATGAAAAGATGGAAATTAAGATATCCGATACTTGCGACAATTTTAAGAAAATGGAGAATTTTTGTGTGGTTTTAAATTTATATTGTGTTCATTTTAAGAAAAAAAATGCTAAAATTAAGAAGACAAAAAGAAATTAGTACTACTAAAATGTGAAACATTACATAAACGAAGCTTACTCTGAACAAAATGTGTTGAAAGAATTCTCATTTTATCAATTTTGATGTGTTACTTTGCTATCCACTTTTCAAAATCACCTTCAGCGTAAGATATATTTTAATTTTTGCAAAAATTAGAGCATTTTATCTTAGTTATTATATGAAATTGCTTAAAAACAGTGATTATATTGACGTAAGGGACTGTAAATTTTGTAATAAGTTTTGTAATTGTTTTTGGAAAACGTCTAGCAAATATCTTTCATTTAAAAAACACCTGTAGTAACCATTCATCTACAAATATTTATTCTGATTGTAATAAGTTATTTGTGTTATGCTTCCTTCGCCATAAGTAAATAGGGTTCACATTGAATTCTCTAAACCCTTATATTGTCTTCAATCGAATCAAATCTTAGCATACATTACAAAAATGTAGTAAAAGGAAACATGCTTTGGTAAACTTTGTTTAGGTAGTTTCGGACAAAGGATATATTTTGACTTGTATCTTAACATATCTTATAACCCAAGATGTATTGGAACAGAGGAAGCCTGACCTGCAATTATATGATATTAAAGATCTTAATATTGCTTCATTAACTTCAGATATTGTATTTATTCAAGGTCCTTAAGGCCGACTGAGCACTGACACTCGTTACGGTTGTAGCATAAGGAGAGCAGAATGTGGAATGAATTTTTCGGCATTAAGTTAAATGAGATTCTCAGCAAGATCATTTGCACTCCTCGAATGTGACCAAGCGATTATACCCATTAGTTTCGGAACTTTTATTTGTTTTATTCTCTCATTCAAAAGTACACATTTCAACGGATGACTCTGCAGCTTGTGAATTTGCGGAACGTTATAAACCCATTTAAAGGATGGGGTAAGTGTTTTCATATATCTTATTTACACTAAGATATGTTAAGAAAGTGCATGCCAAATATAATATTGTTACTTAAAAAAAGTTAAATGTATTAGATTTTTCATGATTTTACACATACATATTTAAACGTAATTCTGTAATTTTAAAAATTTGATTATTACAAGAATAAGAAATAAAGGTGATCTGGAATATATTTTTCCTTATTCTTTTTTCTGTTATTTGCGCTATTTTGTAATAGTTATGCATTCACGAAAAAAAAATATGCCGATATTGGTCCAAATAAGCTATGAATTACAAAATTTGATTATTTATTTTACATTAATTTTTATTTATATCTCGACTAAGTTTGTATGTTTTCTTTATGTGTTGTATGTGACTGTATAGGATGATTTATTTAAAAATAAAACTATATCCTCTTTAAAAGTTTACTATCTGTATCTTTTTGTTTTATATCTCCTATGGAAATTCTTTCCAATGTGTTAAACAATAAGGACCAGCAATGTTCTAGAACTATATACCTACAATATTATTGAACTGATAGTATATATTTTAATTCTCTCCCAGCATAAAAATATATAGATTATTCAATAAATTTAATAAAAATCAGAATACATCTCTTACTTTAATTTTTTCTGAATATTATGATTTTTTAAAATCCGCTTATGACACAAACAAAGCAAACACTTTTATATTTATTAATTAATGTTGGTAATTATATTTTAAAATGTATTATTAATGGTGATTAATTGGTTTTCATTTTAATAATATTACAGCACTTTTTAGAAAGAAAAAAAAGTCTACCACTCAATTTTTTGGAACATTTTAATTAATTACAGACAAAGAAATAATAATCCTATAGCTTAATATGTAAAAGCATCAATATTTATACAAATTGTCTCATAAATACTGCTTATAACATAAATTTCCTATCAACTGATTATGCGTATATTTAAAAAATAATGAAAATAAAAAGTATATATAATTATTTATTTGTTTCCTTCTCACATAACATAACACATTTTCACTTTCAATTTCATTAACTTTTTTCTCTGTTTTATATTCTAGTTCAATATTACTAAAGTACTTTTAGTTTTCTTACGCAAATGGAATTATAATGAACGATTATATACAACTAATTAAGTCGTTTCACTTAATTTTTGATTAATATCAATAAACTATCCTATACAATTTCTTTTTCTTGTTTCATTTTTTAATTTTACTTTGTGAATAGTTTAGAGATGTGTCTGAATTTCTGTTGATCTCATCTATACTAATATATAAAAGAAAGAGTTTGTGTGTGTTTGTGTGTTTCACCTATTCCGACCAAATTAAGCAACCCAGGAGTATGAAACTTGGCGTGTAGAAGCTATAGGTCGTTATGCTATTAACCTCGAAGAGTTTTTTTCGAAATTCACTTTAGATTGTTTTAAAATTCAATTTTTATGCCATTTTTCAGTTAAATGGAGATATGACGTCATCAGCCATGCCAAGTCTTAACTTTGCGAACATTGATGTTTCGACCTGTTTTGGGGGGAATTTTAGCACATTTTATTGTAAATTTACTTTTTTATGGTTGTATTTATTCGTTTTTTTACTCTTAGTGGAAGAATTACATTTATTTTTCGAAAAAATCATCCTAAAAAAATGTTTCTTCTAAATTTTATTTTTCCGATTGGCAACACTAATTTGATAACAGTTGGAAGATGCATTGGTTTTTCAGCTAAGCCTACTATGTATTTTTTCAATAACTAAATTAAATTAGTTTAATATACACTTTTGTTTTGCTTATATTTTGAATGATTATTCCGAACCATTTCTGGGTTTAGATTTAAGTTTGTTGTTTCTTTTTCAGCTTAAAAATTTCTGATTTGTGTGTAGTCAATTGTATTTCTATTGTAATTTCTGTTTTGGTTTAAGGCAGCGTCACATTTATTATCCTTTTTTCATTTTGACCTTCACATGTATTCATTTGATTCTTCTGTATTGTTTCTGGTTTTAGATTAAACTTTGTCATTTATCTTCCAGAATTTCTGATTTTTTTTGTGGTCAGAGGGTTCATGTTATTATTTTTTTTTACAATAATTCTAAATTGAATTGGTTTAATATGCATTTTTATGGTTTTCAGTTGTTAATGTTGATTGTATAGATGTTTGTTTAAATGTTGCAATTACTATCTTAGGTTAAGTGCCAGGTTTATTTTATGAACTACCATTGGAGGTAATTATTTTCAATTGTTAATGTTGATTAATATGTTGTTCTAAACAATGACCCAAGTATACGAGCTGTTGAATTTTATGTATGATACATTCCCTTGCCAAGTTGTCCCAAATGATGGTGATAGCTCCTGTCTCTTCAGTTCAATTTCTTATTTCTTGTGTGCAAACCAGTATTATTGTTCAACGGGCTGTTCATTTACTATCAACAACTGGAATAGATTTAAGGTATTTACACTTGATCATGAATTGAACAACTACTAATCTGGCGAAGTGTATAAAACTGCCATGTTGAACCCTATAGGACTTCGCTTCTGAGTTACAGGCTGTCTGAACTTTGTTCTTTCAGTTTTCAGATTTTTCATAAGGGATTCTTTGCTGTATTTTGGTGAGAATTTTCAAACTGTTAAAAACATGAGGTTCAGTGGCAAAAACTTGGAGTGGTGGACACTTTGATACCTATGTGTTTGTTTCTTCTTATATTGAATCAAAATTTTTGAAAGCAACACTTAAATCATCAGAAATTCTTAAACTGGGAAAGAAATTACTATATAAAATCTAAAACCAGAAACAGCACAGAAGAATCAAATGTATACATATAAAGGACAAAATGAAAATAGAATAATAAACCTGACAAAAATAGGTATTATCAAAATAGGTATTATAATATGAATACAATTGACTACATACAAAATAAATCAAATTTTTAAGCTGAAAAGAAATGACAGAATTAAATCTAAACCCAGAAAAGGTTCGGAATAATCATACCAAAAATAAGGTAAAACAATGTAAATTAAACTAATTTAGTTATTGAAAAAATGCATAACATATTTAGCTGGAAGACCGATACATCTTCCTATCAGAATACAGTTTTAAGCGTTT
The DNA here is from genome assembly GCA_019973975.1 of Trichonephila clavata. Lineage (NCBI taxonomy): Eukaryota > Metazoa > Arthropoda > Arachnida > Araneae > Nephilidae > Trichonephila > Trichonephila clavata. Next base: position 166,640 of record BMAO01020862.1, on the reverse strand, counting down.
GGGTCCTAAGCAGTAATAACAAAGATTCTTACGTGTTTTTATATTAAACAAGATATCAATAATTGGCATGGCCAAGTAATTTTAGCGCGTTTTCACATGTTGTATTTTACAATAATGCTACTAATGAACTTTTTACTAATAAAAAAGTAGTGTACTATACTTAAAAAAATTAATTTAAATATAATTCGACTCATCTAGGGCACAAATGTCACCAAATGCCGAAAACTCGAGGTCAATCGGTTGCTTATTGGCTGAGAAAAAGGTACGACAAAATATGGAACGAAGACGAAATTTGCGTCCTAATAGCGCTTTTTTTACACTACGTGAAAAACGCGCTAAAAAAGATTAGTCAGATTTTGGTGGATATAACGTGATTTGCTTAGCGCCAATTTGGCTGTGGTGATGCTAATACGTAAGAATACAAAGGCTAATACAAATTTTTATTTATATATGAGGTTTTCTTTTTGTTAAACTGAAATTAGTGATACTATCAATATACAGTTGTACTTGGGCTATGTATAGCGTGAAACTAAGTCATCACCTGAATATCAGTCACCGCAGTCAAAGTGGCTCTTTTTTCACCAAAATTTGATTTTTTCCATATAAGACACATAATGTGTTATTTTGATATTGTGGTGCAAATTTTGCTGTGATAACGCCAATACATAAGTACCCTTTTCCTTAATTGGCAGATTCCATATTTTTCCATTGTAACAAAAAAAAGTAGAAAAATGACACTCAAAAAATGAATTCAAACTAACTCAAAATGACATTCAAATTAATTGAGATCAACTGATTGTCACTATTGTGATTTTAAGTTAGAATTTCTATTCACGTATAAGATTTTGCTTATGGTAGTTGGTAGTTTCATCAAATCTTAATTTATTTATCTTTTGGTTTGAATTAATATTATAATTTCTATATTGTGTGTAAAGTTACTTTTATATTTATTTGTTTCTTTTATTTCAATTTTAAATGTTTAAGATTTTCTGTTATGTGTTTTTTTGTTGTTGTTCAAAACTGTTTATGGCAATTTTATCAAAATTAAGGCTTTTTCTGTTTTAGATAACGTTTTAATTTAAATGATGTTATAATTCCTATTTCAGTGTCACAGTTTTATTTTTCTGAACTATCCTTTTCTTGCGTATCATTGTTGGTACATTAATTATGTGATACAAAGACTCAAAAGTCTATTTTTCAGCCGAACAATAATTTGTGAGACCTTTTGTAAAGAGAATCATAGATCATAATTACCTATTCATAACACAAATATAAATGTTTTTTTTTTTTACAATCAATGAAACTACACCTACACTTCTTACCAGAATTTTTTTTTTGTCATGTCCATTTGTTCACCAAAAAAAAAAAAAAAAAAAAAAAAAAAAAACATCTGTTAGAAAAATTATGGATGAACACGGAAACTATGGATGCGATTAAATGCTCAAAGTAATTTTCCTTCTGACAATCAGTTCTTAATGCTGATTGTATATATACACATGAATTGTATACATTTTTTACACATAAATGTTACATGTTCTACATATCTATGCCAATTTCTGTCGTTGAAGATAAATATTCATCCTTCCTAATAATAATCCTTCCTTCATCAGCATATTCAATATTTTGTTCAATGTAGAAAATATTGCTCAAATTTTGTATAACGGAAAGAAAATGACACTGAATTCAAACTAATTGCTATTAACATGTCGTTAATATCGTGAAGATACTGCTTCCTATTTATGAGAAACCAGAATGTACCATGTTTTTTTTGTATCGCTGTTTTTTGCCTTTTGGTCCCTATGACCGAAAATAACTCATTTTTGTTTTAAATGAAAAAAAGCATAATTTTTTTTAACAAAAATCTATTTGCTGGAACTAAGATAAGATGACATTGAAATAATATTTCATATTTTCTTTTGAATTTCATTTTGACCAGATTTTTCGTCATGACTGAACTTTGCTTCTGGCAATCTTGCAAATCAGAAAACTGTTTCATTTGTGATTGTAAAAATGTTTGCACAGAAAAAAGATGCACCTTGAATTTCTTTAAAATTCAGTGTTGAAATGATTTTACGTCTCATGCTATCATGGTTTAACGTTGCTTCTGATTATCTGTTCCTCACATAGTTTCTTGGAGATCATATGCATATTTTATATTATACTGTCCATATAGGATATATATATTTCAATTATCATTATAGTTATTTATCATTTATGTACTCATTTTTTTGCTCTTTGCAATCAAAAAATAATTTTTAATAGAAATGTTGCAAAAAAGTATTGTTTCAATAATTAATTTTTTAGCAACATGGTTTATTATTTGTTTCATTCAGTGCTGTTGTTTGTTCTGAACTATTTCAACGGGGACCTGTTTAAGGTAGATTTTGATTTTAGCTCATACTAATTAAATGTTTTTATTATTTAATTACATCTAATACTGTATATTAGATGTATTACAGAGATGTTAGATAGTATTATATGAGGTAGGGGTGCAATGGTAATTTATTTTTTTTCCAGTTGAAGGCTTCCTAATATTTCTTATTTATGATAGCATTTAGTGAATCAGTTTATCATTAATTTTTTCTTTCAGTCCATCTATTGCAGGTTATTTCACCCATAGTTCCCATAGCAGAAACTCACTACTGCTATCACTTTTCTGTAATTTTTATTTATATTTGCATTCATTCATATCTATTAACTCTTTAGCTTGATAATTTTCTCTCTTACATTGAAATATTTGTTTTTGTTAAATTATTACTTACTTTGAGGCCAAATTGCAATTTGCTTAAAATTATTTCTAATGTGAACATTCATTTGAAAAAAATATTTTTAATTTTTGTGGTTATACTTCTTTTTATACAGGATTTTACCCTCACTAAAAATACATAATTATATAATAGATAAATTTTTGTTTCTAAAACTTAACCCGGGCGAAGAACGGGCATTTCAGCTAGTTTTATATATAGCTGTTTTCCATATGTTTCCTTCCATTTATTAATCTCAGATCCATTTTCATTTTAATTGAATACACAACAAAATGTATGACTTATCTGAAATTAGACACTTTTGGCACTTTTTTGATATATTTCCTTTATATTTATTGATCTAATATGTATAAAATTTATTTTGAAGAGGAAGATTGTATCTAATAATTTATGCGTAGCTGTATGTCCCAATCATAAGACTTTAAGGATATAATGGTTTTTCCTGAATATCTCCCCCTGGTACCAGTTTAGGTGTCATTCTAGTCACTTGACCGGGGTTCAAAATTATGAGGTCTCTATTTTAGTAATTTTATAACACTCTCTCTTCTAGTTTTATAGAGAGACGTAAATTATACAATCAAACCAAACACTTTTCCCAGGTCTAGAAGAAATACCCCCCCCCCCTTTTTACCTTTTCTGACTTCCTTTTATATTTTATTAGATCGCATGTTCTACATTCAAATTTTCCTAATTTACTTCCTGATTTGTAAGATTTATTCATTTAAATTAATTTATTTATTTGCAATATATATATGTATGTGCTTTTGTGTACATGTAAGTGTGTGTGTGTGTAAATAAATTAGTTTTAAATGCCTCACTTAAAAACAAACATAAAGCAAGAAAATACCCAAACAATAAATGTCAAGTAAGTGAATAATAACGTCAAACGTTTCAGCTACATGAGGGCTTTGGGCGACGGACCTCGTGATTTTAATCCATCATCAAGTGTCACGGATGACACATGAGCTGACATTCCCCTCTTCTTACTTCCGCACCAATAAACAGAGGGGCGTTTGAGTCCGAACATGTTTAACGTGCATCAGCTTCTCTATACTTCCGGTCTTCAGTGGTACTAGGCTCGAACACTAGGCCGGCCACGAGTCCGTAGCCTTGGTCCTAGGCCAACGCGATCTCCACTAAACGTCAAAGCAGGGTAGCGCGTTATTCACAAGCTGATTCGCAGGGTTAGGGTAAGACAGAAGAGCTAATTAATGTTTCAAGGCGCTAAATATTCCCTTTACCCGACAATAATACAAGGAAAAAATTAAAGGAAAGCAGGGAAAATGCAGTTAAAAAAATTGAAACATATTTTAATAAACATAAAACATAGATGCTAAACTTGAAAAAACGCTTTCAAAATTTCCAAAAACAAAAGTCTTCTACTATAATGTATAGAAATCATTGCATTTTCAAAAGGAAATGGTTATAAATAAAATAATGATGATATAATTACCGATGCTTTATATGTAGAAAATATCTCAACACATAAAAAAAGTAAATATTATTTTCTTAAAAAACAAAAAGTGTAAAAATATAATGTATTTAGTTACTTACCATTATTTTGATCATTATTAGTTTAAAGACCTAACTCTCTATAGAACTGACCAATGAGGCACTATAGATTTGATACAGACAATATTTCTCTCACAGTTTTTGAAGTACTTGCAAGAAACACATAAAACCTTTATAAAGAAATACAAATAAACACCTTAACTTCAACAATACACAGCAGGCTTCCGGTTCCTATTTTGTTTTTTCAAAAGTTTAATGAAACTTGAAACGACCTTGGAAACAATAAAGGCGTAATACTTTTGAAATAAAGCAATCTCATATCTGCTTTTTAACCAATAATATATATTTCCGTGTATCAGATATGAACAAAATATTGTGGTTACACGCAATGTGAAATAGGGGTATCATCAGTTCAAGTAAAAAGAACGCCTGGTCATAGACTCGAACTCTGGACAGTCTTCCCTGATTAGAAGTAGAACGCACTACAGACAGAGCTACCCGGGACTATGGTTTATATTCAGGCAATGCTTATCCACACAGATTTTTAAGTACTTGCAAGAAACACATAAAGTATTTATAAAGAAATTCAAATTAACACTTTAACTTAAGCAATACTAGGACAAGCTCCTGGTGTCTATTTTGTTTCATCAAATGATTAATCAAACTCTGGAAACGTAAGATTAAAAAAGTAATACCCTTCAAATAAAACAATCTGATCTCCGTTTTTAATCAGTCATATATATTTTCAACTGTTGTAGCACATATGCAAAAAATATTGTACTTACACGCAAAATGAGAAATCGGGTAACCTCAGTTCACTCACGCGAACTCATCAGGTGTCTATATGAAACGATTCCCAATCCTCTGGTCAATTTTTTTCATAGTGATTTAAGATACCTTTAAATGACTGAAAAACTACCTCACTGCAGGATTCGAGCTCATTACGAGCAACTTTCAGAGTTAAAAAGAGGTCGTATCATTGGATTGAAGGATGAAGGTTTGGCAAATCGGAGAATCGCTCGTCAATTGGGTCAAAGTGATGCGGTCATTAAAAGATGCTGGAAAAAATGGGTGGAGAATGGCAGATTTCAGCGTCATGATGGTAGCGGTTGACCTAGGGACACAGCAAATTGGGAGGACAGATTGATTATCAGATCAACTATCACATCTCCTGATTAATCGTTATAAGCCATCAGATATGCGACTTGCACACATGTGTCTACCATGACCATTCACAAACTGCTGGTTAAGCGAAATTTATGGTCGTACCAACTGCTACGTCACCTGCCACTCACGCCTGCACACTGCCTAGTGAGTAAACAGTAGTGCTTGGCTATATCAGTTTGGAATCATGTTGACTGGGAACGTATAGTTCTTAGCGACAAATCCCGCTTCGAAATGTGTCCTGACGATCATCGAAGGCGTATCTAGAGACGCCCAGAGCAGCGTACCGATCCTGCTTTCACTATTGCACTCCACATAGGCCCTCAACAAACAGTTATTGTCTGGGGTGTCGTTTCTTTTGACAGCCGTACTCCTTCGGTTGTCATTAGGGGTACACTAACAGTGTACATCGATGACATTCTGAGAACTGTTTTGCTACCGTTCCATTTGCAGTACCCCGGCCTTACTTTTCATCAAGATAATGTAAGACCACATGCTGCACGTGTTGCTATGAACGGTCTTATAGCTTGCCAATCACTTCCTTGGCCAGACAGATTGCCAGATCTCTGTCCAATTGAGCATGTCTAGGATGTGATGGGAACCCGACTGTATCTACTAGGGAATGTTGATGACCTAGTCCAACATGACCTAGTCCAAATTTGGCAAGATGTACCGCAGGAGATAATCATGTTTTATCACGACGTCTATGCCACGTCGTGTCGCCGCTTACATCTAGGCTATAAGTGGGTCAACACCTTATTGAGCTTGTTACTTTGCAACTATGTAACTCTGCAATAAATCAATAAATTTTTCAGAAATCTTAATAATTTTTTATTCTGTATATTTTTTCTCTATCGGACAACAAGTTCTTGGTGCGTCGTTTTTTTTTGGTTTGTTATACAATGTGTATATATACTATATATGTCGGGTCTGGAAAGTTAAACTTACGAATTAATCGAATAATAAATACAAATAGAGCAAACTATTTGCTTCCACGTAGAGATTTTAGGGTGAATAAGACTTTTTTCAGGTAGAACGAGTGCTCTAACATAAAAACAGAGAATAAATGAGAGAGACTACTGTTGGGATATCTTTTGTTCCGTCTAATTACGCACCAAGGGGCCGTAAGTAAAAGACGACGACTTCCTTCATTTATTTGCAGGCCTAGCACCTGAGAAGAGCTGACTGGACAATTTAAAAAATCTCAACATATGCAAAGAAACTATGATTTCAAAATTGTAAAAAAAATATATGTGTAAAGGTTTTAGTGCTGGTGATATGTTTCAAAATTAAAGCAAAATGGAGGACGACCCGTTCCGGCAGAAGTCATCTAGCAACAATTCAAAGCCCCAACTCCTTTTTTCTGGATTCGATAGCTCAAAATCCAGTAGTTTTTCAAATTTTATAGAATGTTTTGACCAACATTGTGTAGAAAAACAATTGAATGAGCATTGGAAAAAAAGATAATTTCGCAAGATATATATTACTGACATTTATTTAAAGTTTCAGAATGTGTTAACGAGTTATTTGAAAAATCGTACAAAGAGAGCAAAGAACTATTAGTGAGTGTTTTTGATGTTACAAGGCCAGAGGAAATCCAAAAATTTCATTCTTTAAAATTCAAAGACAATGAAAATTTATTAATATTTTTTAATGAAAAATTCTTATTAGGGAAAAAATTTAATTTCAATGACGGCAGTGCCGTGGAATATATGACTTCAGCTAGTCCAATTCATCTGCAGAAATTCCTTGTTATTCCTTATTATTGTTCAGAAGCCAGCAGATCTATCCAATAGAATGATCGTCAAGCATACGGCAGCGTCACCAGAAGCACCGATCCACTGCACGGATACCTATCAAGACGATATCACGGACAGCACAATCAATGGCATGTAATGTAGCAAAGATCATTCACCGAAAGGTAGGAAATTTCTAATAATTATAATCAACCAAGAAAATGGCTGCCACAAAACCGCCATGATTTCTCTCTCTATATATATTCATTTGGGCAGAACAGAAATAGGAATTTTTCTCGTCAGTAGAAAATTCCGATGGGAAAGGATACAGAAGATTCATGAGTGGAACCTATCCTATGAGTTTTAAATATCACAGAGGTGAGTGAGTCAATGTTAAGTCGCACTCTCCAGCTACGAGAGGTCTTTCGGAGACGGAACTTGTGATTTTGAAACATGGTCGACAAGTGAGCTGGCACCCACCTCTCCTAACAACTACACCCCATCAACAGTAGGACGTTTGAGCTCTCAACAGATTTAACGTGCATCACTCCCCTACGTGGCGGGTTTTCAGTGGTACTGGGCTCGGACTCATACCACGCCTGCCACGAGACTGATACCTTGACCACCAGGCAAACGCGGCCACTTAAATTGCACAGGAAACTCCCTTCTAATTTTATTTCTCTCCACAACTGGGGGGATATCTTAAGATTTTAACGAGATTGTAACTTCTGACGGCGGACTTCCTTTGTGTGTGACAGAAGTTCGGGAAATTGTTGATTCGTCGGAGCCAATGAATAGCGATTCTGAAGCAGAAATTGATGATGAAACTTTGACCAAAACCAGTAAATTTCTGAAGCTGTCTATCGTTTGGAAACTGTGAAACTATACCTCATCAACAAGATATAAGTAACGCAGATTTTTCTTCCCTGTATAAAGTCGACAAAACAACTGTTACGAGTAAAGAATCAAACAGATTGTCTAACATCTGTTAGTCAGCATTTATAATTCCCAATCAATGGTGCGTAATAATTTACAACTAGTATTTTTAGCTATTGAATAAAAAGCGTTTAATTTCTAACTATGGATATTTTATGTGTAGTTGTTTATTATAGAACTTCCAAAAGGTAAGTGCAAAAAATATCTGCATTTTAATTGGATCCCAAATGTAACAGATAACCTCGGATCAGTCCGGAAGAATTCGTTAAATCAGGGTCCAACTGTATATATATGAGTGTGTGTGTGTATCTTCATTTAATAGGATTAAATTTGACCATTAGAGTACAAATGAGAGCAATATTTAGGTGTGATTGGTATGGAAGCAAGAAGTAATAAACATTTTTTATTGAATAAGTTTATTTCGAATATTTGGTTGAATTGCTATAATCACAATAAATTGTTAAATATAAATTAATACACAATATGCATTCTTCATGCAAAAAAATTCTCGAAAATTGAAAAGATGACCCTTCATATTATTTATGTTATATATTTGCGAAATATGTCTTAGCTAAAGAAGAATTAAAAAAGTTCTGACATTTTGACAGAGAGTGTGTAAAAGATTAGAATATTTTTTTTCTAATGGGGCTGTGTATTGGTATTTTTTACGTTTGCATACCTAGTTCATTCCCCAGAAGTTAGTATCACTCTCACTCTTTAGTGCGGTACCGCATAGGTGACACCAATTGCCACAAGTAATTTTCACTCCCAGTTTCCTCCCCAGAGGGTGGCCCCTGAGCTCTGACGATGCGAAAATGGATCATGAAAATCTACCTACTTGGGCCGGGATCGAACCCGCAACCTTGGGTGCAAAAGACCAATGACAAACCAACTACGCCACCCAGTCGGGGTATGAGATTAATAGTGAGATACATACTCAAACTTCTTTTTTTCTGTGTTAGAGCTGGGCTGTTAGCCGTGCAATCAAAAAAAAATGTAGGTAACTCTACAGGTGAAGGTTTTTAGTTGCGAGTATCCATAGGTACTCGCAACTAAAGAGAAAGAGTAGTAGAGATATAAATATCTTGAAAAAGTTTGAGAAGATATTTGTATCTCAACTAAATGTGTCAATGAAATAGGTGTAACGGGTCTATCCGCGATTCTTCCATTAATTCTATTGGGTAAAATTAATCTTTAACTGTGATTTCAATTGAAAAACTCTTTCACTGAAAAAGACGGTACTTATGAAAATTAGAACTTGTATTTAAGTGTTTGCATTAGAGTAGGTGATGACGGTTGAAAGTGAATATTGAAGCGTGAATAACATTACGACCGGAGGCCATACAGTTAGTCAAGTTTTCTAAAGATAATCGAAGCAAATGAGTCAAGAGCGCTCCAATAATAAGATAAGTGTATGTTTATTTCTATGTAATTAGATTAATCTAACGTGTTTTCTTTCCCGGCTTAATGCATTATGACATTCTCTCCCTTAAATTGTCTAGTGGTGAAAGTGATAATAAAATTGTGATTGAATTACTATGGTCAATTTTTATTCAAACACCCAAACACCAGCATCCTCAGGGACATTACAGTGGGGCCCAATTGGGTCTAACCCTGGGCAAGCAGTAGCATCGAATTTGAGGGTTCTATCTGAACTTTTTTTTCCAGTCAGTAAAATGTTTAGGATTTTTGGAGAGTATCGGAAGGAACATCACCTACAATGGGATACCAGTAAATTTGTCTTGAACCTCCTTAAAGGGTCACCCATGGGTAGGGGTGCAGTTTTCGTTTGAGGTGATAGGATGTACCTACGTGACTGGGGCAGCGACGGATTTTACACTTCTAAAGGAAGCATTGATAGACAGCTTTCCTGAGTTCAGAAAGATATCACAATTAAAGGATAAATTGTATGGTTCTAAGCAAGCAAGGGTTAAGGCACCGTTAAACATTGTATATAAATTGTTCAAAATCCAGAAGAAGTTGAGGTTAGGAATGTGAAAGAAAGATTGATAAATCATGTAGTCATGAGATTGCCCCCAGGTACTTGACCATGTGGAGGTTCGAAACTCAACGACTAAGTCTCAGCTTTTGCAACTGGTAGTGAAGTGTCAAGAACAGCACGGATGGACCGAAACCTTTTTGTTCGAGTAGAGGTGTTAGATGGAAAGACTGGAGTTCACGCGAGTGTGAGTTCACCCGAAAGGCGTGTAGATGACAATTGTGCTGGTCTCCATAACTGATGAGCTTAGCAAAGTATTTAGCCAACAGGAATCTGCATCGTAATTTGAGAGGTCGGAAATCTGTTTCATACAGAACAATATTCCTCGGGCAGCTATTGAGGAGACCAGAAATGACTCTAGCAGTAAAGAGTTGCACCCTTTCTAATTTATCACGTTTGTTAACAGAAGCAACCTGATAGACCTGTACACCATATTCAAGGATAGGTCGAAAAACAGAAATATATGTGTTTCAAAGGGTCGGAGCATTCGCTCCACAATCCCTGCCAGAAATATATTTAAAAAATTTCAGTCGCTGTTTGCCTATACAAACCAAATTGTTTATATGAGCATCACCAATAATTTCTTGATCTAAGATGAATTCCAGATATTTAGGATGTTTTCACAATGCAGTCAACTACCCATTAAATAAATTCAGGCTGATAGATGTAAAGATGCCTGTTGGTGGTAAAAATACTTGATACAGACTTTGACGGATTAAAAAGGATTTTTTGCTCTGCAGAAAACTTTTCCAGTCGAAGGAGGAAATAAATTTTGTTCTGAGAAATAATTAAACTTGTAATGCTGCTCCAGATTATTATATCATCAGCATAATAATCAGGAGTAGCAATAGTGTGATCAGAATTGGCTTCAGTCTCAATTCCAGCGATAAATAAGGAAAACAAAGTGAGACGGAGCACAACTCAATCTAAATTTTCCCGATACGGTATCTTTAAACTTAACTCTAACATATTTGACGCATATGAAGTCCGCGAGCCAGGACAGAATTCTCTCCCTGATTTTGAATGTGCTGTAAAGTTTTCAAACGAGATTGTACTTCCAGATCCTGTCGAAGGCATTCGTTAGATGAAGAAAAGTAGTTACTGTGTAATTTGTTGGTCTGAGATCATGGTCATCCCAAATTTTCAGGCTAAAATATAGGACCTGATCCATTGTGCATTGACCATTCCTAAACCCAAGCTGGTCGAGAGGTATTAAGTTGTTTTCGTCACGAAAAGTAGAAAGTCTACCCATGATAATCCTCTCCATGAGTTTGCACAAGTTGCTGTTAAGTGCAATTAATCTATAACTGTTGGATTATTAGTTGGTTTGTCATGTTTTCTAATGGGGATGATGAAGGCTTTTTTCCAATCCCCAAGGAGTTTTCCAGCGCTCCAAGAAGTATTAAAAAATCAAGGAGAAAACGTCTGCCCAGTGGACTTATGTTGACTAACATTTGACCATGTATTCCATCCATGACAGACGATTTGTTAAAATCCAGTTCCTAGAAAGCAATTTACAAATTTATCATTGCAAAATACTTGTTAAAAACGGAATTGCATCCACCAGGATTACAGTGGTTTTTATGAATAAAATGTCTCGTTGATTTTGCTATCAGTATGTCTTCATATTTAAAAGAAAGTCTGCTCTCCTTCGGATAATGTCTGCCCAACAAATTCGCAGCAAAATCCTACGTTGCTGCCTCATCGGGGCTTGAGAATGTTCCTAGGCGGAATGGGTGGAGTACGTCAGAAGTATATTCTCCTGGTAGCGTCATCCAAGGCGTGAAGGCCATTCCAATATGCTCAGCTAAATGTATGCAGGCATGAGGCAAAATCATACTTCAACCATTTGTTCCACACAGTCTTGGACCTCATGAAGTTGCATCTTGCACCCTTCATCATGTCTTGTTTGTTAGAGAACTATTTTTAGAAGTTAAAAAGGTGATGAAATTCTATTAACTAAATAATTTAGTTCATGTTGTGCCTACAAGGAATATTATGAAAATATTTACGATGTGTTCGTTTTTTCACGATCGCATAAATACATGTTGCGTATCGTTTTGGCTGTATTGAACACAATGATTTATTTAAGAATTAGTTCTCGTAATCTTGTGTTAAGTGACGAAAAGGATACGGGAGCTAGAATCCCATTTTCTAAATTTCCATGTCATGTTCCAACGTGAAGACTGTAAGCTTTCACAAATTTAACTTACATCAGGCTTTGTACACAGTTATTGTTCGGTAACATCAGAAATCAAATCCATCCTTTAAAAGAAGTAATATCAGGTACAGGTTTGCAATCATGAAATACAATCTATAAACAAAAACCAAACAATACTGCAAACGCTTGAAAAATTAGCTGATTTATAATCTTATCAAAAGAAATCCACTGTTATAACATTAACAAAATATGCATACGAGAAAGCACATTAATATAATGGAAAATACTTCTTTATGAATTTCCTTAAAAAGAATTATGACGCTTCGTGACCAATCTTCCCCCTTTCTCGATGATTTAGCTCAAAAGAGTTCTAATTAGTTAAAGCAAAATTCATCCTTAAGAATCAGTTTAAAAATGGTGAACAACATCCTTCTTTTTTATAAATCTCGTAAGTGAATCAACATTTTATTGATGGGCTCTATGCGTAAAACAGTGTTATCTAGAATTAAACATTCAATTTAATTCAAATTCAAAAGATTATTTTATATACATGCATGTCATATATATATATACACATATCATATATATGCATACATATCACATATATATATATACGCATGTATTTTTTATAATTCAGATCACTTGTTTCATACTTTCATTCCATTGTCTTAAAACGCTTACAAAAAAGGTTTTTCTTTCAAAAGTTTTCATCTAAAAATATTTTCCAACTGTACTTGGACAATTCCCAAAGTAAACTACGCAATTCAGATATTTTAATATAAAGTTTAAAAAAGCTCACTTACAAGTCCACAAAATATGTGTTTCTAGTGATTCCTTTAAAACTGGTTTCTTCTATAAATAACATAAAAGCACGTATAGTTCAAGAATATCTATTATTTTTTAAATGATTAACTTTACTTGAGTACAAATAAAAGAAAAAAGAAAATAAATGTTTTTCACGTGATTTCAACGTTCTAAAAGTTAATGATTTATACTTGAAAAGATTTATATGTCTTCAGAAACATTTTACGTCTTCAAATGCCTTCTGTGCAGTTTTAATATTTGTATGCTCACCAAAATATTGAATGAATGGTTGTGTTATCATTTTGTCATATTCTTAGAAATTTTATTTATAATTTTAAAATATGGCTTTATCGCACACCATTAAAATAATTTTTTACCGGCATGCTATTTCAAATATGCCCTTGATTTTTTCTGTAACATATTATAGGTTATTTAATTTAAAAATCTTCCTGAATGACAAGTATTATCTTGTTTCGAATTAATGTGTATTACAAAGATACCAGTGAATTGAAAATACTTTGCTGTAGTTTTTGCACTTTTTCGAGAGGGAACTTATTTAAAGACATTCCTTAAACTCTAAAAATATAAGAAAAATTGCATGAAATGAATTCTTAACTTTAATTATTTGTGAAGTAAAAAGCACATAGCCGTAAGAAAATTTTACCAGCAACTAAACATTAATTTTTAAAACATGACAATTTTTTCCCTTAAATTGGCTCAGAATTGTTGTTGAACTTGGTAACAGGAACAGTTGTAAATTTTGTGAACGACAAGATGTATCTGAAATAGACACAAAAGGAAATAAAAGAACCATATTAAATATCTCGAGAAAAGTTTCATTGTTTTCGATTGATTATATACCTATGTCTCCCTTCGAAGGTAGGGGAGGGGGAGATATTTGAGATTGACCACATAATTTGTGTCACTGCTAAATGAAGATGTCATTTGAGTTGACCCCTCTTTCTCTAAATTTCGACACTACTCTAACAAAAGGACATTGAGCTACAATACATTTAACGCACACACATCATCACTTCTACACTTCAGCTCCTTGTTGGGGACAGAACTTGAATAATGACTCAAGAAAAATAACATGAGCTACAAGTTAGAGATGATAGCCACGCGTAACTCAGCCAGACCAATGTTATGAAAAATATTTTCGTTTTCTACACACACAAAAATAAAATATTGTATGAAAAACGATATTATTTAGTTTCTGTTTCATATTTTGATAGATTGAAATATTTTTTCTCCGTGTAATTGCTCACGTAAGGATGTAGCAAAAATGAATCTGTACCTATTTTTTTCAAGGAGGTTTTTATTTATAAAATCGTGTACAACATATAATTTACATTTGATTCAGAAAGAATAATACTATGTTTTGAGAACTATTCTGATATTGGTTATTAGCATCTGTAATATGAGCTGGATGGTCAAGTAAATCGGTGTATTTTACCATTATTAAGCTAATGACCCGAAGTGGTGATGACTGACCCTTCGATTTTCCATTAATTTTCCCTACTGGAAAAAACTGCAAAAAGAACAGACATAATCATCCGCTTATGACAGGTACCAGAGACCAGATAAAGGCTAAAAGCTTCTTATAATTGTACATTTTAGAGGTAGCGTGTTTTTTATGATATAAGAATATTATTGTTTATTTTTTTCAGAAATCCAATTACAAAAACAGTAAGTGACACACACAAGTAAAATAATACTTAATTTCAGTAAATTGCATTACCTATTTTGTTTATTGCTACGTTACGTGTTCATTGATTAACATTACATTCGGTTCATAAATTATTTTATTCTAATTTTTTTCAAAAAAAAAAAAACGGGGTGGAGATGAAAGAAGCATACTGCATTAATTCTTATTGACAGAAAAATTTTCACTGAATCAAACATGTCAAGCCCGTAGCCAAGAACAAACACATTTTTCTCCGAGTCTACGTAGTAACGTATTTTATTGATCGTAATGTTTTTTATTGATTTGCTCGTTATTTGTGTGGTAAGTAAACGTTCAAGAACAAGTACTGAATTTTTTAATTAAAAGCTTTTATTAATTTGTATTAACCATTACTTAGCTACCTTAGATTTGGGCATTCAAAACTGTCCTTATTGGAATCAATGCTAGTAAAACTAAAAGAAAAAATACTAACACACATATTGGGTCATTTTTGGGTAAATCAACATTCCAACTTAAAATATTTTAAATAAGGGAGCAGTTCAGGTAAAATCTGTTTCCGATGTGGAAAACATAGCATCATTACATTGGAAATATAATCGTTTTGAGTTGGCATGAGTAAAGGGAGAAAGAAAATAGATTCGAGTTATGTTTTTAAATCCATGTCCTTGGATTTTCTACTAGGATGCCATACTTAAAGTATTTTACAATTGAAACTAAACATGGTAAAATGAAAACCGGAACTCTTTCAAGAATGCTGAAACCTGCTTTAACGAAATTTGTTAAAAATAAAATTTTAATATTTATAAAAATGCTCCAACTTTTCGTTAAATATTTTAAAATCTCAACTGGCCAATTATGCAAATCATAATTTCTTTAAGGAACCAAGGGAAAAAAAGTGCTTGAAAGATTGTTTTCCAAAGAATTTTAAGAATTTGATTCAAAAAGTTCTTAGAACCACAAACATATTTGAAAATGAATTTCAAGTTATTTTACTTTCCATTTAAATGTGGTTAAAATCTACTTTAACATGTTTGAAAGTAGGAAGATTAAGCTGTTTTTTTTAATTCTTTCCTGAGGGAGATGTTTTCTCCTTTTCTGTCAAGGAAAGTATAATTACTCTTTCTTTGAAGTTGACGCTATTATTTTAAGAAAATCCCCAAATGTGGCTATTCAGATTCATGACAAAATTCATGAAACGAAAAAGCTTCATAGTGGTTTTGAAATTATTTAAAGGATATTGACACTGCTTCGAGAAACATCTGTATTTTATAAACAGTGAGATAATAAAATGTGCGCAAACTATAACACTTAACAAGAATTCTACTTGCACTTTAAAACATCAAAGATAATTAAAATGTTTCGAATGTTATTGTTCTACATGTATAATGAAAAAACTTAAATGCTCTCATTGCGATAAAAATTTGCGAAAAAGTCGTCAAAATGAAACGGAATTTTACATATGTAAGTAGGGGAGACCGGGGCAAGATGACGATATTAACAGTTTTTTTGTTGTTTATTAATTTATTTTTAAGGGTAGTAAAATCAATTTTACATGAACTGTTAGAGTAGTCCTTTGTAGTATTAAAATATATAACCATTTAATTTTTCTAATAAAAGAAGTAAAGGATAATTTTATTTTTTCATAACCTTAACAAATCGTCATCTTGCCCGAATACTGGGGCAAGATGGCGACACTGAAAAAGGTTAAACATATTTTAGCTTTTGAATGTGTTACATGGTTTAACAAATGGCAACTGTGTTTTTACATCTTATAAAGTATCAGAATAAGCGTAATGCATTGTAATGTAATGTTGAAGTGTTTAGTTGTGTACACTACAATAGTCACAAATAAAAATGCCATTTTTATAATTGGAACATTCCTCATGCCAACACTCTTGGCATTTACAGCCCTGGATCCATTCTTCTGTTGGAGGCTTACAATATTCCTCTTCACAAGCAGGACATTTTATAACACCGTCCTTTGAAGTTCATGCAACTGAAATATTTGGCCTGGATTTTATGGACTTAAGCCTACAGGAACTTAGTTTGAGTTTTTTTACTCCCTTTTACCCTCACGATCTTCTTTTCTCTGTTTTTTTTTTAAACTTCCTGTTCTTCCTTCTGCTTTGTCCTTTGTTCTAACATTTCCATGATGGGTGTGCTTGTAAGAATGCTAGAGCTCAGTGTTTTGCTTTTTCTTTTTTTCCTCACATTATGTTGTTTTAGGCAATGATTTGAAATAAAAAAAAAACATTAACAGGCTTCTTTGGTGCATCGGAATCAGCATTTGCCATAAGTTCTGATTTTTTCTGGAGGATTTATATGTTGATTTTCTATTACCAGGGTCTGAGGATTGGCACTATTATTCTCAGTTTCATCGCCAACAGCAGCATGGTTAGTAGTTTTTACCACAGCATAGTCATGTTCGCTAAACACAAGAGGATTATGAGGCTCGATCCCATATTCATTAAACCCTTTCAAAGGCATTTCCAACTGTAGCTGATTTGATGTAAGTGATGCTCAAAGCCTCACCAATATTTTTTGTCTGTGATAGTTTGTTCTGGATGAGTGACCATAAAGTTGTCACATGCTTGGCTATAGTGCGTTTTTAACTGGTCGAAAAATGACACAACAAGGCGCTGGAGGCGATGTGATGTGTGCCATGGCAACCCAACCATGATGATGTTTTTCGCTCTGCAATATAAGATAGCCTGCAAAGTTATGAGTTTGGTGATTGTCAAAAATCAACAGAGTAGGAGATTCTTTGCTTGGTTTCACATGAAGATAAAAGTGCTTCAAAAAAGAGAAAAAGGTGCCCTCATCGTTCCAGCCCTTATCACTACAGTTGCCTACAGTTCTTGGTGGGGCACTTTCTACAAGTTCAGGAAGCATTCGTTTTCTCGCAAAAAATCAGAAAAGGTGGCAAGTAAAAGCCAGTAGCTCTAAAGCAACAAATTATTGTTACATTCCTTCCTCTTTTTTCTGGGGGGGGGGGAGCTTAACGGTGGTGAAAATGTCTTCCTCTGGTCACCCCCTTTCAAATGAAAACTTTCCCGATCCGATGTACCCCTTATCCCCAGAAGAGATGGAAGCGCAATGTCACGTTGACATACACAATGACAAATAAGTGTTCACAGGATTTAATAGAATGGACAACAATAGTTAGTTTAATAAATTCCGTAACACGGGGCAAGATGACGAGCTCGTCATCTTGCCCGGTGTTTCGGATCGTCATCTTGCCCCAGACTGTCTGTTTAAAAATATTCGTTCTCATTACCATGAAGGAAGGCAATTAATTCATATTTATTCATGGAAATAGGTAGTGTTTAAACCATGTTACTCATAAATATTAAAGAGAAACGTTGTATCTTACATGTATCTGTAGCAGAGCTTATTTACACATGCATAAAAGTTATATCATGGCAGCAAAAACAATCAAAGATTCACAACTAACACAAACAAGGCGATTTCAGTGTGTCTATACTATTGTTTAACGGAAGGCCAAAAGGAGAGCCAGTAGTGTTCATTTGATACTACTACCTAGTGGAATGGGGGGAAATGAAGACATTCGTCATCTTGCCCCGCTCGTCATCGTGCCCCGTTCTCCCCTATATATTAGATATAAGTGAGTGATTAGAAAACCAAAGCAAAAGGATCATTTATTGCAGAAAAAATTACAAATGAACGGAAGAACGGAAAACTTATTCTGTTGCACCCCTTCTAGCGCGAATGCACGGTGCGATACCAGCAGGGGAATTGAGGCATCCAAGTCCTGAGACATTTCGCTCCACAGTTGCTGTAAACGCACCTCTAGTTCGTCCAAACACATAGGCTTCCCAATTTGCCATCTCAAATGAACAAGATATATGGTCAAGTTAGGAAGAGTACCGTATCGTCTGGACTTAGTGGCAAATAAGTGATCCAATTACAGGTTATAGATATTTAGATTATTAATTAAGTTAGTTTAACTAGATAGTAGTCGCGTGGGGCGCCGAGTCAGTGAAAGCTGATAAAATCTTTAATCCTTGAAAAAAATTATTTATTTTTTCAGCAATAACCTTATCAATATCTTCTTACACGGCAGTCTTCATAAGGAACTATAAAATGTACTTGTCGCTTATCTCCCTCTTTTTGGGGGTGCAAATGTTTTTTTACAATTTTAAGATGCTCTGGTGACCGAGTTTCCTTTTGATCCAAAATTGTTTCTATTAACAGGATACATTTTTCCGTTATGAACGACTTAGTAGTTTTGATTGCCGTGTTGTACGATTCATAATGGTTTATTAATGTAAATGAACAGATAAAAAAAAAAGGAATGGCATCCTCGATCTTTATTGAACGAAGTTGAAACAGATCAGACAAGGGGAGAACCTGATGAAACAGTAGATATTAATCATGATAACGAAAGTAAAAATTTCAGAAAAGTGATGAATATGAAACGTTTGAGTTGAAATCAAAATTTTCAAATGCTACCTAAAATACTCCATCAAGAAAAACATGAAGCCACCAATCTACCATAAGACACACTGAGCTCTGTCAAAAAGACACAAGCAAAAAAGAGTTCAGACTGCTGTTTATCGATCACATCAAAGGATAATAAAACTAAAATAACTTGAGCAAAATATGTCAGTTTTGCCTGCAAGTATCATTTCTGTAATGTTACTGAAAAGTGTATGTGACTTGTGTCCTTTATTAAAGTCACGCATATTTGTAACATTTTAATTCAGTTTGATTATATTTTTTCTTAAATTATCTGGAAAAATATGAGAAGTCCTTAAGAGTAGGTAAGTATATTTTCTCTTAGTTAAATTATTCACTAGAGTTACAAGTTTTATCATTTAGAATAAAAATAATTTTAAAAAAAGAATGTGAGTGTGACTCCATCACCCACGCGGCCACTAACGTTAGTATTGAATGTGTGCGATTTCTCTAGGGTTCAATAACCCTCTGATAGTAATTTGAAAGTAAAAATAAAGGTTTCGATTTTATTATTATGTCTGTTTATTCGGTGTCTCCAACTCCACCAGTAGTCACCAAGTCATGACATACTATCAAAGAAAATTGTACAGCGAACTGAGAATATAAACGCATATTTATAAAATAAAAAACCTGCGAACAAATAATAATTATTTAGAAATATATTCATTATTTTACGAATGATAGTTGTAAATTTTAACTTTGAATAAGAGTATAATATTGGCTAAGTGGGTGATGCCATCATGAAAGGCGATTTATGAGCCGTCACTTGCAGAGGGTAATAACGCAGCTAAATATTGCCTAGAGTTTTTTTTTATGTACCTTTTTCCGGCTATTCGGGGGTTGACCTCAGGCAGGTGAAGCGTACCACCCTGGCTTATTCCTAGCGGGCACTGTGAAAATTTACACTGTTCAATCACTCTTCCTAGAATTATTTCACATGAGCTTTTTATGGTTTCGAATAATTGAAAAGTGCCAATCACAGTGAAAGTTTCTGCAAAAATTGGATGCCCTTCTGCGGGGCATACTTTTCCCACGCTTTTCTGACAGTCACTTTGTGTGCTACAGACGAGAAAACTAATCCAACGCGACAGTGTATTATTTTTTGCTCTAAACGAGACACTAAGGGCAAAAAGAGAAACATGGTTCTACTGTGTAGATTGCGATGTTGGGTTATGAGCAGTACCGTGTTTTCGAATGCATCATAAACGATCTAATTTTGATTAATAATTTCATAATCATTTATGTAAATAAAAAGATGCAAATCAAATTTGTAGTTCAAGATAAAAGCTAGATATTCAAAGTTTTATATTTATAAATAGTGTGAATTGACACCAAAGTCTCATGATTTCTTCCACACAGAAAGCCAACTTTATAGATAAATTACACATTTATTTAAATGGATTTTCTACCATTAAGGTAACACAGTACGATTCAATAGAAAAAAAATCAGTCAAAACATTAAATCTAACTTTTTTAGCCTACATTACTCTTTATATACTTTTCTATAACCTCACAAAATTTTAAAACTCTAAACTTAAAAAACGGAGAATTATGATAGTTTTTACGTTTGTTTTTATCCACATCCGTATAGCAAATCAAAATTTTAAACTTACTTATCTCAGAAAGATAAATAACTAGTTTGTCTTCAATTAAAATGCTAAGGCATTTTTTTCTATTGTGCCTAATGCTCTGAATTGTTTTTGGTTTTTTTTACCTGTTGCTAATAGTACACATAACAAAAGATGGAATGCATTTTTGAACAAAGTACTACTTTTTTAAAAAAAATAATTGAACCCAGAATTTATACATTGTTTAAGGAATTTTCAATAAGCGTTCATAAAAAGAAGTATTGTACGAATACCAATCAAGTTATTACAAAACTCATACTAACTTTTGTTATACGTAGTTTGTCGTACTTATTAATCAAAAATCATGCGTGTACGTAAATTTTGTAGAAGGAGTAGCATTTTAAAATACTTCACAAATTTTAAATGCTTTCCTTAAAAAATTTAATGACTGGCTTCTTATGAAATTTTGAGCAAAAATTTGTTTTACATAGTATACACACATAGGTGGCAACCAAAAAAGTTTTGAAGATACTTACATTTTAAAAGCTTTTGCGTAAATCGTACCATGTCTTCTTAATTGGGAAAGTTTGTACGTAAATGATGTAGCTATCATGTTTAAAAAAATATATGTTTTTAAAAATATGCAAATATAGGACGGACATTTTCTCATCCATAATCCAGGAAAAAAGGAGCCTGGAAGATTTTAAAATATCTTCTATTAATTGGTCAAATACACCCGCATTAAAGAAACTCAATCATTTGTTTTAATAACATAAGGAGAAAGCTTTATGCTACTCAGAAAGATGATTACAGAAACTTAAGTTTAAATTAGATTGATTGAATTTAATAAAAAAATCGAATCCTAATAAAAGAAAATATTTTATTTTAAGTACGAGATGCCACGTAATATTCAATATCTGAAACATATGGTATTTCTGAAATTCATTAATTTTACTTCTAAATAACTCATTTAGTACCGAGATTAGTTAGCGAAATTATTAGAAATCTTTTTTCGTAGAAGAGAAAGGTCGATTTATAAGTGAAGATCCTTTCACACACATTTACCCATAACCTTAAACCATTTCTATCATAACGTTTTTCTTTTCCTACGTGAGTTCGTGGGCATTCGAGAAATGGTCAAGAAATGCACTTAAGCAAAGACACAGCCTCAGCAGAAAAGTGACAAAAACACATTTCGTGGTTTATATGCTTAAAGGTGAAAGAGTAGAAAGGTGAAAGTGAACGAAGAGAGAGATTTATTGCTGAAAAGGGCTATTTTGTAGCAGTTTTATATCGATCGTTTTGATGTGTTACTTCTACAAAGTTGACCCATTTTTTCCTGTAAGCAAAACTAAATTTTTGTCACCGGCATTCTGCATGTAGTGTATACTAAAGTACTTGTAAATTTTATCGTGTGTGTGTGTGTAAAAACTCAACTTAAAATAATTTAGTGTACGAATTTTTTTTATGAATCTTAAGTACGAATACCATTTTTCTAAACAATCTTTTTTTATTTACCAGCTTAAAAAGAATAAAATCGGTGTCTATTAATTTCCTATTCTTAAAGTTAATGAATAAATTACTTACTCTTACATTTTCCCATTTACTTAGTGGCACTAGGTTTTTTTCCATAAATAAAATTACATACATTATTCATAAAAACAACAAAAACTTCCTTTCTCTTTATCACATGATCATAACATCTATATGATTCTTTGAATTATATTATCAAATCTGAGGGTATTTGGGGATTCTTCTACATTTTTCTCTTAATTTGTACCTGTTTCGAAAAAACTCATTATCAACCATAATGTGCAATATCAAAAACACGTTAATAAATTATATGTTTCATTATTCTTTGTTATTTGTTTTTCACAACTTTACTACCCTCAAAATGCATTCATTATATTAAAATCAGTAAGATAGCTTCCAACCATGAAGAACGAAAATTCCTTAAAATATTTTCTTAAGAAATGTATTATCATTAGTTGTAAATGTATAATGATTTTATGTTGATGTTTTATATAAGAATATTGACAAACATATAGCATTTCAAAGTGCCTTAATCATGTGAATTGAAATCAGTATTCGAAGTTTAACATTCATATTATTAGGAGTACAAATTTGTATTAAATTCTAATTTATTTAAATAATCCTTCAATCTGAACTTAAAATTCTCAACCTCATTGATCTCTCCCAGTATGTAGAAAAGAATGATAATTGCTCTGAGAGCTTTGTGAATGTGAGAATAAATAAGATTTCCAATATGGATATACGCATAGTGCCAAGTAAATTAACCTTATATTATTGTTTCTCAAACTGTGGGGCACATATTGAAAAGACTAAGGCAAAAAACATTCTAATTACATAAAAAAATAAAATACACAATTACACTGATATACTACGCTAATAAACGCATCAGCACTGCACAATGTTTTTAATAAATATTTTAACGATACTAAGTTAAAAAAAGGTTTAAAACTACCAGTGAAACTATGGGCTTTTATTATATAAAATTATCAACAAATTGTAATACTTATCTTTATAATGTGTACGGTTGAAGTGGTATAGTCGCTAGCGTCAAATTATATTAGCATTAAATTCAAAATATTGTTATTGTATGAAAGAGTTGGGAGATGAAAATCAACACATGTTTCACAATTCGGTCGAAAGTTTGAGAAGCGCTGTCTTTTTTGATTACTTTTGACTCTGAAAAATAATGCTAATGGAACCACGCTTAGAAAACTTAACACATTTAGTAGAATAATCGAGATGCTGCTGGAAAGATATTAAAATTATCATATCAAAATTTCTTAATGATCTGCAATAACACACTACATAAAGTTTTTTTGCATACTTCTAATTTGGACGATTTTTTCCCTGTTCTTATGGATATTTTCTTCGAGTTTACTTCTTAAGAATCGATTTTCATATAAAGCCCCTGGTATGGAAATTTTAAGAGAAGTGAAACTTGTACAAACGTTATTAAAAAGCGCTACGATGTGCTCTGCGCAAGCAGTAAATCGCTATCGGAAAGGGAAAAAAAGTGTTCTCACTTTTTCTTCGTTTTTAAAACTACGATACTTGTCTCCTTACTAAAACTAGACAAAAATATTTACAAAATCTGAAACATCATTTTTTCCCACAATGCGGTATTACTTTTTTTATTACAAAAAAAGATGTTTTTTTTTTTACGATTTTTTTCAAAAATTTGTCAATATCAATGCGTTTTTATGAGAAGTATTTTTCAATCGTTCTGCACGGATTTCTTTTCATTAGGATGAAGGGTCATTTTAAACTGTAAAAGTTCATACTTTGGTCTTTTAGAATCACTGAAATAAAATATCAAATGCTGATATTTTTTACAATTTTTCAAAAAATACTCAAAATTCTAATGAAACATTTAATAACCTTGTTATTTATAAAGATAACAACATGGGAAATTTTTTTTGTCGTGTGCCAAACGTTATCATCCGTAATTTAGATAAAGATTGAAGAAAATGCTAAAAAATTACGGATTTTAAAAAAGTTTGTGTTTTTCATCTAATAACCTTTTTACAAGAATTCATTTGCACAGTTTTTCTTGTGTGTGTTTAAAAATTACATATTTTTTTTGATTATCAATGTGTGAAATCTGAAAAGCAAAACTTAAAAACTAAGCCCTAAAAAAATTAAAACTTTACAAAAAAATTCACAAACTATGTTTATTGTCGTTTCGCCTACTGGCATGATTGGCGTCGAAAACCGGTTTTCGAGCAAAACGACTTTTTCGCTAGAAAACACTTATTCTCCGTTCCACCTTTATTTGGCAGTCCATATCACATCCGCTGCTAGGTTACACTGGGAGAAGTTCACTATAACAAATGAAAATCACCAAATTTAGCTAATTAAAAAATGTGCGGAAAACATTTATTTTTGTTTCATTAAAACTTATCTTTAATTCTGCAAGTCCATTTACAACATCCGATAGCAAAAGAAGCACTTCTAAAATATTTGTAAAAATTTTAATTTCTTTTACTCCGTTAGCATTATCTTAAAAAAAGTTCTTACAATTATGAAAAGGCCATTTTTGGATCTTACCTCAAGATATAATGAAGCATAAAATAGAATTTTGAATCTCGTTTAAAAATTTATCAATATTAAAAATTATTGTACTTAGTGAAACTTTTAGTTTACTCAAATAATATTTCAATGTGCATTTAAAAAATTGCGTTACTGACATAATATGCAAAATTGAATTCACAGATATGTTCCCTTGAATAAACTTAACTTTTTAAAAAATGTAATCGATTTAAAACTCTTTTTAGAACAATAATAATTATTCTATATTTTGAAATTTAGCCTATATTTAATCTACACAATTCCATTAATAGTTGTCATTTTAAGGACATTTTACCATTCTTTAATGGGTATTTTTTTTTCTTTTATGCGCTTTCAATAAACAAGAGTTTTGTTTTAGTGCCATTTTTTCGGCAAATGGTTACTACGAGAAATTAGAAAATGATTATTAACGATCAATTTTACAATTTCAAATCCCAAGAAGGAAATTATTATTACAAAATAATGAATATGTTTGTTATTTATAATAAATTTTACATCAGATACGTTCCCATATTTCATTAAAATTTCTTTCGTTTGTCAACCATTCTCTTAATTTCTGAGGTACGAAAAGAAGTAATTGAAAGGACCAAATGCTGAAACGTTTCTATCATTTTGAATGTTTTTCTTTCTTAAGGAATGACTGAATAAAGAAAAAAAAACTATTTTATTGTTTTAAATTCTAAGAGTTTTTATTGCTTTATTTATATATAAAATAATGAATGTGAGCTTCAGCATATACGGAAGGTGATTATAAACAACTCAATAAACATTATCATATACTTTCACTGCTATTTTCAGCGATTTCAAAATTGATCTCGTAAAGATGAAGGATTGAGATAAGAGACATTTTTAAAATTGGAAATACATATATATATATATATATATATATATATATATATATTATCTTACCGAATTAATATGAAAAATGTGAATAGAATAACGGAAATGCATACATGATTTCAGAATTATATGAGATGCATTTATTTACCCTGCTTGCCTACTATATAATCAAAGACAACCGTGCTTAAGGAGTTATCTCCAGTCATGCGTCGGAGCCGGCGCAATTTTTTTTTCTGCACCAAACAATAGCCAACTTTTCTAACTTTTCTCAACGTCAATTGAAAGGAAAAAAATATCCAAGTGCAATTATTTCATATGAAACTAAATTGTGGAAGAGTGAGAGAGATATTTAGTTTTTTCTTCTCAACTTATTTTAGAAGGTCTTACTGATGAAATTCCTACCTAAAACTATAATTAAGCAAGTAAATATCTGACCTTAGTAATTGATCATGAAATTTGTTATGTGTGTGGATTTTTCTTTCGGAAAGTGAAACAGAAACTTCTGCTAGTTAAATTCAATAATTTTTTCCAAAAAGTACCAACTAATTTGTTAACTGAGAGAAATAGTGTCCTTCCCTCATCTAAATTCCAACGTTTCCTTAGAGATTACAGTGTCAAACTCTTATTAACAAAAGTTCACCATCCGCAAACAAAAGCGAAATGTGAACGCTTATTGTAACCAAATTAAAATGGAAAGTACACTCATGTCCATAAATTAAGCATAATGAAGTTCAGGCAAAGAAAGAGACAGAAGCAAAACAAATGTGACTTATTTGTAAAGTCTATTTATTAAACAAAAGGTAGAGCTTAAAAAAAGATGTTATATGTTTGACATAATTAATAAAAATTGCTATTTTTACTCCCTGGAGCAAATTTCAAAAAAAAACCTATTTACAAAAAAAAGTATAACATAGTTAGTATGATGGTTAATACGGAGTTTGTCTCCCGGACGATGCAATACAGGCCTTACAACACCTACGCATCTAAATATCAAATTATCCATCTGATCTTGGGAATATTGCACCACTCATCAAGCAATGCCCTCCGAAGTTCCGGTAGACAGGTGGGAGGGGGTTGACGGGCTGCAATTCGTCGGCCAAGCATATCCCACACATGCTCTATTGGATTCCGGGGAGTATGCTGGCCAATCCATACGGGTGATATCCTCCGATTGAAGGCATTCGTCTACAATGATTACTCGGTGAGGACGGGAGTTGTCATTCATAAACAGAAATTCAGCACCCATGGCACCCCGAAACAAACGTACATGTTGTTCCAGAATGACATCCCGATAGATGTGGCCTGTCATCGTTACACTCTGAACATGCAGGTTAGTTCTGGAACCAAGAATAATTCCTCCCCAAACGAGCCATTCTGCACCACCATAACGGTGTCGTTCAAGTGGTGTTCTCTTGGTGGTAACGGGTACCTGGCACTCTCCATACGAAAGTCCGGCGAGAATCAGACTGCAAACTAAACCTGGACTCGTCGGAAAACATCACACAAGACCACTGTTGTGGTGTCCACAATGCATGCTCTCTACTCCAGGTTAATCGCAGGCGACAGTGAGTTGCGGTAAGGGGAACACATCTGACAGGCCTACGAGCATATAGACCAATGTGCCCTAAGCGTCTGTACACGGTCTGCCTTGAAACTGTCGTACCGGTAGCTGAAGAGAGCTGACGAGATAGGTCTGATGCTGTGCTCCGTCTGTTTCTTTTGGCAGTAATTGCCAAATACCGGTCCTCATTTGGCGTTGTAACTCGGGGAGCGACCTGTGCTGTAACATCTACTCACATTATCATCATCTTGGAATCGTTGCCAAAGCCTGGAGATGACACTCTGGGCGATTCCAAGTTCCTCGGATACTTCCAGCTGGGTACGTCCACATTCCAGTCGTCCGATAATTCTACCACGTAAAAAATCATCCAAATGCTTCCTTTGTGCCATAAATATGCGGTTATTGCACTGAAAGGCTTTTAAAGCGCTTGTGAACAATTTTACTTCTTTGCCACCATTCCTTATATACCCCTCTCTTACACTCTCGTCATTGTGACGTAGTATCCGCTCCATCCTGTGGTTTACTGTAATTTGTATATTCTTTTTCAAGATGTGTGTGATAATTCTACAGGTGAAATTTTTATTTTAGAGTTCAATTTCTGTGTGATTCTGAATTATCCTTAATTTATGGACATGAGTGTAAGAGAAAACTAATAGTCAGAATGACTTCAAATTTGAATTGAATGAATATACTTGAAAAGGGGGAGGGAACGGTAAAGCACAGGGGGGGGGCGAATCTTTATGGATCAACGTGCCATTTTTTTCTAAAGAAATGTTTAATGAAGTATAGACGTGTCGTCAAATAATTCTGACTTATGATTATTGGGAAAATAATAAAACTAAATACACAACCCTTTATTCACCACGAAAAAATACCTTTTGCACTGTATAGTTGTAAACGTTTTAGTTATACGTGTAGTTCAAATTAAAGTAACATTAGTGTGACTTCTGTTGTTGCAGATTAGATGACAAATAACTTATAATAGGGTTGTAAGATGTTACTTTTAGTAGAATGCACGCTGAATTGGAGTCATTTGTAAAACGGTTTCTAAGCGAGTCTTTAATGTTATTCACCTCTGAAAATAATAACTTGCAGGCATAGTTAGATGAAAATGGGGTTAAAGTAGCATGAACCAGCTTCTTCAAACAGTTAAATGTGTGTGGAAACGAATTCCATGTTTCCAAAATTTCATGACTAGCATTTTTACTTATATTGCTTGTTAATATTTCTCTTTCAATCAATTCACACTTTCTCCGTTTTTCAACAAATCTTTGAATCCGTATTGAACAAGATTGGAAATCAATCAGTTGCATTTTAAATTTTTAAATTTCCAACAAATCGAATTGGGACAAGTTCAGTTAATGAAGTGAAGTCACATCAGGGTACGTAAAAAACTTGAGCGTTTCCGATAATTCTTAGAACTGAGAAAATCTCGCTGAAAACTGCGATAGATCACTCGCGTTTGCTCGTAATACTTCATATTGAACTTTGCTATTTTGAATTAAAATGCAAATTGCTTTGATCGGTCGCGTGCCCAAAATATTATGTCGCGTGCCATTAATTCGGAGGATGTTATACTTGTGGCAGTATAACATCCTCCGGACAGGAGTGATCACTTTTGTCTAGTGGTATGTTAAGTGCTTACGAGCTCATAGGTCGCTAATCTTCCACATTGGTGACCTTGGCTGAAAAGAAAAATGCAAACCTCCTAATGTGTCGTGGCGCCATCTACCCACAAGAAGAGCAAGCAAAATCGTCGGACCCACTCGACGCAGCAAGCAAAGTCATCAGATTCACTTGACGCAATAGTAACAACTCCCACGCTCGCCATAACATCAAAATATATCGTTCGTTCACCTATACACCGACTCACTGGTGGGGAGTACTGTGACGGAATCTAAGTAAGTTAGTAACAGCCTCTGGACAGGAGTGATCACTTTTGTCAAGTGGTATGAAATGGGCTTACGAACCCATAGGTCGCGGGTTCTAATCTTCCACATACTTTTAAAGAGAGAGACTTTAAAAGTAGACTCTACTTTTCTAAAGATTTCAAGTAGGGCCTGCTTTTGCATAGAGACCCAGGGCCTCAAAGAGTCTTAAGACGTCCCTGTTTCCGATTTATTATGTCCCCGATTTATTATGATTAATTATGATCCCCTTGTATATCAAAAAAAAGTTCCATTTTAAAATGATGTAAAAGAGAACTACTGGTCAGAAGGACTTCAAGTTTGAATTGAATATACTTGAAAAGGGCTAGGGAACGGTATAGCATAGGAAAAGAAGTTCCAAAGAGTATCAATAGATAGCGCTGTAAGCTGCAGAACGAAAATGGGTTTTGTTACAAGTGGCATTTGAATCGCATTACTAAGGCTTTGGCATGACTTGCACATTAAACCAACCGTACTGTTCAATAATCATGATTTTTTCGGTTTTTTGACGGAAAAAATAACTTCCAAGTCATTCAACAAATGTTTCACTGTTTGTGAAATAGGTTTTTAATTGTCCTCATTAAAAGCAACAATGAAAACGCCAATGATTTTTTTCTTCTTATACTGTACAGTTTTCCCCTTTTTCAAGTATATTGAGCTCAAATTTAAAGCCATTCTAAACAGTGTTTTTTTTTACAGCATTTTAAAAGTAGAACTTTAATTATAATCACCCATAAGTGTAATTCCAATTGCTTTTTAATTTGAAAAGCTTTGATTATATCTTCAATTTTTAGCAAACTGAACAAAATCATTCAACAAGTCATTATGATTTAGAAAAATTACGTATTTAAAAATTTTAGTAATATATAAGTTCGTATTACAAATATAAAATACTCATTATAAGGATTTCCAAATTTTAAAATGCTGAATAGCAATATAATAGCATGAGAAAGAGCGACATTCTTGTAAAAAATGCATACCTAGTCACCTAACTCTTAAAGAATTCTTGCATGAAATTTCTCTCGACCAGTAATATAAACAAATATTTGTTATTGTGAAAAAATTGTCTTGTAATAAAAAAGATTTTAGATTTCTGAAATGTGTTTTGCATTTGCTATCAGTGATTTTATTTGTTGTCTGTTCACAGAGCTTTCTTTGTTATAGTTCCAGCACACAAAGAATGAATATTAATGAAAGTATTAGGATTTTCCCAAGTAATGACCAAAATTATTTAAAAAATATATTTATAATACTTATTAGTCATTTATATTTATCATTCATATGTAAACAAAACAGTTAC
The DNA here is from genome assembly GCA_019973975.1 of Trichonephila clavata. Lineage (NCBI taxonomy): Eukaryota > Metazoa > Arthropoda > Arachnida > Araneae > Nephilidae > Trichonephila > Trichonephila clavata. The sequence continues at coordinate 136,099 of BMAO01020862.1, read as the reverse complement.
AAGATTTGGCGAACGTCCTGTACGGTTCATTTCTTACTATTTTGAATTCCATTGAAGCTTTCATTAACTGGTTTAATAATGCTTCCATAATTTTATATCTTGAAATGTGTTTGTGAGTTGAGTTTTCATTGATAATATCATTATTATGAACTGTTACTGAATATTTTGAATTTCAAAAATTCTGTTACATAATGCTTCCAGTTTCTGAAATCCTATATATTTTTCGAAACTCTTTTGTTGCAACCAAACATGTATAGACGTTTTTGCGTCATGTCGTTGCAGATCTAAAATCAAATATATGTTTCCTAAAACACACTGAATGTATAGGAGTATCTGAATTTCGTTACATTGCTAAATGTTATTTCAAAATATAAAGAAAAATTTGATTTTCCAAAAATGACTCATCATTTTATTTTTGCTTTATTGCCATTTTTGGAATGCGTTTATCTTTCATTTGTTATTTCAACACCTTTAAAAAAAAAAATTCAAAAAAAAAAAGATTTTAAAATAAATTCTTATTTTGCATTCTTATTTTTATCTAAAGCGGTAAGAGAAAAGTATTTATTGAAAACTGAAGAACAAAAGTTATCGTACTTCAGATGGTTTTGATGATATGAGAAAATATTAGTAATCTTTCTCTTTCTTGACTTAGCAGAAAGACCTAACACTGAAGGTATTTAAACACGTGAAATAACTTTTAGATGTACTGTCTTGTTATTTTTCTATTTATTTTTCCACGTTAAGACAGATTTTTAGCAAGATTGTATATAATTAATTTTTTATACATAACAAAATATTTCAAGCAGATTTGAGAACCACGTGGTAAAAATGGCAGGGCATCAAGTTTCTTAACAGATTATTTTACTTTCATTGTTTTATCTCTGGAACTCGTATTAAAATGAATGTGTATAAAGAGAAATATAAATGCCATTCATAGATTTAAAATACATACTTCTCTTTTATATAAATTCCATGCGAAATCATTAAAAACAATATTAAAATTTATATTTCAGGCCCAAAATTTTTATACGAAAGCATCATTTTACAGAAAATTGTTGTAATGAATTTTAACACATTTTTTAGGGTTGATGTGAACAAGAACAAGTTTTAAGTTAAAGAGAAAGAATAATGATCTTCTATCAAATAAAGAATTTTATGAGTTGTTGTTACTGCTGTAAAAAGCAGAATTTTATCGCTTAGGATATCTTTAACTATTTACATTCCATTGAACTTCGGAATTGTATAGCTTTTTTTTAAATGCCGAATGCTCTGAATCAGGGGTCGGCAACCTTTCAGCTCTAGCATGCCGAAACAATTCAGCATGCACACAGTAGGACAAGTTTGAAGCATTTCAATTCCCGTGATAATGAAAGCAGAGTTCGAGAATAGGTAAATAATATGCATTTACAGTTATATTATACATTAATTTTGTATCATTTAAAGATATTTATTAACATAAAGATAAACAGTGTTAATTATAACTATTTTTTCAACAAATATTTTTTTAAAATTAAACTTGCACATGTATAAAGTATTTTTTAAACATATTTATAAAATATATAAGAAATAGACAACATAAAATGTATGTATTTCTCTTCATTTTAGTTAAATAAAAAGATAAATAAAAATTTCAATACAAACTTAATGCTTGCACCACCCCGTTTTCAAACAGCAAAATCAGGGCTATAATTTGTGACTTTCAATTTGACATGATTCTGAACATTCGGTTGTTAAACAATTTCTTTGCGGACTTGAAATATTTTTCATATGAGGAAAGAGTTTTTTACTCAGATATGTAGAACCAAAAGCGGAAAGTAGAGAGAGGAGTACATGCAATTTTCTCTCTTCAAACAATTAAATCCCTTCTGCAATGACATTCAATAATTTACAAAATAGCTGTAAATTTATATTTGAAATTATCTTTCATATCAGTGGCGCGCATTGCCGGGGGGGGGGGCAGGTACTCTAGGGGGCCCAAAGCCTGACTGACTCCAAGAACGTATTTCGGCTTCGGGCCAAAAACCTTAATTTCCAGGGGGGAGGGGGCTAGTATTCTTCGTTATGCCATTGTTTCATATTATTTCATAATTTCTTAAATATCCGTAATGCTGAAGATGTTTGTCAAATAAGGTCCATTACAAATTTATCAACTTCCACCCACTCAAATATTAACAAATTTGTTGAGTAGTGCTGAGTGCCACTAAGAATTGTACCGCATGCCATAGGTTGCCTACCCCCGTTCTAAATAATTTATTCTGCAAATATGTGTGAATGAGTCTTTCAAACGAAACTGCGCAGCAAGTCGTTTGATTATGACATAGAATTGCACATCCGACTGTTTGTTTAATGAGGAGGTTCATTTTAAATTTTTTGTTATTTTCACAAAAAGTAAAATAGATTTTCCGCGCTTGGTTTAAAATATCTATTCTAGAAGCCGATTTTTAGTTATAAATTTAAGAATTTGAAAACAAAATTTGAAGTCACACAAATTTCAATCTGTCAATGTGTATGCACGTTTGTACTATTAATTATATGAAAGGAATTAATGAACCGTAAATAACTTTTTTTTATCTCATTTACTTCAGTAAACAAACCCTGATCGTGTTCAAAATTACGTTCATCGCCAACAGCCTTCGTTTTGTTTTAAACATTCACTCAGAAAACAAACTTACATTGAAGTATGTTCTTTCAAACCACACACACAAAAAAAACACGTTTTCTTTCACACAAAAAAAAAATTTATTTGTAAAGAAATGTCTGTATTCCTTACCCTATGAAAACAATTTATTATATTTCGAACACAAATATCTAGCCATTGTGTAACAATTTGGAGGAAAATAATTAGAATTTGGCTCTTTTGACCTATTTGGGAACAACAGATGCATAAAAATGGATTGCACGTATCATTACTACAGAAAAAGGAATATTTTATTTTAAGAAATCGAAACGTATTGAAGTGATACGCTTACGAAAAGAGGTTATAAAATATCTCGTCAGATTCAAGGTCAGATAAACGGTTGCTAAAAAGTAGCAATTTCGTCAGGTGAAGGAATTTTAACGATGGGGTATGTGTTTGTGTGTATCTGCATTTCCTAACAGGAAGGGGAAAGCAAGTTTTGTCTAGGATCATCCTGTGTTAGCATCAGCTAGACATGCAACTTTTCATATGTATAAAAATAATCGTTACTTAAAACTTGAAATACAAGTATCAGTCAGGGGAAAAGTGTTTTTTTTTTCAAGTCACGTTTGAAATATATAAAAACATACTTCTTAATCTTTGATTCAAACGTTGTTCTAGGAGTTTTTTGTTCTTTTCAACAGTCAGTCATTGTTTTCCGTTTAAATCAAATATGATGGAGTTTAATGTTTGCTTAGTTTCATACGTGTAAAATTATTGCAATATTAGGATTTGTGAAATCTGAAAATCGATTCATTTTATACACTTGCCTCCGAAAGTCTGCGTACAGGCGATCATCTTTTATATTGATGTAAAAATCACTAATTAAATGAAGTCTTTCTGAATCAACACTATTTATTATTGATTCATCTATAGTCGTTAGTTCAAATAGTATAAGCAACAATCACCTGAATATTACATAAAATAATACAAATATTTATAACTTCAGAATGACACAAATCGTGTGCGTCAAAAGTCTGCGTACACTTGAAAAAACCATTAGAATAATGGATTGCAACTAAAAGTTAATACTTTTTAAGCTATTCCGTTCTTTCTCAACTCTTTCATAATATTTCGCAGGGATAAAACTAGCTTAGCTGTCTCATCTGTGTATATTTTGTTCCATTCTTCTACTATGGCAGTTTTGAGCATTTTCTTGGATGTTATTACATTTTCCCTGATTATTCACTCGAGTAAATCCCATAAATGCTGTATTGTTCTTAGGTGTGGGGACTATAGGATGGCCTCGGGATTGGTTTGGGACATGTCAGAACAGCCACGGCTTCACAATGGGAGTCATTTGCTCGGTACCTTTGTACCACTGAAAGTAAAAATTATCACCCACCGCAAATTTCTTGGCACTTTCCCTGATATTTTATTTCAATAAGTTAAAGTAATTAGTTTTGTACATTGTTGATTCAATAAATTCCAGATTACTAAGCCGAAAGGCTTCCACTGCACCCCCAAACATTATGCCTATTTTGTCATGTTTGATAGTCGGAAAAGGATTCTCTTTCTTAAGATCTGTCCATGAATTTTTGCAGGCATATTTTTGTGGTTTTTGATGCCAAATTACAAAAAAAAATATTTTCAACTGAATATATTACATTTTTCGAATAATTATGTGTCTTATTTAGATGTTTTTTGGCAAAGGTCATTCTCTTAGCTCTTTTCACTCGAGAGATAAATGGTTTCTTGAATGCAACTCGGCCATGATAGTCGCCTTTTCCAGTTCGCTTCGAATTCTGGTTAAAGTCACATTTTTGTGCAAGATCTCAGCTACACTTTTAGCTATTTGTGAAGCTTATAGTCTTAGATTTATTTTTATAGAGCATATTACAAAGCAAGATTCTCGAGATGACACTGCAGACGGGCGGCCGGATCTTGGCGAGGACGTTAAAATTTTTGTTGATTTGTAGTTTATGAACTCTGTTTCAATCAGTGAATGTCTCCTATTAACAGTTTCAGCAATTTCTTTAAAAATTTCCCCTTTTCTGAAGATTTCTGATGATTTTTCTTTCAATAATATATCGATCTCTATTCTATTGCCTGTCATGGAACCACAAAAGTTTTCAAATCTGAAATCTTAAATAAATTGTAAAATACGCTTATAATTACTTAAAAACATGATTTACTGCAATTTTTTTACAATGAAAGGTCTTAAAAAGCTCTATTTTTTAAGTATACGCAGACTTTTGGCGCGAATGGTTGGTGATTATTATTATTATTTTTTTTTGTTTTAAAATTTATAAACCCCGTGCACCACGCAATGTATAACACAGACAGAAGAAAGGATTACAACACAAACATCCATGCCTTCTACGGGATTCGAACCCAGTCCCTACGGCACCGCAGCAGCTTCACTGACCACTATACCGGATGGGCGGCGTTGGTGATTATTTGATGGGGGTCATTCTTGTTTTTTTATATTATTATGATATTTGTTGCTGCTGTTTGAATAAATAAAATTTGAAGAATCCCTTACAGTGCTATCTTGATTTTCTAAAGCGAGATTTTAATATTAAGTACAGCATAAGCACGTAAGATGATTGCCTGTATGCAAACTTTCGGAGGCAAGTGTATATCACAATCATATGACTTATCAGTATTATTTTCAAGGGAAATTATATTTAAGTTTTATTTGGTGAGAAATATCTGAATTAATTGAGCATAATTTTTTTTGTATAACAGTAAAATAACTTTAGTTTCTCACACACAGTTAATTTATGAAATAATTTTAACCGTAAGGAAATGGATGATAAAATATTTATTAAAATTGTATCAATCCAGTCGACTCTCGATAATTCGAAGTTGAAGGGACCAATGAAAAACTTCGTATTATCAAGAGGATAGGAAAAAACTCCCGAAATACCCGAAGAAAAATTTTTTTCTAACACATTTAATTCGAAACTATGTAATGAAACAACAATTGTACATACGTATAAAATTATTTTAAAGTATTTTTAAAAATTACATATATTATACAGTATAAATATTAAAAACAGTTTTGTTTTTAAAGAATATATTTATGTATTAAAAAATACATGCTGTACATGATTATAATAATTTTTTTTTTGGAGGAAAAAAATCTGTTATCTTTTTTTGTTTTATGGCATTCAATCTAACTTTATAACTAACTAACTCGAAATATCTCGAGTTTTTCTAGGGGCTCATCATATACTTCGAATTAGTGAGAGGTTCGTATTAACGAAGGTTTGAATTAGCGAGAGTCGTCTGTACATATAATTTCGTAATCTAAAAGTAGTGTTTCTATGTTTATAAGTAATCACTCATATAAGGTGGTAAGGTGATAAATTGTATCAAAATCTGAAATTTTAAGAAGAAATTGATTTTTGTAACATTGTTTTCAATGCATGCATGTTGAAATAATTTGTTCTCATAATTATTATTATTGTTTTAGGAAAACTTCTAAGACAACGTTGCCCTTTTTTATTTAATAAAGTTTTAAAATACTTTTCAAAAGTTGAGGTTTCTTGATTGAAATTACTAATTTGACGCAGGGGTGTAGCTGCCGCCGTATCAATGATACGGGGCTCCCACACTACAGGGCCCCCAAAATGCGAAAGCAAACAGTTGTAAAGAGTTAAAATGCCCCCAAGGAATTTTGATACGGGGCCCACTCACGACTAGCTACGCCTGTGGTTTGACGCATGTCCTTTTTTTAAACAAATATTGTTGAATAAAAATTGTTACCTATCAGAAATTTAGAGAAATTATTATGTTTTGGGAGAACTGAATTTTTTAAAAAAATATTAATAGCTTCAAACTTGTAAAAGTGGAAACGTGAGTATGTTTAAAAAAAAAAAACAGATTTAAAATTCGTATTATATTTTATAGATGAAAAAGCTTACACTTATTAAACATACTTAATAAAAAAAATTTGAAAAATTTCATTTTTCAAAGAAGAGTTCAGTAAATAAAAAAGGGGCATGTTTGAGAACTCTGTGGATAATTAGTTAAATCTAATGTAATAATAAATTATTCATTAACTCTATTCCTTCTAAATCATAAATTCAGATAAGAAAATAAATATCTAATCGTTTTAATTTAAAGTGGTCTGATAGAAAAAATTATGAAAGAATAAACTAAAATATAAAATCAGACAATTCCTTACTAATTTTAAAATTAGGAAAATGATTATTAAAACAATATCTAGACAAGAAAATGTTCTTAATTAGAAGTAATTTACATCTATACATAGAGAATAATAGAAAAACGCAGTAAAATAAGTCCAAATTATAAGAGCAAAAATGGTTTTGTAACTTCCAAGCTAAATTAAGGTAATCGTTCAAAAAAGCTTTCAAAAAGACATAAAAATGTCATTTATTCTTCGCTCCGTATGAAAGAAATGGATTTGGTTAAGTTTCTTTGTTTTCAAAACGTCTCTTGCTTTTCATTGCATGATTAATGATACGAAAAATACCGTCACTTACTTCCTCAGCATGAAAGAAAAAGGAGAAACAAATTTTTCGATTTTTCTAACACATTCTTAGATCCTTTATATTGCTTTAAAAATCTTCAAGACTGCTTCGCTAATTATCTCCCCCCCCCCCAATTCATCTAACGATTGACAAAGCATAATTTTTTAAGAAATAAATGATAAAAAGCAAAAATAAATTAAAACTTTATAAAATAATAGGTGTAGAAATTAAGGTATAGGAGTTAAAATACATTTGAAAAACAAAATTTAAAAAATTCTTCACGTACTCATGCTTTGCAGCTGAGAGATAATCAAGTTTTTGTTTGGAGTAAACCAATTATTTATTTTTTTAATTTTATTTCTTTAAGTTTTGCTCTTTTTATCTGTGTTTTTATTACTTTCTTACTCGCCAGATTCTTCACGTTATAGTTTAATCAACAGTACATTTTGATGATAAGATGAATTATTTGACACATTTTCTTGTAACTGATGATAATCAAGTGTATTTTTTTTTTTTTTTATCTAAAACGAATTTGGATTCTTTAGGCAACTGTCTTTTATAATTCTCCTGTAGAGAACATTGGAGGAAAAATCTTTTTTTTATATATGGCTTTACGAAAATATATACTATAGGTAAAAGGTAAGAAATAGAGATTTTATCTTTAAAAAAACATTACTAACTGTTCATGTCTTTTTTATTGTACTTTTATAAATAATTTTTTTATTTTTTATTTACAGCATTTAATATAAAAATGTGTTTAAAAAATATGTATTTTTAAATCCGAATTCTGCTCGTAGCTTTATATATATTTATAACTCATCAAAAATTATGTTTTGGCCCATCGATAGCTCAGTTTAAATTAAAACACTCATACTCAAAAGACTAAATAGTGGACTGCGTTGTATATATGTCTCTTTATTCCAAAAGCCCATGGCCATCTCTGGTCATTGCACTCTCACTCCCCGCGTCTTATCGGGGGCACCCCAATCGCTGATCATATTTCACCTCCCTACATTTGGGAAGCGATCACAGCTTCTTTTACAAGCGGCGAGGCACTCAACAAATTAGTTTTTAAAATTCTCAACAGTATAATTTAAAAAAAAAAAAAAACATGGATGACACGTTTTTCTAATTACATATTCTAGTAGTTTGCTATTATAGAATCTTTTTTTTTTTCCAACAAAGGCTAGGGAATTGGAAGCTTCAAGTCCATATTCAGGCTTAGGGATCAGCAAATCCAATGAGTGAGAATTCTAGTTAGTTGGGAAAAAAATCTTTCTTTTGCAACGTTTTCTTGTCACACAAGTGAAAAATCGGCTTCTTTTTGTGGATAGGACAGCAGTATTCCGGTCCCCACGTGCAACCCTAAATATTGCGGGGCCTTTCATCTATCGTTGCCCAGAAATCGATGGCCGTGCACCCCAACAACTGGATTAGGCACCTGACTGTGAAACGGAAACTCCGAGTGTAATTCGAGGTGTTAGAAAGAAACCACCCCATCCCAAAAACCTGGAATGGAGGGGAGTTCGATGAAAAACACCGAAGGAAACGGCCGTGTGATCTCCTCCCCACAAATATCATATTCTGAACTTTAATCAAATAACCAATATTTTGAATAACTTCAATGCAAATGTATATTATGTAAGAAATAGCTGTGACGTTACTAAACCAATTATTTAATTTCCTTACTCTCACGCTGCCAGTAATTTTCTCAAACGTCATATTTTGTTACGACTTTTTAGCGCGTTTTTCACGTAGTGTAAAAAAAGCGCTATTAGGACGCAAATTTCGTCTTCGTTCCATATTTTGTCGTACCTTTTTCTCAGCCAATAATTAACCGATGGTCCTCGGGTTTTCGGCATTTGGTCGCATTTGTGCCCTAGATGATCCGAAACATATTTAAATTTAATAATTTAAATTTTTAAAAAAAATTAATCTTTAATTTTTTTTTTTTAAGTATGTTTTTTATGTATGTACTATTTTCTGTTAGTAAAAAGTTCATTAGTTGCATTATTGTAAAATACAACATGTGAAAAACGCGCTAAAATTACTTGGCCATGCCAATGATTGATATTTTGTTTTAAAACATTTTATATTTATCTAATAATTGCTGTTATCTACTTGGGCCAGATAAATTTTACTTAATCACAAAAATAGATTTGAATGCTAGTTATTTTTCACGAAAACATATTATTCAAACACCTGCTCACATTATATAGCTTCAGTTTGATTAAGTATCACATTAACATACTTCTTGTTAGATTCTACTGATCTAACGGTGATAAGAATAGAATTTTAAATGAAAACATATAACCAGTTATGCAGCCAAGGAATAAAAAATTCGTAAGTTCCACCAAAATTTTAAAGACTTTTTTCTCTTATTTTTATTTTAAATTATATCACACCTTGCATCAAGAAGAAAATAGAATTGAATTATGATGCATTCTACAAATATCAACAGGAATAATTTTAAAAATAATTTTATTAAGGTTTTTTTTTTTTTTTTGTTTTTGTTTTTTGTTATTTTCTTTCATAATTGGAATTTTTTATTCGTCACATAATTTTAATGACGCGAACTATTTTTCCTCTGAGGTCATAAAATTAATTTCTCTAAATTTTAATATAATTATTTATTTTAAAGTAATTTCTATGTTAAAATAGAAAAAATCAAATATATTACATAGAATAATTTATAATATTATTATTTTTGATTCTATAGAGTAGTTAGAATATTAATTACGTAATTCTTAATGTATTTTATTAGTAACTACATTGCATTATTAAATTAAAATTGGCAACAGTAAAATAATTGTCTGGGTTCTTTCTGATATATGTTAATTACATAATATTTAGGACGTACATTTTAAGAGTAAATGAAAAAGAAAATTCATTTATTTTATCAAACATATATTTCAATAACATATAATTTAACTCACGTAATCTTTCAATATAGAAAGATTTTCTATGTTCATATTGCATCGATTCTAAGAACAATTGGCAACGGTCCAAAATCAATCGAAAAGGAAGAATGATGTCATGAAATTTCATTTTTTAAGTGTTATCTCACAAATGATACGCTTTAAAAGTGGGTCAAACACAGTCTACAAGCACATTAAATAAAATATACTAAAAGGAAATATCTTATTATTAGTTCTGTAAAAATATAGTTTTCATCCCCTTTTTGGATCATTGTGAAGAGAACTCGGAAACTAATTTTCTCCTTCCATTTTTCAGTTGCAGGAACAATTGGAACATAAGATTTCAATCGAAAGGAAGACTACAACATCCGGTGTTATATCGAAGAGGAAGTGCTTTTTTGTGTTCTGATGAAATTTGATAACAATATTCAATATTTTTTGAAACGAAAGATTAAGAGCTCAATTCATTGAATTTAAATAGTTTTATTGACAATCTGCTTTTTAATGCATATTGTTAAAGTGCCCAGGAATTGAAAAGGGACATTTGGATTGACATATATTTGTGAATAAAGATTAAATGAAGATGTAGGATTATATCAGGAATGCACAAATGTTTTGCTTTTTACAGTATATTTTGGATTAATCACATTAATTAGAGCTATTGATCCACAAATATTTCTAATATTGTGTCAAGTACTGTTTAAGTTTTTATTATTTACAGAATACGAGAATTATCAGAGACTTAAATTACAACCTGCACACAAGGCGGCTAGAGCTAGAAGAAGTTACATAAGAAAAACTATAAATACAAATGAGAGATACAGGCCCCATCTATTGGCATAACAACAAAACCATGTTAACATTTAACATAAGTCTTATCTTTAACAAGTACTAATTATATTACATGAAAAAATATTCCTTGTGGCCTTCTTGGACGCGGTAGCCGATTAATTATGAAAGCGAATTCGTGTCTGGAATGTTACTGTCGAGTCGTGAATTGGAGTCCTTTGTCTAAAACCCTTTGTGTAATGGTGCTGATGCATGACTGTCGTGGCTCCAAGTCCTCACGTTGGTGAGATGTGGAAGCTTGGAACTCAAAGTACCGTCACAAGTGTTGTCCTCGTCACTGATCTGAGACAAGCTTTCAAAGTCCGCCACCAACAGCCCTTTCATTGCTTCAGTTGAATGATTGCTTATTGATATCACACTATTGTTCCAATTGCGTTATAATTTACTAATATCTCAATTTGAACAATATTAATAATCAACCAATCAACCATGGCTTTCAAAAATTTTTTGTCTGTGGAATAGGTAAATCTTAATGTAATTTTAAAATAAGATTTCTCCAACAGCCGATAAAAATGTTAAGAAAATTTTTTAAATTTCAAATTTCCCAAAACTGTTTTAATTAAAGTCACGTTTATTCTTTTGTTTTGATGAAAAAGCTAAGCAATAAATGTCCTGTAAGAAAAAGTGATCATTCATGATACTATCGTATCGGTAGCCCGATAAAAGCTGTATGTCGTTGAAATTTTTCACATAATAAAAAAACATTATAAAGCAAATAAGAATTGAATAACAAGACAAATATCTAAGTATAAGTAATTATCCAGTTTTGTTTCATTCGACTTAACGCAAATGTTTTTCAGAGTACAATGTCGAAATTTTGCAACAATAACTTGCATTTTTTTTGAAAAAAAAATGCAATATATTTTTAAAGAAAACAAATAGAATGATTGAATCTTATCAAATTTCTTCATCAAATTCATATATTCACTAGCCTGTCATGTTTTAAAACTATTCAAACATCTTATTATTTATCTTATCTGAATGCATTTTCATTTTTAAAACAATTCTAACGTTCTGGGCAAAAGACCACCGCCAAGTGTTTTACAGCTATCCAGATAAAAGATAAAGGTTCCAGCTGGAATTAAAGGGCACTGTCAATCACTCAATCTATTTAAGTGGCTGTAGCCATTTTCCAGTAGCAAATTTCCCCTTTTCGTTGGCAGCGGTAGCCTATGGTCATGGTCGCGAACTCATGGCCAATCTCGAGTCGTGGCTTCGAAACCTACTGCCACTAAAGTACCATCGTATAGAGGAACCGATGCACGCTAAATCCGTCAAAGCTCAAAATTCTTTCTTTGGCGGGTTATGGAAGATCTGAGGGGGGGGGGGATGCCATCTAAGGTGTCGTCTTAATCTTAATCCATGAATTATAATTAAGAGGTCCAACGCTAATAGCTCTCATGTTACAACCCAGACGATGTAAATTAAAGACTTCATCCAGGTTTTATATTCATATACACTCTAACTTTCATTGCTGTGTGAACTATAAGGAATAATAGTACAAGTTTATTTTGTTGAACTGGTCTCGGTTCTTTCCTGAGTTGCTGGTATTACACTTGAAAAGCCTTCATATACTCCAAGGCACTGGCGTAGCTAGTCCATAGTGGGCCACATATCAAAATTCATTGAAGGCTCTTCGGGGGGGGGGGAGCCTTAACATTTTGTGATTTTTTTGCTTGGATACTTTGGGGCCCCGTATCATTGATACGGCTGATCGTTCGTAACGAATCTCTTATCCTTGAAAGAGACATGCCTGCCAAATTTCAAGACTGTATGTAGGTTTAATAAATCAAAAACAGGATTATTTATTTATACCCCCTCCTTTTAACACTTCGAAACCCCCTTAGAATTGTAAAAATCATCGATTTTCGTAAAACCCGTTCTTAGCGGACTTCTAATCTATGAGAGCAACACGTCTGTCAAATTTCAAGACTATAGCTCTAATAGTTCAGAAACGGAAATATTTATCTACCCCCTCCCTTTTAAACCCTCGCAATTCTCCTAGGAGGTCGATTTTCGCAAAAACCCGTTCTTAAACGATCTGAACTCCAAGAACGGGACATGCCTGCAAAATTACATGTCTATTGGTTTACTAGTTCAAAAACCGGAAAATACTTATATATACACCTTTTTTAACCCCTCACAAACGCCCCTTGGAGGCCGATTTTCGCAAAACTCGTTGTCAGACGATCTGTACTCCATGAGAGGGAAATAACTGCCAAATTTCAAATCTGTAGCTCTGATAGTTCAAAAACGGTAAAATATGTATCCACAACTCTCTGTTTAACCCCTCGAAACCCCCTTCGAGATCGATTTTCATAAAACCATTTCTCAAACGATCTGTACTCTATGAGAACAACGTGCAAGCCAAATTTCAAGTCTGTAGGTCTAATAGTTCAAAAACGGGAATATATTAATTTATAACTCCCCCTTTAACCCCTCGCAACCCGCTTTGGAGGACGATTTTCGCAAAACCCGTTGTCAGACAATCTGTACTCCATGAGAGGGACATGCATGCCAATTTTCAAGACTGTATTTCCAATAGTTCAAAAAGGGGAATAAATTTATCTATAATCCCTTTAAAACCCTAGCAACCCCTGTTGGAGATCGATTTTCGCAAAACCCTTTCTCAGACGAACTGTACTCCATGTGAGGGTCATGCCTGCCAAATTTCAAGACTGTAAGTCTAATAATTCAAAAACGGTTAATATGTATCCACAACCCCCTTTTTGACCCCTCGAAACCTCCCTTCGGGATCGATTTTCATAAATCCCTTTCTCAAACGCTCTGTGTTCTATGAGAGGGACATGCTTGCCAAATTTCAAGGCTGTCGCTCTATTAGTTCAAAAACGGGAATGTATTTATCTATATCCTCCCCTTTAAGCCCCTCGAAACACCCCTTGGATGTCGATTTTCGCAAAACCTGTTCTCAGTCGAACTGTACTCTATGAGAGAGACATGTCTGACAAATTTCAAGATTGTAGGTCCAATAGTTCAAACACAGGAATAAATTTATCTATACCCCCCTTAAACCCTTCGCACCACCCCTTAGAGGTCAATTTTCGCAAAACCCGTTCTCAGACGAACTGTACTCAATGAGAAGGATATGCCTGCCAAATTTCAAGACTGTAGGTCTAATAGTACAAAAACGGTTAATATGTATCCACAAACCCCTTTTAGCCTCTTGAAACCCCCCTTCCAGATCGATTTTCATAAATCCCTTTCTCATACGCTCTGTGTTCTTTGAAAGCGACATGCTTGCCAAATTTCAAGACTGTAATTCTAATAGTTCAAAAACGGTTAAATATATATGTATCCCCAACCCCCTTTTAACCCCTCGAAACCTCCCTTCCAGAACGATTTTCATAAATCCCTTTCTCAAACGCTCTGTGTTCTATGAGAGGGACATGCTTGCTAAATTTCAAGACTGTAGCTCTATCAGTTCAGAAGCGGAAATATATTTATCTATACCCTTCCCTTTAAGCCCCTCGAAACCCCCCTTGGATGTTGATTTTCGCAAAACCTGTTCTCAGACGAACTGTACTCTATGAGAGAGACATGTCTGCCAAATTTCAAGATTGTAGGTCCAATAGTTCAAAAACAGGAATATATTTATCTATACCCCCCTTAAACCCCCGCACCACCCCTTAGAGGTCAATTCTCGCAAAACCCGTTCTCGGACGAACTGTACTCAATGAGAGGGACATGCCTGCCAAATTTCAAGACTGTAGGTCGAAGAGAACAAAAACTGTTAATATGTATCCACAACCCCTTTTTAGCCCCTTGAAACCCCCTTCCAGATCGATTTTCATAAATCCCTTTCTCATACGCTCTGTGTTCTATGAGAGGGACATGCTTGCCAAATTTCAAGGCTGTAGCTCTATCAGTTGTTAAAAAACGGGAATATATTTATCTATACCCTCCCCTTTAAGCCCCTCGACCCCCCCCCTTGAAGGTCAATTCTCGCAAAACCCGTTCTCAGACGAACTGCACTCAATGAGAGGGACATGCCTGCCAAATTTCAAGACTGTAGCTCTAATAGTTCAAAAACGTTTAATATGTATCCACAATCCCCTTTTTTACCCCCGAAACCCCCTTCAAGATCGATTTTCATAAAACCATTTCTGAAACGATCTGTACTCCATGTGAGGGACATGCCTGCCAAATTTCAAGTCTGTAGCTCTAATAGTACAATAACGGTGAAATATATATGTATCCACAACCCCCCTCCCTCTTTTTGACCCCTCGAAACCTCCCTTCGAGATCGATTTTCATAAATCCCTTTCTCGTACGCTCTGTGTTCTATGAGAGGGACATGCTTGCCAAATTTCAAGGCTGTAGCTCTATCAGGTGTTAAAAAACGGGAATATATTTATCTATACCCTCCCCTTTAAGCCCCTCGACCCCCCCCCCTTGAAGGTCAATTCTCGCAAAACCCGTTCTCAGACGAACTGCACTCAATGAGAGGGACATGCCTGCCAAATTTCAAGACTGTAGCTCTAATAGTTCAAAAACGTTTAATATGTATCCACAACCCCCTTTTTAACCCCCGAAACCCCTTCAAGATCGATTTTCATAAAACCATTTCTGAAACGCTCTGTGTTCTATGAGAGGGACATGCTTGCCAAATTTCAAGACTGTAGCTCTATCAGTTCAAAAACAGGAATATATTTATCTAACCCTCCCCTTTAAGCCCCTCGAAACCCCCCTTGGATGTGATTTTCGCAAAACCTGTTCTCAGTCGAACTGTACTCTATGAGAGAGACATGTCTGCCAAATTTCAAGATTGTAGGTCCAATAGTTCAAAAACAGGAATAAATTTATCTATACCCCCTTAAACCCCCCGCACCACCCCTTAGAGGTCAATTTTCGCAAAACCCGTTCTCAGACGAACTGTACTCAATGAGAAGGACATGCCTGCCAAATTTTAAGACTGTAGGTCTAATAGTACAAAAACGGTTAATATGTATCCACAACCCTCTTTTTAGCCCCTTGAAACCCCCTTCCAGATCGATTTTCATAAATCCCTTTCTTAAACGCTCTGTGTTCTATAAGAGGGACATGCTTGCCAAATTTCAAGACTATAGCTCTATCAGTTCAAAAATGGGAATATATTTATCTATACCCTCCCTTTTAAGCCCCTCGAAATCCCCCTTGGAGGCCGATTTTCGCAAAACCTTTTCTTAGACGATCTGTACTGCATGAAAAGAACGCTGGTGCAAAATTTCAAGTCTGTAGGTTTAATAGTTCCAGAGATATCGTTATGAGTAAATGAACGGTTTTTCACCTGAATTCATACAGATAAATAAAATATTAAAACTTTAAGTATAAATTTTTTAAAAATGTACCAAATATAGGTAGGAAAAGCTTAGCTTCCAAAAAAAGAAAAAAAAAAAATTCTATGAAGGGGGAATTTTTTTTTTTCTCTTTCTTTTTTTGTTCCTTATTTATAGACCTTTTTCCTATGTCTGAACTTCAGTTTGCACACTGAACTATTTTTTATATCTATGTAATATACAAATCTCCAATCCCCAAGCGTTTCATAAATTGACTTTCCAGATTTTCCAATTTTTTATCAGATGCATTAATCGGATCAACTTCTAATGCTGAAATAAATGCTTCAAGACGATTTTCGTACCATTTTGGAGCTTTCTTCATATCCTTTTCAAATGAATTCGTACTGGTAACAGAGTATTTTTTATTAGAGCGATTCATATTTCCTTCCTCTTGTTTTTATGCATCATATTTTTCCATGTGTATTTTAACATGATTACTATTTAATGTGTTGTATGTTATTGGATAGTGAAATTAAATTTCATATAGTCGTTTTTTTTAACTATGTTGTAGTGTTTCATCTTATTTTTTTATGCTGTGTTGTTTTTGCATGTCTTCACTTGTTTATTCTGAAGTGTGTAAATTATTCTTTTTTTTTTAAACTTTTTGGCGGATATTTTTTTTAAATAACTGAATATTTTAATAGGTAGGGCTTCACAGTTTTGTAATGCATCATTCATACCTCAAATTTTTTTAATGTGTAATGGATGTTGTTGGATATCGAAATTAATTACGAATGTTGTAGTTTTCTTAATTATTATTTTATGATTTGTGGGGGGTTTTTTTTGTCGTTACTTGTTTATTGTGGAATACATGGTGTCTAAGATATTCTTATTTTGAGTTGATGGGTGGACATTTTTTGAAAATAACTAAATATTTTTACAGTCAAGGCTTTACAGTTTTTTAATGCATCATTCATACCTCAAATTTGTTTAATGTGTAGTGGATGTTATTGGATAGTGATATTAATTACGAACTTTGTTGTAGTTTACTTAATTATTATTTAATGCTTTGTTGTTTTTGAATGTCATAACTTGTTTATTGTGCAATATATGGTGTCTAAATTATTATTTTGATCTAATGAAAGGGCATTTTTTAAAAAAAATAACTGAATATTTTAATTATAGGGCTTCACAGGTTTGCAATGTATCATTCACACAACAAATTTTTTTAATGTGTAATGGATGTTGTTGGATAGTGAAATTTATTGCGAATGTTGTAGTTTTCTTAATTATTTTTTTTGATTTGTGGGTTTTTTTTTGTCCTTACTTGTTTATTGTGGAATACATGGTGTCTAAGATATTCTTATTTGAGTTGATGGGTGGACATTTTTTTGAAAATAACTAAATATTTTTACAGTCAGGGCTTTACAGTTTTTTAATGCATCATTCATACCTCAAATTTTTTAAATGTGTAATGGATGTTATTGGATAGTGAAATTAATTACGAACTTTGTTGTAGTTTTCTTAATTATTATTTAATGCTTTGTTGTTTTTGAATGTCATTACTTGTTTATTGTGCAATACATGGTGTCTAAATTATTATTTTGAGCTGATGGGAGGACATTTTTTAAAAAATAACTGAATATTTTAAGTAGTAGGGCTTCACAGTTTTGCAATGCATCTTTCGTGCCTCAATTTTTTTCACTATGCTATGGATGTATTTGGATAGTGAAATTAATTACAAACTTTACTGATGTTTCATACTTATTATTTTATGATTTGTTGTTTTTTAGTCATAGCTTGTTTATTGTGGAATACATGGTGTATAAATATTCTTATTTTGAGCTGATGGGAGGACATTTTTTTGAAAATAACTAAGTATTTTTACAGGCAGGGCTTCGCAGTTTTGTAATGCATCATTCATACCTCAAATTTTTTTAATGTGCTATGGATGTAATTGGATAGTGAAATGAATTACGAACTGAACTGGAGTTTTTCGTACTTATTATTTTATGCTTTGTTGGTTTTTTGTCACTACTTCTTTATTGTGGAATGCATGGTGTCTAAAATATTCTATTTTGAGTTGATGGGAGGACAGTTTTTTGAAAATAACTAAATATTTTTACAGTCAGGGCTTTGCAGTTTTGTAATGCATCATTCATACCTCAAATTTTTTAATGTGTAATGGATGTTGTTGGATACTGAAATTAATTACGAACTTTGTTGTAGTTTTCTTAATTATTATTTTAGGCTTCACTTTTTTTGAATGTCATAACTTGTTTATTGTGCAATTCATGGTGTCTATATTATTTTGATCTAATGGAAGGGCATTTTTTAAAAAAAATAACTGAATATTTTAATTAATAGGGCTTCACAGGTTTGCAATGCATCATTCACACTACAAATTTTTTTAATGTGTAATGGATGTTGTTGGATAGTGAAATTAATTACGAACTTTGTTGTAGATTTCTTAATTATTATTTAATGCTTTGTTGTTTTTGTATGTCATAACTTGTTTATTGTGAAAAACATGGAGTCTAAATTATTATTTTGAGCTGATGGGAGGACATTTTTTTAAAAAACTGAATATTTTAATAGTAATGCTTCACAGTTTGCAATGCATCATTCGTGCCTCAATTTTTTTCACTATGTTATGGATGTAATTGGATAGTGAAATTAATTACAAACTTTACTGAAGTGTTTCATACTTATTATTTTATGATTTGTTGTTTTTTAGTCTTAACTTGTTTATTGTGGAATACATGGAGCCTAAAATATTCTTATTTTGAGCTGATGGGAGGACATTCTTTTGAAAATAACTAAATATTTTTACAGTCAGGGCTTTACAGTTTTTTAATGCACCATTCATACCTCAAATTTTTTCAATGTGTAATGGAGTTGTTGAATAGTGAAATTAACTACGAACTTTGTTGTAGTTTTCTTAATTATTATTTTATGATTTGTCGTTTTTGAATTTCATAACTTGTTTATTGTGAAATACATGGTGTCTAAAATATTCTTATTTTGAGCTGTGGGAGGACATTTTTAAAAAAATAACGGAATATTTTAATATTAATGGCTTCATAGTTTTGCAATGAATCATTCATACCTCAAATTTTTTTTAATGCACTATGGATTTAAGTGAATAGTGAAATTAATTAGGAGCTTTACTGATGTGTTTTATATATACGTATTATTTTATTATTATTATTTTTGTTATAACTTGTTTACTGGGGAATACATAGTGTCTAAATTATTCTTTTTTTGAGCTGATGGGAGGATATTTTTTAAAAATACTTGGATATTTTAATAGGCAGATTTTCAAGTTTTTTTAATGCATCATTCATACTTCAAATTTTTTGACTGTGTTATAGATGCTATTGGATAGCGAAATTAAATTCGAACATTGTTATAGTGTCTTACTTCATATTTCATGTTTTTACGTCATAACTTAATTATTGTGGAATACATGGTTTCTAAATTATTTCACAGTTTTGTAATGCATATTCTTTCCTCAATTTTTTTAATATACCATGGATGTTATTGGACAGTGAAATTAAATTTCGAACTATGTTGTAGTGTTTCTTCTTATTTTTTTATGCTCTTTGTTTTTGTATGTCATAACTTGTTTATTGTGGATTCATGGTGTCTAAACTATTCTTTTTGGATCTGATGGGAGGATATTTTTTTAAAAATAGCTGAATATTTTAATATGTAGGGTTTTACAGTTTTGTAAAGTATCGAACACATCTCAAATTTTTTCACTGTGTCATGGATGCTATTGGATAGTGAAATTAACTACGAATAGTGAATAATTTAATAATTGTATTATAATTATCATATAATTATAATACAATTACATATAATATAATTATCATATAATTACATTAATTCTTATTTTACGCTTCATTGTTATTTTGTACGTCATAACTTGATAACTGTGAAATACATGATATCTAAATTATATTTTTTGAAGTGATTTTCAGCAAAGGGTGGATATTTTTTTTTGAAAATAACTAAATATTTTAATATGCAGGGCTTCACAGTTCTCAGAAATTAATCTAATTCACCGTAATTCTGTTATTAGTTGTACGACCACCGGTCGTTATTATTAATCTTTATCTTATGACTTAATCGTCAATTAGCATTATTCGATCATCCAGAAATTACTCTCGACTAGCTCCCAAATACTTTCAATTAACTTCGCGTATCTAAAAGTCAATGCTTAAATAGAACCCTTCATTTGAATAAATCGAGTCTTTCTTCGGGAAAAGTTTTTAATAGAAACACAGTTAAAAAGAAATAAATTTACCCCAAGAGGATTAGTGGCATGAGTGAGTGAATATTAGCGTCGCACTATTTAGCTGCACGAGGGTTTTTGGCGACGGTCCGCGTAATTTTGAACCATGGTCAAGTGACGCGGACGACACCTGAGCTGGCAACCCCCTCTCCTAACTACCACACCACACCAAGGGGAGGACGTTTGAGCTCTCGACAGATTTAACGTGCATCGCTCCCCTACACGGCGGGTCTTCAGTGGTACTGGGATCGAACTCATGACATGCTAGCCACGATCCGATGCCTAGACCACAAGAGCTACATGAAGGATCAATTGTTCCATATTATATATTCAGTGAAATACTGGCCTTTTCTATTGACATGGTTACTACACGGTTCTCTATAAATGCAAAAGCTTTTTAATTTATTTAATTGCATTCATTCTCACGAAGAAATTATATAAGTCTAGAGAGATTCGTTTCTCTCTCTTAAATAATAAAAAATATTTATTATTTCTTTTTATTATTAAACTCATCTCAGTCTTATTATTGATGTATGTTAGGTGGAGAATTGAACATTCTATCCTTCCCCCCCACCCAACGATATGTTGAAGTTTTTTTTTTTGAATGTGCGACTCCATATTTTTTGCGATACGAATTATATGCTCTTCTTTCAGTTCATAAAAACATTTACAGAAAATTTCAATTGACAATTTAAGATTTTTAGTTTATGTTTAAAATTTAAATTGAATTAAAACAATCCAATAATACACTTGCAGTAATTTCTGAGGAAAAAATGCTCAAACATGGTTTTCCTCATACGTTTTTTTAAACATTAAAAAATCGACAAAATTTCCTCCTCACCTTTTTTTGTTGTTCTTAGAATGATGAAATTATACTTAAGATATTATTTCGCTTTCAATATACATAATTTCGAACATTTTCTATTGGCTAAAAGCCAGTAAAAAGTAAAGTGTAGAAGCAAATCAATACACTAGGCTTAGCCCCATATGCTGGGCACTTTTAGTTCTTAGTCGAGCAGTAGCGCACACAAAAGTTTTTCAAGGGGGGTCCATGGTCGAAAGTCTTCCAACTTGTATCATACCTCAAGACAACACCAATTGATTCTTCTGATTTTGTTAACAAAAAACAGTAAAAATAAATTATTGAACTAATAATTAGCATTAATTAATAAAATAAATTGTTAATTACAAGTACTTAATTAAATTTTACTTTATCTATATAAATAAATAAAATTGAAGTGTCTGTTTGTAATTTCAAATTAGCAGCTTTTTACTAAATGTATTTAAAGGTATGTTAGGTACTTATATCAAAAAATCAATTTTTAAAATTTTTGTCTGTCTGTCTGTTTGTTCCGGCTAATCTCGGAAACGGCTAGTGCGATTTTAAAAATTCTTTCATCAATGGAAAGCTACATTATCAGCGAGTATGATAAGGTATATTTTATCTCCGTATTCCTACGGGAACAGGAACTATGTGGGTAAAACCGTGGGACGTTGCTTACTCCCCGCCAAGTTGGCGCAAAATTATGCATTTGGTCAATAATATGAATTTTAATAAAAATTCTCACATTTGTAACAAATAACTGAAACAAAGTGTAATTTGGCATCTTTACAAAAAGCAATTTTTTAAATCGTTTTTTTATAAAATCTTTACGTTTATTAAAGGTCAAACTCAAACTTTGAGAAATATCGCCAAGTTGGCTAAGAAGTTCTCTATTCCGACAATCCCAGATATTTTAATGCAAATCCCCCCCCCCCCCACTTTTTAAAGAGGGAAACGAAATAAAGTTTTAGCGAATTGCGCGCGCGTGATATTGAAAATTCTATAGTAATATTAATTGACAGTTTCATAAAAAGTTTTGATTTATTGTCCCTAAAATCAACATTGAAAATTTAAACAACGTGCGGAGGAGGGAGGGAGGGAAATGTATTATAAAAAAGTAAGAGGAAGAAAGTGGAATAAATGGAAGATGAATTATATATCAACGTAGATACTTCGATTTTTAAAAAATTAATAGTTGAAGTTTATTGCATTTTTGTTGTTAATTATTATAATAAATTACGTTTTCAGTTTTTTTAAACTAAACTCAATTTTAGAATTTTATTGGTTTCCAGTCAAGCAATAAAAAATAATGATAATGATTGCGACTTTGACAGAAATTTAAAGACATCAACGCGAGCGGAGCCGCGGGTAAAAGCTAGTATATATATATATGTTGTATACGCTGAGGCGACACTCTCCGTACCCCCGGATGTAAGCAGAAGTAGCGCACTTACTTTTCCCAGCAGCGCGCGCCTAGTCAGGTTTAACAACCTGTAGATTTGTCATTAAATGTCCTTAAACATAAACGTCTCTTTTATTCAACATACCCCAAGATACCACCCTCTCTGTTACATATATACAGGATTATCATCAATCGACAAAAACTCAAGGACTTTTGGGGGTGGAGATCCGGACTTCTAGGACACCCCCTTGTGTATGCCACTGTTGTCAAGGTATATATTTCGGGAAGTTTGTTAACAAATGTTTTTATTATTTTTATATAGATACTTTCTTACGTTATTTTTTTAGATCGTGGTAGCTTTTTAGTGGAGTGATGGCTTTCAGGGATAAAATAAGGGGTTAAGTGTTACTTCACGCGTAGGGCTTTAAAATTCGAAGGTCTAAATGCGAAGTATGTCACCAATAACGTTTTTGCAACCCTTTCAGACATTAATTCGAACCAACCAACCAACCAAGGACTCAGAAATATTTGCTTGGCTACAAAAATTAGAACACCGAAATATTTTTTTAAAAATTATGGAACTTTTCCCATGACTGACCAGTCTTTAATACGAATTTTTCGAAAATAGTTATTTCTGAAGCATCATAAGATCATTATAATAATGCCCCCCCCCCCCGTTTTCAAAATACGAATGTTTCTATTCATTTTAAAAAAAATTTTTACGAAAAGAATAAAATTACCTTGGAACTATCGAAAACTGAATAAGTCGAGAGTTCAAGTCTGATTCTTCCACGGACGACATCTAGCGAGGCTGATTTATGTTGAATTTGTCGCGATACGGAACCTTTACTTTGTTGTGGAGTGGAAATTTGGAAAATTGAACGCCAAACTCATGTGTCATCCGTCGCCATGTTGCTTCGAGTGAGACAAACAAATGGAACTCAATTTTTCTGGGAAAAAAATCCTAATTTATCCACTCATGCGAACGTTTGTACAGTAGTTTCATAAGACCACTAACTAGCAAAGCGAGGAAAAATTACATGCATTTTTTACTGAGATAATATTTTTGAAACGTCATGATTTTATTTATAGTACATCTAGCTACGCATCAAGGTTTCTTACGAAATAAAACGTGACTTGATTTCCTTGATTTCGACAAATTACATAACAATGCATTCCTGTAGGTTTGTATTAAATACTATTTATAAATATATATATATGCTTCAAAAGTATCATTTGCACAAACATGATGAATAAGCTTTAGCATTAGATATGCCTAAATAGTATTAATATTGCATAAAATCAAACTGCACTTTGGATTTGAGTCTTTCAATTAGAAGTACTTGAATTTTCTAACTAAATAGCCACACAAGTAAGAATAATGCATAAAAAGATAGCAGGTGAGTATCCTGTTGGCTTATCGCACGAAAAAGGAAGCATTTTTCTTCTTTCCCTTCCACATATTAAGATCACGTGCGTTTACGTTTTCGATGTCAAAAGAAAATATTTTAGTTTCCTGTGTTTGAGTCATTTTCATTCATCTTAACAAGTGTAATGATTGCGCAACTTCTAACACTAATGAATGTAGGGGGGGGGGAGTATTTATTATTCAGGGAAAAAAGGAGGAGTCAGTAGTTTCATTCCTTGAAAAAAAAAAAAAAAAGATTTTTATGACTTCCTGCAAGGTCATCAACCTCCCCACCCCCCTCTTCCTTTTTTGCAATTTTAAGAAGAAAAGGATAAGAAGGAGGAAAAAGTATTCGAAATTTTTAAGTGATTTTGGGCCCTTTGCTTCACAATTCATGAAATTTTTTTAAAAGAAATTAATATAATTTTTTTCTAGAATTTCTTTTAAAGAATTAAAGTTTTTAAAGTTTTGGAACAGCAATTTTTAAGAAGAAAAGGATAAGAAGGAGGAAAAAAGTATTCGAAATTTTTAAGTGATTTTGGCCCTTTGCTTCACAAATTCATGAAAATTTTTTTAAAAGAAATTAATATAATTTTTTTCTAGAATTTCTTTTAAAGAATTAAAGTTTTTAAAGTTTTGGAACAGCAATTTTTAAGAAGAAAAGGATAAGAAGGAGGAAAAAAGTATTCGAAATTTTTAAGTGATTTTGGACCCTTTGCTTCACAAATTCATGAAAATTTTTTTAAAGAAATTAATATAATTTTTTTCTAGAATTTATTTTAAAGAATATTCAAAAGTTTTGGAACATATCTTTCTCGTTAGATCGATACGAGATACGTATCTACCGCCGTGTCAATGATACTGGGCTCCAACACGAATAAGAAAAAAATTGCAAATATTAAGGGGTCCCTTAAGCAATTTTGATACAAGGTCCACTCAGGATCAAATACACAATTTGATATCAAATTAAAATTCTATTAGCTATTGCAAATATTTTTAAAAAATCTGTTCTTATATAATTTGCATTTTGTTTTTGTACAGACCCTCTGAAATGATAGGAAAACTTATAAATTCCAGGCAGAAGCACACAGGAATTTTGAAAGGGGAGGGGTCCAAGGTCGAAAGTTCACTATTCTCGTATTACGCTCCAATACGCCGCCCAACATATTCTTTTGTTTTTTTTTTTCAATTTTTGGGAACAAATTACAGTAAAAAATTAATTACTGAATGAATAATTAGAAATAATTAATAAAATGTAATTTTTTATAAATATTTTATTAAATTGTACGTATTATATACATAGGATTAAAATGAATCGAGAAAAAATCAAGGGCTTTGGGGAAGGGGGGAATCCGGACCCGAGGCCTCCCCCCTTGTGTGCGCCACTGATTCCAGGTAATTCTAATTGATCAATTTATATTTTTTTACTATATTAAGAATAGGATGAAAAAAAGTAACTTGTTCACCTGAAAGAGAAAACTGCTGCAACACTCTGTTCCATGAGAAATCTGTTCTTTTATGCATCAAGAATAAAAAATTACGCCGATTTCTCGGCCCAGCAATCCCATAAAAAGTAATAGAAAGTTGAGGGTTGATTTTGTTAACAAAACTTCCACATTCAAATGTCATTAACGGAGTAAAGAACCATTTAAACCAGGAATTGCTTCCATGAAGCAGAAGTAATTTGAACCGTTGGAAAATATATATGCATTTAAAGAAAATGAAAGATAAATAAAATAATTCAGAACAATTTATTACAGCACTTTCAGTACCGTAAAATGCAGCGTATAACGCGCACTTTTAACACAAAAAATAAGATCGAAATTTAAGGGTGGCGCGTTATCCCGGTGGCCGGGTATAAAAATAATAGCTTCAAAAACAAACACACAAAAAAAATGTGGATAAAAAAAAAACTCACGACTTCTACAAAGATCGGAATACTGTTTATTTAAAAGAAATATCATACCTTATAAACTTAAAGGATTGTCTTTCTAAATGTATACTATGTTTTCAAAATCCTGGGTAATACCTCGAATAAATGGCTTTAAAACATAATACCATTGCAAAAGTACATAGTACTTTCCTTCGTAAAAAAAGGAGGTGCGCATTATACGGCGAATGTACCTTAAAATTAAAAAATGCAGCTTTAAAGTACAGGTGCACGTTATACGCCAGATTTTACGGTATCTTGGGAGAGTAATTTTTTTTTTAAATCCATGCTTTCAAACAAATTTCAATTACTTATTGAAAAAATTGAAGCAACTATTGTTCCTAAATTGCAATATGCCTGTAGGCACTTGGCCTAGATGATATTTTTCGATAAGTTTATAAACAATGTTCTCCCCATCAATGGGCTGCGGTAAAATTATCAAACGTTGATCAGTCGGTGGTGATAAAAAAAAGTTGGGAAGCATTGATGTGATAACATGTATAATCTCGAAATTTTACATATATAATACATTTGTAGAACTAAATTCGCCAGAATATACTAGAGATTTTGTTCAAGAAATCTTTTGAACCAATGAAGCAAAGCAGAGTTCTTTAAAATGAACAAGAAAAGTTAAAATAAAAGAAGTTCCAATCCTGGGTATATTAAACCACTGCGACACAAACTAGTTTTAATACGAGGTAATTAAATCCATATAAATTTTAATTACACAATAAATACATTTAATTTAAACACATAATATTAAATTAATGGCATTACTTAGTTAGCCAATCACAGTGGATAATCCACAAAATGTTTTTACATGTTAATTGCAATCATTTGAAAATTTTATTTTATACACTTATGTATATTAGTTGCTTTTTATATAAACACAAATTATTAATACTCTCATCTCATCCTTTTTATGTAAAACACATTTCTACGATTCCCACAAAAATTGCTTGCACTTTTAAGATATATTGATCTTCTCTGAATTAAAGTAAATGTTATTTGGAGAAAGTAAAACTTTTTACATTATAGTTTCCCAGAAAAACACCGCGTTTCTATCTTGTATGTGAAGAAAAAAAATATTAGAAAATATATATATATATATCAATCTTAACATAAAAATTTCAATCAAGTCAATTTGGTTGCTTTGACCTAATGTATTAAATAGAAATAATGTACTACTTATGTAAGAAAAGATTTATTTAGAGGAAATTTATAATTTTAATAATATCAAATTACATAGCTTTTAGTTTAATACTTTCAATGAGATTTGATTCCAAAAATTTCCAAAATATCACACATTTGCCTTTTCACTTATAAAAAAAAATGTAACAAATTCAACTTCCTGAAGAATGTACTCATATTTGTGTTAGTATTTATTTCAATTTGTTAAATATAAATATACGAAATGAAGTATTTCATGTATTAAATGTTGTTTCCTGTATATGTATCTGAAATTTATAATGGCTAATGTTGATATCCATACCAACAATTATGAATGTGCATAAATATTAAAAACAAGTACAAAGAGATTTGATTCACACCCATTGAAAAAAAATGGGTTATGAATGACCATGCAGATAATTTAACCAATCTCTGAAATCCTCCTCTTTAAAAACAAATTGACCATGAAAGATGCATTTTTATTCCATCCATAACAGTAATAATAATTATCATAAAATGTAGCAGTCTATTAAAATCAAAATCTAATAAGGGAACAAAATCGTTATGTTGAAATAAAACGCAAATAAATCAAAACTTCTTAAACTAATTTACCAAAACTGTGCCATAATTAACACTGATCAGATTTTGAAGCAAAATTAAATTCAGAACAATTAATAAAATCCATGACAAAATATTACTACTTTTTTTTACACAAGTTCTAACTCTTTAATTGTCTAATCTCAAACTAATTTAAATATATTTTATGTGAATTTTTATATGCTTACAGTAATTATATTTGATACAATTTTATACATCAAGAATAACCAATACCTGATTAGAAATTCTTCATTTTTCATGATCAATTTGAAATGAAGTTTTTTTTAAATAATCCTTAACACCATAATAAAATTAATAAAAAAAAAGAATTGAAAGGTTATCACAAATTAAGTAATGAGAACTTTTATAAAAAGAATGAATACTGTTTATGTATAAGTAATTTAAATAAATAAAAAAAAACTCTAGCAAATAAAAATTTTACAACTATTTGAAAATAAAAAAATTAAGAGCATCAGATTTTAAAATTAAAAACAAACCTTGTAAATTTTACAATCTCTTTGACAGAAGACAGTATATATAGTTTTACAGCATTAAAATAATTTCTTCATTTAAATAATTCTCATAAATCACAATTTATAGCATAATACTATAAATAAAACAGCCCTGTTTTTGATATGCACAAAAAATACCATTGAAAATTCCAGAATAAAGCCATTTATTGTTCAAAATATCATGATTAATTACAAATTATAAATCTTCCAAAAAATATGATTGCTCATTAACAAAATTAAGTACATACTATAATAAATTTCATGAATGTATGGAAAAATATAATTATTAGCTTCAGCTATGAAAAAACTTCTGCAAAAACAAAATCAATAAATGTAAAATACTCCATAAAATATTGGAATTTAAAATATTAGTATAATTCAACATATTTAAAAAAAATGCAAAAAATAAAATAAATATAAAATAAAAAGAAAATAGCTTTTCTCAAAATCACATTTTTAACATTTGATACACAACCAAGCAAACTGGGTTAAATGTAATAAATAATATATAATCATGATTATCTAAAAAAAAGCAATCTATTTTAATAATATGGATATTAAGTAGTTCAAAATGAATGCAATTTATCACGGAATAATCTGGAACATTGTTCGAAAAATATTTCCAATAAATAGCATTTATAATTTCAATAATGCTTTTAATTTTCCATTTTCAAGAGCTTCTACAGTATCATCACATCCACCAATATGCTCCTCATTAATAAAAACTTGAGGAACTGATGATCGACCAACTTTCTTAGCCATTGCTTGTTGTAACTGAGCACCACCTTCTGTTAAATAAAAACGAACTGTAAAATTTGACAAATAACTCCAAATCTCTAAAATTTTCAATAAACTATATGGGGGGGGGGAAGTCGACGCAATTTAAAAACATAAAAAAAAAGGAGTATATTAGATAGGAAACTGCATAAGTAATGTCACTCATTTTCAATCTATTTTAATATTTTACCTTTTAGAATTAATTATAAGAAAAGATAAATTATGATATTTGCAAGAGAGTAAAATAATAAAAGTTTAGGATATTACATAGAAAAAGTTGAGTCTACAAATCTAGATAAGGAAAAACTTTTAATTAAAATACAGTACAAATTATAAATTTAAGTTTGCAAAAAAAAAAAACACTACTAGAATGTTGTTTACTAATTTTCTAAGTTTTAATTTCTTCATAAATAACTATAAAAAAGTTTAACAAATCACAACTCTAATTTAAAAAAAGCAAAAGAAAGTAATACAATAAATAAGTAATTGAATTAACTTAAATTCTCACCTAAAGTATCCAGTTCAAGGGCAAAATATTCCACTCCCAGGTCTTTAAATAGTTCCTTTACCTGAGTATTTTTTTAAAAAAAAAAATCAGTTTACATGGTACATTTTTTTGTATGTTACATTATTCAGCTCACTAATAAGGTAACTATTTTTTTAAATAATATCTCTAAAATACATATCAAGTAGCAAACAAACAAAAAATCTTTAAAATATCAAAATTGCAATAAAACAATATTCCTTTCATACTTTTATTTTAAAGTAATATATAATCACAACTATGGCTGAAAATCTGGTTTTAAATTTGGTATGTTTTTTCATATTTTTTCTGAAAAGAGCAATTTTAGAGAGCTCAAAATTTCACTCATCTGTGAAAAAAACTATAATTTAATTCAGATTGTTAGATTTTACCAATGCAGCCTCAGTTATCACACACATTTAACACGCGACTTTTAATATATTGTATATTTTACAAAGAATTTTTTGACAACAGTGTAAAACAACCAACTGTAAGAAAATAAAAATGATAATTGTCATCACTATTTGACAAACTCTGTAAAACATATAACCAGCTTTAAAAAAGCAAAAAAAAAGAAGAAAAAAATTGAAGATTAAAATGGTCAAATTATTTAATATGAATAAAATACTTTTGTATTTTCACTTATATTTTACAGGTACAAACAGAAAATATATATACTAAAGAAAATCAAATGATAAATTTTTTAAAAGATTTTGAAAAATAAAAATTGTAAACATTTAATTCATCTTAAAATTCATAATGAACAATGTCTGGAAATTAATTTGTATTTTTTCAAATAACCTAGTTGGTTAGAAAAAAAGAAACATTTTAAGCACCACTCACCTTATGGCAATAGGGGCATCTTGATTTACTGAAGATCATAACTTTATTTGTCTTCACATAATTTTCTATGTCTTCCAACAACTTAGCATCGATTTGAGCTGCAGCCATTTTACAGATCAGTGAAATAAATGGTTACAATATATACGTTCTAATAAAGGCGTTACCGTCGAAACCACAGGTTCCAATATAATTCACAGTATTTCAACCGATTTATGTCAGAAGCTCTCTTTAATAATACAAAATGAGTTGAAGGAGCGGCAATTTGAGAAGGTAGCGCCATCTATTGTGATTTAAAATTAAAGCGAAAACATATCTCGATTTTAATTCTTTTTTTTTTTCCTTCAAAAATTTAAAAAAAGCTGATAAAAGTGTCTTTAAATATTTTAAAAAGAAACAAAGTTTTTTTTTTCGAAATACAAATTCATTAGAAACTATTATGTAAGTATCGGCCTGAGCGTGGCATTAAATATCAATCTCGTCATCAGATCTTAGAAATAAAGAGGTCGAATGGGGTCGATTCATCACTAGAGGGCGCTGCGATCGTGGCTATCATCACGTGATTAACAACGTGCAATCATGTAAACAAATAACAGTTGACACTTGTGGTTGCGCGCTAAGTTTCGAATTTTCAAACATTATTATTTTATATTCTTTAAATTCTTTTTAGTACTTCAAAATAGTTTTGATATATTTTCTACTTTTTGTATTGTGACCAAATATATATATAGTTTTAGTTTATAGTATTAGATTTAAGTGTTTATTTTATACTTCTATCCTTTGGCTTCGAATTTTTGTATACTTTTAGGTTTAGTAATTATTTTTTTATTAGTGCCAGCCATATTGTGATTAAAAAAATATGCAACGCTCTTTTGAACAAATTGCTTCTTGAAATTGGATAAATCTACTAATATCGCAAATCATCATGTAAGCGAGTTTTTCCTAGAAAAATTCGTGCAGACTGTAAATAGGGAGTGGCTCGCCAAAACAAAACATTGTTTTATCTACAATGTCTGTCAGCAAGAGCGATTAGTTAATACTTCGGCTGTTGAATAGGACCAAAGACTGTTAATCAATTTATTATGATGATTGGATAATAAGAGATTCCATGTAAAAGTATAACCGTTACCTGAATATATTGCTTATTTGTATTTCTAGACACTGTTAGTTGTGTCTGAGTGCTGTGAAGACCTCCTGGGATTTCGTAAATTCTAGTGTTGTGGCATTTCTAAGGATTGTTTTAAGTTTTCATTGCTCCTGACCCATTCTTTGTAAGCGCAGGTATTTATTTCTTACCGAATTTGTGACATTGATTATATTTTTTTACATAGAAACTTCTTATAATTACAAAAAAGCTTGTGAATTTAACTGTTATTTTCTAATATTCATATAAAGTTTCCTTTTTGCTGTTCTTGAAAACTCATTTCAGTATTATTATTAGGACATCAAAGTTTTTAATGTTAATAATTCTTTTATTTTTTAAAATTGTAAGGAAATATTTGTTTGCTTTACATCAATTAGACAATTTATATGCAATTCAATAACTCATAAGAAATAATTTGTAATAAAGAATAATCCAATAAAATTTAATCATTATTCCTAAAAATTATGTATTAATATGTGATTCATTTCTTTAACTTAATAGTGTAAGAGTATTTTCTTTTTTAAACTTTGAAGACTTTCTAAAAGAAATTTCAAACCTTTGTAAATAATTACTAAGTAAAGTCAGACAATCAAAGCTGGCAAATGTGTTATTTCATTACAGATTCATCATATATTTCGAAAAATCTTACTATGTCTTGGGAATTTTTATAGAACAGTTGTTTAAAAAATTGGTGTACAATAACAATGTTTCAATTTTATGTATCCATATTAATGCAAATAAAGATTGAAACTGACAAAAAAAAAATACTCTTTTGGAATACATCTTAAAAAAAAATACTCTTCATAAATACATAATGAAGCAATGTCACTGATAGTCTTTCAAAAGAATATGAAAATGCATTTTTTAAATTACAATGAATTTTTTAATTAAAAAAATAAAATTTTCACATGCTTCACTTGTATAAAATCATGTAATATTAAAATTAAATGTTGATAAATGATGTAAGTTAAATAATTTTAATTACTAATTTTAACTAGCTAACAAAAATTTTGTATGCTCCAAAATGTAAAAATTTTCATGAAAATAATTTAGCATGTTTCAAACAATTTCTAAAATTATTCCCATATTTTAGTATGATTCGTTTTTTTTTTCATGGGGACAATGATTTATATAAAAAAAATTCAAACATTTGTAGGTGATAATTATTAAGACTATCAAAGTGCTAAATGTTATTATTTTACAACATATCTTTAAAGGCTTCATAATGTATTGGTACAAATCATACTATTTTAAGGCCACACAATGTGCTAAACATTTCAAAAAGAATTTTGACATTTTCTTATGGCCCATATCATTGAGAAGCTTGCCACCAAATTTCAGATTTGATAATAAATTAGTTTTAAAGATATTTGAAGAGCTTAGGTTTAGGTTTCAGTTTCATTTTAAAGCAGTTTTCCACTCTTAAATTGAAAGAAAAATATTTTTGAGCCCAATCAACTCTGAAATAGTTAATTATTTCAGTTCTCATTACTAAAAGTATTTCTGCTTTGTTTTGAGTTCTCATAGTTACTTTATTAAGATTGTTTTCAAAGCTAATTTTTGTTTTAAAAATAGTTTATATAACTTGGAAGCTTTATCATTAATTTTTTCTTGGTGGTTCACACGTTCTCAGGTAGCTGTGAAAAACAATATTTTGAAGAGATGGAACACCACTCAAAATGATGCATCTAAAAATCGCCCTCAGCTAATACTGCAATTAGACTTCTGATTTTTCAAGTATTGTAGAAAAAACTGAATATTCCCATGATGTACCTAACTGCATGATAATATATTATAGTACTATATTTTAGTACTTTAAAGTTGTGCAATAAAACTCAAACTTGCTAAACTGTACCCCAATTTAAAACTGAAAAAAAGTTATTTTTTACAAACCTGGTGATTTCTATCGCTAAAGTTAGTATTATTATTTTATACATAAATACTTTGTATTTCAAACAGTGCTGGTTTAAGCTCATTTCGAGCACTGGGTGCAGAAGATCTACAATTTTTAACAACAAATTCAATACTTTTTTAAACATGTCTTTGTGTAAAGTGCCTATAACATGTTGATCTACTTTTTAAAAATTATTAAGGGAATGTTTACTCAGAAAAGGTGCAATAATTTCAGAAATTCAATTTAATTATCCTCAGTTTTAAATATATTTTTCTTCTTATTGAATTACATATAAATTATAAAAGTAGTACAATTTATCTATATACAAGTTAAACTTGTAAAAAAATTTTAAAAATTCACTTCTTTTAACATATTGGATTGAGTTAATATGAAAGTTTTTGAATAATAATAAATATTTATCCATTTATGAAAATGAATTTTATTTTTGCAACACAATGAATTGCAAATAAGATAGAAAAAATTCAATACAATATATATAAAAATGAATACTTGCATAAAATTTCCATTCACAATTTCTACTGGTTATGTATCTTGACCAGGTATTGTATGTTTAGTGCATACAAACTAAAAACTTATTTGGAGAAATGTATTGACATTTCATTATTTTGTTTTCACTAATATGTATCTAAAGTATATTTTCATATATATTTATACTTTAAAAAAAATGGAAGATAAAAAACACATCAGAGAGAGAGAGGGGAAAAAGATACAGAATTCTCACTCTGAAGTTTAACATGTGAAAATATATTATTAAAGATTAAAATCATTATTATACATCAACAAGTTCCCAAAGTTTATCATGAATAAACTGAGTTCCATTCTAATCAAAATAACAGTTTCTACTACTTATAAGCAAGATAATTAACTAATTATATCATTAGTTTATCAGGAAAATTCTAAATTTCAAGAAACTTTTCAGTTTTCCAAATTATACTTGAGCAAAATATTAAATTACTTCAAAGTTTGTCAAAGAAATGCTAAATCAGTACTCATACCATTCCAAAATTTGGAACTTATGTATTAAACTGCCAAATAATTTCACCTAGCAAAAACACAAGAACTTTAAAAAATTATATTATTATTAAAGCATTCAAACATGAGCAGGAACAACTCCAGTTATTGGCACTATTATGCAACAACATCCCACAGAATCAAATCTCTATACATAAAGCCATATTTTGTTTCATGATCTTAATTCTCAATAAATATACAATTGATCCAAGTACTCTTCTTTGGTCAATATTTGTAAGTAACTCAATGCAACAAATTTATTCAGGACTTATAAACAGGATAATATCAACATACATGTCTTTTAGACTTTTATTTATATTTATGTAAAAATAAATCTAATGATATAAAGCAAAATCTAATCTATAATGATAAATCTTCTACAAATTGTGCAAATACCTATAAATTCTTATTTGTAATACATAGTAAAAAAATTTGTACATCTGTGTGATAGGTTTATACTTATTTGTTTTTCAGTCAAACTCTGAAAAATAAATGTTCTGCTAATAGATAACACACAAATATATTAGAATTATTATTATTTTTGTAAAAGAATTATGGATTCAAAAATGACTTTTGATTTTGATCATGTAAGAGTGAGCAGGACTTTTATATTCCATATATGGACATAAACATATTCTATTATACAAACATTTTAATTAAAAAATTTTAATGCCTTAATTTATTATCATATTTGAAATTCAATTCTCGATAAATCATATCTTTTACCTAAAATAACACAGCCAGTAAAGACTTTCAAAATGTTGTATAATTTTTTTTACATATAATTTTACAAATGGTAAATGATAATTTTGACTTCTAATGTTTTAAAATGGTACTTGATTAATCATCAAGTATAAACATTAATGAAGCTGTAGTAAATTAAAATATTTTTCCATTTCTATAGTGAATGCTTCTCAAAAATGTTTTTTCTTTTTCCATGTAATATTCTAAAATTATTTTTAAAAAAACTAAGTTTTTGATTTATATGTATGTATACTTGTTTTTGATACAGCATGTATGGTTACATATCAGATCTTTGCATCCTAATTTTTTGATAATTAAATACTGAAGTACCTCTGTTAACTACTGTGAAGATGTGTAGAATAAGTAAAATTTAGATTAACTAAACATGTGTTCTATTGTGTGTGTGTTAGGACAGACCTGTCCTTAATTTTACCAAAAACATATCGATGGTTTGCAAAATATTATTTTGGGTGGACATTAAGGAATTTTCAATATTTAAAACATTGAATACACTAAAAAATCTCTTGCAATGAAACCCTCTGTTAAGGTGCAAATCGCTTAATGTTATTTGCAATGAATTTATTTTTCTGTACAATATCCTTCTGCTTCTATTCTGTTTTGTATAAGGCAAGCTTATCCAGGAAGGAATGGAAAGTGCTGGCCTTAAACAGAATGTAACGTTTGCTATCCCTGTATTAAAATAACTTTTTAAAAAAAAATTTACATAATTATGCATGTATATGCAACTAATGTAAATGAAAATGAATTATGTATGTAAAATGAAAATAACGTGAAATTTAAAATGTCAGTTGTAGTATAGTAAAATTGATAATTAGAAATTTTCTTTTATCGTAATTGTTTTTTTTAATATTAGGAAAAGTTAATGCAATCAGTATTTTAAGAATATAGATAGATACGGCTTCTCAATTTCTATATGATCTAGCTCTTCAGTATCGAACTGATTTATTCCCTGATTTCTGGAAAAATAGTGGAATATGAATCTCACAAATTATTAAAATATATTGGTATGTTCTTCACCATACAGCATTATACATTTATGGATGCATATTTTTTAAAGTACATATGAACTTCATTAATTTACTTGTATTTGTAAGTGTATTGTTCTGAAAATTACAAAACAATGACTTTGCTGAGCCAGTTCAGTTTCAAAATCTTATCTATCATGCTTGTTAAATTAGTGAAAATAGCTATATAAAGAGAAAAAAAATGCGGGTGAGTTCAACTGCATACTTATTCATCAGTTAGAAAATCAGAACAGGTCCCAGAAGTAGAACCCTGGTTTGTTTTTTCGTGTCTGCAAAATTGAAATGCTTTGAAGTTGACACATTTATCAACATACAGTACAATAAAATTTCAAATGACTGCAACATAGAAAATGCATAAATATATATTAACATTATATACACAGTTAGGAAATAAAATGAACAAAGTTATGATGATATTTCTATAAATTTAAAAGTATTTTGTATTGCTACTAAATGGATGGCAAAATTAAAGAGTGAGATTTTATTCCAATAAAATTTAACAGAACAAATTTCTTTATTAAGACAGTTCAGTTTCAAATTTTTGTCTGTAGTGTTTGTAAAATTGTCGAAAATAATCTTAAAATAACAAAACAAGTATTATAAAAAAAGTCAATTCCTTCTTAGGTAAGAAAAATTTTATTTTAGTTACTTTTTATCAAATAATTATAGTTAATATAAATATGTGTATACATATGAAGAATCACAACATTAAGTGACAATTAATTATTATTAATTATCATTAAAATATTGCATTGCTATCCAAAACAAATGTGTTTCAAATTTCAGTTCAACTGAATGTTTTAAAATGCGAGAAAAAACCTTTTTAATTTTGGACACAAGTCGCCAAAATGGTCACTATGTCGCCAAAAATGATGCCAACATGGATGTATTTATAATTATTAGAATAATTAGTTTTAATCAATTAATTTTTATTAATTAAATTCTGTATTGCCAACCAAAATAATCATGAATATAAAATTTTAGCTCAATCGAGCGCTTTAAAATGTATTTTACTAACGATTGAAAATTTGAACAACATAAATAAATATTGAGAAAGTGTGAACTAATAGTAGGAATTGAAAAAAAAACGTAGGTAATCAACTACATACTTAACAAATACAGAGCATTCAGAATAGATCACAGAAGTGGTACCCTGATCTGTGTATGTTTGCAAAATTAAAATTCTTCGAATTCGAAATGCTCAGAAAATATTTCAGACTCTTTTTAAAACTTTAAAAATCGTCAGCGTATTTGATAAAAACAAAAAAATATTGAAAATGAAATCATTAAAAAGTACACACATTTCAGTCGAAATTTCTTTTGGAACAACTTCTTTCATTTGTTTTTGATAGTAGATGTAAATACGAAAATTCAGTCAAAATACTCAGTCGAATCAAACACGTGGCTATTTGTTTTGTATATCATCACGTGATTATGACGTCAGATGTATCGAGTCCATTAAGCCAATTTCGTAGGGTGTGGGGATATTGGTGGATGGTGTTAACTTTCAAGTAAGCTAAGACTCACCAACAAAAAAAAAATAATGCTAAGGAAGTACCAGATAATATGATTAAAAACTCATCGATTTACACGACAAGTAATCTTTTGAAATGACATACTTTGAATAGCCGCCGTAGCCTAGTGGTCAAGGATACGGACTCGTGGCTGGTGTGTCATGAGTTCGAGCCTGGTACCACTGAAAGCCCACGGTGCAGAGGGAGCCAATGCACGTTAAATATGTTGAGGCTCAAATGTTCTCCCGTTGGTGGAATTAAGGAGGGGGAGGTCGCTTCACTTGACAATGGTTCAAAATTACGAAAAGGTTTTTTCTAGTGTAAACAGACTTTTGAAGCACACGATTTGTGTCGTTCTCAAGTAATAAATATTTGTATTATTTTTTGTAATAATTAGGTCACTGTTGCTAATATTATTTGAATTTTTGGTGTTAGAGGAATCAATAAAAAATAGTATTGATTCAGAAAGACCTAATTTAATTAGCAATTTGTATGAATATGAAAGATGGTCGTCTGTACACAGACTTTCGGAGGCAAGTGTATAATTAAATACAAAATCAACCGGAGTCTGAGTAAACGAAGTAAATAACGTATAACATTGGAGAGTATTTATAGAATTAATATTAAAATGGAGAAATCAAACAACAATCGACAGATAAGAGACACTAAGAAAGACACGAACACTGCAAAATAATTTTCGATTTGAAACTCTTACAAAAGAAAAAAGGTATCACTTATCTTATTCTTCGTTTCTGAATCCCAGGATGAGCTTGACCTAAGTTTGATTATATTCTAGCATAAATACTACAACTTTAATAAGGAGAGTTCTTTGTATGATGCGAAAATGATTTAATGAAAAAGAAATAAAAAACTGATACATTCCATTATGCTTTCTTTTCACTATGCTTTATTTGATTGAATACTCCTAAATAATCATTTAAAATGCTCTCTATGCTCTTTTCCAAGTATCGTAATACTATTTTACATGAAAAAAGCTTAATAGATGTACGTTATTTACAACTTCGCTAAATGAAAATGAAACACAGGAGGTGGGAGTGACTAAAGACGCCAATAAGTTACCCTGCTGATTAGTAAAAAGTAAATCATGTCTTTTTTTCTGCCTACAGCTAATGTAAAGTATACTGTAATAATAAAAGTGATGAGAATTTTTATATCTTCCTAGCATTTTATCCGATTCTCCGTCTGACTTATGTTTTATCTCTTAGTAATTTAGGTTTAAAAAGAAAACCCATTAATTAAAAGTATCTCTCGTCGCAGAGATTACACTAAATAAAAAAAAATGTTTTTTTGATTTGGTTATTAGATTAAGGATATCAAATGCGCGTATTAATATTTTGATTTTGAATGACGTTAGATCGCCAATTGGAAAATTGCTTAAAAATTGGATTTAAAAAAATGTAAAGCATATTTTGAGAAAATCTACGTTAGTGGCATCAGTCAGGCTTTGCCCCCCCCCCGCGGTGTGGGGTGTACGTTATGCCACTGAATTTGCACCACAAATCTTGCTATAGCATTAAAATTTTTTTGCTTTCCTTGCTAATAAGTGAGAAGAGTTTCTTAAAATTAAAACTGATAAATTTCCTCAAGATCCGCGCATCTCTTCAAGATAGATTAAATCAGGGGTGGCCAACCCACGGCACGCGTGCCACAGTGGAGTTGTAACAGTGGCATGCGAAGACTTAATGAAAAATTCGTAAATATACACACACAAAAAAATAGCATTTTTTCTTACAATTTTATAAAAATACTGTTATCTCAGACAAAACACCTCAAAATTTATTTTAAACGCAATTATTTTATTACGATAGAAAATTATCATGTAAAGAATACTTTTCCATTGTTGCACACGCTGGCTTTCGAAAGTAAGTGCACTCGCGAGATTTTGGAATTTGAGGCAACGTGTTTTTTTTTTAATATCTGGAAGAAAACAATGATCGGTCAGTACTTGTTGCTCAAGAATGAAGACTAGCTAACTTTTAATTAATATTGATCAAAGTATTAATTATTTTGGATTTTATTTTAAAACTATATTAAGCTCCATCACAAACTCAACACATAAAAAAATAGATTTTATGTATTTTTATGGGGTAATTTCAACTTCCTTTCATCACTTATCCCAAGGCCCCTTTTCCAAATACTTTGTTGCTGTTGCAAAGATTTTTTTTTTAGAAAGCCAGTTTATCTCGTCTTAAAAGAGAGATCCTTAAAAAAAAAGGCACAATTGAAAGATTTGTGATTAGTGGTACAAAGCAGGGGTCTTCAAACTTTTTCAACTCAGGGAAGCCCTAGAACTTAAAGATGCCTTCGTGTAACCCCTAGAACTAGAAAGTGTTTCCATAGAACCCATTCTATATACATACTTCGAAGAATATATCTCAAAACGATACTTAAAGTAGATCAACATATTACAGGCATTTTATGTAAAGGTAATTATAAAAAAAAATGTTGCATTTATTATTAAAAAATTCTAATCTAATTTTTTAATATAGTTTACTCATTAATAATATTAACTTGTGATTCAAGTGTCACCTATCCATGTATCATATTTAGTAACTGGGATATGTGCTTCCTTTGTTTAAAAAAAACTGTCGAAATCTAGGTCAATTGATATTAAATGCAATCGCATTACAAATTCTGAGTTTAATTTGTTTTTGTAGCCTCTTATATATATAAGCTGAGAAATATATTTCAATGTTCTGAATGGCATTAAAAATGTTTATAGCTGTGTGAGAAATCCCTTGTATTTTGCATGATAGAGAGAATTTGCAACCAAAAATTTAGAAGCTGCTCTTGCTTAAATTGAGATTTTAACATCGAATCCGTTTATAAGTTGTTTTCTCTCCTTCATTACAGATGTTTTTTCCGCAAATGAAAAAGGTACATTTTCCATTAGAAAACTATTTAGTTTTGCAAGACATTGTGCTAACTAACGAGTATAAAATTATCTCGTGAAACCTGAGATAGTAAATAATAGAATATTCTCACAATCTGGTAGGAAGTGCATATATATAAAAAGTTAAAATGTTTTAATATTCTTTTATTATATTATAATAAATGTTTAAAAAGTGTTACGAATTAAAGTTATTATATGTGAATAAAATGCTCACACACACACAATTTTAATGAATAGGGGACGAGCTTTATAGATATATGTAATTATATAAACTTCATAGAGAACATGAATCCATTTTGCATACATATTTATTTCTTCTCGATTATTTTTATTGCGAATCGTGGAGCCCTTGGATATGCCTTGTGAAATCCCAGGGTTCTATGGAACATAGTTTGAAGACCACTGGTATAGAGTGATGAGCAAAATTATATTTTTTAAATATAGCATTTTCACAACAAATCAAACAAGTTGTTGATCTATGTTTGTTTTTCTCTACGAAATAGACAAGATCCCAATCGTCTTGAGACAACATATCGGGTTAATGCATAATTATCAGGCGTTTATATCAGCGCGTTTTTCAACAGTGAAAAGTAGTGTTTTGTTTATTATTTTTGTATAAAAACAATGTTCTCTATTGTTTTAGAAAAATGCGTGTCGAAAACCATAGTCATATTCACCATATTATGCTCTACCACTTCGAGAAAGGATGGAAAGCAGCACAGTAAATTTCGCGATCTCAACGAACTTTTTGGCAAAGGAACAATTAGCGAAAGTCAGAGTAGGGAGTGGTTTGCCCGTTTCAAATCAGGTGATACCAGCTTGGAAGATAAGCCAGGAAGAGGTCGGTCATCGGATTTCTACGATCAGGCTCGGGATCGACGATCGGATGACTTGGTGGCCGATGTCAAAGCATGGATTGCCTCTTAGAATCGTGTCTTCTTCGCTCGTGGAATCAACCATCTGCCAAACAAATGGGAATCAGTAATTGAAGTAGACGGTGACTACGCTCCCGAATAATCGTTTAAACATATTTTCGTTACATATTGTTAAATAAGATTTGTTAAAAAAAACACCGGATAATTATGCATCAACCCAATATATTCTTTAGATATTTTTCACTGGGAAGACATCAGGGTTAACTAAAAATTAGTTTCACCTATAAAATTAACGCTATTCCATTTTTATTTGTTAACATAAACCGTTACAAGTACAAAAAGAAAAAGTTACCCCGAAATTCGTACCAGTACGACATCGATAGCAAAAATGATATACGAAAGTGCTTGATTGATAGAATTTCTCGCTAAATTTTTAAAACATTGTTCTTAAATAATTTAATTTGTTAATACAACGGGCCACTCAGAAAGGGCCGTTGGGCCACATGCGGCCCGCATAGAAGAAGCAATCCATGCGGCTTCCACATATTGCCAAAGTTGATCTGGTGTATCCCAGACCAGTCACTGTGCAACCATGGACCACACATTTTCGATTGGCGATAGACCAGGAGAACAAGCAGGCCAAGGAAGCAATTCAATATGATGGGTAAAGGACTCTTGAACATTGCATGCCACGTGTGGTCGCGCATTATCCTGTAGGAATATGGCTGATGGCAAGCGCCGAATGTGTGGGAGGACAAATGGCTCCAACATGTCAGAGATGTAGCGTTAGCTGTTCAGTGTACCGGCAATGCGTATTAAAGGGGTGCGCAGTGAAATTATAAATACCACCCCAAACCATGATACCGAGCGCAGGATCAGTGTGGTGATGCATTACGCAATAGTTCAGCAGCCTCTCACCACGGTGTCTCCAAACTCGAATTCGACCATCGTGATGTTGCAGGCAGAAGCGGGATTTGTCAGTAAACACAATGCCGTTCATCGCACCATTGGCGACGCAAACGCCTGTGGTTTCCAGTCAACAGTTAATGAAGCAATGGACGCCTTACGGATATTCTACTCTGCTGCAAACAGCGTCGAATGGTACGAGTGGACACCGAATGATGCGTAACAGACTGAATCTGTTGTGCTATGGTTTGTGATGTGGCTGCGCGATCCATCACTGCCATGTACACAATCCGCCTGTCATCACGGAAAGTAGTGCACCGAGGTGGGTGCGATCAGCCCATCGTTTGCTCCTGCATCCAGCGATGGTAGATCCACATCAAAGTTGCATGGTTTCATCCAACACGTTGACCAATTTTTCTGAAGGACAATCCACAATCCCTATAGACTACTATTCAGAAACTTAAGTAAAAGACGCTCGATGTCTTCCAAAAGGCATAAGTAAACAATGTACGCAAAAAAAAATTACTGTACTATAAATCGCCTGTCGTTTCCCTTATATAGCGCTATCGTCACTCGTTATATGTGTCTGCGCTATAATGCAGATGATCTGCATATTTCATCGCCGCCAACGCATGATGTAAATTTCACATGATTTGCACGCTTTCTTCAAGGTGTTGCCAGCAGTGTATATATATATACTAGCTGTTACCCGCCCGCTTCGCTGGGTATTTCATGATGTTTTATAACTTTTTACTGCTTATATATATGTATAAATTATTGATATCTAAGTCCTAGCATTAAGAATTCGATTGTATTGAAAAATATACTTATACCTTTAACTGTCGCAAAAAAAAGGGCAGAACTCATCTAATTTGTATTTTCGAAAAATCTCTAAAATTGAAGTATAGAATGATATTTGCTCTTTCGTAACCCAAAAACCAAGTGGATTTCCGCAAAACCAATTTTCGGTGGATCTCTACTCCGTAAATTGAACATGCAAGCCAAATTTCAAGTCTAAATCTAACAGAAAAAAAAAAGTTTTACTATCAATATCCCCGTAATCCCGTTGAGAGCCGTTTTCCAAAATAACCGCTCTTAGCGGATTTCAATTCAACAAAAGAAAAATGCAAACAAAATTTCATTATTATAGTTCTTGTAGCTCGAAAAAAGTAATTTTTTTTGTCAATACGTCCCAGTAACCCCCTGCACCCCCCCTAAGAACTTGATTTGCTTAAAATAAATTCTTAGTGGATCTCTATTCAACAAAAGAAACATGCTTAACAAATTTCAAGTATATTGGT
Source organism: Trichonephila clavata (assembly GCA_019973975.1). NCBI lineage: Eukaryota > Metazoa > Arthropoda > Arachnida > Araneae > Nephilidae > Trichonephila > Trichonephila clavata. Next base: position 92,285 of record BMAO01020862.1, on the reverse strand, counting down.
CTAACAATTAAAAACATTAATTTTTTTCTGTAACTCCTCTTGACCCCTCGCAAACATCCTTAGGGGTCAATTTTCGTTTCACTCTTTGTTAGAGGAACTCTATTCCATGAAAGGAACATGTCTACCAATTTTCAAGCAGGATGATCAAATAGTTTAAAAATGGAAGTATTTATCGATTACGCCTCTTAAACTCCCGAAATTAAACTTGGTAGTTGATATTCGCAAAACCCATTTTGTAGCGGTTCTCTACTTTACGAAAGGAATCTGCTTATCAAATTTCAAGACTGTACGTCTAACAGTTTAAAATGGGGATAATTGTCTATAACGCCACTTGAGCCCCCGCAACGCCACTTCTGGGTCTGTTTTCACAAAACCCATTTTGTAGGGGAATTGCACTCTATGAAAGGAATCTTCTTAGCAAAATTTGAAGACTGTGCGTCCAATTAATTAAAAATGCAAAAAAATTATCAATAACGCCCCTTGAACCCCCGCAACGCCACCTAGGGGTCGATTTTCACAAAACATATTTTGTAGTGTATTTCTATCCTATGAGAGGAATCTGCTTACCAAATTTCAAGACTGTGAGTCTAATGGTTTAAAAATAGAAATAATTATTTATATCTGCCCTTAACCCCCTGCAACACCCCTTGGGGTCAATTTTCTCCAAACCCGTTTTGTAGCGGATATTTACTCCATGTAAGAAACATTTCTACCAATTTTCAAGTAGTTTAAAAACGAAAATATTTATCTATTACGCCACTTATACCCCGCAACGCCACTTAGAAGTCTGTTTTCACAAAACCTTCTTATAGCTGACTCTATTAAATAAATCTATTTATCAAATATAAAGACTGTGCGTCTAATAGTTTAAAAATGGAAATAATTATCTGTAACGCCCCTTAAGTCCCGCAACGCCACTTGGGGGCAATTTTCACGAAACCCATTTTGTAGCGTATCTCTACCCTATGAGAGGAATCTGCTTACTAAGTTTCAAGACTGTACGTCTAATAACTTAAAAATCGGAATTTAAAACGCCCCTTAAACCTCCACCCCCGCAACACCCCTTGGGGGTCAATTTCCCCCAAACTTGTTTTGTAGCGGATATTTACTCCATGAAAGAAACATTCCTACCAATTTTCAAGCAGGTAGGTCAAGTGTTTAAAAACGAAAATATTTATTATTACGCCACTTAATCCCCTGCAACGCCATTAGAGGACTGTTTTCACAAAACTTTCTTATAGTTGATCTCTACTCTATGAAAGAAATCTATTTATCAAATATAAAGACTGCGTCTAATAGTTTAAAAATGGAAATAATTATCTATAACGCCCCTTAAGTCCCGCAACGCCACTGGGGGGGCAATTTCCACGAAACCCATTTTGTAGCGTATCTCTACCCTATGAATAGGAATCTGCTTACTAAGTTTCAAGACTGTACGTCTAGTAACTTAAAAATCGGAATTTATAACGCCCCTTAAACCCTCAGCCCCCGCAACACCCCTTGTGGGTCAATTTTCCCAAAACCCATTTTGTAGCGGATATTTACTCCAGGAAAGAAACTTTCCTACCAATTTTCAAGCAGGTAGGTGAAGTAGTTTAAAAACGGATATATTTATCTATTACGCCCCTTAATCCCCTACAACGCCACTTAGAAGTCTGTTTCCACAAAACCTGTTTTGTAACTGATCATTATTCTACGAAAGGAATCTATTTATCAAATTTAAAAACAGTGCGTCAAATAGTTTAAAAATTGAAATAATTATCTATAACGCCCCCTGAGCCCCTGCAAGGCCACTTGGGGGTCAATTTTTACCAAACTCATTTTGTAGCGGATCTCTACTCTCTGAAAGGAATCTGCTTACCCAATTTCAAGATTGTACATCAAGTAGTTTAAACATGGAAGCAATTATTTATAACTCCCCTTGCGTTTCGAATTTCGGAAAAAATCCGTTCTTAGCTGACGTCTACTCTATGAAAGGAACATGTCTACTAAATTTCAAGTCTGTAGGTTGAATAGTTCCGGAGATATCGTGATTAGTCAGTGAGTGAGTCGCTTTTCTCCTTTATATATATAGATATATTTTGATTATTTAAATATATCCATTTTTCCACGAGGAGTATTCAGTCTTACGAAAATTATAATATTACACATGTCAAAAGTTAAAGAAACACTGGACTAAAGGTATTGACAATTGAATACATGAAATGTCTTTCGTGATTATTTTCAAACTGCTTAAATATCGTACGTAAATTTTGTTTCTCATTTACGTTTCTATTATTTCAATTATAAAATTGCAAATACCGTAGCATGGAGCGAGGTTAAGTTAGCCATTGAAGGGTTGTTTTTGATGTGTAACATCTTTACTCTCGGTTGCTGGATATTTGTTGGAGTGATTTCGTGAAAAGGGACGAAAATGCGTTACAGGAAGTCGGGGGAAGAGCGCGCTGTTTGATTTGACCAATTCAGCGCCTTGGGGTGTCTCTTCGCTAGCCTCGTCTAAGGGTCCAACTGTAGTAGCAATTAAGACGCCCACCTACCAGCAAGTCTTATTAGACTTCATCCAGAATAAACTTGTGATTCTTACGCTCAAATGTAAAAGTCTCAGGGCTCGTTGTGTGTGAAATCGATCGGAGGATATATTTATATTTGTGTAAACTATATATTAACAATTATATTTCTTGTTAAGCGTCTGACAAAGCTCATCATTCTTAAAAAAAAAATAGGAGTAAGTAATATGGAATTATTTGAATAAATATTTAAGTGCATATCATTTTCATACTTTGAGGTTAATTCCTGTAGCTGTCAATATATTTTTAATTGTGATTAAAAAAGATTTCTCGATAAAAAAAAAACTAAGTTCACGGGTATTTTTGATTTTCTCTAATATTTCAGCATGCGCTTGACGGCGTCTCTTCACTACCCTCGTCTGGGGGTCCAACTGTAGTAGCAATTAAGGTGCTCGCCTACCGCACATATCAGCAAGTCTTGTCATTTTGGTGGTCGCATACATTTCTCCGAATCAAACAGTTAAAAAAATTAAAGATTTCCTGCATTTTGTACTTTTACCGTATACTGAAGGTGGTTCTGCTCTTTTAAAAAAAATATCACTCGCTTTCCATGCTTTTGAGCGGTATTTTAATGTTAACTTCAGTTTGCCAGAAGCTGAGCCGCTCAAAGCTTTTCTGAAAGATGAACTCAAGCTCGAAATGAACACAAATCGAAATGTTTCGACAACTAACAATGGTACTGTTATTGACGCCGTTTTTCAACGATTTTTAAATACTTTGAAATCACAAGTATATGTGTCATACTTTAGTTTTCATAAATCTGTCTACGCTCTTCCTCAAATTGAACAAATATTTTTGATAAAAAACTGCATTACTCCTTGTGTTAATTAAATAAAATTTTCATTAAAGATATAATTATTCGATAAAAAATTATTTCCAGTCATAACCGATTCATTTCTTTCAGGATTAGTCAGTATTGCGTATTTACTATGATAACAAGTCAGATGTTACACATCATATGCGACTACTGCAAGACTCGTTTTTTTTTTTTAAGTCATGCAAAGGGGCTGATTCATGCTAAATCTAAAAAAGCTATAAGGTTTTAAACTGGTGTGGAAGTTGGGAAAATGTCATGTCTCGGCTCAGTTTTCGTCCTCGTCACTTGACCTTAATTCAAAAAGTACATCTTAATAATACACTATTTTATAGATATTATCAAAACTCAATTACCTTTTTCATGTGCATGGAACAATTTAACACCGATTTCAGAAGAATTTATTTGGCAGTAATTTTACAGCTTTATGAAGTTTGGCATTTAGAAATTCTTAAAGCTCATTTAGCTGTAAGAAAAATGCAAACGAACTGGGTCATATACTTTACAATTTATTAAAGATATATTTTACTTGTTTCACAGCATGTCAAAATTATTTTTAAAACCAAAATGAAAAATCCTGAATGATTAGTACGGAATTAAGATACTTGTATATAAATTTCTGAGAGAGAGAGATTGAAACAAATCGTAATGCAGTTTTCTCAAGACTGTTCGCAATCTTTGTGAGTGTAGAATTATATTAACGTCACAATATAAAGGTTATTGGTGAAGGACTTCATTATTTTGAGCAAGTGACGAGGATGACACCTGAACTGCTGCAATTCTCCCAATTACTACACCACACCAACGTGAAGACATTGAGCCTAGAAAGATTTAATGTGCATCGGTTCCTATCATTTTTTGTGAATTGACTTGTAGCATTTAACCATATTCAAAAGCATTGAAAAACATGAGGCGCGAATTGTCAAAAACAAAATTTAGATGGAAGCAAAGGATTTTTAAAATGTTATTTTCTCTTCCCTACCCTTCAAAAAAGTTGAATTTTTAAGAAGAAACAAGATTGTAAAAAAAAATTTTGATGCAAGATTCTCATTTTATAGATTGCCATTAAAAACGAATCAGCAACTCACATTAATAACCATAGCAATTTCTTTTACATCAAATTATCTTTATTCAGAAACAAAATGAGATTTTACATTTAAAAAAATTTTAAATTCCTATTAAATGATTATAATTTCTTACTTGAAATGGAGACAAAAAATTAAAGCTCAATCTTTTTGTTCCTTTTTTTATATTTAATTAGAAACAAACTCTTCTGAAAACTTGTGCTTTTTTTTATTTTAATGCTTCAAATGTTACTGCACCCACCCTGCTTTACTACTGATTAAATTCCAAATCCTATGAGGCAAATTCTTTTATGCACACTCAGGAGCCAAAAAGTTGAGAGGGAAAAAAGTGCCAAAAGATAACTCAAATTTGGATTTGTTCATGCCAGATGTAACAATGAATTTGATGGTAAAAAAACTCTCCTGATCAGACCTGTTAATGTAGACACCAGACGAAACAATGAGTAGAAATCACTTGAGAACAAAAGTACGAAGCAACTGACATTGTATGCAACACCAGAAGGTTACAATGAAACAAATTGCAGCCCAGTAAAATTCAGGAACAATGCAAAGTACTGCATACACTGTCAAACAGATCTTAAAAAAAAAAAAAAATTTCTTTAAAACAACCAGTCTCTATAATTTTGCTGCAAGGACTGATGAGTAAAATTTTCTTCTCCATTTTGTTGATAGGGGTCTGTGAGGCACATGCAGTATAAAACCATGGATTCAGTATCATTTCACTGGTAAATTTACTCTTGAGCTTGGTTCCATTGGAAACATCCAACAATGCCATTGCCTATCTTTGTGTTGTTTCTGATCACGTATACCCGTTTCTTGCCATGTTTTCAGATGAACATTATCCAGTTTCAATTATCCGATCTGATTGTAACAAGTATTTTTAGAATGAGATTAAATCTCTGAAACATTACCTGATCTAATTGTGAGTATTTTTTTTAAGATTAGGTTAAAAGATCATAAGATGTCTGAAATATTACCCAGTTATTTTACTTGAAATTTTCAGCAACAGGTACAGTCCATGTCTAGAATATTTATTGTTATTTAAGGCAGAAGAGATTCCCTTTAGTGATGAGTAGCAAGATGTTCCTAATTTTTTGACCGAGTATAAGAAATGTAAAAAGTTTTAATTTTAAATTGTATGCCATGTTTTGAAATTTAATTTCCATTGCAAAATATGTTTAGTAATTCAAATTATGAATCTTTTCAAACAACATACAAGATATGTATACAAAAATTACTCCAGTTTATCTAATAATGAAAATTTTAGTATTTTGCCCTTAATTGATTATGTAATACCAGTAAAAAAAAACCCCAGTTCACAACTTTGAGCTTAATCTTTTCATAAGAGGTACTTATCTAACTTGTATAATTCATATCTTGAGATTTCAAACATTGATCTACAGATGAATGAAATTATTGTAGTCATTGTGAATTTAAAATATTTGATGTTTTCATGCCAGCCAACTTTTGAAAGAGATAAAGTTTAAGATAACAAGTGAATGAGATAAGAAGCCTCTTTTTAAATGTGTAAGTATTTCAACACCATAAGTATTGTTAGATAATTCTACAAAATTGCCTGTTAGATCACCTCAGTGTAGTGTTAATGAAGTTCCCTGAGCCTGTACTGGAATGGAGCCTTTGTGCTAGGCTGCTTCGACTCAAAACTGCATATTATGCAAGAACATTGGCCATTCCACCCCATACTAAACTATATAACAGTAAATAAGGAATGTACATATAATTCTTTTTGATTTTATTTGAAGAAAATTTTTGTAAACTGTTTCAAGGTCATTAGATAAAATATTTTTGCAGAAAAACATTTAGTACCCACTCGATTTATAAAAACTCGCACTAGGGTATATTTAAAGGCATGTATGTAGTAACATACAAGCAAGCAATGACTTTACAATAAAGATACTTTTATAAAAAAATTATTACATTTAATTTTTAAACATGTCAAATTTAAAAAGATACAGGAGTGGACATCATCCTTGAAAAAAATTATTCAATTTTGAGCAACTGCTATTTGATTTATGAATTGCGACAAACTTTGAGGTCCTCATGGGCAATACCATATTGACCAACATGACAAATGTATGTCAATATGATGAACTCCACAAAATGAAAATCCCTCCCTTTTGGGATGCAATAATAAAATCAACTTTCCTTTTTATAACTTTCTTCTTATGTTTGAAAGTATATTTCGCCTTTAATAGACATAGTGGAAAATGTAACAGATGAAAACAAATGGTATGGTAACATAAAACATAAATACAAAGCTCAAGATGAGTCAAGAAAGTTGTTACCGCAGAAAATAAAAATGCTTCATTGACAAAACTCTGCCTACAAATCAGTTATGAACCAATATTTAATGAAATACAATATGCAAGAAGAAAGACAAAATTCTCAATTTTTTTTTCAACAAAAAACTTACTATATATGGGCAGAAAGCAATAAATATGGGTTAAAGAATACTGTTGGCAGATGATGGAAATAAAAAAAATGCACAAATATGAACAATCTTTGTGCAAAAGATGTGTATGGGGTACTTTGCTATACATGGTTTTTTTTTGTAAGTATGTGAACAGCAATAATTTTGCGTTTAAATGGAAAATACTTTTAGTTTGCTTAATGTACTTTTATGATTTCTCGAAGACATAACAAAACAACTAAATTAAAATAAGTGAAAATGACATTTATTGTAAGCTATAAAATTCCAAAATCACCATGTTTAAAGTTTCTACAAAGGTAGTTAAATGTGGTATGCTTACATATCATATTGGACAATTATGAAATAATCACATGAAGTAAAATTTTTGTTTCTTGCAAATCCTTCTTAAATTTGTCTGTATGATAGTTGAAGTGGCTTATTTTTCTTTCTCAAGTGAAAACTTACTAAAAAAGATGAAAAGTTTATTGACTTCAAATTACTGCAACACAATTTTTCAAAATATTTGGCCAAAAACTAGCCTCATAAATAAGCATGGAAATAAATATAAAATTTGGTGGATATAAAAGATGATAAGCTTGACAAAAATATTAATTATCCACACATTCACAGGAACAGTTATTTTAGAAACCAAATAATCCTGCTTTCAGTTTTAAATCCACAGACATGATGATTAGCTGAAATTTCAGCAACCTAGAAGGAAAAAAAAAATTTGTTTAAGAATATACATCAAATATAGTATTTAAAAAAAATTAAGATGCAAATACTGATACCAGTACCAATACATAACTAAAATCCAGCGTATAACATGTATCTATACTTTCAAACTGCATTTAGTTTTTAGGCATATTTGCCATCTAACAAGCCCTCCCTTTTTACAAAGAGACTTGAAATATATCTATATAAAATACTTTTATGTTTTGTAGTCTTTTATTCGAAGTATTATCCCAGGGTTTTGAAAAAATAAGGTATACTTTGGAACTACAATGCTTTTAGTTAACGAAGTGTATGTCATTCCTTTTAGATAAACATTAATACATGTGGAAGTCTAATTTTTTTTAAATACTTACCTCTTTTTAAAAAAATTTCTAAAGTTATTATTTTTATACTTACCATGCAACAAATACCCGTAAATTTCGATCTATGCTTTTCGTGTTAATAAGGGAGTGTTATTTGCAGGATTATTTCAAAAATTTTATGGTTCAGAACAAAAAATATATAGAATTGTTACAGGTATGTAAAAATCATTAATACCAAATTGAGCTGAACTAACTTGAAGCAAAATAGAATATTAACTTTGTTTCTTAAATACATTATTACGTTTACATAGCTACATTAAATATCCTGATGTTTTTTTTAAGAAATTGCTTTTCATATTACATTTGCTGGAAAAAGCATAACTCGAAGTTAAGGTTTTATATATACTGATTCAAATTTTTTTAAACTGATAATACTTTTCTTATTGTTAATTCAAATAAAAAGAATTTTTACTCAATAAATGACACAGCTTACCACAGCCCACACAAATTTGAGTATAAGGATTAGAAGGGACAAATTTGTTCATATTAAGTCATTAGATAAGCACTGCTAAACATTTCCAATTTTTAAGAATGATCACCTGATTGTAACTAAGTGATAAAATTAAAACTTTGTGGACATAGAATTATTAAATGCACAAAGATACAGAATTGTATTTGGTGATCATTGGTATTTTGGATTAGAGATTGGTGACCGCTTTTGCTAACTTAAAACATAACTGATTTCAATGTACAATTGTTTCTGGGATAAAGCCCATCTAACTGTAGATACCATAACACTGAAGTTCGTCTATCCAATAGTAGAAAAAAGGCAAGGTTGAACCCTAAATTCAAAATATCAATGTATCATATGAAGACCGAAGTATGCTAATGACCAACGGCATCTCAATGGCATTTTCTTACTTCCATCCATATTACACAATTGTCTGATAAAGCAGCTGCTGTGGTAAAATGTACTTCTATTAGAAGAAAAAATATAGAGTCTTCCAATAATTTACAACTTCTACATTAATTTACAACTTCTACATCTTTATTACAACAGCAAAAAATCTAGCTAACAATACTACCCAAAAAAATAGTAAAAACAATGAGATTTGAAAATAATGTTTCTTAATAATATCAGCAACCAATTTAAGGCACAATATTTTTTTTAAAAATACCAATTTATGTTATCAACAAGCATAAAACAAAAAAATAGATTTCATACACCCAACATAAGTAATAAGTACATCTTTTGAGTTTTACCTTTGACAAGGTTTTAGGAAATCTTATTTTATTTCTGGAAATTTATGGTTTTATGGAGATTAGTGTAGCTGAGCTACACTATTTGGGCTCAGAAACAGCAACAACATTTTTATCTCCTTGACATAAGAATAAGTAATGCACACAGAAACCATTAATACTTACCATTGTTTAATTATTACAGATAAGACTATTCACTCATTGGTTGGTTCAGAGTATACCTAACATACGGAACTTCAACATCGCCACCATCAGCATCATTGCAACACAATTCAAACACTAAAGCTTTGATGTAAGGTTCTATCTTACGCTTAGAAACTCTTCTAACTACTTCGCTCATACTGAAAAAGAAAATACATCAATGAGCAAATAAGAATCATTAAATTTGAGTTACATTAAAAAGAAGAGAAATACTTACAGTAAATCTAGCCTCTCACGCCGCTTAGGTTCTTGAAGGAAGAATGAGTACAGCATACAAACTCCTTGAGATAACATAGTAATCTCTAAATTATGTACATTCTAGAAAGAAGGAATATATTATTTTTTAAATGAAGTAAAAAATTAACATTTCAGTATTTATATCAACTAATATTTCACTTACCTTGAAATAATTTAAAAATTCTCTTAGCGTCATCTCACCAGTAACTTCGAAACGATCCCATAAGGTAAATTCGGTATCATAATACTGGGGGAAAAGAGCCGTCATTAAGGTTAATACATATTAAGGAAATCTGAGGTTATTACAAACTTTTTAACAAGCCTCAACATAAAATTATGATAAAACATTTATAACCATTTTAAGTACAATGCAGATGAAAAGCTTACCTTCTGTTTAGGAGCAGGCAAAGGCTCAGAAAATGCAAAAAATGGTAATGCAAGATTGATGAAACCATTCTTATACGATTCCAATTTCTTATGTCCTTGAACCAGCTGAAAAAGAAACATCAAATATGGAATCTTATTACATACAAAACGACATCAAAGTGCCAGAGAAAGTATAATCTACACAACCGAATTTCTCTAACAAATAGTTTAATGAAATTCTTTTGATTTCACATAAATTCATTTAAATGAAAACAGTTTTAAAAACTATACATGTAATTCAAAGGTTTTAAAAAGCACAAGGAATACATATGAAACATAATGAAGTTTAACACAAAATCAATAAAAATTATTAATATATGCCTAAACATTTATGCCACAATGCAGCTACTGACAAAATATCTGGCACTTTCATTTTTATATCTTGACAATTATTCGGTTAACTCTGGTGATGCATAGTTATAGTAGTAAATGTAACAAAATTTATATATTTTCAACATAAATGAATCAATAGCTCAAACTGAAAATTCATTGACAACACTACAAATTAAATTTTTTTAAACAACACTGCTAAAAGAAGAATTTTTTCGAGCCCTGGTACCATTTTTGACGATTCTTATGTTAAATGACCTCTTGAATATAACTATGACACCCCACTTTGCAAAGCCAGCCTCTGTTTCTTCAAAATCCCTTCCCTTTTTTTTAATTACTGTTCAGTAATTTTATAGCCTTTAGTTTGATTTAGAAAAGGGGCAGATTATTTTAACCATTCAATATCTTTCAAGAAGCTACACAAGTGAAAAATCATGGAAAATAAAAATAAATTTTTATTGATTTTTTAAATAAATTTAAAGGGAAAAACCCCCCTAGCTATAAATGTTCATTTTAAAAAAACTTTTCATCTCTAGTCCTTTTGGAGACATTTAACATGTAAAATAATCCCCTTCCTTTTCAAGAAAAATTCATAGCCATAGGATGATAAAATAGTGGTAAAAATGGAAGGGGAAGAGAAAATAGTGTAAAACGTCGTGAGGTCATTTTAAATAAAAATCAGCAAATAAGAGACAAAAGTATTGATCCTCATTCCTCCACAAAAAATATAGCAAACTAAATGTCACCAACTAGATATAAAAAAGACATTTATCTGCATGTGTGATAAATTTTCTCCTTGTTGCATATATAGTTAGTTGCACTTTCACCGAAGTTTAATCAGTGGTTATATTTTGATACTGTTGTAAAATTATAGAACTCTAACAGTACTGTTATATTAAATTTAGTGTCAAGGTGGAAATAATAAGCCTCTAGTATGTAAAAGTGTGGAACAATTACTTTAAAGATGGTCAACAAGCCCTCAATTGAATTTCAATGTTACCAACAAAATGTTGACTGACCACACATCATTGTCATAAGAAGCCCATAAGGAGGGGATAAGCACTGAATCAGAATATAAAATTTTGACCTGAGAATTTAGAAATGAAGAGTGTGTACAACAGAATTTGTGCCAAAGCTGCTTATGAGCACTTTCCTACTTTTCCTATTTGATCGAGAGGTTTCTTTTGGGGCCAAGTACAGCATTCTTGTGGTTTGTCAAAATCCTGACTCTCCTAATATAGCTCTATATCAGGGGTGGGCAACTAGCAGCTCACATACAGCCTGCAACGAGTTTTTATGTAACCTGCCAAGACACAAAATCAGCTTTGAACTGAGATTTCTTCCCCATATGCAAGCAAAGTTCATATTTTATTTTTTTTTACTAATAGGAAAACAAAATACCTTATAAAGTGTTTCTACAAAGAGGTAATCTACAGAGTTGAGGATAAGGTCACAAGATTTCTGGATTTTTTTTATAAAAAAAATCTAATTGATGCTGACTTTTACAAATCTTTGTCAGTTGAAAACTTTTAATGTGTATGAAGATAAACAAGAGTAAATATAGATGCAAGTTGGCTGACATTTACTTGCAGGCTGTGCTGAGAGTTTAAACAAGCCATCTTCCAGATGTTTACTTAGAGAAAATGTTGAAAAGTTTGATAGGGTTCATTTAATTCATTAACCCCTTAGGCATTAATCACGAGTCTGACTCGTGTAAACTTATTTTCAAATAATTATCTCAGGCACATAATTTATAAATAAGTAATCATTTCAAACTTTACAATTTATTCAAACAATTAAAACTACAAGGGGTTAAACTGACTAAATTTAAATGTGCTTGCAGCTGTAGACAATATGAAATTAGCATGGAAAATAAATTGAATAAAACTGCAACTTTTAACTTAAATTAATTGATTTTTATAATGAATGCAATTATTTCACTTTGTGGCACTCCAGTATCTTTCGTTCCCACAAAGTGACCTGCAAACCAAAACAAATTGACAGACACACGAAATACAATCTGAACAGTATTCCAAACAATTACTTCTAGAAGAATATCTAACAGTGGCAGGACTGCTGGGAGAAGTGTGTGCATCACCAAGGGGACTAGCTTGAAGGTGATAAAGGTATGAACAGTTTGTACAAATAATTCTGTTTCTACCAACCAAAGGTATGACACCTTATAAATAACACAAAATAATTCTTTTAAGTGAAATATATATGCTGTGAATACCTTGATTAGTTCTAAACACACTAAGCCAGATACAATTGCAGTGGTTGTAGCAATTGCTGGAATAATTTTCCCAGCAATTAATTTGCTTTTATGCCGATCAGCAGGAGCAATACCATAATTTTCAGCTCTTAAATTGGAAGAAGCAACAATAAAGTCCATATGAAAGTTTGAATCGTCATCTTTTTCAAATTCAATTGGTTGTATTTTCAGGCTTTTCAATTCTTCAGGAGAAGGCAATTCTTTCTGTAGCTGTGATAAGCGATCCATATCAGCTAAAAATACAGAAACATTAAAAATTATAAAAATATCACATTGATTATATTGTGTGTGCATTCTGTACAACATAAAAATTTTGATTCCGAGTAATAAATCTCAAATTTATAGCAATTATTCACATATAATATATACATAACTCACTATACATTTAAGTACTTTTTACTGTGAATATAATTTTAAACACGTATTAAAAATTTCCAATAAAAAAACCCTAACATGAAAAAGATGTAAGAAATAATAGGTAATGAAGGTATTTATTTATAAGAATCTCAGGTATATAATTCTTTCTCTCAGACTCAACAACAAGGTGAAAAATCATAAGAGCTATTTCTAGGAAGGTTACCATCCAATATTCTAAGAATCTAGCTTTTGCAATATTCTCCCATTCAGCTGGCATTTATTTTTTAAAAGCATTCAGCGTTTTTTTTAAATGTTATTGTTTGTTTCAAAAAGCAAACAGGTAGAAATAACAGCACAAAGTTTTTTGTATACTGCAAGATAAATCAGTTATGTTCACGAATGCATATTTTAAATCTTGCAATACAAATTTCTTTTTTTAAAAATATTTTTATTTAATAACATTTTTTCATTAGTAGTAATACGGCAGTGACCCTTTACATTTGAGCAGCAAAACACAAACAGTTACAGTTAATGTTCATTTAATGACTTTAGTTACATTTGTGAACAACTGATGTTGATGAAAAAATCAGCACTACTGAACTTCACAACAGTTTCTCAAACTTTGTTTTTAAACCACATTGTTTTTGTTTGTTTAAAAACCACATTGAGTAAACATTAAAATAAGCAAATTATTTTTTTTAAAAAAAATTAGTACATAAAAATAATAAATCATATTTAATTATTTTTCTTTAAATACCACAATCCAAATACATTCTTCAGACACAGTTTATTAATTTCAGAAATACTTTTCTTACTCAAAACTTTTAAGAATAAAATTAAACACTTTAGAACTCAAATCTATAAATTATTTAGATATACAAATTAAATATTTCAAAAACTTAAAATCACAATACATTTAAAATTAACCTATTCAATGCAGATTGTTTAAATTTCTGATTTCCAAATAATAACAAACCTGTAGCATGATTTTCTTGAGCTTCTGAGTCTGTTACTGCTATGCGAACTCCAGATTTAGGTATAAATTCAGGTACTTGCACATTTTCAGCAAGATTAGCTATATACTTTCGATCTCTGTTGATTGGAAGGCCATACATAAAAGCTCTAAGATTAGCTGCTGCAACTACATAATCAAGATGCATTGGCTATAAAAAAAACAGAAGAAAACAAAACATTAAATTCCAACACTAATGCATTCAATATAATTCATTGCAATCTAGAGAATAGAACTTTTCTACAAAATTTTTGAATTTAATTGGATCAAAAGTAAGGCAGAAATAATGCTGAAATCTTACATTTTTAATATCAAAATTAAGAGGTTTTGGACAACGTTTTGGCCCAGACCAAAAAGGAGCACCAGTACTGGTAACCTAAAAGAAAGAATTTATTAAAATTTTAATTAATCTGGATAATTAAATCAGCAAATAAAAGGTTACAATGATTCATATTTTACTTTAATTACATTTCATGCATCACAAAACCATTAAATATAAACAAAATTACTCTTCCTATATATTTGAAGCTTAAGTTTTAAACATGGGTTAAGTTGTGCTCCATTTACACAGCAATTGATAACATAATTCTCAGTAAAAAATTTATTTCATAACTGCTTTTCAGAATTATAATTATTGTGAAGAACATATTTAAATTTCGAATACCCCCCCCCCCCAATCAAAATTTACTTCCATCCATTGCAATGTTAACATGTTGAATAATTCCATCAACATTTCAGTTTCATCAATTTATAATACAAACATTTTAAACCTTTGCTAATCTTTTTCAACCAGTATTTAGTAAAAAATATTGTAGCGATTTCATTGAAGAATTGGTATGCGTGAAAGGTATTTTTAACACCGAATATATTCATTATAAATATTTCCTACCTGATCTGGAGGGAAATTGTAGAGCAGCTGACTTATTTGATTGTGATATTGTTCCTCCCAATGAAGACGTGCCCACATAACGCAATGTTCAAAACTTTCTGGTCTATCATCAATAATAACACGTTTAACTGTTTCTAATACCTCTAGCTATAAGAAAAAGCAATACTTCAGAAATAAATAAAACACAATTTAAAATCTGCTTTTAAGTTAAAAATTTAACACTTACAGGTTGATTTCCAGCAAGTTTCAATGTACGCTCCATAAAAGTAGGATCACTGAAATATTTATGTAAATTATGAATTCATTTAATTTCATAAAATTATCAGCATTAAATATAAGTAAAGAACGACACTCACTTGAGATATGCATGAGCATTTTCAGCAGCCTGTTTATAGAGTCCTTCAAATTCATCCCTGGCCCACTATAAGTTACAGAAAATTAACTTTATTCACAATATAATCAAACATTTTTAGAATGAAATATCCACGAAATCGTCCACTTACATTTTCTACATTGACACGAAGTTAAACTCAGTTCATTGATTTTTTTAATTACTTTAAGTATTTTTTAAAAAGAAAACTTAAGAAATTTGAAAAATCTATTAAAATGAAAAGACATGATTAAAATCACACATTTTATTGTAATTACACATATAAGAACAGCATTTTTAATTCACCGAGCAAAATTTGAAATAAATACCTCTAAATACAAAGTGTATTCACTAATAAATTAAGTTTGAAGCATGAAGTTTAAAATTTACCTGTAAAGTATGCTCAATAGCATTAGGAAAGTTTTTCAAAGTACAAATTGGAATGGATCTTTCTGGTGGATCTTGAGATGAAGCATAAGATTCAGTGAGAAATGGAATAACCACCTGAACATTCCCCTTTGTTCCTAAAGTTCCAGATTCCAGCAAGGGCTTACGATAATACACACATCTGCGATCCATATAAGTTCCTAAAAATAAAGAATGTATTTTGAGAAATTTAACCATATTTCAAAATAAAAATAACATTAAATATTTTGTACAGTCCAAAAGGAATTGCAAAAATATCAAAATATTTTTCTAATGATACTCTAGCATCCAAACTTAAGTCAATGCAGAACCTTATTAGAGTTCAAAGACAATTTTCATCTTTTAAAAGATAATGAATTACTACACTAATTATTGCTAGGAAGCCTTTTAAAAATTCCAACAGTAAAGGCACAGGATTTTAAAGTTAAGAAATAATATTTGAATAAAAATTAAATCCTGTATTTATATTAGGAATGATTAGATAAACTGTTGCTGCAATGCTCCCAAATACCTGCCCCTTAATATTTTTTGATGGGAGAATTACTATTATATTTCAACAAAGTATGTAGGCTTTAATTAAAAGTTAGGACTACAGTAATTTTATTAGTTTTCCAAAGTATCAATATAAAATAAATTCAAAAAGAGCATTATATAGTAGAAAATTTATGTTTAAGTACATATCTTCCTAGATATGACTAAACATTATCTCACTAAATAAGTCAAATTAATAAATTTTCACAACTTGTACTCACTGGCATCAATATTATCCAAAGCATTAGCCACACCATCTAAATTTTCAAAGAAATCATCATCGTACATCATCTCTGTCTCAGGACCAACTCTGTTCTGGTGAGCTTCAACATTAACAGATGGGTTCATTTTTACTACTGCCTTTCCAGCAACATCAGATTTCATTGCCTAAAAATTGTTGAACAAGATTAACAAAACATACTAAGATTTACAAAGAACTTCAAAAATAATACAGAATAGAAAACAAGTTTCAATAATACAACATATAAAAAGTTTGATTTTTTTAAAAAAATCCAAAGTAAGTTGTAGACTAGTACACTAACTAAGCCCTGCTTTATGCAAATACATACATAGAATTAAAACAGAAATCAAACTCACGCCGACATCCCAAGGTCTGAATAAGAATTGCCTGTTCAAATTAGAACGTTCAATGAGATCCATGTCTGTTACAATTATTTTTCCTTCTGGTTCAGATGCAATTCCCATCATAGCCATGTTTTTCAAATGCTCGCAACCTATTGCACCAGCACCAACCTACAAACAAAACGATTTGTAATTTAAAAAATTAAGTTGTATTAACATTACATTCCTTTACACTCGAAAAAAAAACATTAAAAACAGAACTTACAACAAAGTATTTTAGGGCTGCTAATTTCTTCTGGAAATCACTGCCAAAAATAGCTATTTGGCCATCATACCGAGAAGTTAACTATAAAAATATAACAAATAAAATTCAAACAATTTTTCTTTTACAAACAAATATTATTTTTTTTTAAACAATGCTTAAAAATATTTAACATGAAAAATAATTTACTGGTTCAGCCAATTCTTCCTTTACTAAGCCTTCCTCTGGTAAGCATTCTAATGCATCAAAGTAAAGCCACTGAAGAATAGGATGAAACTTTCCACTGCATGCCTAAAAGAAATTTAAGAAGTTTCAACAAGTGTATTTATTTAATAAGTGAAAATTGCAGTAACTTTAAGAGAAAATATTTTATTTGGTGAAAAGTTACATGAGAATCATTTAACCTATCCCAATACATACATAAATCCAACACAATTGAAACCCATTGAAAATCATTCAATTATTAAAAATGAATTTATAAATTTTAGAATCAAGCATAATTTAAGAAAATTACAAAAGAATAATGGTTTAAAATATGTATTACTTTCATTATTTCTTGAGCTGTTATTCCACCAATAACTGCCTGCATTGGACAAATATCACCAGCAGCAATATAAGAGAAGCGTTGAATTAAATCTTCATTCAGCTCAACAGGCTCTTTATTTTTATCATTAAGTTCTTTGACAATCGTCAGAAGTTCTGATGCATCATCCTATGATTAAAATATAATTAAAAATAGAAAGTAAGAATTTTCCAATGCCTAGATTTTTTTTAAAAACCTTAAAACCAATTTAATTTAAACAACTACCTCATTCCATGGTTTAGGCAATCTGCCATTCTTTTGTTTAAACATGTGAACACCTTGAAAAGCTAAATGTAATTGAGGAGGACGATCCATTTTGGCAAAATCAGACATGATAAACTCTGGTTCAGCCACAGCATCTTTGAAGGATTTCTATTATAATAATAAACAATTAACATATGATTTTAGAGGGTAAAAATCTCACTACAAATACAATATTTAAGCAAGCAAATTTTATAACATTAAATAATTTTATAAATTCAAAGACTACTCACAAAACTAATTTTCTTTGGCATATTAACTTGAGTAGCTATACCTCCTCTAATATAATCACTTAAATTAGATGTATCTCCAATTCCAAATGTATAAGGACCTGCAAATCATGAAGACATTGTAAAAAGCAATTTAATAAACAATGGAAATATAATACACTTAACTAAACGGATAAAATAACTCACCAAATACTTGAACTTTCCTGGGTTCACATCCATTCAATTCAACCATACCTTGCACTTCAGAAAAAGTGACATAGTCACCATCTTCAAAACCATGCCTTGTTTCTTCCAAACATGTAACAATACCCTTTTCATCCTAGTGATAAGAAATTAAAATATTAAAGCAAAAAGGATACAGCAGCATGACCGCTGCAGCCAGCAGAACATCTTTGGAATATTTTTGTATGAAAACAAAATCTTATGAATTAAAATATATTGTCTCAAAACTTACAAGAAAATTTCAAACTGTTTTATGTTAAATTCAATTAAATATTAGATTTGATCAATGAAAAAATTAAAAAACAAGATAATTCCAACTAAATTTTAAAATGTAATTCAATTTTTCAAAAAGCTTTCAGGTAATAGAAAACCTTAAAAGACATTTAAAATAAAACACTAATCTGTTTCATTTAAGCGTAAATATCAGAAGAAAAAAAAAAAACAATATTTCAATAAACAGCATATTAAACTTTTAAAAAATAGTTAAACTAGCTGTAATATTTTAATTAACCAACATTTAAGAAAAATGAATGACCAATAAAATTTCAACCATAAGAAAAAGATAAAGTAAATTTGTTTCTTACTTTGCTAATTGATGCTACCATAGCAGACAAAGGTTGCTCTCCTTTTACATCATGTACAGTAAAGTTCTCTCCAAAATCACAAAATACTTGCCTAAAAAGAGATTTGATAAACTCCAAATATATACTTTTTTAAATAACTAGCAAAGCCTTAAAATTAAATCTCTAAAGATAATCTTATAACATACCCAAAGAGACCTTTAGTGTCAGCAATAATTAGGGCAATATCATTAACATGAGCAAATTCTCCGATGCTGTATTGTTCTTCCAAAGAAGAGTCGGTAAGCACAACAACCTGTAATTTTTTTTATTTTTAAAAAGACACTAAATCAAGAAATTATAAACTTTCAAAAATATACAATGTTTTAATCACATATTATACCACAAACAGAGTTAACAAATCTTTATATATCTATAACCCCAACCATTACTTATTTTATACATTAAAACTTTTATAATTTCTTGGAAATAGCGGAAAGTTACGAATAAAACTTCGAAAAGCTTCCAGATAGGAAAGTATCAAAGAGCAGTACAAAAGAATAAGCATGGGGTTTTTCACCATAATTTTTTTTGTGAATTATTATATGTATTTCTGCTATTCAAAACGTAATATTAATTTTGTTTATGGTTTAAAAGCAGAGACAAGTAAAATGACTGAAATCATACAGCATTCATTTCAAAAAATTGTTTATTCTTTCAAAAGATTAAAAAAAACTCAGAGAAAAGCAAGTATTTTGTCACTTAACAAATGTGGAGAACAGAAGATAATTCAATAACACTTACGTTAAATTTCCTTAAGAAATCTTCTGAAAGAACTTCTGTATGAGCATGAACAGTTACATAGCTATTAAGTTCAACAAGATGTTGAAGGCTTACTTGGGCCCTATTTTTTCCAATATCTGCTTTTGTAAGGTAATACTAAAAAAGTAAAATAAGCAAATTACAAAAGAGGACTCTCAAAATTTTTTATAAGCAAATCTATACATAAAAAATCTTTCTTAACGCTTACCTGAGAAGAAAGATCTTTTATTTCACAATTTCCAACATCATGCAAAGTGACACTCTTCACACCACCCAAAATAATATTCTTAGCAATTTCAATACCTAAGCCTTTTGCACCACATACAAGTACCTCTGCTGTTGCCATCCGTCGCATGGCTTCATGGCCAAGCACATACCTATAAATTATAAAAGATACTTTTAAAAAAGCAAATTTAAGTTTAAATTTACAAAAAAGATAAATGACAGTCCCCCCCCCACATATTTCCCATTTTAAGCAATAATAGAACGTTATAAAAATTTTTTTAATGTTAAATTTTTTTCAAATTTTCAAGCAAAGTTACATTATTTTTTATTCTAATTTTTAAACTCTTCAAATTAATAAAATTTAATATAAACAAACAACCAAATATTAAGCATAAAAAAATTAAAAATTGATAAAATCACTCACAATTGACGAGAATACAGCCCTTCATCAATGCTGTTTGCATCCGAATTTTCTTGATTTGAAGAGCCATTCCGTGCCATTTCACCCTTTAAATAATAAAATATTTTATCACTGCAATTGAAATTCTTTCATGTGAAAAAAAAAATAAAATATGATTCAATATATTAATATTTCTTTACATCAACTAAAGCTTCAAGCACTCTTTTTTCAAATATCATTTTACTTTGAAATAAAATTATTTCTAATGAAAATTGCACTCTCTAAAACAATGTTTTGATTGAAATTCAAAAATACAATTAAAAATTTTTTTTAAAAAAAAAACCCGTTTAATACCAAAATGTTAATACTACTAGAAAGAAAATATTTATTCTCCAAATTAATATAAAATGCCTTTGACATTCAACAAAAACGGCCGGAATCAACATTTGTATATCCTCCAAAAGCTTTATTAACTTTATGGTTCAAAAAATATCACAAGAAAATCCCCCCCCCCTCCAATTTCATTAAATCGTTTAAGTCTTAAGGTCATCATAATTGTGCTATTATGAAAATAAAATGGTAATCTAAACATTACAAAGCTACATATCACTTGAAACAATACCGTAACTAAAACCTACCGAACCATTTTCGCTCAGATGTTCCACAACATCAGCAGCCATTTCTTCTGGTTCTTCAAATCCACCATTACCCTCGCTAGCTACAGAGCTACACGCTGTTCCCATGGCAACGAGAATTACTCAAACACTTCGGCGCATAGCAACACGACGGTACATAAGATATTTCGATAGTATCACTTGGTGTCAGATTTTTTTACGTTTATACTTCAACTTGAAATGAATAATTGTCCCAGGAAAAATATATTGGAGAAAATTATCAATATATTAAGGTAAGTTGACGCCGAAAGTTACTTTTTAAAAAAATAAACAGTTGCGATTGAAACGCGGTATTTTTCAAATTTCAAACATATTATAGGTTATTTAACCTTAAAATATTTATATATTCAAATATATATTTGATGATTTTTCAACTAAAAAAATATAATTAACCAAATGTTTTCAAGAATAAACTAAGAGAAAAGATGGGTTTCATTCCCGATATTAGTGACAGCTTATCCCCAGAGGATACTGTTGAACGCTCTAGTCACACGTGGACAAATGATTTTTAGACCAAAAATTAACGCTTCAATAGTATATCGATCAATGCATTTTCCCGACGTCATAGTTGAAGGACAAACAGTTAACCAATGAAAATGCGAAATCGAACATCAAGAATTCGTTACGGTGTGTGTTCTAAAAAAAAGTCTTTCCAAAATAGTATCACATGAATGATTACAAATTATTCAAGATCGAAAACTCATGAAACTAATTGGTATTTTTTATAGCAATATAATTTGCAAATTCATTTAGTAAAATTTCAAAATAGACAAAAAAGAAACCGTTCTAATTTCATCAACACTCATTATTCGGATCTCCATCAAAAGTAAATACTAAAATGAAAACATGCCTGAAAAACATGGTTAAAGAAAAATATCACCCCCCCCCCCACTAATTTAATTTTTAAAAAATGTAGCACTTTAATGAATACAGCTGCTTCTTTCTAATAATAAACTGGAAAGAATCACACGAAGTATGCCGCCGTAGTTACAGCGCCCCCCCCCCCAATTTCGTTTAAAAGGAGGATGGCAAATTATACAATTTAAGTTTAAGTGGTTATATTGGATATTACCGAAATTAATTCAGTTAAAATCTGAAAATTCTTCTAATGACTAAATGTCATTAAAGAAAATGTCCAAATCAGTCTTAATTTATGCCCCCCCCCAATTAATTTAATAAATATCTTACAGCATATATAGAACAAAATAGCCAAGTTAAAAAAAAAATAAAAATCCATTGAAATTACTAACATTTTTAAGAGATTCAAACACACACTATACAAAAAATGTTTTATTTCAACACAGATCAAATAAAACATTTAAAAAATATCAAAGGTCCCCATCATTAAAATGTCCATATATACTTATAATTACCCAGCAATGAATTGACCTATCTCCCCTGCTATTTATATAAAATAATCAAAAAAGAAAAAGAAATCTTATTACTCTCTGTAGAATAGATAAATTTAACTTACATAGTTAATTTCCTACAATAATAAGAATTGTCTTTCTATATAGCCTTTTATTCATCATAAGATCAGCCAAATTTTCAGACTGTTAAAATCGGCTTAATATTATGATTCTTAAAAAATACTCCAGCATAGAACGAGTGCCTTGCATATTTTAGATAAAATTTTCTACCTTTTTATAAATATTTAGGTCATTTTTCTACTATTTAAAAGTAAACCAATGATAGAGTCCCAAAAATTAACTTTTAGGTTTTACATACATTGAAATAAATCTCCTAATCCAAAATTTAATAATCAAGAAACCTATGCTACATCAAAAATCAGTTTTAGAGTATAAAATTATTAGAAGAGGCTTCATTAAAAGATCATATAACTAAATAAATATTCAATGTTTCTCCGATGAGTTTGCTTAAAGTAACATGGACGGTTTCTAACAGTTTTGCCCTAATACTTCCAACTATTGAATGATCAAATAAAATTTGAAATAAGGAATTTTTGTTGTATTCTTTATTTCTGCACATTGGTAAAAAAATCGATTTTACAGAGAACATCTTTTTTTAGATGTAAATCAGCTGCTGGTTAATCCAAAAAACAATTTAGTTATAAATGAGTCCAAAACAATATTATCCAACTGGAATAAAAATTAAGGCATAAAAAATGTTAAATAAAAAAACCCAAGCCCTACAATTTACAGCATATTTTGCACACAATATTTGCAATTAATGTACAGTGTTTCTTGGATCCCCTTCCAACCTCAGAGAGGGAGACAGTATTTCTTTTTTTAGTTTTGACACAACTTGATAGTTAACTTAGCAGATAAAAATGATTAGTAAAATCTATTATAAAAAGTCAGCAAACAAATTACAACTAATACAAATTTTTATACTAACAGACCAAAAATATTCGTTTTATCTTTTCGACAGACATTCAAACAAATATATATGCTTCCAAAATTTTGTTATGGATATTTAGTGGCTATATAAGATTTTGGCGATTGATTTTCTGATTTGTCCCCAACAAAACAGTTTCAATCCACAGTTGTTTCTGGGCAAAATCCATCTATTGTCAATGTCATTATGCAGAAGAAATTTCACTGGCTTTAAATTATAATGTAAGAAACTTCTAATCTTAATGCCTGAGAATCAATCTATTACAACAAGACCAATATGTTGACAATGATATTACAGCACCCAGCATTACTTCTTGCCTATACTTTCATTCCTATGCTGTGTTTAGGAGAAATACAGTGTTCCAATAAAATTTAATTCTGTTAAAAAATATAAGGTTTTCTTCGCTCATCAGCGAATTCCAAATTTTCATCATTGTAGAAAAATGACAAAACATTCTGATTAATCCTTTAAAACAAACTGCTATTAACATATTACAGTATTTAAAAATAGTACCTTTTATTTCTGATTATCAAGTAGTATTAAGCACGTTTTTTCATGTTGCCATGTTTGGCTTTAAAGATCCCAATAATTTTAGTGTATGTTCATGAATGTTTCACTATAAAGTACTACAAGGGCTATTGGCAACGGACTTCGTAATTTTGAATCCCAATCAAGCAATGAGGATAACATCTGAGCTGACACCCTTCACTCCAAAATACTACAACCTGACAAAAGGAGGACTTTAAGCCACAACAGATTTAACATACATCAATCCCTCTACATGGCAAATCTTCAGTGGCACTAGGGCTTGAACTCGTGACATGCTGGATTCAAGTTCATGACCATAACCCCTAGGCTACCCATGAAAACTTAAGTATCTTATTGAATTATTGACAGGATCACTTTGAAAATTATACTTTCTTAAACATGATATAATAAATACTCAATTCTTTTTCTCCCTCTACAATTCATTTTTTGATATGCTAGATAAAAATGTTACATTGAAAAACATGAAAACTAATTTGAATGTTCATGATAGAACAAAATCAATATGAAAATAACTAACCAACTTATAATGAGTATACATCACAAAAAGTATTAAATCATAATGAAGAAGACAACAATAGAAAGGCTATGCATTAACTTTTCAATATTTAACAAGAAAAAAAAATGCAGATGATTTATAAAACACAAGCAATAATGGTATATGATAATCATTTTTATTTTTTGAAAGCTGGATAACCTTTATTTATAATTCTGACAAGACTACATAAAAACAAAGAAATGATTCTCATACATTTCAATAAACATGATTCTTTTTTTAAAAGCAAAATTAATAATTTATCTAATCTTTAAGGCAATCAACTTCTCACACGAGGGTAATTCTTACTGACTCAAATTTATTAATGTTGTTCAACTTTTTTTTTGGAAAAACATACAAAAATGAAGTTTTAAAAAAGACAATGCAGTTTTTCCTTTCATAAACAATTCATGTAATCACAAAAGCTTGTACAAAAGAATTTTAAAGAAAAAACAATCAATCAAATGGGCAATTCTTTAAATATCAAAACAAAGAATAAACACACACAAATTTAAAAAAAAAACATTTCAACAATTTTATTTTTTTACAATCAGAATTACTTAAAATTTTACACCAATAAATAGTACTGCAAAAAATGGTTCAGAAAATAACTAAGCAAGATCGATCTCTTACAAATTATACAAAACATGTCTTTGTATTTTAATGACTCCATCCACAACAAAGCGAGTGACAAGCGCTTTACCGCCGCTACCAATCTAAAACGCCCGCGAGTGGAGGTACACAAAATGAAAATAGCAACACAGGATTGGGAAAACTAACGCAACATAATATTTTTAAGAATTATTTTATTTACCTGGACCAATGATCTCGAATGGAAAATTTGCGACGAAACTTAATTAATAATGACTATATTAGTAAGTTAGGGGAAAATAAAAAATTCTCGAGCAATGCACTTCTTGCTCCAGCAGACGGCCAACGCATCGTTGAAGTGGACCCAAAAGACAGATGACG
Organism: Trichonephila clavata; assembly: GCA_019973975.1. Taxonomy (NCBI): domain Eukaryota; kingdom Metazoa; phylum Arthropoda; class Arachnida; order Araneae; family Nephilidae; genus Trichonephila; species Trichonephila clavata. Next base: position 66,808 of record BMAO01020862.1, on the reverse strand, counting down.
CAAGCGAAGCAAAACCTCTGACGTATCCATGTTTTACCTTTTATCATGCAGTAGAAACTTATCTACACCTACACCATAAAAGCGCATGCGCATTCGGCAAGGAAACCTGCCTAGTATTGAAAAACTGCTACTTTTCTCACCTGAATAGTGGGGATGTAATTTTCCGATAGCCAGAATATTGTCTGTTTTTATTCTTTACATTTCGGGTTGCTAACCCCACGTGAGAAGAGAATGCCTACCTACACCTACGCTATCAAACAAAACGCATGCGCAGCGTCTAGTGAATCCCGCCTTACGTTCAAAAAAATCCCCGCGAATTCGATAATTGTATTTGCAACGGATTCTGATAAATATTTTCGCTCTAATATGGACTGAAAATATTTGAATGTAATTTTTTAATCTGAATGCATGCTTTCAAATGCATATATTAAAAAAAAGTCTAAAATACAACTTATTTTAAAAAATATATAATAAATGACTTTTTAGAAATCTTAAGCAATCTGTGTTCTAAAGAAATCTTTTTTTTAAAGAATTTAAAATATGTTGTTGCTTATGCCACCTGATCGACAGTAACATCAGATCTAGGTCCACGAAATTCATCGCGGCTAAGGCTAGATTTTTTACGCCTATCGTTAGCCTTAGCTTTGAGCACCATGCAGGTGACAGTACGATTTTGCTCGGTTCCGCCCCAATTTTGAGGGAGAACACCCTGGGGGGGGGTCAGGGTGTTCTCCCTCTCTTTCCCTTCCATTAACCTCACGTGGACTTGCGGCTCGACGGCTATTTTAGAGTACCCCCATGCCGCGAAGGAGGCACTATCCAGGCCCTACGGCACCGCAGCGTCACTAACCACTATACTGGAAATATGAAGTGACTTTTTAAATCATTTAGAAAACCATATTTTTTTAGCAACAAAAATCGTGACTTTCAAGAGTTGCAATTCACAACGCATAAAAACGCGTCATTTTAAATATCCATTCATACATAAATTTAACAAATAGACATTAACACATTGCCATATGTTTTTTTTAACATGAAATGTTTGGTTCTAACTGAGGATGCTAATGTTTATTTAATAACTATCATGCAAATCAGAATATATACATATAATAAGATCCTTTCACTTTTAAATTAATCAACAAAATTATTCTAAATTTATCAAATTCTAGACGTTTACTACTCTGCAACCCTTAATTTAGGTAATCAGGTTTTTTTAGAATATGACCCCCCCCCCCAAAAGTTACAATTCCTAAATTTCAATAGTATTGTACAATAAATTTTATGCATAAAAAACAAACTTTATGTAATAACACCAAATATTGTTCCAATTTTGTATAATGGTTTTTCATCAACCATTCATAGTTTACAGAGTTAAGAGTTATATTTTTGTTGCACTATAAAGCTGCATGAGGGATATTGATGATGGACCTCACAATTTTGAACCATGGTCAGGTGATGAGGAAGACACCTGAGCTGGCACCCCCTCTCCTAACTTCCACACCACACCAACAATCTAATTTTACAGAAGTTTAGTGAACTTGCTAAACCAATTTATTTCTGAATCAAAAGTTGGTGTCTAGTGAGTCTGCCTGGTAAAACAAAGCACAACAACAGAACTTAGGACCATGTACAGAAAAGTATAAATGTTTAAAAGCATATTATTAAATCATGCTTTATTACCTTCATTTAATATTCCAAGTACACCCACTAAGATTTTACTAACAGACATGACATATTTTCCCGTTTGAAGCATAAACATTTATAACTTCGTCTAATTCAATATGAAAAATCCAGAGTCAACTCAGTCCGATTTTCTTTTTGAAGCAGAATATAAAAATTTTTAAGAAGGGGGGGGGGGGGGGGTTGACCCATTTATTTTTGTTACAGATAGAAAATATCAAGTTTGAAATTCATGTCACATCGGAAATTACACTCTTAAGCTTATCAGTGATGAGTTGTATTCAGAATTGGAATAACACCTTTTTGTGTGACATTTGAAAATGTTAAGGCACAGAACGATTTAGCATGGATTAGCCATATAACTGATAGAAATTGTATGCAAAGTTATGCATTATTAAATAAAGACAAAGGATATTTCACTCATTGGAGATTGGCATTTATCAGCTCATCAGAGTAGGATGCATTCTTCGATAGTCAATGTCTAAATCGGGTGATCAACCCAAATGACCTTGCGGGCCACTTTGGAAAACATAATTCTGTTGGCTATATAAAAAATTTCTTTATTTTGATTTACATCCATATAAACATTTATTGGAATGAAAATTTAAAACAATTAATTACTACTATTGTTTTTATTTTCAATGTATACAGACTTAGATAATATTTTTATTCCTTATTTTTTTAATGAGATTTGTTTCTCTACTCTTTCAATTCGTTTTTGCATGTCGATCTTATTGCAACTGAAAAACAGAAGTAACATGATAAAATAGAAACAGTTATGGGATTTGTTACAAAACACTACATTGAAAACAAAAATATTGCTCAGAAAAATAGTAGTTTGTACACTTGTAAAGAATCTTGCAGGCTGCAAAATTGTTCAAGGTGGGTCGCGGCTTGCCCTCCCTATATCGAAGTGAATAGCATCTAGAAGGACAATCTGCTCTTGAATTCTAAACATGGTTAATGGTACAGTTTTATGATCAATTGTAAGTTAACTATTGATTATATACTTTAATCTCTATTCACAGAATTGAAACTGAAATAAATATATTTGAATTTGTATTGTTTGGGGAGTGTAAGATGTTCTATCAGTTTTTAAAAAATATTTAAAAGCAGTGCACAATGTATGTATCCAAATAAACCAGCATGATACCTAATGCTTCCAGATCCTAGAAGTAACATTGCATAAAATAAATTTCTCAAAACTCAAATTTTTGTGCTATTTTTATTACTTATAAAATAGCAACAATATTTACAATTAGTTAAGCCAAAAGATTCTTTTGACACCATTTCATATGAAGAAAAACTTCTTACTAGCTGTCCAGAAGAGTAAATCAACCTTAAAAACACTTTCTATTTATAGGATTATCATATATGTACCCTAAAATTTGTATTTTAAATAAAAATTTGGTACTCTAGCTCTATTTCCTTTCAAATATTACATTCTTTTTGGGCTTATTTTACAATAACTTAAAATTTTCATTTAAATTTATTTAGCTATTAAAACATCTACTCTTAATAACTGGAAGTCAATTTGCTGATTTCAGTGCCCTTTAAGGTATTTCAATGCTTCATTTTTAAGTCATATGTCTCACCAACTCTTAAAAAAATCAAAAACACTTACTAAAGCCTAGTACAATGTTATAGTTGAAGCATTTAGACTTGCTCATTAAAAAAAAAAATCCACCTGGAAAGGGAAACAAAAGAAAACCTTCAACAAGTTAAATTGCCCCCCCCCCCAATGAAGATGGACACATTTCAGTTTTGCTGGAAATTGAAAGATCAAGACAAAATTTAAATTTCTCAAATCTCATCATACAGGAGGGGGGGGGGGGAAGAGATTTAATACATTAAATACAAAGTATGTTCTAAAAAAAATTCAACCTTTGTTCATAAAAATACTTATAAGGTTGCTGTGTACACAACAACCTTACCGTATAATCTCCCTAAAAGTCTCTTGTGCTGTCACATACTTCTCTCAAATATTTTGATACTTTGGGTACAAAGAACACCTCTTATGAGATTATGCACAGCTAGTCTGTATGTCTACTCAGGGATTGAAATTTAACCTCTTTTCTAGATTATTTTCTTTTTGGATGGTTTCTTTCTCATCATGAATGTAATAAAATGAAAATTTGACGGTACTTGTACCTTCCTCATTCATCTCTCTCATGAGTCAACTCATTATTGACGGTTTTCATGCAGAGAGAGGAGAATCCATGCATTTGTATTAAGATTGTTTACATGCTTACACCACAAAAACACACCCAGTTCCTATGTGTACATACGAAAAATTATGGTCAAATCTCTACTGAACACTTTTCATAATGCCACTTCAAATCAACTTGCTCATGAATACTTAATATCAATAAAACTCAAAAGTTTGAGGAAAAAGGGGAGGGGGGGGATAAAGGATAATTAAAAATAAACTAAAGATACAAATAATAGATCCTTTTGTCAGGAAAAAAATTACAGAAATGATTTTAAAAAAGATGGGGTGGTGAGCAAGAATAAAACAAGCAAAAAAGGGTACAAGGACATCATAAACCATAATGTCCAGGGAACTAAATGTTCCTTGAACATTTTAAAGGACAGTTTCACTTGACGCAAGCAACAACAACAAAAAAAAAAATAAAAAATCTAAGCTAATTTTTAACTGTGCTTATTTATTTCCACAAGCTTTATGACAAAATTCCTTTTTTAATATGCTACTTAATAGCTTGCTAGAAAGTTTTAAATCATATGCTTTCATTATATGTTTTGTGCTGTATAGTTTCTTTTTGTTTGCTTACATTAGAAGAATTCATTAATTAGTTTGACATCATAAATTTTTTAAAAGAATCAAAGGCCTTTAAAAACAATTGTCAGGAACCAAAAAATTAAGTAAAAGGAAGTTTTCCCAAGAAAAATTAAGGATCTAGTTGCTTTTAGATCCTAATGAAGATGTTCTAAGGAAGAAAATTAAAAGTGGTGAGTCAAATAGAACAATGTAATCTGTCAAAATGTAAATATTATTATAGAGCTAGAAAAAAAAATTACCCATCCTTCTTTACATATGTATACACATTTGCTGCAGCAAATGTTAACTCTAATATAGCTATTGCTTTGGATGGTACATAACATCAGAGATTTCCCCCCTGTTTAATGGTTAATGTGCTCTTTGTTGATAATATAAGTCATGAGTTTGAAACTCAATAAATATTTTTATGCAAGGACCAGAAAAAAATTTATGAAAACTCTTAAAAACAATGAAGATTTCAGCAACAGAATAACCATGCAAGAGGTATATTTTTAAATGTTATAAAAAGTGAAGTATATTCAATACATTTATCAAGAAAATTCTCAAGGCTTTCATACTGTAAAAGAAATTAACATATATGGACAGAAATTGATATTAGACAAAAAAAATTTTTTAAAACAAAAAGCATGAAATTATCCGACCGGTTACTTTAGTTATCTGAAGTACCTTTGTTGTGTGTATACAACTGATTTTGATAAAAGGTCAACTTTATACAACATTATTAGGTAAGCAATTCAAAAGAATTTGACATTTATGCAGGGTGAACAAGTTAAGAGTTGTAATAAAATTAAACTACAAAGCTGCACGAAGGACATGAAAAACATATCGGCTATTTATTATCAAACTGAACATAGGCAACAAATCAACATATTTTGTTCTCTCTTGATGAAAGAATCTGAGAAGTTAAAGTATATTTCGGGTAAAAGTATATTTCATTAAAACAGATCATGTTAAAAATCTAAAAAGTGTTTCAGGACCTGACCAAGAATGATCTAAAAAAAGCATCTCCATGAAAGGCAATATCTAAAATTTTTTTTAATGCATTTGGGTTGATTAACTAATATCACACTTTGAAGGCAACTAAGTTTATTAATGTATTTGGAATCAAATACCCAAAACAATTCTAGTCAGGATTGAAAGCCTTAATTTTAGGTTCCTATACACAATGATTTGATTTAACAACAGATATGCCAAATGGTTTAAAGGCTTTGAAGCTCTCGGCATTAAATCAAGAGTACAGTATAGAATGTACTTTCCATAAATAATCTAAATGAATTTTTGAAGCAGAATAGAACATACTGTTAATAAAGTGCCACTAGAAACAGAAGCTGTATTTTTAAAAATTTTTATTTCCCTCTAAAAAGGATTTTTTTAAAGTTGGATATAAAAAAGTTATTACACTATATGGGTTCTAAATTTTTTTCTCTAATGCTAAGTTAAATAAAAAGTTTTGGTATCAAACGGAAAAATTACAAAGTTTAAATTTTTTAAAGAAATTATAGTGATATCGTTAAAAAATTTGGTTTTCTATGTTTTATCTATGAGATATAAGATATTTTATGTGCATATAAGGAATACTTTCTTTGATAACCACATGCAAATAACGTTGGACCCCAATTTAACGAATTCATTAGAACTAAACATTTTATTCAGGTTCAAGAAAATAGATTTTTTTGCACTTAGTTAAGTTCTATAACAAGCAACTATACAAAAAATTTACTTAGAAGCTATACTTTCTATCCAGTAGCTAAAAATACTATTAACAAATTATCATGCACCAGTTAATTGGACATTTTAAAATACTAGTTGATGTTTGACAATCTCTTTGATCCCTGACTCGAAAGAGATCTTTTTCAACTTTATGCAGAGATGTAAATACTGGGTCATTAACAACCTGCTGCATGAGAGAGGTATGTTTTCTCCAGTTTCAAACAATTTTAAAACATTACAAAATTAAAATTTGATGAGAATTTCATTACCAATTTCTGCACCAGAACTGCAATTTCTGACAAATCACTATCCTCAGCTTCACAAAATTTCAAAAATATTTTTTTTTGTTGCAAAACTGTACATGAAATAAACCTCACTTTCACAAGAAAGAAAGCCAAATGGTAAAAACTCTTAAAATATCCCCTGCATTGTGGAGTGGGATGAGATAAAAAGAATTTTCAGTCCTACCAAAAAATTATGCAATAGGTTACATTCATTACTCATCTATACCTATTAAGTCTAATAAAAGGCTGATCCCTTTCCCATCAAAATTTTCTGCTTTTAACAAAAGCCATTTTCTGTTCCAGACAAAAAAAGATGTGTCAAAAAATATCCAGTTTTTTTTCTAATCTAGACTAACACCCCCCAGCAGTTTAAATAATCTGATAATTTGGTGTTCCTTATTCCTAAAATAGAGGTTCGATAAATTGGAGTCCAACTGTTTAACAGGACCTGAAAAATTGTATATACTTAAGAGAAAAAACCGGTCTACAAATTACCTTGATAATTTTGTAAAATGATTGAAATATCATTAGGCACATGCTTAAAACTTAGCTTCACCAATAATTTAAAAAGATGTTACACAAAATAAATAATCCTACATCCCCCCCCCCTCTCAGTATTCTATAATACCAAACGTATCTTGATAACCTGACTAAAATACCCCCCCCCATATGTCCTTTCCCCACCTAATTCCTAACAAGGAAAGAAATTAACAATCATTTTTGTTTGAGCTTTCAACATTCCATCATAAACAAATACTCTTGCTACTAATCTACTAAGTACCAGTGATTTCTTACTATTAAAAATTAGATGGAATTTATTTATCAAGTGAAGAAATACTGGTTTCAATTGCCATGCTATAGTAAAATATCAATTTATAACCTTAGCATATATAGTATATATTTAAAACCTATCATGTGTATTTGACACTAAGTCAGAGATGCACAACCTTTTTAGGCTGAGGGGCCAAAAAATTTAATAGGATCATATCGAGGGCCAAAGTATTACGCGATGGCAAATATGTTATAAACGTGAAAACACTGTTTTATGATAATACGTATTTATCACAATTATTACTTTACTTATTTTACTCATGTAACCTCCAACTAATATTTAATTAAAAAATTTTTAGATAATCACAAATAAATGTTAATACTATTTGATTAACAAATCCAAAAACATTTTAAAATTAAAATATTAAAAATATAAATGAATTAAAATTATACATACTAAAACTATCTATGGTAGTAAGAATGCTAAAGTTAAATTACAATATAATTTTCCCCCTTTGTCAAAAAATGTACAAAATTCCAAGAATATTTTAAATTTATAATTGTTGAAAGGGAAATGATGAACATTAAAACAATAACAGAGAAAATGAAATTTTCCCATTTCTGTTTTATTCCACAGTTACTAGATTCTTTAATTTTTAGTATAAATTTTCATAAATTTAAATGAAATACAGTAGATTCTAAAAATGTTCGCATTAAAAAATTTGTAAGAAAAAATTATCCAACTCTTTTTTTACATGATCTACATTAGATTCTAAATACTAAAACCTAATATTTGTTTTAAAAATACTGGCTTATGTTTTTTTTAAAAATGAAACAGAACATAGGTAATGAGACATTAAACACATTTTTGAATAAATTCATTATGTTATCTGCCACTTCTTAAAATATTTTTACATGATGGTGATATTAGTCTCTTGACTTTGCTCAGATAATAAAAAAAATACATATATTCTATTTAATATTGAAAACAGCTCAATCATAAGGAAAAAATGAATGAGAGTGTGAATATTAACATCCCATTATTCAGCTACACAAGGGCTTTTGACAACTGACCACATAATTTTGAATCTTTGTGAAGTGATGCGGACGACTCCTGAGTCAGCAAACCCCTCTCCTAACTTTCACACCACACCAATGGGAGGATATTTGAGCCTCAACATATTTAAAGTGCATCAACCCCCTCTGCATGGCAGGTCTTTCGTGATACTTGGCTCAAACTCATGACATGCCACCCATGAGTCCGAGAAAAATGAGACTTCTGGATACTAAATTATTTATCAAAGCAATTAAACCCTTCAAAATACTGCTCTTTAGATAACCATATTTCACTTCATTCTTTACTCAATATTATATATACAGACAGTTGTCTAATAATTTATCAAATTGTCACCAACACAAACATTAGTCTTACTCTATGCAATACATTCACTACGAACATGAGAAAATTTTTTCTACATGTTGCCATGTCTCATTTCCCTATAATCAAGTTAATGATACAACAGAAATAAGAATTAAAATTAATCACCATAAAAAGATGTTATTTGAATACAGCACCACCTATTTTTAATACAAGAAAATGGTATAAACTTGAATTTGACATGCTTTCTACATAATGCTATGTTTGGACACACAGTCTCTATTACAGATAAGAATCATTTGATTGATAAAGCTCTTAAAAGAAAATCAAATTGAAACAAGACAAAGTGGTCATACAACAAAAGTAGTTTAATGTGGTAAAGAAATTTCTTGTTAGAAAAAATGTGAAGATTCTTGTTTAAACACCATAAAAATTTGTGATTTATATAATCTATAATTTTTCTTTATAATTTCACTCAGAAATGTTTACTGAGAGAAAAAATAATTGGGAAGACTTCAAAGAACAGAAACCTCATATTCCTTTGCATAATAATAAAAAATAAGCCAATATCTTTTTGAAATCACATGTTTGGAGGTAAAAGCCAGTTTTATATTTTTGATTCCAATGAGTATGTAACAATAAAGAGAAAATGGAGACTAGAACAACATTAAAATGTAGCAGCAGAGATCTTTATAAGGAGATATCTTTAGGACTGACCAACCTGTATATTGATAGTATAATGGATCACACAGCTCGTATCAATACTTTGAAAAACAATTAACAATTATCAATCCAAATTGGGTATCAGAAATAACTTAGCTTTTATCAAGGTAATGATCCAGAACACTATGCTCTCAGTATTTGCTAATGATATGTCAAAATATTGTGTTAAAAAGTTCAAAAAGAAAGAAAACAAAACAAAATACCACTCCAATTACAGACTCAAAATCTAATCGAACACATCTGGAAAAAACTGAAGATTGGAATGTATAGAACAACAGTAACATAAAAAAAAAAATTAATACAGTAATCATTGAAGTACAAAGAAAGGTAGAAATTATGAAAATAGAGGTATATTCTGATGGGCAGATATTGATTCGGCATAAAACCCTACCAAGAATTAAATTTTGAAAATATTATTATTTTCCCTCTTTTGAAGAATTTTTTTAAAAAATTGATGCAATAACTTTTAGATTTAGTAAAAAAAAAAATTAATATTGAGAAAAGCTTTGATTAGTTCAGGACATAATTAGATAATATATTGTAGGCAAAGCACTCTTTCATAAAATTTTAAACATCTTAGCACTTTTGAGAACCACTATTAATTCTTGTCTTTAATCATTGCAAAACAATCTACACTTTTCTGAGAAGATACTTTTTGATAAGATGTTCCATCATGTTAATAGATGTATAAGGAAGGGTTCGAGAAATGAAATGAAAAAAGTTTCAATCTCTTAATTTATTCCATTTGACAGATGCCCTATAACAAGGAATTTTTTTCTTCCAACTTTTTCAAAATTGTTTTTCAATTTTCTTAATTTTATCAATCATTCAAATTTACACAAAATGTGGATTTTCCTACAACACATTAAAAAATATTTTTTGTTATGATTCAATATTAAAAAAAATGTTATTTAGTTAAGGGTCACCCCGATGTTTGCAGATTATAAAAAAAACTTGAAAGGGGAAAAAAAGTAAATTTCCAATACCAAAGGTATAAATATAATCGAATATATGTTAAAACTTTATGAATTCATAAGATAAAAATTACTTTCAACTACACACCAGCTCTTTCCTTAAAACTTTTTAAAAATTCATATTTTATAATGATTAAGTTTTTTCAATCTAGACTTAAATTACATACTTCTATAATTGAATACACATAAATAGAATAGACATTTTGAACTTCACATACCAATGTACTTAATATATCAAGCAACTGATATTATAACAAGTGTGTTCTGCATTATAAATACAACACAAGAGAAAAAAAATATTGTTATATTACAATCCCTCAAATTGAATTAAAAAGAAATTCAGTGCTAAAAATAATTCTTAATTTGATTATCAACTTGTATGTCTTTATGACACCTCACATTATTTTAACTACTAATTTTGGATGATAGATTTTAGGACAAAAATTTACATTTGTTACTATTACATTTTTAAAAGTTGCAACTTATATCTTTATTATGTGACAAAACAGTTTGAATTTAAAAAAAAAAAAAAAACTAAAATTTTTCTAGTTTTCGTTTGTAAGTTTATTAAAATACATTTAATAGAAATCTGAACAAGCAAAATGTTCAAAATTTTCTTAATACAACCCTTGAACTTGATACATCGTACGTTAAATCTGTAATACAAGAGGACACGATATTCTGGGAATAGGATTACAAACCACATCCGGTTGTGCATGGGTTACAAAAGAATTTTCGAATATGTAAGAAATAGGCATTAAAAATGTGATAAATTTTTTTGTTCAGAGTCAAACTGATTTGGGAAATACATTTTTGAGATGTTTTTTCGCATATTTTTTTAACATAAGATAAATCTGCGATCCTACACTGATTAGCAGGATACTATTTCGTTCTTATAATGAATTTGATAAATATCATTTTTCTTTGATATGTCACAAGATATACTTACTGAGCTGTTATTTTCGTTAAAAGAATTGGGTGATTTATATAATGCAGACCTGAACTTCTTCGCCGGTGGGCTCAGGCTTTGATCAGTAGTGCGAGAATCTTGTGCACTAGACATCTAAAAATATAACTTCACCAATGTCACGTACTGTACTTCGCTTTAGCGAATTTCAGCATAGCCCAATTCACCTTTAAAATTTGTTTTCAGCGGGATATATCAATGCAAAATTAGGGGCGAAAGGCTGAGCCCAATGTAATCATAAGACCTAATAGACTTTCGATTTCTAACAGAGCAGGCAAAATGGCTGCTCCCTAGACAAGAATCGTGCTTTCACAAATGGAAAGAAAAAAGAAACCGTTTGGTGCTAAAACGACGTTAGAGCGTATAGAGTAAATTGATCGCACGATTCAAGCAAGGGAAATTCGAGGTTCCTATTGGTGTTATCACAGAATGGGTGTAACATACTATTGAACAAGAACTCTATTTAGCGTATTTTATCCTCATATTGGCGAGTTTAAAAGAGGGCGCTGGTGGAGCAAAAAAATACGTCACAACAGAGAATTTTTTTTTTATGCCAGATAATCATTCAAGTTGATAAATAATTAAAATAAACAGTAGGGGAAAAAAAAAAGAAAAACGGATACACACAGGATTTTGAAATGAAATATTTTCGTTTCACCAACACCAGAAGTTAAAATAATTATAATTACTGAAAATTATTATTTATAATTTTTTTTTGCACAATTCCATAAATAGAGTTGAATAAACCATTTGCATTCAATAAAAAAAGAATTAAGCAAAGAAAACAAATTAATATCAAAGTGGAAAAATAAAAATATATAATACAGAATTTTTTAAAAAAACGTAGGATTCAATTTTATAATTTTCTTTTTAATTTATCAACTTTTTATATGTAATTTTCATAATTAAATGTAACTCTCTCTAGCCTATTGATTAGATATTTTACTTCCTCATTTCACAATTTATTTTCAAATATGAGAACATATGACCTTAAGCCTTTATAATTATTTTCGATCTCTTTCACTCGATTCTGCTTGTAAAAGGAAAGCAGGCATTTATTTCAAAAGCGTGACTGGGATACTATTTAAAAATAAACATGCTTAAGATATAATACTGATAGGCAATGAAATAATAGCATGGTGAAAGAAGGATATCCGAGACGTCAAGTTTCTAAAATAAATAATTTAAATTGCATTCAAAAAGAAATACGATGCATTTTTTTTTTTTATTTTTAATATGCCGTCCATATTGCGATTATTTCAAAACCTTTTCTCCTTCAAGAATATTAAACATAAAACAATCCATTTGTGAAAGCTGGATTGAACAATAGATTTCAAAACTTTTAAAATTCTATATTTTTCATCTTTAATAAAGCAAAAGAACGGGGGGGGGGGAGTTTCCACGTGATTAAGTGAATTTTAATTATATTTTGCAAATACGAAACATTTTTATTATATTGTGTGATTTACATAATTGTGTGTGTCAATTTGATACATTTAATGATTTTAACAGGATAATTTCATGCAATTTGTTTTGTTTTTGTCAATATAGTTAATAAAATCTTAAATTTTAAGAACATATCCAAAGTAATTTCCTAATAATGTTCCAGCTTTGATTGAGAAATTGCTTTCTAACGTCGTACATCAAAGCAACATAAAAGTTTATCGTCTACGAACCGTGTACTTCTGAACTTGGGGATTAGTGACGAGATGACATCTGAGTTGACCTCCATTTTTCAAATTTCCACACCACGCCAATGTTCGACTGATTTAACCTACATCAATTACATACACTACAAAACAATAAGAATTCTGAAAGTATTGGCTCAAGTTACAACAATATTTTTGAATGAGTGAATAAGTTCAATATGTTTTAAAAATGTAGGGATTTTTCTGTTCAGAGGAATTCACAAATTACAAATTTGCACGGAAAAAATTTCGAAATCTATATTCTCTTTCAAATAATTTCATGAGATATTTTCAAATATAAGTATACAAGAATATATTCGAATATAAGTAAGCGATTAAATTAAACACTGTTTCTGAATTTTTATCAGATTGAATTCCTTCGAAAACAATTAGAATAAAGCTCCTTGCACAGAAATTTATACAAATATAAATCAAAACGTACATTATTAAAAGGAGCTGAAAAAAGTGCTATAAGTGTATGCTGTTTTAAAAAAGACAGCTCGCGAATGAAATTTGTCAAAACTTTTTCTGCCAAACGAAAAGGAATATTTTATTTAAAAGGAAAAGAAAATACGATCTATAGTATATTCAACTATAGCAATTTGAATAAAAAAAAAGAGTTTTATTATAAAACAATGCACCAAAAGAAGTGCAATAAATACTCTCTAAAAAACAAGAAAATTCCACTAATCTTCTCCAGTCTTGCTGCTTTAATTTCACATATTTTACAATGCACAAAACCTACAATCGTTTTATTTATCTTTTACATTTGTTGAATATGAGCCTTTTAAAAATGCGCTGAAAAACTTCGTCTCTTTTGTGTTCGTTTTTCAAAACTTAGTATTTTTGAATGAATTATTCAAGCACTTTTAGATTGGCAATAATTTTCTATTTTATATGTGTGAATTGATTTGTAGCTCCGAACTATATCTGTTGGGAATATAATAAACCTACTTTTTAAGAGATTTTTTTTTAATCTCATATTAATATATCGTACTTAAACAAAAAATATGCTGATATTTAAGTATTAACATCACCGTAGCCATATTTGCTCCCCGCGAATTGCGCCATTTTCCACCAAAATCTGAATGATTTTTTAAAAAAATAAAACACGTATCTTTTTATTTTGATATCATTAATAAACACACCCACAGCGCAATAACAGTGTATAATACGGGGTTACATGTATATAAATACTTACTTTATAAAAGTAGTAAAATATTTATGGAACGAATTTTCTCTAGAATTACTACACCAGGGCAATTGGCATCAGATCCACTGGCGTAGCCAGTTTCGAGTGGGCCCTGTATTAGAATTCCTTCGGGCCCTTTTTTAGATACGAGAGCCCCGTTAATATGGGACTGTAGTTACACATGTTGGGGCCCCTGCCGCTTGGGAGCCCGGTATCATTGATACGGCAGTTGCCACGCCCATGATCAGATCTCATACATTTGAGCCACGTCAGGAAACGAGGATGACACCTCAGCACATCTCAAGGCACAGTGGCGTAACGGAGAATATAGGCAAATACCCCCTTGCAAAGTTGGGTTTTGAGCCCCAAGCCGGATCTTACAAATGGTGTATAATTAGCATCAGTCAGACTTTGGGCCCCCTAGAGTCCTGCACTCCGCGCGCGAATCGGGGAGAGAGGTGTACGTTACGCCACTGTCAAGGCGAGAGAAATTTGAGTCAGTGAAGTTAATGCACATTATACCACGATGGTTACTCAGTGGAATCCAACTGAGATCATGTGGAATTGGACTCGAACACGTGGTTTGATTTAAATTTCGGTAATCACGACTATGATTATCGTTCATGACTATTATTATGACCAGAATGAGAGAATATTAACGTCGCACTGAACAGCAACACGAGGGCTTTCGGCGACAGTCCGCGTAATTTTGAACCATAGTCAAGAGACGCGGACGACACCTGAGCTGGCACCCCTCTCCTAACTATCACACCACACCAACGGGAGGACGTTTGAGCTCTCGACAGATTTAACGTGCATCGCTCCCCTACACGGCGGATCTTTAGTGGTACTAGGATTGAACTCATGACACGCTAGCCATGATCCGATGCCTAGACCACTCGGCCACCGCGGCCTCATTATTATGATCAGAGCCGGTACTATAAATGAACAGTTTCGTTTTTTTAGTTTCTTTTTCTTAAAAAAAATTTCCATTGGTAACATTTTCAAACAATGTAGGAGAACTTTATACTGAAAAAAGTTATAAAATTAAAAACGGAGTTATTTTAAGAACTATAAAGAAAACACACAAAAATATTTTAAAAAAAACTATTTTCAAAATGTGAAAGAAGTTTTGAGAGTTGGTACTATTTCTTTCTCTTTATTAATTTTTCATGCATGAGATATTTTAAAGTATCCTAAGAAATGAAAAAAATTACACAAGAAACAAGGATTTAATAATAACCATAAATACACTTTTTTACTCATATACTTTGCTTAAAAAAAGAAAATTTTTAACTTTTTTAAGCTAGGCATTTATTAGTAAGATTGAGTCATAGACCTCTGAAGATCCAGCGTGTAGAGAAGCTGATGCACGTTTTATCTGTTGCAGCTCAAAGTCCTCCCGTTGGCTTGGTGTGGTAGTTAAGAGAAGGTTCCCCCCAGCTCAGGTGTTGTCCTCATCACTTAACCACGGCTCAAAATTACAAGATTTTTTTTAGCTAATAGTGTTGTTTTTTAGTGCAACATCATTAAATACTCGTTCACTCACTCATTGATAAGGTTATGGATAAATTCATATTTTAAAAACTGTCCGCGAAAGCGTTCGGAAACATCATTCAACTTCTTAAAAAATTTGTAATTTGAAATATTCAATATAATGTTTTTTTTAAAAAGTAATTTAAAGATCATGTAATTTTGTAACTTGTTTTGAATTCCATTTTGAAAAATTGGTTACATTACTAATATTTGTATATATGTAAGCCGACTAAATTCTGACATTTTTGTTGAGGATTTGATATAGTCTTATAATTTAGTTTTGATTAACTCTTGCAACTAATTAATTAGGAAAGGTAAAAAAAAAGAATTCTTTTTCAGGTAATTTAAAAAAAAAATTTGGATTTCTTTAACGCATCAGAGCAATAAAAAGATTCAGCACTATAATATAATTAAAGCAGTAGGAAAAAAAATGGCTAAATGGAATATTTTTCTCAGTTTTTTCTTTTTTTAATTGATACTTTTATGAAATGAGGAATCGAATTATTTATGGTCATAATTGCAATGCAGTACAACTACATTTCTTACGGCTTTTTAAACAGTTTTGTCAAATTTGGTTTAAAATAACAACATATTTCTGTAGAAGTATTATTTGCAATTGCATTTATAACTCAATTTAAAATCTAGTAACAGGATAGTTATAAGATAAAATCTACAAGATTTTAAATACAGAGAAGAAAAAATGTGTAATATTGAAAATACAATTCCATCTCGTTTTTAAAATAATATATTTTTTACGAAGTAACATAAGCTTTTACTGTATTTTTGTCATGATAAACTCAATTTTTTAAAAACATAATATAGGTTATTCTATATAAATATTTGTTATATATTAACAATATTAATTTGAAAACGAAAATTAGAATAATAATAAACTTCGTAATGAATCGTTTTCAGATACACTGATAAACAACTTATTTTTCTCTCAAATTTATATATATCGTTTGATATTTCTAAAATATTGACTTCAAGGAAATAATTTAATATTCGAGTAATTAACACATTTTCATTGGTCAAAACAAGTTGCATTGGGACATTAGACTAGAATAAATATACCCCACCCCCCGCAATTTTTTTTAGTTCATAAATATTTTATTACGGAATAATGATATTGCATTTTAATTCTCTAATCTTTTGTTTATGACATCGAAAAAGGGTAAGAGAAAATTAATCCTTGGCAAGCTTTAATGAATTTTTAAGGCTTGTTCCACAGCAGTTTATTAAAACAAATAATGAAAGACGCTATAAACAACTCAGAAAAAAGTCATTCTAAGACAGTTCATATTTTAATGTATTTCGGAAGTTAGAAGAAAATCTTATTACAACAAATATATTTAATTTAATGATACATTAAAATATATTGAATTAATTAAAATAACATTAAAATATATTAATTAATAAAATATATAAGTTAATAAATATATTAATCGATAAAATGTATTAAAATTGCTAGTTACGGTTAAGTTGAATTCGTTTTAAAATTTAATTAATACACACAGTTACAGTTAATGATTATTATTATTCTTTTTAAAAAGTATATTCTTCTTATTTTGAAACAAAGACTGTCCAGTTTTTTGAGGGAATGTTTAACATTTCTTTTTGAACCCTAAACATGAATATACACAAGATTAATTTTTTTGAAATATAAAGATCACTTTCAAATGGTTTTACTTACATGCAAATAATACCTACCTATTTCTTTTATAGAATAAATATATAAACTTTCGGAAAAATCTATGCCACGAGAAAAATCTGTTCTACAACAGATCTATGAAAATATGACACAACACGGATAATATCATTAGAAAGACTATCCACCGAGCCTCATCATATCAGTATAAGTCCTTTCTTAAAACCATTTAACTATTTTAAAAAGTAAACAAGTTTCGTAGTTTTAAATCCCCGGTCAAATCCGATGGTTCTATGCATAATGAAATGCACTCTTTTATTAATCTGACATTTGACTTATCATAAGAAAATAAAGTGCTTATCTGTCCTTTCATATCATATACACGCTACACTCAATGTAAGGTCATTTGATTAAAAATAAACATTAATATCTATGTATTGTTTCAAGAATTGTATTTCAACTCTTCATCAGGTTTGGGAGAATTTATGACAAAAATAACAATACCTCCGTTTAATGTTTAATAAATTACATTTATTAAACATCTGATTCAATTTCTAGACATCGTAATAAAGTTTTTGTAATACCTTATATATCAGTGATCTTCAAACTTTGTTCCACGGAAGACTGGGGGTTCAACAAATCACAACAAAAAATCGAAAGAAAAAAAAAAGATTATAAATTTGTGTGCAAAATGGATTTGCGTTCTCTGTGAAGTTTTTATTACTACAAGCATTTAAAGATCACCTCAGTTTTTAATATTGAAAATTCTATTTATATAATAATTTTATTTTGTAAAATTTTTTAGATATAAATTTATATTATGATATAATAAAAGAATATTAAAAGATTTTTTTTTCTTCATATATTCTATGTACTAGATTATGAATATTCTATTGCTTACGATTCGTGGTTCCACGAAATAATTTTATTCTCGTTAGTGCAATGTTTTGCACTACTAAATAGTTTTCCAATGGAAAAAAAAAATATTTTTTACATTTGTGTGGGAAAAAAAAAAAAGCAGAGGGAACAACTTATTGACTTATCAACAGATTCGATGTTAAAATCAAAATTTTAGTATGGACAGCTCTTAAATTTAAAGTTGCTAACTCCTGCAATATACGCGTGAATTCTCCCACAGCTATAAACATTTTAATGCTTTTCAGAACAATGTGTTTAAGTGAAAAATATTTCTCAACGTGAGTGGCTACAAAAATAAAATTTAGAAACAAATGAAATGCGATTGCACATAATTTCAATAGACCTTGACATCGGCAGTTTGTGTAAAAAAATGCAAGCACATATCCCAGTTACTAAATATAATGCATGGGTGGGTGACACTTGGATCACGAACTAATATTATTAATAGGAAGTAAATTACATTAAAAGATTGCATTAAAATTTTTAATAACTATTACAATACTTTTTTAAAATTATCTTTATAAAAAGTACCTATAGCATGTATGTATGAGTGTAGGATTCCGTGAGTCGAAAAGATTTGAAGACCACTTAAATGGACCAAAAAGCATCTTACAAGTCCCTATTCCTTCCCGACGAACAGTGGCTTTTGAAATTCAAACTGTTGATAATTATGTTTCTTTTTTTAAAGCCAGTGTGCAATTTTGACTATACATATGCTATTTAAATTGTTGGCATCCTGTATAGTACATCATAAATTTTTTTCTCAAATTATAGATGAAATGAAAATAATACTGGCCTGGAAAAAATTCAATTTTAAAGGCTTTATAAAGCAACTAAACCGAAAAAAATATCTGAAATCAAATTATAAAAAGTTTTCATATGTGCAAGAATGTTTAAGAGGAAAATAATTTATAAATTTTTCATAGCTTTATTATTAATAGTGCTAGATAAACAGTCTATATACCATCATTTAATAAAATTGGATCGTAAATAAATTATATTTCATGTCATTAATAAATTTACTTCAGAAAATGTCATAAGTTTTAAAAAATGTACGAAGTTCAATTATTAATGATGGTAATTATTACACATACTATTATAAAAGTTGCTACTTTACTAAATTGTTTTTTGGACGAAAATTTATTTTTTTATGGTTAGAAGGGTATCTAGTCAGGAAAAAAGAATAGGAGTGAAAAATATACATACAATAATGAAACTAAACATAAAAATTGACAAAAAATATTGCATTATAAAAAAAATAAAAGGTTATTTCGTTTTTAATTTGAGTTTTTATCAAGTAAAATAGTTTACTTAAAATAAAAAAAATTAAAAAAAACTAAACTTTTGAGCACACATTTAATAAAATTCTCAAGAAGTGTTTTTTAAAAATCAAATTTATATACAAAAAATGTTTTAATTATTAGATCTCGCGTGTGAACTGGAAATTAATTTTTTTGCCTCTACAGAAAATCCAAAGAAAATAAATAGTCTTTATACATTCAACTAAAACCATTAGCATTTACATTTTTTATTTTACTAACAGGAAATAAAGCAAATAAATTTATAAAAAAATCTATGCTCTTTGAATGAATTACGAAGTACATTCAACTGAACAAAGCGTACCGTTTGGCGCGAAAATTATCAGGGTTACCGGTTTGCCTAGCGAAAGTCATATCCAATCAAATTGAATAAATCAGTATGTTCTAGCATTGGCATGAGCGCCGCTCGTATCGGCGCAATTTTTTAAGTTACAGTTAACTGAAGATTTGTAAGAAATATGATATCATTTTTTTTATGTTCAAATCTATTTAAGCGTTAATTAAAAAAATATATTAGTTTCCGATAGAATTAGGAAACAAAATTTTTCAAGTAACTGAAACACGTGAAATTTTGATTCTTTTCCCCAGAGAAATATCATTTGATTTTTTTTTGAAGTTCGGTTGACTGAGTTTTGCACAACATTCATTTTACTATCATCCATTCTTAAAGTATTAATATTTTATACGATGGGAACATTTTGCGCTATAATAAACATTTATAATTTTCCAATAATCAATAATTTCAAGATCCTATTCAAGAGCTCTCAAAATCTATCCCTGTAAAATATGTACTTTTATTTCGTTATTCCCCAAAAAGAATAAAATCGAAACTAAACAGTTCCATACTTTAAATAATTTTACAAATGGAAAAAAAAAAAAAACATCTATTTTCTCAAGATTCAAATTAATTACTTGCAATATCCCACATTTAATTAAATTTTACCATAGAAATATTTTTTTTGTAAATGTAATGATTGTATGTTTTCGGAAAAGCGATAACAGCCAACATTCTTCCAAATAATAGTAATGCTTCAGTTACAGAAAAATTTCGGAAAAGCCAATTTAACTAGAATAAGAGAAACACGCACAATTAAGTTTGATAAAAATAACATTTCACGGACTATTCAGTTAAGATATTAATCGATTGATTTTGTGTGTGTGTTAATGTCGTACTTCGAAGCAACATAAATACTACTTGCAATCAACTCGTAGTTTTGTACCCCGATCAATTGAGTAAGACTGCACTTGAGCTGTGGTATCCTTCTTTTCAAACTTCCACATCAGCCAACGTGAGGATTTAACATGCATCAGCCCTCTATGCGGCGTAAGGAAACACCCTTTATTAATTTATGACTATGACCATTCGACTACCACAGTCTTGCAGTTAAATAAGACTGATTTTCAAAATCTTCTATATATCTCTGAATTTTTTTTAAAATTTTGCTCTAAAATATGCAATTCCACAGTTTGTTATTTCTCTGAAAAAAAAAAACTTTTTTCAAAGAGGCACAATTTTTAAATGGGTTACTAAGCCAATTTTGAATATGATTGAGATTTTAAAGTGAATAAAACGTATTTTGACATGCATACTTAATTTTGAAGGCCTTCTAATGTTACAAGAGCTTTTGGTATCTTATTTCTTTTGTTTTATGGTCACTACTACAGACGCTTTATGTTAAAATGAAATTTTTTCTGCATTGATAGAATAAAAATATTTTAAGTATCTTTATAAGGAGTGTGTGAACATTGAAATATAAATTTAGAATTTTTTGAAAATTTTTCTTTAAATATGCATTTTTATTTCTTTCACCACTGCTTCATAAAAACTGTTAAAAAATCCAAAGTACAACATTCAGACTCCTACAAATGCTCAATTTTGAGATATTTTCATTGAATTGATATTTATTAAAATCCAATATTAAAAAAAAATGTAGTTATGTGATGCAATGATAACTATAAAGATTTCTCTTTCCTTATCTAAAAAGGAAAATTAATCTAATTACAGAGGTCTAATTTAAATTTAAAAAAATTCCTCCATTTATTGAAAAAATCCGCATGTGATTAATAAATGAAGGAATTGGAAACTGGATATTATTAATTTTTTAATACTTGTCATTCATTTTTACAAGTAAAGGAAAATTTAAGTGCGTTTCTTCTTGCATATAAAACACACACACATCTCATTCAATTCCTTTTAAAGAACAAACTTTCCAAATACTTATTATTTTTGTGTTTGGAATATTTGTATTTTGAAGATACAAGTATCTAATTGCAAATTCCTGAAAATATTTTTAAAAAAAAGTATTGTTCTTTCAGTGATTTTTCACATCCTCTTATGAAATTGTTAATGAATAATCTTATTTAGAACTATGAAAAACAAACGAATTTTTAAACTAAAAAAATTGTAAAGACAAAAGTGTCATTATTAAGCCCAGAATCACATATTTTGATTGATATTGAAAAATGAAACAAGAAAATTAATTTAAATGAAACACCTTCAGAAATAGATATAATAGATTAAAAAAAAATTGAATTTCCAATAAAAATCTAGGAATGGTAAAGAAATAATGAAAAGGAATGATGAGAGAGGAACAATTTTTGCAAATGATATTGTTTCATGACGTATATAAATGGTTGGGGATAAGCATTTTTTCCAAAAAAGGAAAACTTGCATTGCTTAATGCAATTTTAAAAACAATTAAAATAATCTAGGTAATTGTAGGGTTTAAAAAATTGTTTATTAAGATTTTCAAGAAATAGCAAAATTTCTATTTGTATATGTGTGTATATATACACTTGCGTTTTTATTTTTGAATAAATATAATAGTATTGCACAACTAATGAAACGCATATAAAGAGTAGATTGTAGAAAGCAATTGGAAAGTAAAAAGATTAAGATGTTTTTGAAATCAAAACATCAGATAGAAAAGAGCCTTAAATGTATATAAAATTGAAATATCAGTAAATAAATCAATTATACTTTTCATAGTTAATATTATGCTTTAATCTAAAAGAAAAATAATTTTGTAGAACCAATTTAAAATTTTTTTTTTAACTATTAGATTTTATATACAAAGATGGCAGTGATAATATTTACTTTCTACATCTCAAATTTATTGATTGCAATAGAAGTTATCAAGATTAACACAGTTGAGTATATGTATAATTCATGACTTTAAGCAATTGGATCGCTCTCTCTATGTTTATTTTTTGAAGAAAGCTTTAATGCAGGCACACTATCAGATAGTTATGTCACCATTTTTGAAAAAAATTCTCAGAGAAAATTGAAATAATTTAAACCAGAAACTTTATGTGCAATAAATCTGAAGATACACATATTCAAAATATAAATCTTCAACATCAAATCTGCTATCTTGAGAAAAGTTTTGCTCATATAACCCCTAAAATATATTATTAGTGTTCTTAAAAAAATATTTTAATGAATGAATGATTTTAATGAAAAAAAAAAATCTACTTTATTCCTACATGGCAATGTTTGTTCTTCCTACAGGCAGTTGTCAATTTCATGCTATTTTAAACAAATTTAACTCAAACATGTATTTAAAAATAACTAACAGAATTTTTCAGATGATCAAAATTGTTACAGAATAACTAGGTTTCCAACAGAAAACTTCAGAGTCAAATTATCAGTCATAGTGAGAAGACAGTGTCTTACAGACAGACTATAACTCAAAATTTTATTTTAAGCTGATCTTTGATGAGAGCTTCAGAACTGAAAACTACATGCATTATGCAGAAAACAATATAAGGAAAATAAAAAATATATAAAATAGCCAAAAAGCACTTCAATGATAAAAAAGGAAAATTATATTCTGGGTTTTAATCTCAAAGTACAGTTTTCATCTTTAAAGCAAGATATCATCAAATATCCGGGGATATAAAGTTACAATGGCTGAAACATAAAAATTGTTAAGAAATTCACATAACAATTGTTTTCTATGAAAAATGAATATAAATTTTAAAACAGCTTTTTTACAGTATCATTAAATTATTTTTATTGTAGATAAGAAAATTGGATACTTATGTATCATTGCAACCTCTTAGCAACATTATATGAAATGAAGCACATGATTGTCAATTCAGCGCATATGACACATGCAAACTTGACAAGTTATCTTGAATGTTGGCAATAATACGCAAGTAACGAAAATTGTTAAATCACATTAAAAAAAAAAACTGTAGCTATTTCAGTGCTATTCAAACAAGGCCATTAAAATATGTGAGATTATAATGAATACTAATACTGTTTCCCCTTACAAATGTAGTAAGTATGATAAATTACCTATTAGACCATACTTTAATTCTTCTACATTTTTTACAGAGTACATATATGGAGTCATGGTTTCCACAATCTGTACTTTTTATTTTCAAATACTATTCAATAATCAAAAGAAATATTTTCAGTTTACAATTAATATGAAGCAAATTTATAAAAAATTAACTATGAATTAAATTTTTTATGTAAGATATATAAATATCCTCCCTCTGAATGTACATGTTAATCTATAGAGATGGAGAACTTTAGGAGGAAATACATTAATGTCACACACTAACTTCAAAAAAATAAAATTTATTAAAATAATATTTTACAGTTTTATTTTATATATATAAATACAATAATTGCTATCTAGAGTAATCTTGTGTCAAATATTTGGTAAAATGTTCCACCAGGAGTAGTATAAGATAATACACAACAATTTAATACTGGATATGCAGAAAAATTATTTTCTCTATTTTCTGTAGCATCAAAAGGTCTGCAATTAGGACAAATACTCCACAACATTTGAAAGATTGAGTTAGAGGCTGTTGTATCTTTAAGGGCTTGTTCTGGAGTAATATCTTTAAAAAATTTTACCTGAAATTAAAATGTTCAAAATTCATTTCTTTTAAAAGAAAATATAAATGAATAATGCAAATAATAATAAATTGAAAAAAATAGTACTAATGAAAATAGTACATAGTATTTAAATACTAAAACTAAGGTTTACAATTTTTTCCCCTTGAGAACCTTCTGAGTCCTAATTTTAAGTATGTGGACCCTATGCATAAGTAATATATTTGCAATTTGTAAAATTATATTCAATATTCAGGTTGAACAATAAAAAAATGAAACCGTAAAGTAAGACCAATACAAAATTGAAAAATGGACAGAAAATTAATATATTTTAATTTTATTTCTTGAAGGAAGTTTAGCAATATCACTGTTTCCTCAGGAAATCACCACTGCTTGCTGATACTTGCGGAGAAACATAGTTAACTTGAACAATTATGTTCCCATAACAAACAATAAGATTCACCACAATAATGGTGTGGTATTGCTTTTTAAGAATATTCTATGCACATAATTGTTTTCTTCCCATGCACAAAAGAAGAAAACTCGTATCCCACAAACTTCCCAGGACTCCTAAATTAAAAAAATATGAGTATTTTTTAACTGGTAACTTCTGGAATTTTCTATACATGTTTTTTTTTTTAATTACGGATATCTTGATTCTATGGACTCCAGCAGGAAGACTGCACTAAGTAAATCTATAAAATAATTATTCAATTATTACAATACATTTTATATGAATAACACATAATAACCTTGACATACAATCCAACAATTGAAGCTAAACATTTTAATCTTATAAATATATCAAAAGGAATAATTTTAAAGATTCTTTGATAGAAATAGTTAAATTTTTATGTATTGAAATTTGCAAAGTGATACTTAACTCCAACTTCCAATCGCTACCCTAAAATAATTCTACTTTTTATTTTTATTTAGGGATGAAAATTGCAACACGATAAAATCAAAATGAGACAAACTTTGATGATGGTTTCATTCAAAAGGGAATACTTATTTCTAATAATTTTGATGGAAATTAGCATGCGTGAATGTTGAATAATTTTGGAGGATTAAATAACAAACTAAATATTTTTCATAAGAACCTTGGAAGGTGAGAAGAGGGAAAATCAAAGAATGAAGAGAAAAATTTTGAAAATAATAATCTATCCAATTTCGGTTTTTTTTTTTTTGATTTTTTTCTTTTTTTATGGCGCAAGGACCAATTTTGATCATAATGCACCAAGATAGACAATAAGAACAGTTAAATAAGATTTGCAGATAGTCTATATACGCCTTTCTTAGAATCTATAGATTAAAATTAGATATGATGAAAAAAACCCTTGATGCTTAGGAATTTAAACACAAGTGAGGAATTGGTGCTATTGTTTAAAATACTGGATATAGTAAAATCAACAGAGTTAAAAAGCCAATGTCTAAGATGATTTGAATGTGGACAATCACAGAGTATGTGTTCCACCGATAGCAAGACATTACATATCTCGCAATAGGGTGGTGGTTCACCAAACAGAAGATGCCTATGCGTTAGGCGGGTGTGTCCTAGGTGCAGTCTAGTCCATATCACCTGCTCATGGCGGTTGCTTGATAATAGCACAGTTGGAGCAAGAACGGGCATGACGCTATGCAACTTATTTTCAGTTTGGTGGTCCCAGTTTGATTGCCATACACGTTGCAGTTTCTGCCTGAAGCAAGCTTTCAGGTCAGAGTGTGGAATAGAGAACCTTTCTGAAGAGCCTGTCGCTGATTGTGCAGCTGTATCAGCCAGTTCATTTCCAGTTATTCCAGCATGTCCTGGGATCCAACAAAATCTGATATCTTTCTTCTTAAGATGATTAGCCAAAGCATATGTGATGTCCACAAGGGTGGGATGAGACAATGAATGTAAAGAGACAATGCTTTGAAAGGCTGACAGGGAGTCTGTGTAAATAATGAACTTTTTACTGTGTGATAGGGAAATATGTTCTATAGCTATTCTTAGCGCATGAAGTTCAGCAGTGTAAATGGATGCTGAAATTGGTAGAGCGTCTGTAATTACAGTGCTCAGAGAAACTACTGCCAAACCAACATGGGATTCAGACTTTGAGCCATCCGTGAAGATAGGTTCATAGTCAGAAAAAAGCTCTCTGTGTTCTGTATGTACTCTCAGGAGTGCATGCTTTTGAGTAGCATGACAGGGTAAAATCAACCTTAGGATAAATCACTTTCCAAGGGGGCACCTCAGAAATCTTGCACAGAGCAATTCTTCCAATGTTCAGATTTAAGTCATTAATCAGGTCTCTAATTCTAAAGTGAAAAGGTTGCGAGTAAGTTAGGGATGAACGATGACTGTTAAAATCATAAAGGCTAAAATTGAATAAATAGGAGTATGCAGTATGTTTTCATTGATTGGATTTTCATAAAATGGTTCAAACATAAATACTTCCTCAGCAAATCTAATGGGGGTTCGTAGGCTTCAGCATAGAGGGACTCAACCGGTGATGTATGGAAGGCTCCCAGACAAAGTCTTAAGCCTTGATGATGTACTGGATCCAAGATCTTCAAAAGAGATTTGCACGCAGAACTGTAGACCACAGATCCATAGTCTAGTTTTGATCTAATCAGAGCTCTGTAGAGGCGAAGCAAGGATGTTCGGTCTGCTCCCCAGCGAGTATTTGCTAATACTTTGAGGATGTTTCGGGCCTTGGCACTTCTGATTTTGAGATCTTTTAATGACGATGGAATCGGAGAGATTGGTCAAATATAAGACCTAGAAATTTGAACTCCTTAACAACTTTAATGAGGCTTCTACCAATAAAAAGCTCAGGGTTTGGAAAAACCCCACGCTTTCAACTGAATACAACACTAACCATTTTTTCTGTTGAAAAAACAAAACCGTTCTGTTCAGCCCGTTTAGTGAAGTTGCTAATAGTGGTCTGAATTCGTCGTTTTGCAACATTGAGGAATTTAGACGAGTACGATATTTGTACATCGTCAACATATAGAGAACACTGAATCTCCTGATTTATATAATGGGTTATGCTATTAATTTTAATAATAAATAAAAGTACGCTTAAAACAGACCCTTGTGGGATACCTTGTCCTTGGATAAAAATATTTGAATAAAATGAAAGCAGGCGTACCTGGAAAAAACGATGGTTTAAAAATTTTTTGATAACAACTGGCAAATTCCCTCTGATGTCCATTGCATATAGATCTCTAAGTATGCCGTACCTCCAAGACATGTCATAGGCTTTTTTAATGTCAAAGAAAACAGAGATGTTATACTGTTTCTTGACAAAAGCCTCTCTGATGGAAGTCTCTAGCCGAATGAGATTGTCTGTGGTCGATCTTGATTTCCGAAATCCACTTTGAAGTGGTGAAAGGAGATTATGTGACTCAAGGTGGAACAATAACCTCGCACTAACTATGCGTTCCATCAGCTTGCTTAAGCAGCTTGTGAGGGCAATAGGGCGGTAATTATTTGCTGATGTTGGATCTTTACCAGGCTTTGGAAACGGTAAAACGTGGGCATGACACCACTGTGTGGGAAAAACTTGGGTTTCCCAGATGCAATTGAACAATAATAGAAGGGAGAGGATAGAACTTTCGGACAGATGCCGTAACATAATATAGTATAGCCCGTCTGGACCTGCTCCTGTGTTACCCGAACGATGCAGGGCTACGCGAAGTTCAAGGAGTGTTAGCGGGGAGTTGTAGCCTTCTTTGTTTGAAGAGGAAAAATTCAACTTCACCCTCTCTTCTCAACGCTTTAGCGCTTGAAATGCGGGGGTATAGTTGTCGCAACTAGACGTTTTAGCGAAGGTCTCAGCAAGAGTGTTGGCAATTTCAGGGATGGTATTGATAGACTCCATTGCTTACAAGCATGGAGACAGGGCTAGCACTGTATTTTCCACTGAGCTTACGGATTTTGTTCCAAACCTCTTTACTTGAGGTTGAACATGTGATGTTACTTACATATTTTATCCACGATTCAGTTTTACGTTGCCGGTGGATTTTCCTGGCACATGCTCGAGCTTTATTAAAAGTAATCATGTTGTCTGGAGTAGGGTAACGTCGAAACTGATTCCAAGCCTTGTTTTGATCCTTTTTTGCCATTTGGCATTCTTTGTTCCACCAAGGTTTGGGGAAACGGGGGAGTCTAGAGGATGGTTGTGAAATTGCATTATTAGCTGCAGATAGGATACAAGATGTTACTAAAGATACCGCTTCATCTATTGAGCCAGAGCTTACCATAACTTCTGTTATATCTGCTTGGGTCCTGAAAGTTTCCCAGTCGGCCTGATCGAACTTCCACCGCGGTTGGCGAAGAGTCGCACACGCAATTGGTGTAGCGTAAGATATTACTACTGGGAAGTGATCGCTACCTAAGGGGTTTCCAAGAACACTCCATGTCAGATCTAATAGCAATGATAGAGAGCATATGGACAAATCAATGGCGCTAAATGGTTGGGTTGGAGAATGAAAATAGGTGTTAGAGCAGTCGTTTAACAAGGTGAGGTCAAGTTCTGTAAGAAGCTTTTCGACGACTTTTCCTCTAGAATTCAGATCTTGGCAGCCCCATAGCAAATGATGAGCATTGAAGTCACCCAAAAGGATGAATGGTGATGGGAGTTGATCTATAAGCTCTTGGAGTTCTCTAAAATTCAAGGGTGCGTTGGGTGGTAGGTATACATTACAGATTGTAACTGTAGAAAAATAGAAACCTGCACTGCAACAGCTTGAAGCGACGTGCGAATTAGGATGGGGGAGAAGGGTGTCGTGTGGTTGATGAGTAGAGCCACGCCACCACAAGCTCTTTCACCCGTATTGTAGTCCTTCCGAAGAATGGAATATCCTCGTATGTTGGATGTGCATGATGGTTTTAAAAGTGTCTCTTGCAGAGCCACGCACACAGGTAAATGTTAATTTATTAGCGATTTTAAATCCTCTAAGTTTTTCCAGAGACCACGACAATTCCACTGAATTATTTTACTAATACTTCAGCTACGGAGAGCCTTTAGGCTTTTCAGAGTTGTACTTTATTGGTAAATAGCTTTGTCTTGATTTCCCTTTTTTACCGAGAAGCATAACATCTTCTACTTCTTTGGTGGTTTGAATTCCACCAGATTCTATTCGAATTAATGGCTTCAGTATTTTGGCAGCTTCCTGGACGTTGTCAGTAACTGGCCATTTGGTAGAACTTTTGTCTATTTCCATCAAAACTTCAGTATCGGAAGGTACTGAGAGGTGCAATGCTTCAGGAGACCGTTTGTCTAGGTTTAAGGACTCTAGGTCCGTGAAAGATGTTTCGGGGGAGATAGAGTTGTTTCTTGTTCAATTAAGTTATTTGTAATGGGTTTTTGAGCTATTGGGGGATCTTTATGAGATTCAGAAATTAAATTGTCAATGTTTGTTGGTGTTTCTATGTTGCTAATTTCTGTTTGAGTTCCTATGTCTGTTTGAGTTGCAGTATCTTTTTTCGATTTTGTGTTGGTCATTACTGCATTAGCATAAGAACTGGAAGTTCGAGGTGGTAAGATATTGACCACCCGTTTTTTTGCTTCAGAATACGAAAGGTTTTCAAGTACTTTAATTCTTTGTATTTCTTTTTCTTGCTGCCATTTTGTACAGATTATGGAATAAGCAGCATGTTATCTCTTGCAGTTTGCACACTTTCTCCGTTCTGTCGTACATGCTTCGCTGGCGTGCTCCGTACTACTGCATTTATTGCAGGTAACAACGCCGCGACAAGAAGCTGTTCCATGACCGTAACTTTGACAGCGAAAACATCTGAGAGGGTTAGGGATGTAAGGTCTTATTTTAATGTTTAAGTAACCAATTAGTATGTTTTCTAGTAATGTATGTTTAGAAAATGTGAGTATAAATAATGGAGAAGTTACAGTTTTACCGTCTTTTATGGAAGTTATTCTTTTGACAGCCTCTCCCCCCCCTTGAGAAGCTAACTCTTCTTCAATTTCAGAATCGGGTAAAGGTATCAGATCTGGGCAGTAAATCAGTCCTTTGGATGAATTGAGTGTTTTGTGAGGAGTAGCAGTAATAGAAATGTTTGAAAGATTTGTACATTGTAGGAGATTATTTGATTGTGCTTGTGTTGCTGCTTCTATCAGTAAATCACCAGATGGTAATTTTTTTTATAGATTTCACAGAACCAGTTGAACCTTGTACAGCTTTAGAGATAAGAAAAGGTGAAGCATTGGAAAGTTTCCTGTTATCAGTTGCATGAAGAACAATAAATTTGGGAAAAGATTCGGAGCAAGTTTGAGAGTTGGTGGGCTGACCACCATGTGTTGGGTATGTTGGATTGGGGATTTTAAAGAATGCGTTTTTATCTTTTTCCTTATTTTTTTGTATTTTGAGAAAGGAGGAGGAGAATCCCTTTTGATTTTCAGAGAACCAGTTTGGCGGGGCTAGCCCCAGATTCAGCAACCAGCAGTGGCCTCGGGAGAGCCTCCCGCTCTGCAATGCAGGACCCCATCCAGGCACCACCTGGAGCTACAAAGCAGGCGAGATTATACACCAGCTGATAGAGCAGCCAGGACATGCTGGTTAGGCTGCCCCGGCTCCTGTACTATCTGGTGGCCTGAGACGCAAAACTCAGCTTTTCTCCGGTACCCTCTACGTGCCCGCTTCTCCAAGATCCCCCTCACCAGTCCAAAGGTACTCAGAAGTTTAAAACCTCGCTCCAAGTGCCAGTTTTCCCAGGGAGCAGTCTGTTGTGTCGTCATACCAGTTGTGAAAAAACCATCAGACTCAACTTCATTCCACTCAGTCCTGGTCTGCCACAGGACTTCGTCGCAAGTAAAATTAAAGATAATATGTAAGGAAAAAATCAATAATAAAGCAAGACCCACTAAGGGGATAAACCATAAAATGAAATTCTTGGATATGTATTCTTATGAAATAAAAACCAGTGTTTTCTTTTTAACTATGGCAGAAAAGGAAGTGGGGGAAATAAAGGTGAAAGTAAAGATCGCTCGGGAGAGGCGGGTGCGCGAAACCTGTAATCACAAGAGAGTGAGCCCTTGCCAAAAGATCACTAGGGCACCTCGGGATTGTGACCCCCGTACTCACCTAAAGAAAGTGAGCCCCTTGAGGGGCTAACCTATTTCGGAAGCTTCAAAAGTAAAAGTTTTAAACAATCATATAAAGCAGAGTACTACATACAAATATAATAAATATTTTATAGAAAACAGCAGAGAGAGAGAGATTTTAAATAGTCTTACTGCATTTTCTCCCCATAAATGTGCTTCCAGGCTTGAAGGACCAGTTCCATCATGTAATTCAAAAGAAAGTAAAAAAGTATATTTCAACACAGGCCAATATTTCTTATCAGCTATAAAAAAATCATGGAAAAAATAATATAGCTGATTTATAAATAAATATAAAACTACAAATATAAACAGTTGAAATACAGTTCAATACTAACTTTTTCTAGCACTGCACTCAGGACAATAAAAATAAAAAATTCCATCACGTTGTTCAAACGGATCAAAATCTGGCATAGCATCTTTAGTTCTACATATAAATAATTTAAGACGATTAATAAAAGTGTTTAGTATACACAATTCTATCTATTAGGATTTGTCCAAAAGATCAAAGGGGAAAACAATCATCAAAATAATACAATAATAATTAAAAAGCAAATGACTTAACCTTAGTATCTGTGATAAAAATGTAAAATGAACAAATAAAAATTAAACATACTCACATATATAAACATTCAGGACAACAAAGATGTATAATTTCATTCAAAGATTTAGAATTGGGTTTATAAGATAAGACAGCACATAAAGCTCTAAACTTATAAGGAACAACATGTTGAACTATTTCAGATAAGGATGAGGGTGCTATTTCTGAGTGATCAGTCTCTAAGAAAAAATTTAAATATAAAACATTTAGGGATCATTTCCAAAGTTATCTTCAAACAGTAGTTAGCATGGAAACAATACTGACTATCTAAAAAAAATATTATTTTCAATGAAAAATTACATCAAAACATTCTCCAATTCTTTTTAGTAGAATAGAATTTAACATACAAACATGTGTTTTAAGGTGACCCTGAATGTAAATATAATAACAAAGAAAAAAATAATAGTAAATTTGAAATGTGAAAGCAATTTCTTAAATAAACTATAACATTTACTTTATGAAGAAATGATGTTTAGACTTTCTGCCAGCAAAAGAAAAACATAATAAATGAATAACCAATTAATGGTATTACAGAAATAACACAAACTTTGAGAAATAAAAATGTAAAAGCACAAAAATTTTGCATAACTGGTTACAAAAGTTGTTTATTTCTATGAAATTACATTAATTTTAGAATTATACATAATTAATGGTAAAGCTAGCTTTACATTTAAGCTGTCAAGCAATAACTTTCAGAATGTAACAAAAATAAGCAGCTTAAGGGGAATTGTGATTTCGTTTTGATGAGAATATATTAATATATTCAAAGTATTTACTAAAATTGAAACTAATAGAAGACTATTTTCAAAAATATACAAGTAAGTGATTATCAATCACAATTTAATTAACTCCATAGAGGGAAAAATAATAATTTCATAGAGATTAGATAGTAACTTGCTGTGTTAATCTGCAGTTACAAAATTTTAACATGATAAAATGAAAACTGTAAGAAATAATTACATTTAATCTTTTTAAATTAATTAATGAGAAATAGAGGAAGAAAAAACCCAATATTAAAATCATAGAAAATAAATTTTCAACATACATGAAACAACAAAAATAATCAATACCTATAAAAATCTTAAAACTTCTGTAACTTTTCATTAATGACATTCAATTTATAGCTTACCTGAAATAGCAGGTATTAATTTCCACCATTCTGCTTGAGTTTCACTAATAAAAGGAGGAAAACTGGGTTTTTCTTGGCTTGCTAAGCAATAAAATTTATAAAGTTATCAACATAATATTAAAAATAGCTTATAAATAACATTTTAAGTGACAGATTTATACAAAATATGAAAAGACAATGGTTTAAAAAAAATAACATAAAATGATGAACTAATTTAAATGGGGAAAACTTACAAGGATTGTGTAAAAACATTCGATATTCTAGAGGTGTTTTGTTGAGTATAGGATCTAGAAGGAATGAAAGTGATTATTATTACATCAAGGAAGAAATAAAAATTTAATTGATAAAGTAGTTACAAGTTTTATGACTAATTGTTAAGCTCACCAACACAAAGCTGAAAATATTGTTGTCAAAAATTTAAATATGTGTTCACAAAGTGCATGTAGACACAGAAAAGTGATTATTCAGAATAGATTTAAGCATCAAAAATAAAATTTCAAATAAAAAGAAATGAGAGAAATATGCATATTTTTTCATTCTGTTATTCCCCCATCTGCATTTAAAAAAATGAAGTAATATTAAAAATAATTATATTAAAAAATATTAAAATTTAAAAGTTGATCCAAATGAATATATTTAGTAAACTATTGTACATGTGTGAAAAAAATTACATTATTGAGTATTTATTGTTTTTTATAGAGGTGAAAATTAAGTAATGAACACTTAGAAGAAAGAAATTCTTTTCATGTAGCACAAATAGGTATTTTTCCCGTTAGCATAGAATTGTTCACTGCCAGAAATCAAAAGATCAAAAAAGTGTTGTTCAAAAAGCAAAGCATGAAAGGAGAAAGTTTAACAATATAGAATACTGAAGCAATTTTATCAATCCAACATATAAATGTACTAAAAAAAGAGGAAAGACAAAACTCTTAAAAATTTGGTATAAAATTGTAAAATCTTTCAGAATTGCTGAAAATGTTTTAGTTTTAGGATATATGTGACACAGAACTTATCACTACAAGTCGAACACTCCTTACATTTATTGTGGCATTTTACATTTTAGGTTATGACATTCAATGTCAGAATCCATGAAATTATAATTGATTGTGAGTGTTCTTAATCAGCCTTTACCTATTCTAACTGAATGCTTAACCCAATCTGAAAAAATAATACTGTCATCTATTATTTCTTAAATTGCAAAAGTCTTGGTTAAGAGATCAGGAATTGAGATAAAGGTTAAGAAAAAATTCTTTGCATCATAAAAAAGCCAAATACCCAGTAAAGGCGAAAGAACTAATCCAACATTTTCTTTTCATTGCTTTTTTGTTGCCAAAAGATAAATGAAAATTGAAAGATCAATATCACAATGTACAGTATTTGGCAGTCTTTTTTACATACTCATTTATTTTTGACTAATACCAGACTAATGGAAAAGTACCCCCATATTAAAAATGCAGTTTTACCTTGTTCAGTAGTAGGAGCTGACATATCATCATTTTCGATGTCCATCACTTCTATTTCTTTTTGAGTAGCTTTAAAAATAAAATATATAAATTAAAGGCTTTGAAAAAACATCTGGTTACTTTTTAAAACTGGATTTGGAAATGAGAAAGAATATGAAATTCGATTTTCAACAAAAATACTTACCACCAAATTCTTGAGTGCTTTGACCAGGCTTCACAGAAACTTCCAAAACTGAGAGCACTAAAACAGTATAAAAAAAATTTAAAAAATATATTAATTCCAAAACAGTAATTAAGAATATTTTTAGTGCTTTCTTGATCTATATTTTGATCTAAATAACCACATCTACAAATATATATTTTTTCCAAGCTTAAAACTACAATAGAAATATATTTACTTAAAATGATTCTTAAGTGAATAACTAAACTCAAAAACCAGAATAGACACAGTAATTTTTCTTAAATGGTGAGAAATAAATGCAGAATAAGGATTTCATTGCACAAGGTAAACTAAATTCTAATTATGATCATTATTTCAAATATTATAAAAGTATATGAAATAGAGACAGAAAATTAAAAAGATATTTTTACACAGATATAAAATTAATTATAAAACTAAAATAAAGAAAAACATTTCATATTAACCTGTGTTTTCAGGAGGTACTGAATTTTCTTTTGAGCTTAATGGTCTATTTAATGCTTCAACAGCTAAAAAAAAAGTTTTTTTTAAATTAAAGGTTTGTTTTGTATTAAAACAGACAGTCAAATAGCAAATTATGGATAAAATAGCTCATAAGTAGATTTAATTCATACAATGTCACGAAATAAAAAAAAAAAAAATTAAAAGAATAAAAACAAAAGCTCTGACCTAAAATATTAACTAAAAGAATTACATTGATTTTAATAATAAAGCAAAATAGA
The DNA here is from genome assembly GCA_019973975.1 of Trichonephila clavata. NCBI lineage: Eukaryota > Metazoa > Arthropoda > Arachnida > Araneae > Nephilidae > Trichonephila > Trichonephila clavata. The sequence goes on along the minus strand of BMAO01020862.1, from coordinate 31,148 downwards.
ACTTTACATAATTTACAGAAATAAAACTAAATAAGAATAAACCATACTTGCATTATCCTCATTATTTCTTGTTGATCTCTGGCTTGAAGAATAAGCAGAAATATCTACAAAATTGAACATAATTTCAATAGATGTAGCTCCTTTTAATATACAAATTAGATACATTTTTACTACACATACTAAAAATTTACCAATTACTTTGCAACGTAAAATAAAAATATCTTTTATAGTTATTTTTTAGCTAGATAGCACTTAAAAAATATCATAATAGTTCAAAATAAACACAATTTTGCACAAAATAAACACAATATGCTATTTTAGTGGAGCAATAAACAGCTATTTCAGTGTGGTACAATTCAGTTTGGTATTAAATTAAAATATGCATTTAAAAATTAAATAATTATAGTTGTATGTGCTGCTTTAATAAAAACCAAGGAATTCAAAAAAAATATATTAAAGCATACACACCACAATTTAAAAAGATACTGTTATTTTGACTTAGTAAATCATCAGTTTGATTTCCACATTCCATCACATCAATAATGATTTTTTCTATACGTCTAAAATCAGATTAAAACAAAAAGGAAATTAACAGCTAGAAAATGCAGCTACAACTAAATTTAACAATATTAACATACCTATTTTATAAAAAATTTTGCTCTCTCTATTGCAAAAAAATTATTAATATAATATTTATTTAGTTAAATGTCAATTCTCATTCATAACAATTATTAGTCAATTTATTTTATATATAAAAATAAATTACTAGATTTTGTAATTTTGTACTACATAGTTAAAAATATGCTGCTATTTAAATGTAATAGAAAAAGAATGAATAGAATATAATCGTAACAATCACACATCTCTTTTAAATATAAATATAAATTCAATTTTATGTTATGATTAATTTATTTAAAATTTCTAAAGTAATCGAAAGCATAAAATACATAAAAAGGAGCAATTTTCTACATTATACAATTATATTTTAAAGTGATTCTAATTGTTATATGTATTATTTAATTCAATCCCTCAAATATTTAAATTGAGTAATGCTACACATATATTGGATATCATTTAATATTATCTTTAAAATTCATCAGTATTTTGATTTCAAACATATTAAAATATACTTAAATTTATAATATATTATAAAACAAAATCAAATACATAAAAAAAAAAATATTTTAACATTTTTTTTTCAAGTAAACTATTGAAACTAAGTAACTATTTCAACAATAAAAAATCACTAAAATATCTCTTCTTGCTCTAATGAATCTTACTCTTTCAACTTTATTACTCGAGTATCAGTGTCATTTAAAACTTCAATGCCTCTTCCTTCTTTTGTTCCAGTATGCAAGCATAGCTTACTTTCATCTGGATTCGACAAAGGACTATACAGATGAGCATCACGAACTTCAATAAACTGCCCTGGCTGAAAATATTTCTTCATTTTATTATCTTCCCGTTAAAAGCTTACAAACTTTCTTGATAGCAATCAAATATGTAGTAATTATTTTATTTTTAAACATAGATAAATCACATCACAATATAAATTCATATGTATTTAACTATTTTTCATATTGGAGTATATTTTTTATGCAATAACACAATTTATAGCAAATTTTATTTTTTTGGCATATTGCATTAAAAAAATCTTAAAGAATTAAACATTAAATTATTTCTTAATAAATAATTTCTTTTCTAATTCTCCACAGCTATTATCTCACAAACTTTTTCAAAAAATTTCTCTTGGATTTAAGAATATATATAAATATAAAAACATTTAATCAAATTCTAAGGCATTACGCACACAATTGCACATCTACTTAAAAAGATAAAGATATAACAAATTACTTTTAATAATAATGTGTGGAGGAGGAAAATCAAATTTCAAACACTTTTTTTTTTAAAAAAAGCAATTTTCCTTGTAGTTCCTTCAAATAATTTCCCTAAAGTTTAATTGATGTTACACACAAAGATTGTGTAAAGTTTTATCAGTCACATCATAAAATAAAAACACCAATAAAACTGTTTTTAGATGAAAGTAATTTATTTGATAAAAAAATGATTACTGCAAAACATTTTTTACAAAGACATTTTCATATTTTTTAATTGAAGGGGATTGAGTATAACTGAAACAATATAATAAAAGAAATAATGTAATCACAATAATGAATGTCACAGTAATGTAATCACAATAATGAAGAAATAATATAAACAGTAAAATCACAATTCAACAAAATGCATGCAACATATATGTTAAATAAATTTCAAAGATTAAACTTTTCTTTTTAAGAAAAATATATGGGAAGATCAAATTATATTAAATAAGATAACAAATTAAATTTATAACAATCATCTTCACTAAAATCAGTATCATTAGGAAAGAAAAAGTAATGTACTTTTTAACTGAATAATTTTATGCAAAAAAGTTATGATACATTCAAACCTCTACTTTGCGAATTCTTCTGTTTTACAAGCTTTTTCCTTGAACAAAGAATATAAAGTATATTGAAAGATGAATCTCAATTTAACAAATTTTTCCCAAAATGAACTTTTTTCAGGATATAGCAACTTTATTAAATAGAGGTCCGACTATAATTGCTAAAATTAAATATTAAAACATAGAAAGTGAGAAATGAAAACACCCCAACTGATTACTAAAGAATAAACAAACCCTTAATTCCGCAGCAGTTGAAATGTGTTGACCATAAACAGATAAAATTACATAATAATTTTTGGCAACGATAAAAAGTTTTTCATCAAGTATTTCATCTTTAAGGCCCCAGTGAGTGCTTTCCAACCTATACAAAATATCATAGTTAAGCAGCAAATAAAAAACTACAAATAACAGATTTCTGATGTTTTAGATTGAAATAGCAATTAAAATAATTTATACAGATGCCAGCAATTGCACAGGTAAAATGAAAAACAAACTTCTCTATTAATTTAAATATTAATATATTCCATTAAAAACAGAACATTCATAAAACAGTAAAATTTGGTTTAAAAAAACCTTTACAGCTAAGAGAAAAGATTATGAATAAAATAAAATTTTTAGTTAATTATGCAATAATTAATTTTAAAACATAATAAAATCCAAAATTAACGCTTCACTGCAATTTCTAAGTAAAAAAAAATTTAATTTTAGAATAATAAAATATTTTAAACATTTTTTCATAACAAAAGATAAAAAATGATTCTTCCTAAAATAGTTATCAGATAAACTAGAAATATTTCTCCTTTGGAATATAAACATCACATATAAATTTTGTTAAATTCTTTTTATCAAGGTTGATCATTATCAAGTAAGTTATATAAAAATATTCTCATTATTTCCTCATTTGTTGAGCTTGGAGATAAAAGCAATACATACTGATTTGTTTTTGTTCCATCCCATATTTTTAATATAACAGCCTCAGTTTTTTTTGCACAATATACACCTATAACCTGAAGGAGGAAAAAACTCATTTAGTATTCAACATTATGATAAAGTTAATTTATTTTTTATGAATGCAAATTAGCCACTAAAGAAATAAATGTAAAATTCATATCTAAAAAGGAAAAAATGTGTTTGCATTATAAACTATCTTAAGTATTAATTAAGGATTTTTTAAATTATCTTAAAACAAAAATGTCATTTTAATAGATTATATTTTACAAAGATCACTTTAAAAGATTTGTATAAAAAAAAAGTAATCTTAAAAGTAATCATTAATTATGCATTAATAATTCTTTTGTATGAAAGAACATAAATGTATGAAAGATAGAGGCATATGCTTATATACAAAATGTATTGTAATAATAAAATGAAAAATTTAATAACTTCAGTAATTTTCACCATATTTGCAAAAAAATATCACTGTTTAAAGGAAACTAAATTATGATAATGAATTAATTTTCTAAACAGCATAATAATAAATCATGATGAATCAATAATTCAGTATTATAAGCTACTTCAGGATATATTCCTTAACATTCTACAGCAAGGGTACCAAACTCAAAGGTTAACTTGGGACAAACAAACAAGGTTTAACTTTAGGTGGGCAATAAAAAAAATCTATATTTATAGAAATGTAGGCTTATTTCAAATAATACTTTACAATATACATATATAAAAGAACAACAAAAATTTAATGTTTATGTCCTGACACTTGATATCTCTTCTCCGCTACTTTCTTTCCTACTTCTGGGAGAAATTTATTTTATTATATAATATTGTGTGCCAATATATATTGGCCAGGTCTCAAGAAGGTTTGCTGTGGGCCATGTGTGGTCCGTGAGTTTAACACCCCTGCTTTACAGTTTCTGAGTAATAGGAAATTTTGATTTTAGGGGTCTTATATCATGAGAATCCATTTAAGCAAAATATTATTTTATTGAAATTGGGAAAAAATTAAAAGTCAAACGTTTGTGACATTTAATGGGGGGGGGGGGGCACACTACTGCTAAAACTTTCAAACAAAATTTTATAAAATTTGAAATGAAGGTCTATCCTACAGTGATAGGTGTTACTTTGGGAAAAAAGGTACCAATAATGAACTCTTTTTATTTGCTAATTAAGTATGCTAATTTAAATTAATTTACCAGTATCAATGATTAAATTCTCGTTATGCCATTAGGAGTGATATCAATTTTGTCCAGCTAAAATAAAAATAACTTTAATTAAGGGTATTCTATTTAATTGTTTAGTTTTAAATTGGAATTTTTCACAACAAATTATAACAATGCTTCCAAAAAATTAGGAAACTCATTTTTAAGATTAGATTCATAAAAAATTGCATACATTATGTGAGAAAATTCTAATTAATTTTTTATCATCATAACTGAATTCTTTTTTAGCCATTTAAAGCCCTTGTTATTTCCTCGAGTTAATATGGGATTTGCAAGAATTTTTCAGATTGTTTGTATCTTTTTGGTGTCAATACAATAAAAAAAATAATAAATGTGCACAGAAACAAAATATAAATTTTTCATAAAATCTTAAAAAATAAAATTTCAGCACACATCTAAACATAATTATTAGAAATACATAATTAAAATGTAAAATATTTTAAACTTAATACATTTGATAAATTACAAATTATACAATTGAAATTATACAAAGACTCACTTGACAAACAATATTAGCATAATCTCCTTTATTTAGTTCACTTATTAACTTAGGTTCACTTTTCTTATTATACCATTCAAATAATTTCCGAACCTTAAATAAAAATAGAAATAAATTATCATGATAATCAAATTAAAAGAAAGATTATTATGAGTATATGAACCATACATACTCTTGCAGAATCTTCAGGAACAAAAGTAAAAGATTTAGCAACTGTTTTTGGTTTGGAACCCTTATTACTCTGACTGAAGACCAATATAAATTTTGGAGATAAACATCTTCCCTTTAGTTGGCTTCGAAATTTATAAACCTATTTGAATATTCATAAAATTCAAAACTAATATCATTACAGTACATGTAGGTCTAATATAATTAATTAGACACCCAAATCAAATTATAAAATTACAAAGAAATAAAGTACATTTTAACAATTTTTAGCAAATATTAAATTTTAAAAAATTCACAGTGGGATTACATTTTAAAATATACAATTGTAAAATTTTATTACCTAATGATTACAATTACTTTATAATTTAATATTAATGCAAGGAGTTTCTAAAAACATATTTGACAATACTCTGTTACAATTTTGTATTTAGTGCAATTATTATTTACAGACATTTAAGAGGTTTACAAATAACAAGCTATAATTTAATAAACTAATATTTAATACTAATATAACCATTAATAGTAGTAAACTGTAAAAATTTTAAGACTAAAAAAAAGTAAAGGTAATTTCCTATTTTTTTTGCATTATTTTAACAATATTTTTAAATAAAAAACAATTACTGCAATGCCACATAAGAAATCGCACTTTTTAAAACCATTAGTTAGCTTATTATTATTCAAACTAATGTGTTTATTAGGAGAAATTGCTAATTATTATGATACCTAATTAAGTTTTTGCATCATATAATATCTTCAGATATTTTATTATTATTTGTTCTCTAACCAAACATGGGACAGGGAAGGAGGACAATAATGGTAATTAATAATATATTAATTTTATCTTTGTGTATCTACTTAAAAAATAAATTTAAAAAAAAAACATTTAAAAAGCTTAAAATAATAAAAAAACATTACTTTTATAAATGATACATTTAAAGAGGTCTCTTATATAATCAATTAAGATTGAATCATATAGCCAGTTGAACATTTTACAGTAAAATTTCCATAACAAAAAAGTTAGATGTATTATTACAATTTAAAATCATCTAACAGGAAATGCTTAAGAAATCTAAGAAGAATGTGATATTTCCCAGATTAAATTAATAAATGACTTTTTCTTCAGATTTGATGAAGGTGTCAAAAATAAAAAATGAATTTTAGAAAGTGATGACAATAAATTGAAAAAAATATTAAATGTGTACATAACAATGCACTTTAATTAATGCTTTTAATGCTGATAAATAAAAAGTGAGTTAGGATAATGATTGATTTTCCACTAAAATTAGAATTAAAATGTAGAATTTATATATGTATAATAATACTAGCCGCTACCCTCACGCTTCGCTGGGTATTTCATGATGTTTTATAAATATATCTGTTTATATATATAAATTATTGATATCTAAGTCCTAGCATTAAGAATTCTATTGTATTGAAAATATATACTTAAACCTGTAACTCTTGCCTCTTGATAAAAAAAAAAGGACAGAACTAATTTGTATTGTCTAATATTCTCTAAAATTGAGTATAGAATGATATTTACACTTTCGTAACCCTATAACAAAGTGGATTTCCGCAAAACCAATTTTAGGTGGATCTCTACTCCATAAAATAAACATGGAAGCCAAATTCAAATCTAAATCTGATAGGGTAAAATTTTTACTAACAATACCCCCCCCCCCCATAATTCCGTTGAGTCTTTCTCTCAAAAACCGTTCTTAGCGGATTTTAATTCAACAAAAGAAAAATGTAAACCAAATTCCATTATTATAGTTCTTGTAGTTCGAAAAATGAAATTTTTTGTCAACACGCCCCAGTAACCCCTTGCTCCCCCAGGAGTTGATTCCCGTCAAATGCATTCTTAGTGGATCCCTATTCAACAAAAGGAACATGCTTAACAAATTTCAAGTACACAGATCTAACAATTCTAAAACAGGATTATTTTCCTATAACTCCCCTTCACCCCTCGCAACTCTCTTTGGGTGTCGATTTTTGTTTTACTCTTTGTTTGAGGAACTCTATTCCATGAAAGGAACATGCCTACCAATTTTCAAGCAGGTAGATTGAATAGTTTAAAAACGGAAATAATAATCTATTACGCCCCTTAATCCCCCGAAATGAAACTTGGGGGTTAATTATCGCGAGACCCATTTTATAGTGGTTCAACTATAAGTGTAGTGTGTTTATAGTGGTACTCAACGAAAGGAATATGCTTACCAAATTCCAAGACTGTACATCTAATAGTTTAAAAATAGGAATAATTATCTATAACCCCCCTTGAGCCCCAGCAATGCCACTTGGGGGGGGGGTCTGTTTTCACAAAACCCATTTTGTAACGGATCTCTACTCTATGAAAGGAATCTGCTTACTAAATTTGAAGACTGTGAGTCTAATAAATTAAAAATGGAAAAAGTTACCTATAGCACCCCTTGAGACCCCGCAACGCCACCTGGGGGGTTGATTTTCACAAAACACATTATATATTGAATCTTTACTCCATAAAAGGATTCTGTTAATCATATTTAAAGACTGTGCTACCAGGAGTTTAAAAATGGAAAAGTAATTATCTATAATGCCCCTTAAGCTCCTCAACGCCACTTGAGGATCTATTTTCACAAAATCCATTTTGTGGCGTATCTCTACACTATGAGAGGAACCTGCTTACCAAATTTCAAGACTGTGCGTCTAATAGTTTAAAAATCGGAATAATTATTTATATCTCCCCTCAACACCCTTTGGGGGTCAATTTTCCTAAAACCCATTTTGCAGCGGATATTAACTTAATGAAAGAACTCTACCTACCAATATTCAAGCCAGTAGGTCAAGTACTTTAAAAACGAAAATATTTATCTTTTACGCCCCTTAATCCCCCCCCCAACACCCCTTGGGGTCAATTTTCGCGAAACCCATTTTTTAGCGGATAATAACTCTCATGAAACAACTATGCCTACCAATTTTCAAGCCAGTAGGTAAAGTACTTTAAAAATGAAAATATTTATCTCTCTTATTTATCTTAGAAATATTATTCCCCTGCAATGCCACTTGGGGGGCTATTTTCCCAAAACCCATTTTGTAGTGGATCTCTACTCTATGAAAGGAATCTGCTTACCCAATTTCAAGATTGTACATTGAGTAGTGTAAAAATGGAAACAATTATTTATAACAACCCTTAACCCCTGTAACGCCCCTTGCGGTTTGAATTTCGCAAAATCCGGTCTTAGCTGATCTCTATTTCATGAAAGGAACATGTCTACCAAACTTCAAGTCTAAAGGTTCAATAGTTTCGGAGATATCATGATTAGTGAGTGAGTCGCTTTTCTCCTTCATATATATATATATAGAGATAAGACACACAAAACTAAAAAAAATACAAAAATTATTTAAAAAATCAGGATTATTAGAACATGTGTAATCAGTGAAAACAAATTATTTACTTATAAGATGTGTGTGCAAAAAAATCAATCATGATGCGCTGAAACAACCATGAAAAATCTCTATAATTACAAGTTTTGCATGTAATGAATAGTCTTTAATGTAGTCTCCATGCAATACAATGCACTATTTCAGTATTTTTGCCTCTCTTTGAACATATGTTCAACCCATTGTTTGAGAACACCTTAAAAACCATCTTCAAAGCCTTTATAGATGCTTTGGCAGCCCCCTCCCCCGGAGATCTTTAAGCTCCTTTTTCCCAAAAAGTCATGTCCCGTGGTTAAGTGAATGTGTGGTAAGTCCTGTGTGTTCGGCTCTCTCCAGGTGCCTTGGGATAGGGTCAACAGTGGCTAGGGATTCCCATGGCTTTCCAAGGCTCTTGGTTTTTTAGGTCATGGCAGTACATTTGTTAATGTATGTGGATATAAAGCCCTTTGCTCTTCAAGAGGACTTCAAATTGAGAAACTCGGCTCCCTGCTTGGCTCTGTCATTGCCGGGGATCCCAACATGACAGGGGTGGAACATGAGAAATGATTACTGCATAGGATTTCATAAGCAATTACTCCACTTATAATAGAAGAAAATACTCTGATGTATACTTTACAAATACAATTACAAAGACATTGGTATGATATAATACATACAATATGCCAACTAAACGTTAAGATAAAATTTTTTTAGTAACATACATATGTCTCATGCTTTATATATAAAAATAGAAAATACCTGCATTCGATGAATACGTATAATATCACCAGGATAAACATCAGGGAATGTTTCATCTTTAGCACCAAATATAGAACAATTAAAACCTGCATGTGTTTCATCTGTAAGTGTCAGATCTAAAATTTGTGTTCTTTTTCCTAAAAATTCACAAAGTATATTAATATATCAACTTAATAAATAAATATTTACATATCCATCCTTTTATATGGAAAATAATACCTTAGCTAAGAAAATTCATGAACAAATAAATAAGGACCATAACATCTTCAAAACATTTCAAACTTAGAAATTTTTTGATTTATTGGATTTAAAAATTTAAGAAATAATTAGTACATATGCACATATGTAAACACAAAGATACAGGCATCTTTTTATTTAGTCATTACAGGATTATTCTTGCCTAGGAACTGAAAAAGTTGCTTAGAATAATTTAAGCAAAATATGGTAAAAATCACAACCCAAGGGAAAAATAAGATCTTTGATACATTAGTGCACTTATATTTATTGCAAAAGACATACTTAAAAAAATTTAAGGATTGTATTTTAGAAGAAATTAATAGTTAAAATGAATTTTATTTTTCCAGCTGAGAGATTTGTTTAACTGAGAAAGATGGTTAAAAGGTGTATATAATGTTTGGATACATTTGATTAGAAAACAATTGGAGCAAAACGTACCTTGCATAACTTTTAGATTACATTTTTCAACAATCCCATAAACATTATATGCAACTTTTGGCTCAGATTCTTGTAATGCCCCCAGAGAAACATATTCATAATGATTTGCCAAAATAGTCTATAAAAAAGAAAGTTCAGATCCAATAGAATAATTTCATAAAAATATAATATATCTTTAAAAAAATAAATATTATTATCTAATACTACATCCAGTTTTAGATATTTAAAGGTGTTAAACCTTTGTGTCATTTTTTTATATCTTATTGATATAATAACAAGTTAATACTTCATGCAGTGGAATATTATTTCTTTTTAGTATTGTATTTTCTGTCTTGTTATGAGCATTAAATTGGTTTCTCTCAAGTTTTTCCATAAGCAAAATTAAATTTTAGTTAAGTTGCTTAAAGAGAGAAAAAGGATAAAAATCCAAATTTAAAAAGCAAAAAAATTCTGATAACTGTTTGCATTTCTGATGTAATACTCTGGAATTTTACTTAATGTAATACACACTACTGAATATGAAAATGGTGTAAGCACATTATGTTGTGTAATAAGTAAATTAAGTGCTATGAATCTAAAAAAATGAAATTCATCTATTCAGAAAGGCGTGCCTGTGATGAAGACAATCACTGGGGATGGGGCAGAAGGAACTGAACTACAGGACAGGGGGTTTGCATCACTAAACCTAACTTTAGAAAAAAAATCATAAATAATAAAGTTTAAGTCCTAACATTATAATTTTTGGTACCATTTTAGATTATTACATAAGCTTGTCATTTACATTACAGGTAGAATGTCATAAAATTTTTCCTTTTATTTACATGAAAATATTACTTCAAAAAATGATTTCCAAAAGTGCTATTCAAATTTCTTTGAATTTTTAATTGAAGAAAAAACACACACACACAAAACCCCTCTTAAATTAATAAGAAAAAACTAAAATGAAGACTGAGCATGGAAAATTTTAAAGTGTGGAGAAATGCTAAGTCCTATATTGCTTGATGTGTATGCATACAATGTTTGTTGCCTTTTTATTTGTTTAAGCATGGTTTGTGAACAAACTATGTGCTTTCTATGGCTTTTTTCACCCTTTTTTGCTCTTCTAAGGGCAGGAAAATGCCAACCAGACAATTGAATAATAAACTGGTTTCCGAAATACGAAGAGATGTATGCAAAATGTATCAGTAAGTAGCGAAAACTGTAACAGAATTGATGCTAAAAACCTAAAATACTCCACAGTGTAGCGAAAAAGGAAATAAAACACATATTCAGAGAGTTATTAGAGAAATGGGAATGTTTAATATCACATGGAAAGGTTAAGAGTTTGGTTTGTTTACGTTCCAATTTCTCCCACCCTTGCAACTGAAGAGCAAAATACAAAACACATACCGAATATGAACAAACTGAAGGTCAGGTTACTTAAATTATGTTCAGTGCAAATGTAAAGGACACAGGATGCCATCTAGTGGCCATTCAAAATTGCTCCAGTTTAAAATGCACATATGCACCACCCGTTCACTAAGTCTGTTCTGAAATGCAGGGGTGAGCCAACCGGCCGTGAAAGATGTTCGCGCTGAATGCATATATGATTTACCCATAGTAAAGTGTGGTTAATGCTGACCACTTCTAAATAGTTTTAAGAAAGGTTTTTGCAATATGTTAATGGATTAAAGATTAATATCTTTTTGAAAATAAATTGAAAAAAGAAAAAAAAAATTATACTGTCAAAATTTTAAAACAAAAAGTAAAATTAAAACAAGTTGAAATTTTAATTTTATTTCTGGAAATTAAAGATAATTTTATTGTATTCATTACTACTTCATAATGCTTCTTACCATTCTAAATTACTTAATTGCAATGCATGATTTAGATAAGTATATTTTTTTTTCATATTTTCAATTTATCATAATGAAATATTTAAAACACACAAATGCAGCTTAAATAGCAGTAACAAAAAATGTTCCAAGTAGCAAGCTTTATGGTCAGCACAGATAATTCTATTAAAGACTAGTGCATTGTAAAAAGAGTCTTGGGACCCAGTGAAAATTTAGTAAATGAAATACCAGAACAGGAGTCTTTTTTTAAAAATTATTTTATCCTTATTTATATAAAATCATGAAGTCAGCAATTAACAGTCAGTTGCTCTATTCAGTATGTATTAATATAAACAAACACATTTACACATACTCAGAGTATTATGTTTAGAGTAATAGATATGAAACATTGGAGTTTCTATACAAATTTTGTAATTATATGATCAATATTTTAGAGCAAACAAATCTTTAATAATGAAAGCAGACAAATTCATTTCCATTATTTCTGTTTGAAACTTAGGAGTTAGAAAGCTTCAATCATGATTCTTCTTAAAATTTATAATATCATAATGAAATAAGAAAAATATAACATTATCCATAAATAAGTTAAATTTGTTTACAAAGCAACAAAAATTAAACATAGATTTTAAAATAAAACAAAAAATGTAAATTAATCAAAATTCAGGTTATACTGGAAAGTTACTCAATAACTAATTTTATAAAGCAATATTTACCAGATTACTGATTCAATGAAGTGAACCATTGAAAATTTAAATACTTGTTTTAAATTAAGAAACTTACATGAGATTCTTCATTATCTGCAACTTTTTGTTTTTTCTGGACAGTCTAAGAAAATGTGGATCAGTATAAAAAATAAATTTGCTTACATAACAATATTACAAATAATTCTAGAACTTAATAAAATTTAAACACATTATTATATTTCAGAATTTTTGTAATAATTGATTTGATGACTTAAACTATAAAAAACTTTTTTATGTGTCTTCTAATATTTTAAGAACTAAAATATTTCACAAGCAATGTTAACTTCAATAAAGCACTTTAAAAATCAAAAAGTATATGACATTTCACACAAATCTTCTCGACTAAATAACAAAATTCAATTTTTAAAATTATACATGTCACTAAAAAAATAACTATTATAAGATACAGAATATTTTTTCTAGAGATTGAAACTACACAAATACTTTACAAATGTGCAGTAACTAAAAAATTAAGATGTGTTATCTAGAGATGTATGGATAAAGAAGTTAAGAAGAATATGTATGGATATAGAAACTAAGTGGTCTTGTCATGAACTGCATAGACTGATATTCATGCTGAGTTGCAGGATTGAGTCTCGATTCTGTTAAAGATTGGTATAAAATACTATAATTGCACATTGCTTAGAATTGAGCCTCAAAGTTTTTAAAAAGTGTAAAGAGGAATTTGATGGAGAATTAGGTACCATGTCAAAGTTGTCCTTGTTACTTGAACATTGTTTAAAATTTTGATGTCTGTTACCAATAGCCCTCCGGTTGCACCAGTATGAAGTTAATATATATAAAATCTCTAAAAACTGTGTATTCTTTTAAATATTTTATTTATTGACAAAAAGTAGCAAGAAATATATTAGTTTACCATATTTCTCTATATTTTGTAAGCACTTTTAAATAAGTACTGACTTTGACCTGCTTTTTCTAATCAATGCTTCACTACAATATAATGAATTTTTAATAAATAGTAGATGCGTGCATTTAGATAAGTGCAATGAAATACACACAATTTTCAATTAAAAAATAATTTCAGCACTTAATAAGAAAACTTTTTAAATTTTAAGAATATACCAAAATTTCCAATTAATAAAAAGCAGCTTTTCAGATAGAAATGCTTTGATTAATCTTATATATTCTAATCAATAACCTTCAATACAAGTTGTAGCACATAAATTGCAATTCATATTAAAACAGATGTAGAAGTCAATACCGAATTATTTTTGCCTAACATAATGGGAAACTGAGTAGATTTATGACTATCTTTGAGTGGTTAAAAGATTATTTTCATAAGTATTTAAAATTTTTGTTTTACTTAAATAAAATTTTTAAAAAATTTTAAGCTCACTTGTTTATTTACTGCTGTCTCGTTAGAATTCTTCTTTTTCTTTGTCTAAAACAAAGGGAAATTTCAATCATATGATGGAAATATTAAAGAAGTTCTAATCAATTTATCAAAAGGTAGAAAACTTAAAAATGTTTAAAGAAAAAGTATTAAACCTTATTACTTACTAATTTATAACCATTAGATGATTCTGGCTCAGTGGTCAGATGTTTTCGTCCAAACTGGGCAAAATGAAAATTCATTAAATAGTTGAAATATACACTGTACAGCACAAAAATATTAAGTCACTATATAATAATGAAATTAGAGATCACAATTCCTTCTCCTTAAATATTTACGTTAATCTTTAGCTACCTAAAATTTAATTAATCATTATAATTTCTTTGAAAAACATTACAAAACTTTTTAATTAACTACATATCACAATTATTTTCCCAGTTTCATTAATTTTTTAAAATGTAATATTTTATAGTATAATTCCTTAAATGCTTCATGAGAAATAAAATTTAATTTCTCAAGGAAAATTCTTTTGTTTTAATACAAAGAAATAATTCATTTTTCAGAAAGCAGTTTTTTTTTACAATTCTTATGCTAATTGGGTCTAAACACAAACTATCCAAGTATTATGCTAATTGGGTCTAAATAGACTATCTGGGTATTACACTTTACCTTCATCATATCAAAATTGGTCAATTTAAAGATATATTAATTACCAATACAGAGCATTGTTTCTTAAATCTTTTATATTTTTAAAATACTGGATATGAAATTTTTTTATTAGATTCAGCACAAACATAGAATAAAAAATATACAAAAACCATGCAATCTTTAAGCAAATCAGATTATATCTGAGCATATAAATAAAAATCAATGTATTTCTTTCTTCACTACTCTTCAACTTCATATTCTATTGATGAAAATGTATGGAATTAGAACAAGTACTGAAATTAGGTAGGTAAAATTATTTTTTAAACTTTTAGCTTACTAAGCATATAGTTAATCAAAGTAAAGTAAACAGTATGTAATAAGAGTAGTAATTATATTTGGAAGAGTTTGAGTTTGTTTAAAAAAATACTAATGGGAAGAAAAAAAAGAATTAGGAATTCAATGCTTTATTTTAAAGCCAACTTTACACTGCAACATAATACAATAAAAAATATAACTAGGTAAAATGAAAAAACAAACATTTTATACATACCAAAACTTGACATTCTTTTGTTTTAACTAAAATTTGTACAGGCAGTTCATTATTTTTATAGAATGTAGATTTTTCAAGCAAAAAATTGGAAACAATAATGAAGCCCTGAAAGAATAGAGCAATTAATTATAATTATTATACACTGGAAATAATTTAAAGTGTATATAAAACTATCAAATAATCAATATTGCCAATTAGTGTACATTCCAGGAATAATGCACACTTTGAATACTTAAAATAAGATATATATTAGGTGCTAGATGTAAAAATGATAGATTTGAAAACAGAGATGATGAGCACAAGAAATATTTGATTTTTACATGCATCTAAATGTTGTTTATTTAAAAGAAATCTTGTAGCTTATAATTTTTCTCATAGAACTAAATTATTCCATGCCATAAATGAATTACATCATCACAAAGTTGCTATATGCATTCAATTTCATTTTTTACACACTCTAAGACAACTGTGGATAGGTAATTTCTTGTTTTAAAATTAATTCATTTTGGTAATTTTCTAGGATCCAGTTTGCCTCACTTTCTTCTAGGATATGCCATTTCCTTACTCCTTTATGCAAAGCATATTTATTCTTTGGCATATTAATTACTGCAGGATCATTTTTCTTCCATTCTATAAAGCAGGGGTGGCCAGCCTTTTTGAGAAGAGTGCCATTATTTGATAAAAAAAAAAAACTATGTATGCCACTACCAACCAACAAATAAAAATAGGAAGGAGAAAAAACGTTACTTAATAGCTTATTATGAGATTTTTTTCACAAATAGCTCATGAAATTTAACAATAATATAATAAATAAGACATGTTCAAACTTAGGTTTTATAGTCAATAAACATTTTACAGGTTCAATCAGTTAGTTTAGGTACAAAATAAAAATGAGTAACTTGAAACATTTTAATTCTAAATAATTATTAAACAGTCAATACTTCTTAATGTGGATTTTGAATTTGTGGTTCTTTACCAAGTAATCCTATAATAGGTTTATAGTTCTCTCCCTTGAAAATTCTAACAAAATTAGGTTGTTTTAAGTACACATAAATTTTGATTGACATTTTGATTTTACCATGTTCATAATAAAAAGTATTAGTTCGCAAGCATATGTTAATCGAAACCTACAACAATATCTGACAGCCGAATCATGTAAATTTGGAAAATTGCATGTTGGTACAAATTTTCAAAATTCAATATAGTTCGGATCACTTGCAGTTGAAATAAGTTCCTTATTCAGTGTAGTATAGTATTGTATGTCAATAATTTTCTTTTGGATTTCATGTGGGTAACAATTAATGTCTTCCAGAGATTGAAAACGGATTTGAATAAATATTGGCATTTTATTATCATCTAGAAAACCCTCAAACCTATCACTGAATGAATCCTTCAAAATTGATATTAATTTTTAAATCTATTATATAACTTGGAGCATTATCAACATTGGTAGTTAGTTCCTGCATTAATGTGAAATCTGAATCTTTTTTGCAAAAGTAAAAATTTGTTGACAAAAGATATATGACCAACTAGGGTAAGAAAAAAATGCAATCTTTCCTTTGTAGTCTTAAATTTATATTATTCAAATCTTCCATAATATCAGTAATAAAAACTAAATACCACAGTCAATCCTCATTTTTAAGTAGCAAGCACTCACTGGGCAGTTTATTGTTTTCTTCCAGATATTTTAAAACATGCTTCCTCAAATTCCAAAAATCTCAAGAGTGCACTAAGACAGCACATACAACATTACCGAGTATTTTCTGCAAGATAATTTCTATTGCAATCAATTAATTATTGTATCAATTAAGTGTATTTAAACAAAATTTTGAGGATTTTATTTTTTGTATGAGACAATTGCATTTTAAAAAAAACTGCATAATAAGTATTCTTTATAAATAATTTTTCAAATCTCTTAATTTTTCTATAAGTCTCTGCAAGCCAATGTTACAATTCTGCCATGCTACAGGTACTATAAACAACACCAAAAATCCTTGCTACATGCATTTGTTTTATTATTCATAAAAAAAAATAAAAAACATTGCATCAACTGTATTTCAACTAAAGAAAATGCAATTAACTAAACTTTTGACGTTCACTTCAAAATTAAATTGACATTAAATGACTGGAGAAAACATTCAACTCTGAATTCATTTGGGTCAGAAGTGTGCTTTCTCTCAAAAATCATGTATTGTTTTACTCAAATATTTAGAATAACATTTCTGTAAACATCTACAATGAATATTTACTACTCTGTTTGCTGAATATTTACTACTCCCTCCACTACCCTCCCCTTACACATAATATTTCCCTTACTGTTTGTCAATTATTGTATATCATTTTTCAAAAACCAGAAAAAAATCTTTGAACAAATGATTTCAAAAGATAAAATCATCACACATGTACATTTTAGGTTTCTTCATACAGTATAAAGGGTGCATTTCATACAGAGTGCATACTTAATATTAAAAATTTAATTTGAAATTATAGGTATATTAGGAAATTATAGATACTTATGATTAATACAATTTAACTGAAAGCTAAGAAAAGTTAATACCTCCAGTTCAGCTTTATCTGAATCATGAGCATACTGATCAAGAAGAAATACTGTAAGTTTCATTGAGTTTTCATAATCTTCAGAGAGAGCTAAAAAAAGGGGAAAAAATTATACAGAAAGCATTTCTAAAACAACAGTAAGAAAATATAAATAATTTTATTCAGAAAATGGAAACAATTGTTGTAATAAATACCATCAGTGATAACAAGTTTTCGTATGAGGCCATTAGCTCTTTTTCCAATTGGATTTAATTGATATATTTTTCCCTAAAACAAAAAATATATATATAATATACAGAGCAAAAATTCAAAAAATAACAATCATCAGCGGTGTCAAAATCACGGCCTGTGGGTCGCATGTGGCCAGCAACAAACATTTTTGCCACCCGGCCAATATACTGGCACAGATATATAATAAAAAACAAATTAATGCAAATCAAAATAAGTAAGGTAGAATTCGCTAAACGTTTTTTAATTATACTCTCTTTTTTAGCTATTTTTAAATAAAATGTGCACATTTATCTTGAATATACCACAATTAGGTAAATATATAAACATCAAGCATCAGGATGTAAACATTAAATTTTTCTTGTTCTTTTATATATATGTTTACTATAATGTATTATTTGAAATAACCCAGCGTTTTTATGAACTTTGAGTTCTTTTTGCAGCCCATCTAAAGTTAAATCTTGCTTGTTTGGCCCAAGTTAGCCTTTGAGTTCGACACCCATGATGTACATACATACTTTACAAAACCATATTAGAGTTCATTCTAATAATATTTGCATATTGTATTGCATAGTACATGCATATTATTGCAATTGTATTGGTGACAATATGTGTAATAAAGCACATAGTTGCCAATTCAGCAGGTACGATACATGCAAAATCGGGGATGCAACATGACAAGTTATCTTGAACATTGATATTGTTGCGATAGTACATAAGTATACTATCAGCTCACACCTACTCTCTTTTGAATCTAAAGTTAAATCTCTTTCAGATGAGTTAACAATCAATTAAAGAATTAAATAGATTTTGTTTACATTTCATACGAATAAAGAATACTTTATAAATTCTTTTTCTTTTCAACAACATCACAGAGAACAAAATAATGTAACCTAAATGGAATATTAAAAATAATTATAGAAATATTTAACATTCTAGCATTAATAAATTGTTAATATACTTGAAAACCTATACATCAGAGTTTATGAACTAAATTCCTAATTTGTTCTACACTATAATAAATGATAATGTGAAGCAAATGATTTTTAAAAAAAGCTATAGTAATCTTATACATACAGATTTCCATACAACATTTACTGAAATAATTACTATATTATATTAACAATTGCCCTTTTTTACTATAACATTGTTTATAGAGGAAAAATATTTTAATTAAATATAAGAAATTAACCTTTTTTGTAGCAAACCAAACATTTTCAATTCAATTCATATTTTTTCATCATAAATGTTAAAAAATGTTTTTCTGATATTAATGCAAATTTTGAAGTATGGTAATTGAGTACAACTTATTAGAACTGTGATGTAGTAGTAAATCATATCTAATGACTCCAACAAACTAATTACTATGATTATTCATAAATATAGTATTAATAAACTATGCTATCAAATGTAACTTTTAAACAGGAATAACTAAGTACTGTGGCAAATTTTCTCTCATATTTCAATATCTGTAAACATTTAAGTGTTACCTTACTAAGAATTTCACTCTCTCCTTTCTTGTCAACTTTGTAATTACAAAAGATAATTAAAATAACTTTATATGAGTTTCTTATTCATTTGTTTAGCAAGCAAATTTGCAGAAAACTCTCTTTTTCCACAAATTTATTACTTATCCTTTATATTTCAGGAAAATATTTATAAATAGTCATATTTTACATAGTTATGCTTTTATTTATTAGAAAATTTACAAGAACTTAAACAACAGTCTAGAAAGAATGTGCAGAAAAGTACTCCTTCTTTGATACAGAAAAATTTTAATTTAGAGCACACTGAGCTTGAAGATGGATATGCCATGTGGAGATAAAAGACCAGCAATAAAAAAAAAATGATGAGGTAATGAAAGATCTAATGGTTTTGAGAAAATAATTACTCAGTGAAAAGAAAGGGTTACAATTTAACATACATAAAAAAGTATGCAATATTTTATATAAAAAGTAATTAGTGACTTTTAACTTAGCTCAGTGGCACAACAGCCCATGAGGACCAAGGCCTACCGTACCCATATCAGTATATGTGACCATGGGCCCTGAGGTGCATTAGCAGATGTTCCAATCAGGTGGTCCGTTTGGCTTGAAACCCCCAGTGTTAAGCTCCCAAGCAAGCTTGGTACTCATTTATCGACCCACTGAAGGGATGAAAGGCTTAGTTGACCTCGCCCAGCCCGAGATTTGTGCCTCGAACCTATAGTGTGGAAGTGCGATACACTACCTCTCAGCCGCTAAGCCATTCAGTGACTTTTAGAATATTTTTAAATGAACATTATAAAAAAACAAGATATCAATCACTGGCATGGCCAAGTAATTTTAGCGCGTTTTTCACATGTTGTATTTTACAATAATGCAACTAATGAACTTTTTACTAACAGAAAGTAGTACTATACTTTAAAAAATTTTTTTAAAAAAATTATTAAATTTAAATATGATTTGGCTTATCTAGGGCACAAATGCGACCAAATGCCGAAAACCTGAGGTCAATCGGTTAATTATTGGCTGAGAAAAAGGTACGACAAAATATGTAACGAAGACGAGGACGAAACTTATGTCCTAATAGCGCTTTTTTTACACTACGTGAAAAACGCGCTAATCATGCTATGTTAAAATTAAATTCAAAACTTTTTTTGGAAGCATTACCAAGTTTCCTTCTTGCTTAGTAGAAAATGTGTTTTCCATTTTTATCTGAAGTGATGAAGTCATATGCAGAAAATCACCAGTAATAAAAATACTTTTATATGAAAAGTGTCAGGGATACAAACAAAGGGAATATAAGACACAAAGTATAAAACTTTGTTCATAATACTTCTGTCAAAAAATAAGATTTTCAGCGAACAAATTACATGTACAATTTGATAGAACCTGATCAGATTAATATTTTTTCTAGCAGACAATTTGATTTTAAATTTCACAATCATTGAATATAAGTGAAAGGCAGGAGAGAAAATCTTCAGAATTATCAATAATTTTACGTGAAAAGTAAGAAAAATATGAGAGAATATTAGCTATTTTTTGTTGTTGTCATAATAGAATATATCACGAAAATGATACTAACAATAATTGCTTTATTTTCGTAATTTTCTCCCAATTTCAATTCAGCAAAAGTAATTTTTTGACAGTCTCTTGGAACTGCATTCAAAATGCCCTCCGGACACTGATATATATGATTTTGAAAATCATTTTCATCAGAATTTTGACCCATGCTTGTGATTACCATTCTAAATTAGAGTTTAAATATTTTCTTTCACTTGTTTATGTTTAAATATATTGGGAGGGAAACCGCATACACGGTCCAAGTTAAGCTAAAGGTTTGACTGATTGGATGTTTGAAGTTTAACATTTGCCACTCAGCCTTTAAATAGCCTTCATATAAATTTTGAAAAATGTTGAATTTCAAGAAAAATTGTGTCAAATGTAGTTCTCTGGAGAGAATACAGAAGATTTCCTCTAATGCTACAAATAGAATTTTAGAATACGAATACAACCGGATCGATAATTTTAATGAAATTACCAAAATGTTCACTTAAATTTCTTCATTTTTTCTCATTAAGGTGAACCGTAGCGTAGAGGGGGACTCATCATTTTTAATCTATTGAGGCTCCGTTTGTGTGGTTTGGAAGTTAGGAGAGTGGTGCCAACTTAGGTGTCTTCCTCGTCACTTGAGCATTGATCAGATTAAAAGGTCCGTCGCCAAAAGCGCTTGTGTAGATTGAAAGTGCAAAGTTAATACAACACTCACTCACTCATTAAAGCTATAAATAGTTAGTGCAGTCGCGAAAAGCTACTGATTGGCTACATTTTCGCTGATCGCTGTTTAATACTTAGGTTTTGAGCCTTTACTCCTAATGTATGCTTTCCCTAAAAATTTGTCATCAACCTACAATATATTAATTCAAAATGTGGAAAAACATTTTTTTAAAAAAATGATATCCTCTCTATTAGAGTGCGAACTCAGGGATTTTTCTATGGACAAGTTCTACCGTAAAGCTTACTATGGGGGTGCTGCGGTCGTTAAATACCCTCAACTTCTTCCGGTTTCAACAAAATAACATAGTTTTGTATACAAACTTAAGCAGAAGTAATTTTAATTTTCCTTGCATTTCTTAAGCAGAATTTTTAGCCTTTTAAAATTACCGACATGAAAGAGAGTAAACTATGCACTCTTTGTTCCACATGTGGATCTTTTTCTGAGAACCTCTACGAATTTTTAAATCACCGTTTAATTTACCGCTGTCCTACGAGTCTATCCACATGGCTACAATAAGAGACTACTTTGCAACCGAAAAATTGGTAAGCGAGAGTTAAATCTGTGTTATTTAATAAGCATTTCATTACAAGTTTGTGTTTAAATGATATTATTCAAATTTTGTTGTGCTTTTTCGAAATAATCCCGTGTATTTGTTACAAACATTGCTCGACTCTTATTTATGGTAACCTTGGCAGCAATTTTGGCGACAGTTTTCACAACACACAATCAGAAATAATTTTCGACTGCTTTTATTTATATTAATTACACAATCACTTATATTTGTATTTCTTGAAAAAATGTTACTTAAAAAAATAGCTTGTTTCTGTTGCACGAATATTTGTTGTATGAATTCAATTGTTTTTTGCGTTGCATAGTGGGTGTAATTACGTAACATAGAAATAAAAGTTATCTAGATACACTAGTTTTGTTAGACTAATTTTAAAATTTCTAGGTTACATTGAATCAGTAGTGCTAAAAAATAAGTCTAATATTTTGTTTTATGATTTATAATATATCGTTTTATGATTGAGATGATTTTTTAATTGAAATGATAATTTTAACTAAGCCTTTGTGTGAGCTATTTATTTTGCTCTTGTACATAGTCAACTATTATTAATATAGATCTCATGAATTAAGCATTGGCAATTATTATAGGAATTAAACTGCTTTGTAGAGTGCTCGGAGCATCCTGATTATGTCTCGTGAATATTCGCCTGTATGGAGGATCAAGGTTCTTCAAGCTTCATGAACTAATATGTTACACATGAAATGTAGGCAAGTGCAAAATGCTCACTTATTTGGTATGTTCAAATTTTATTAATAACTAAAGTAATCCAAGTAATTGTGCTAATTTACATATTTATTTAATTCATACATATTTGTTAAACTGGAGATTAGCAATTGATTTCTTTTCAATTTATTCTAAATTTAAATTGCATTATGAATTTTTTGACTGATAAATATTTATTTATGAAAATTTTACTTTTAAATCATTTTTCTTGCAGAAATTGAAGGAATTAGGACAATCCAATGAAGTTTGAAGCTGGATACCAAATTTGTTTTGGAAAAAAAAAAAATTACAATCGGGTTCTATTTGTTATTTGCAAATGTGTGTATTTTTATGTCAATCATCCATATTCTTGAATAAAGTTATTTTGAATACTGATTAATGTAAATAATTTTATTTGAAAATGTCTATAACATACATTTGCTTAGATTTCCAAATGCATTTTAATATTTTATTCTTAAATGTTGCTGTAGCTAGAATTCTTGAAAATTGGGTATTGAACTTATTAAAAGTTTCTCAATGCGTGTATTGTTATAGGAGCTAAATTCATTATTTGTCATGTGTTACTCAGTTAATTCTTGCTTACTGCAAGTTACTTATTGATAATGTACTATTTTCTCTACTGATGTTTAAATTTTATAAAAGAAACCTTTTTAAAAAAGACTTCATGTTATTTCTTTTTTAAATGCATCTCTTAAGTGCATTGGAATTTGTTAGCAGCATTTTAAAAATGGAAAGTAATTAATATTTATAAAAATATCGTTGCATAAAATATTTATTTAAATCTAAGTTGAAAATTCTATCTCACATGTAAACCAAATAAAATAATGAATATCATATTAATCTAGATATCCGTCAAATAGTAATACTCTGAAATGTTTTTTCACAAACAGCAAACTTTATGTAAATATTAGAAAATAACAGCTAGTGTACATTGATTATTGGTTAATATGAAAGTATTTTTTGCTTTACAAGTGTATATATTATGATTGATAACAATGCTACCATAAGTTCTTAATTTAATATTCTTGTAAGCAACTTTGAATTTAAATTAAATTTTTCATTTCAATAAACATACATTATTCAAGTTTTCCTTGTTTTGTGACATGATTCCAACATATTAAAAGTAAAGGCAATATTCATTCTATAATGTAGTAATGATTCAAAACCATTGAAAAATATGCAAATTAAGGAAATTTGTTTTAAAAAAATTTGATTTATAATTTATAGTAATTATTACACAATATTAAGTGAAAATATCACATAAGAGAAAAGGCGTAACAGTCTTTAGAAATTCAATTTAATTATCCTTTGTCTTTAATATATTTTTACTTATTGAATTGCATATAAATTTTAAAAATAGTATGATATATATGAATACTATAGACTGTTTTAAAATACAATTTAAATTTGTAGAAAAATCCTTAAAAAATTACATAATATTAGAGTTAGTTAACATGAAAGTTTTTGATTAATGATAAAAGATTTATTCTTTAATGAAAATGAATTTTTTATTTTTACAGCACAATAAATTGCATATAACATAAAAAATTTATTAAAATACATAATCCATACAATATATGAAGTTGAAACATTGTTCAAAAATAGTAGCATTTTCAAACACATGCTAAGTAATAAATATTTTTAAAAATATAACATATGTAAGCCAAACAAATATTTCCATACAGTGTAAAATAAAATAATAAACAATGCTAAAAACCTGGATATCCTAATAATATTAAAATATATTTTCAAGAACAAGTTATTTTATATGAAAATAGATAAAATAACATGATTTGTTATTTTCTAATAATTTCCAACTATACAAAACACAGAAATTAATCTAAAATTTCTGGCAAAACATATGTTTGTAAAAAGCGAACAAGAAGTGATTTTTCAAATTCCAGTAATTTTCATCAAATTCAATAAATTGACAATGGAAAACTTTGTCAGTAGATGTTACAAATGGAATACGTACATACATATCAGAAATTAAATAACTAATTAATCTTAAATTAGTCAAAAAGTAACAATTATAAATAATAAAAAGTATTTTACACATATTTATAATTACTCTTCTTCAAATGAATATGGAAGAAATTTAATCCAATAACTATAAAAAATGTAATATGTAGAAAAAAAAATGGCGGCAAGTACATGCAATATCTTAATGAATATAACATTTATATAAAAAAAATTCCGAAGTATGTAATTACTATTTGTTTTCGTAACCAAGAAAGAAACAAACGATTCAAATAGACAAATACAATTATTATAATTAATCTTATAATATGATACCGTAAATTATATATAAACGATAAAACAAATTCCAATACGCAAAATAACACTAATTACTTAGTACACTTACACTAGTTACATATTCCAAACATCGCCAAAAACGCAATAAGCAAGCAATTGTGGCAACCTTGCTCTAGTGAGCTAAGAAATTAAAAAAGGTATTTTAGAAAAGATACTGAAAGAAATAATATAAAATTCCGAATGTGAAATCTACAGATGATCTTCTTTCCATTTCGTTCAAAATTTTTTTCAAAAACTTGCATTAGAACTTTGAAAAACTCAGTTGAATTTCGATGTTTTCTCATAGATCAACATTAAACCGGAAGTTCCGGAGGGTATTACTCAATGTTGTTGTTTACAAAGTAGAACTTGTCCATAAGAAAAAGGTAGAAGTAATCAAACATTCTCAAACATCGTACTCTTGGAAACCCGATCGTGATTAGCATTAATCGCTTTAAAAGTTTTTAGATGAGAGTTATAACTCACACAAAAAATCAACAAGAGGGCTATTGGCTACTGACTCCCATCATTTTGAACCTCGGTCAAGTGACAAGGCTGGCACACCCACTCCAAATTTTCACACAATGACAACGGGAAGATTTTGAGCCTCTACAGATTTAACTCCTCTACATGGCGGGTTTTTGGTGGCCCCAGGACTCGAACCCATGACAAGCAGGGCACGAGATCGGGACCATAACCACTACGCTAACGCAAAAATAGCTGGAAAATATTTCTTTAAACATTTAATTCAAGGAACAAGCATTTTCAATTTTTGTTAAGAAAAGGATTGCGGAATTTCTTTGAATTTATATTGGAAATTTATTTTTTACCTCTATAGTAATAGTGAGTTTATATCACGCACATATGAAAAGGAAAAGGTATTGCTGTGTGTTCATTGCATACACGAGGGCCATCTGCAGTCATTATAATAAAGCTTGTCAAACATGGCCCAAAGCATCCTATTAGTCCGGTGACCGGCCTCAAGCCTGTCCTGGTTGTGTGGCACCACGTCGTCCAGTCAGGGCATCAATTATTCCCCTGTTGGGTGTAAAGAGGGTGGGTCAAAATTGGAGTATTTAGTGCCTCTTCTAAAAGGTCATTGCGTAGACCCCTTGTGTACTCTACCGCAGATGGACTTTCAAGACCGAAGAGGACAACTGCTTAACAACGCATAAGCACTCTATGAGCCACGTGCAATTTTCACGACATGTATAGGCATCCGTAAGCACTCTCGGAACTGGACATCAAACGGCTAGTGAATGGTGAACTTCAATGAAGTTTAAAAAGATTTGTCGTTCGGTTACTACGAACGGAATGTTCTGCTCAGAAATACTAAGCGTATGAAAGAGAGACAAAAAGCAAAGGTTTATATTTGCAAATGATTTTCAAAATTACGATTTTATTGAAGAAAATTTAAACTCTTATATGTAAATTTGTTTTTAGGCGAAAAACTAAATCTAACTTTCTTAAAAACTAATAAGAAATTATGATATAGAACAAGGGTCGGCAATCAATGGCACGCGTTCCACATGTGGCACACGGTACAATTCTCTTTAGCACTCAGCACTATACAAATTTGTCAATAATTGAGTGGGTGGAAGTTAATAAATTTGTAATGCCTTATTTAACAAACATCTTCAGAATTATGAAATTTTACGGAATTACGAAAAAAAATCTGAAAGATCAATTCCAATGCTAAATTTACGGCTCTTTTGTAATTTATTGAAAGTCATTGCTGGAGAGATTTAATTGTTTGAAGAAAGAAAATTGCATGTACTCTCTCTCGGTTTACCCTTGTGGTTCTACATTTATAAGTAAGAAATCTTTCCACATATGAAAAATATTTCGAGTCCACCAAGAAATTGTTTAACAACTGAATGCTCAGAATCGTGTCCAATTGAAAATCAAAAATTATACCCCTTATTTTATGATATGAAAATAGAGCGGTGCACAAGCATTAGGTTCGCATTAAAATTTTTATTTATCTTTTTATTTAACTACTAGCCCTTACCCTCCCGCTTCGCTGGGTATTTCATGATGTTTTATAAATATATCTGTTTATATATATAATACTAGCCGTTACCCGCCCGCTTCGCTGGGTATTTCATGATGTTCCATAAATTTTTACTGCTTATATATATGTATAAATTATTGATATCTAAGTCCTGCATTAAGAATTCGATTGTATTGAAGAATATACTTATACCTTTAACTGTCGCCTGTTGATTAAAAAAAAAAGGGCAGAACTCATCTAATTTCTATTTTCTAAAAATCTCTAAAATTGAAGTATAGAATGATGTTTGCTCTTTCGTAACCCAAAAACCAAATGGATTCCCGCAAAACCAAACTTCGGTGGATCTCTACTCCGTAAATTGAACATGCAAGCCAAATTTCAAGTCTAAATCTAACAGAAAAAAACAAAAATTTACTATCAATATCCCCGTAATCCCGTTGAGAAACGTTTTCCAAAATAACCGCTCTTAGCAGATTTCAATTCAACAAAAGAAAAATGCAAACCAAATTTCATTATTATAGTCCTTGTAGCTCGAAAAAATGAATTTTTTTTGTCAATACGTCCCAGTAACCCCCTGCACCCCCCCCCCAGAACTTGATTTCCTTAAAATACATTCTTAGTGGATCCCTATTACAAAAGAAACATGCTCAACAAATTTGGGTCTAACAATTAAAAACAGGAATTTTTTTCTGTAACTCCTCTTGACCCCTCGCAACCATCCTTGGGGTCAATTTTCGTTTTACTCTTTGTTATAGGAACTCTATTCCATGAAAGGAACATGCCTACCAATTTTCAAGCAGGATGATCAAATAGTTTAAAAATGGAAATATTTATCGATTACGCCTCTTAATCTCCCGAAATTAAACTTGGTAGTTCATATTCGTGAAACCCATTTTGTAGCGGTTCTCTACTTTACGAAAGGAATCTGCTTATCAAATTTCAAGACTGTACGTCTAATAGTTTAAAAATGGGGATAAATAACTATAACACCACTTGAGCCCCCACAACGCCACTTCTGGGTCTGTTTTCACAAAACTCATTTTGTAGGGGAATGGCACTCTATGAAAGGAATCTTCTTAGCAAAATTTGAAGACTGTGCGTCCAATAAATTAAAAATGCAAAAAAAAAAAAAAAAAAAAAAAAAAAAAAAATCAATAACGCCTCTTGAACTCCCGCAACGCCACCTAGGGGTCGATTTTCACAAAACGCATTTTGTAGTATATCTCTATCCTATGAGAGGAATCTGATTACCAAATTTCAAGACTGTGCGTCTAATATTTTAAAAATAGAAATAATTATTTATATCTGCCCTTAACCCCCCACAACACCCCTTGGGGGGGGGGGTCAATTTCCCCCAAACCCGTTTTGTAGCGGATATTTACTCCATGAAAGAAACATTCCTACCAATTTTCAAGCAGGTAGGTCAAATAGTTTAAAAACGAAAATATTTATCTCTTACGCCACTTATACCCCTGCAACGGCACTTAGAGGTCTGTTTTCACAAAACCTTCTTATAGTTGATCTCTACTCTATGAAAGAAATCTATTTATCAAATATAAAGACTGTGCGTCTAATAGTTTAAAAATGGAAATAATTATCTATAACGCCCCTTAAGTCTCGCAACGCCACTTGGGGGCAATTTTCACGAAACCCATTTTGTAGCGTATCTCTACCCTATGAGAGGAATCCGCTTACTAAGTTTCAAGACTGTACGTCTAATAACTTAAAAATCGGAATTTATAACGCCCCTTAAATCCCCCGCCCCCGCAACACCCCTTGGGGGTCAATTTTCCCAAAACCCATTTTGTAGCGGATATTTACTCCATGAAAGAAACATTCCTACCAATTTTCAAGCAGGTAGGTCGAGTAGTTTAAAAACGAAAATATTTATCTATCGCGCCTCTTAATCCCCCGCAACGCCACTTAGAGGTGTGTTTTCACAAAACCCGTTTTGTAACTGATCATTATTCTACGAAAGGAATCTATTTATATATATCAAATTTAAAGATTGTGCGTCAAATAGTTTAAAAATGGAAATAATTATCTATAACGCCCCCTAAGCCCCTGCAACGCCACTTGGGGGTCGATTTTCACCAAACTTATTTTGTAGCGGATCTCAACTGTATGAAAGGAATCTGCTTACCCAATTTCGAAATTGTACATTGAGTAGTTTAAATATGGAAACAATTATTTATAACGCCCCTTGCGTTTCGAATTTTGGAAAATCCGTTCTTAGCTGATGTCTACTCTATGAAAGGAACATGTCTACCAAATTTCAAGTCTGTAAGTTGAATAGTTCCAGAGATATCGTGATTAGTCAGTCAGTCACTTTTCTCCTTTACATATATAGATAAAGGGAAATACTTCTATTTTATGTTGTGTATATTTCTTATTTTAATAAATATATTTAAATATACATAATATGTGTACAATTTTAATTTCTTTTATTTCTGTTGAAAAAATAGTTATATTACAGTTATAGTTATTAAAAAATAGTTTATTTATCTTTTTATGTAAATATAGTGAAGAGAAATAATATATTGTGTTGTGTGTGTGTGTCTATTTCTTATTTTAATAAACAAATTTAAAAGTACTTAATATACTTGTATATACAATGTTAACTTTTTAAAAATTTTTGCTAAAGTAAAAATATATTTTATGCTGTTTATTTTTATGTTCATATGATATCTATATTGAAACGCCTCAGGAAAAATTGTCGCTGAAAAATTGCAATCCAGATTTCTGCTCAGTTTTCAGAAGTGAACTAATAGCGCGTGGGACTCGAGGCCATTCTATCTAATAAGATCTTTGGATCTAAGTAATCTTTGGATTCTCTCTGATAGCAGTAGTTCACTTCAACACCTTTACAAAGGGTTTATTGTTGGGGACAAAACCAGTGTCTGCATCTTACACAAACTGAAACATATAACGCTGCACCATGATATTCATTTTCAGTGGATCCCATCTCACGTCGAACTTTATGACAATGAAATGGTGGACAAACTAGCAAAGGAGGGCTAAAATCTTCCAACTTTCTCTACATCCGCCCTTACCTATTTGGAATTATACTTGTTAAAAAAATCTCAAACTTTGGCGGAGTGGAGGGCGCCTTCCACTCACATTGATATGATGGCAATAGACCCGGACTAGCCCTAGCCCTCAAGTGTGACAGATGCTCCCAGACTACACTTTCTCGTCTTACTGGTGGTCACATCAAGTGCCTCTCATTCTCAGCGAACAAGAAGATCTTCTCCATCTGTCCAAGGTGTCCAGATCACCAGGATTCCCCCGAGCACATAATGCATTGCATGGATCCCACAAGCAAAGATATCTACACGGATCCCCTTCTTGTGCTGGACGTTTTGAGAGTCAACAATTTAATTGATCTTGTCTGACTTCGTCAGACCCTGGAGGATTAGCACAACATCATTTTTATCTTAAGAAATATCTTTAAGTGATGCAAAATTAATATTTAATAAAACTGTGATTCTATATTACCAACTCTGCATGCATTATCGCGAGAATGAAACGTTTAAAACATGTTCTTCTGTGCGGTAAGCTGAATCATATTGGCAGATTGGTTTGGCATACCAGAGTTAAGCGATTGCCAACCCCTGATCTAGAATATAATCAGTATAATTTCTTTTGTTATAAGTTGTACATAATTTACTATCCGTAACTCACTTACTTCTCTAGGTATTTCATGATGTTGTATTGCTGTATATTGTTTTTAAATTATTTATATCTAAGCTACCTAAGTT